>LR738715.1:726234406-726429794 GCA_902687465.1 Secale cereale
TCTTACAGGGAAATGTCTCCTAGTGCTTCCACTGAGCCTTGGTAGCTTGCTACTGCTCCGGATCACTTAGGCTGACCGGCATATGTCCTTCTTCGTTCCTGTGTCTGTCCCTTAGGGGAAATGTCACGCGTTGTTCCTTTAAGTCCTTGTAGCTTGCTACGACTTGGGTTCATACGTTGATGACCGACACGTTCGTTGCTGGGTCATGAATGCCTGTTTCTGTAATTTAGTGCCACTTTTGGTTTATAACTGGTCATGTCGGCCCGGGTTCTCTGTCATATGGATGCTAGCGACACTATCATATACGTGAGCCAAAATGCGCAAACGGTCCCGGGCCAGGTAAGGTGGCACCCGTGGGGATACCGTGCGTGAGGCCGCAAAGTGATATGGTGTGTTACATGCTAGATCGGTGTGGCTTAGGATCGGGGTCCCGACAAGTAATGTGATGGCATCCAAGCCCTCTCCCGCCTTCAGTCACAGACTCGCAGAACGCGGCTGTCCGACTGGCGGGAGTCAAAGGCAAGAAGCGGTTCCCACATGAAAAATGGCTAAGGAAAATAAACATAGGGCAAGACGGCCCTCCTTACAAATCGGTTGGCTGTTGTGCAGCCGGCCAGCCGGCTTCTGGCTTAGCTTCACTGCCTTCCAGAGGGCGGGATACTTGCCTATCCGGAAAACAGCTAAGTACCTGACCCAGCCGCAGAACCACAGAGTGGCTGTTTGGCTGGCAGGACGGTGGTTAAAGGAGATAGCAAAGGAAAATCGCCCTAAGGAACAAAGGACGGTGCTAATTCCAGAACCCGGCAAATTGCATAAACACATGCAGCATTAAAAGAATATCTATAGCAAAAAGGCCTCGAGGGCCGCCTTCCAGCAGTAGCTTACTGATACACCCAGTGGGTGGAATTGTTCGGACTAATCCTACCAAGTCTTATGAAAAAACAGGAATTAAAAGATACAAGAATGACGCCTAAGGCGCAGCAGGCGGAGCGGGTGGCACGACGGAGCCGGCTGCTGAGGTAGCTGCCTGATGGGTCTCGGCTTGGCTGCCTCCTGCGGTAGACGGTGCCACCCCGCCGGGCCCGCTTGTAGAGGTTCGGTCAGGCTGATGACCGGCAGACGGATCCGCCTCCTGGGAGCTGGCCTCCTCGTCGCTGTCTCCCTCCTCCTCACCTTCATCACTGGAGGCGATCTCTTCGTCCAGCTCCTCCGACGCTGCCAACTCCAGCCCGAAGTTGCTAGGTGGCACCACATGACCATTCTCATCCTGCTCTGGGACGAAAATGGCGGTGTCGGCATACTTAGCAAGGGCGGTGGCGCGTCTGGCGAGATCTCCTAGCACCGCGGCCAACTCGGGCTCAGCCTCCACGTGGAAGGTCTTCAACTAGGCGAGATTCGGGTCTGGGTACCAGCCCTTGGCAAATTCCAGGGCGGTCCGCGCACCAGCCCTGGCCGCGGCGCCTTTCTAGGCCTCGAAGCAGTGGCCGGCTACCTCCAGCCAGTCGGTAGTCCGGCTGGGAGTGCGGAGTACTGGAACGCCTGGCCAGAGGGTGGCCAACACCTGGGCACCAGTGCGTAGCAGACGGCGAAGCAGGCGGTGGGCCGGCTGGAGGCGCGCCTTGACAGCAAGAAGCTGTTCGGCGGGAGTCCTGGGCGCGTTGGGCGCAATCACCCGGCCAGCCTTGCGCCTCTCGTCATGCTGGCCTCGATGGCCTGGCTGGCGGCCACAGAGTGGCCCGAAAAGAATTCTGCAAGAACTAGATAAAGAGTTAGAAGAAAGAGAGCTAGCTGCACTAGACGGCAAGCACAAGAAAGAAGGGCAGGCGTCTTACCGTCGACCATGTCTGCAATGGCCCCATAGCCGTCTTGCAGAGCCGCCTCCTTCTCGGCCCAGTTCGAGCGCTCGGTCTCGAACTCTGCCCGAAGGAGCATCTCGGCGTCCCTTCCCGAGCTCCGCCTTGTGCGTCGCCGCCTGGTCTGCTAGCTCCTTGGCCAGGCGGTCACGGTCCTGGGCGGCAAGATCGCGCTCCCGCTCCTTGGCGGCAAGTTCTAACTGGACCTCGCTCAGCTGGTTGCGGAGGTTGGTCACAACCGCTGGCAAGAGAAGAAGAAGAACATCTAGATCAGCAAAAGATAACCTTGGAGTTCCAAGCCGCCTGCTCAGCAGCCGGCTCGGAACTCGGGGACTACACCCAGCGGGTGCGCTGACGCGCCCCCGCAAGGAGGAGAGAAACACTCACCCTGGCTCTCTGCCAGAGCAGTCCGCAGTTGCGCCAGCTCCTGGCACTGGGCGTTGAAGGAGGCCACCCGGAGGTTGTGGTAGTCCTACAGCAAGACACAAGTTAGCCTGCAAAGTACACCTTGGACTTCCACGTCGCCTGCTCAGCAGCCGGCTCGAAACTCGGGGACTACACCCAGTGGGTGCGCTGACGCGCCCCCACGAAGAAATTGAAGGAATAAAAGCAAAAAACATGGGGTCAACGTACCCGAACAGAAGTTCGCGTAGCCACGAACTCCGGCATCACCGTCTGCATGACCTCGCTCAGAGAGTTGAAGCGGTCGAGGACGTCTCGCGACGCGACAATCACCGCACCGCCGCCTCCTGGCGTCCAGCCTGGTGGCGCCGCGCTGGTAGCATCGCTCTCCGACGTGGACGAGCTGGCGCCACCGGCTTCTACCCGCCGCGGCGCGGAGACCGCCCTCGCAGGGCGCGGGCGGGCAGGAACTTGGGGGGCCGGTTGCGGGCCTGTCACCAGCACGCCCTCAATCGGCGGCACCTCCGCTCCTGCAGGCCGGCTGCCCAGCGTCCCAGCAGGTAGGGGTGGGCATATAACCCGAAAACCGATTTACCGAACCGATTTAACCTGGACCGAATCCGAAGTGACCGAAACCGAAATCTTCGGTACAAAGCTCGGTTAGCAATTCTAAAAGACCGAATTAAGTTCGGTGAATTCGGTCTGTACCCTTGCTCCACCGAACTGACCGAAACACCGAGGCCCTACACCTAATTCCTATCTTGCCAGCTGCCGCACAACCGCAGCCCCGCACGTACGTAGGTAACTAGCGCCTCCTCCCAAAACGTCGCTTATCCCAAATCGCCTCCTCCCAAAATCATGACACAGATCGACCCTTGCCCTCCCCAAGACCGCAAGTCTCGCGTCCGTAATCTTACCTTTCATGGCCGCTTGATTTCCTGTCCCCTGAGCATCCTACATGAGGTCCGATGCCTCGCTGTGTCGCATGCCGTCCAGATCCTTGTCCTCTGTCAGCCACACCGGCAGCGGCGGCAGGTCAATTTCCGCGGAAGAAGAAGTTGGTTGCTGCAAGCCGCAACAAGTGGCCGGATGAATTCTGCATCGAACACTGCTGCTTTCCTGTGACGTAAGTACACTAGTTGATTTTTATTTTATCATATTCTTATTCCATCCAGATCCAAGTTCGTGATTTGATCCTTGTTGTGTGGGCGATGATAAGCAAGATGTGTTGCAAGTCAACCATTGATGACAGTTGAAGAATAAGCAATCAGCTTGAAGTTTAGATGATGGGAGATTAGCAAATGGCAGCGGCGAGGTTGTACTTATCCTGTTCGAAAAGCTTCTTGCTGATTGCCTGCTTCTTTTTATCAAACTTAAGTGTTAAGTCAGACTTATCAGTGATCTTGTGTGCTAAACTTAATTTTTGAGTTGAATCTGCTATGTTTACTGTCATTCTTGTCTATTTGAGAACGGTGTGGTACAGTACAGGTGATATGCTGGCAATATTTTCTGTGCATAATATGCAGCTAATCGCCTGCTGTGAAAATTTGTAGCTAATCATTTGTAAGACTGCATGTTGTCTGTTGGTGCAATTTGTGGCTATCTGAAGCTTTTTTCGTCAGAGCAAGTTGTGCGCATGTGCCTGTCTCTCATGTTTGTTTGTTATGCCAACCCATCTAGCATCAGCAGCTATATATAATATATTCTATCCGACCATCCCATCCTACCCCAACGCCCCATCTTTCCAGTAGCAGGTTTGTTCGGTGCAGACCCGAGTACCGAACCGAACAATCCAAAGACCGAACTCTCGGTTATGTTAATTGGTAGAGACCGATCGGTTCATATTTGCTAAGAACCGAAAACAAAAAAAATACCGAAGCACCGAACCGAACGGTTCGAGGGAACCGAACGCCCAGCCCTACCAGCAGGCGGCGCGGGGGGCGTCATTTCTGTCTCCATGGCGACGCGGCCGTCCCCCTCATTGTTTAGAGCCGGCTGCTCATCAGCAGTCGGCACTTGGACAGACGGCTCCAGAGAGCCCGTCTCCTGGGGGATGGTGCGGCCCGCCGGCTGCTGGGAGCCCGCCGGCTGCTCCTGGGCTCGGGCGGTGATGTCTACACACGCTTCTACTCTTGTAGACTATGTTGGGCCTCCAAGCACAGAGGTTTGTAGGACAGCAGCAATTTCCCTCAAGTGGATGACCTAAGGTTTATCGAACTCAGGGAAGTAGAGGTTGAAGATGGTCTCTCCCAAGCAACCCTACAACTAAGATACAAGAAGTCTCTTGTGTCCCCAACACACCTAATACAACTAGGAGTTGTATAGGTGCACTAGTTCGGCGAAGAGATGGTAAAATATGGATGATAGGAGTGGCAAAGCAAAGTAATATAAATCTGTAATAAAAAGTGCAGCAAGCAAACAAGTGGTAAACGTGAGCACAAATGGTATTGCAACGGTGGAAACAAGGCCTCGGGGATCATACTTTCACTAGAGGCAACTCCCAACAACATTAACATAATCGAATCACATGATATTTCTCATAAAACATGCAATGGAGACGCCTCAAAGTTCGTAGTTCTCAATCTAAGGATTTCCCAATGTCACCGCGGCCATCCAAAGAGAGTCCCACAATCACCACAACATATCTAAAGGATAGTCAAAGACAAGCACCAAGAGACTCTCAATCTTCAATCAACACACAAGAGAGGAAATCACTCATGAAAATATATTTTTAATCCATGTCCAATAGACCGCTGTCACCTTGGTCTCGGAGATTATACTAGATAAAGACAAGTGAATACATCAATCCAATACATAGAGGAAGGGGAAATATCATGGGATCACCCTAGATTAACATAGCCTATGATCACAACGAAGATCACATCATAGGAGAGAGAGATAACCACATAGCTACACGTACGAGCCCTCGGCCCCGGAGAAGACTACTCACACATGGACATGGTGAGGAGGAGGTTGATGATGGTGTTGATGGAGAGGTGCAGCCCCGCGAGGAGGAGACGGCCGGCGGCAGCCACGGAGGCGGCGGCGGCGGCCCTTGGGGGCGCGGCGGCAGCGGCGGCCCTAGGGGGTGGCGGCGGCCCTCGGGGCGGCGGCGGCCCTAGGGGCAGCGGCTCCTTGGCCCCCCTTCTTCCTTGTGGATGGTGCTGCAATGGTGCTGGTCCTCCCCTCCAAGACGGCGGCTCGGGAGGAGGAAAATTCGTGGCTCTTGGTGACCTAGGTTTCCTCTCTTTATATAGACTCTCGGATTCCCGTCATCAGATTTTGGGCCTCAGTAAAACGGGCTTTACTCGGCCGTCCGGACTCCGATTTGGACGAATTTTATATCCAGAAGCATCGCCTCGAAATTCCCCACAACTTCCGCAACTAGACTTTTTCCGTTTGACGTCGTCTTCGGGCTGGAACGTGACCATCTTTAAAAAACGTTCTCAGACAGATTTCAGGAAAGTCAGAGTCCTACTCCAATACGACTCCTTTTGCGTTTTTGTCAATTTCCAAGTAATTCCTACACAATAAAGTGTAAAATAAGAACATTGTGCACTTTTGCAACCATTAGTAGGTTAGTCCAAATATGATCAAAAGTGTATGGAAGTGCATAAATATCATAGCAATATCACACAAAAAAGACATGGAGCAAGCAGAAATTATAGATACGTTTTGGACGTATCAACATCCCCAAGCTTAATTTCTGCTCGTCCTCGAGTAGGTAAATGATAACAAGCATAATTTCTGTGGTGACATGCTATTAATCATATAAGAACTTTTAACAGTCACATGACAAATGCTTACTGAGATAATGAATCTGTAGTAATTAAGTTTCCTAATGAGAATATCACAAAGAACTGAAAGTTTTACAATATGATACTGAAACACTCAATAGATTTGTAGTGAGCATGGTGTGCAAACATGATAAAGTGATACCTCGCTTGCCCCCTTTTGTGAAGCAAAACATAAATGCAGGGGCACCTCCAAGGTTTAAGTGACGACTAGATACAATGATTTCAGAATAAACGATATCATAATCATGCAAAAGACAATGGTACTTTGGGACAATGCACATTACACTCAGAATGACAATCATGCTCTCAATAGTTGGTGCATTAAAGAAGGTGGAGACTCTCGAACCGTGGCTTTTGTTGGCAAGGTTGAAAACCCGTGGTCGGAAACAAAAACTAAACATGTACCAGAGCTCTTGGTTTTAAAAACAGAGGTAATAAATTTTTTTTTAGAATATGCATATTTCGTCAACGAATGCTAGCAGATAACTCAATCACTTCTTGAGTTGGACAAGTTTCGAGGAACGGCTCCCGAATGAGGACGATCACATCCTCTTAATCTCCTTTGTTTATCACTGCCAAAGTTTTCTGATTTCTCATGAACAAAGCGTGAAGGAGGGTTTGTTTGTTGTATAATTTTTTAATGAGCCGGGCGCACTCTATGCCAGTTCCTTCTCGTATTATGGGTTTGCACATTAGACATGCAATCCCGGGGTGAAGCTTGTCCAACTTAAAAAGATCATGAATTAACTACTACTTCCTCATGAGCTAAAACAGAGGCACAAAAGAGAAATGCTTTTTTGAATAATTTCGAGATGGTACATGAAAGTCTTCGTTAGGAATGGCAGGTAAATACCATGTATAGGTAGGTTTGGTGGACTCATATGGCATAACTGGTTTAAAGGATTTTGGATGCACAAGCAGTCAGTCCGCTTAGTACAGGCGAAGGTTAGTAAAAGACTGGGAGCGACCAACTAAAAGAGCAATGACGGTCATAATCATGCAGAGCGACAAAGCAACATTGAATCGGGCATGGAAGTTATATCGCTACTCAGAAATTAAAGATCACCAAGGCTTGATAGACTTTCTTTACAGTCTTAAATATGCGTGAGCATACGCCAAGTCAATCAAAATAAATTCTTGGGGGAAGATACCACTAAACCATACCACATCATAGGCAAACAAATCATGTTGGTACTCCAATAACACATTGAGAACCCCCCCAGCTATTTGGGACTAACCATAAGAAAACATGAACTACTAAGCACCATTATGCACATAGTATTTTTATCATAGTCATATCAACCAGTGCAACAGAAGCCAACTCTCTTAACAAGATAAACATGATAAATAAAGAGAGTTCCAGCGACCAACTAAAGAAAAGCTCTTTAAAAAGATAAGCATGAAAACTAAGAGCTGGACATGATAGTAGCTATTGAAAGACAAAGAACACACACAGCAAAGATAGACATGAAAATTCTATGTTATGTTCTAGGTTGAAGTGGAGCGGGTCTCTCTCCCACACAAAGAAAGCTGGGTTCCAACTCATTATGAACGGCAAGCAAAGCTAAAGAAAACTAAAAAGGAAACTAAAAGCAAGACGCTCCAAGCATAGCACACAACACATGAAGTGATAAAAATATAGTGGAACGAAAGACGAACTGATAATTGTTGATGGAGAAGGGGATGCACGGGGGCATCCCCAAGCTTAGACGCTTGAGTCTTCTTGAATAGGTCTTGGGGGCGCACGGGGGCATCCCCAAGCTTGAGCGTTTGACACTCCTGAATCTTTTTATCATCTTCCCTCGCACACTTGAAAACTCCCTTCATACATAACTCATCATAATCTGATTAGCGAGGTTAGTACCCATAATAAAATAGTTTTTCCTTGCTGGAAATAAGGATATTATTGAGGGTCTACTGTTTCTCAAGATTGCCAAAAGGTTTTTGCAAAGAAAAAGCAAGCTCAAGGTTTGCAAAACGAAGGAAAGGCAAAAGAGGACAGAATCTGTGAAAAACAGACCAGCAGGTAGTAAATAATTTTTTTGGGGCACTTCTGCAACTCAAATCAAAAAACTCAGAACAGATGCCTGAAAGCCAATTGTATAGAGCACGCTGTCGAAAAAATTCAAACCAAAAAGATGATCTGGTGATTTTATACGAATTTTTCTGCCCAAGGACAGAATCTGTTTCCTGGACAGCACGTCACAACTTTTGAACTTTCTTGCAATCAGAGGCTATACTTGGCACAAAGCTGAAAAGTAAAGATACAATGATGATGCTACTGTAGTAACAACATCAAGACACAACAAAAGCAAAATAAAATTTTATTCATTGTGGGCTGCCTCCCAAAAGCGCTTTCTTTTATGCCTTTAAGCTAGGCATAAGACTTTAATGATGCTTTCGTAGGAATAAGAGTTGAAGAACAAAAGAGAGCATCAAGAAGCAAATACCAAACACATTTGAGCCTAACATGCTTCCTATGCATAGGAATATTGCAATATAATAATTCATTGAAGCACAAAGCAATAAGCATAGGAAGGCAAAACAAGCATAACTTCAAAATATTCACCATAAAAAGAGGAAACTTCTTATTATTAAGATATTTAGAACCATGTCTCCCTCTCTCATTATAAATTTCAGTGGCATCATGGATGAACTCAACAATATAACTATCACATAAGGCATTATTTCCATGATCCAAAAGCATAAAAGTGTCATTACTCTTCATATAAGCAAAATCTTTCTTATTAGGAATAGTGAGAGTAAGACTATCATAACCATCATGGTAATCATCGTATTTAGGAGGCATATCTTAATCATAATAAATTTTATCCTCAATAGTAGGTGGACTGAAAATATCATATTCATCATTGTAATCATCATATATAGGAGGCATAGTATCATCAAAGTAAATTTTCTCCTCAAAAGTTGGGGGACTAAAAATATCATGTTCATCAAACGTGTCATCCCCAAGCTTAGAGCTTTCCATGTCATTAGCAATATTGATATTAAATAAAAACATACTAATAACATCACCACCATCATGATTGTTATGCAAATAATAAAGTTCCAAAGGTTTTTTAATTTTCTCTTCGAACACATCATGTCCAAGTTCAAGGTAGAGCTTATAAAGCTCTCTCATATTTTTGTTGTTTTCCATTAAGCAAAACTAGTGAAAATAAAAACAAGAAACAAAAAGATTTAATTGCAAGATCTAAAGATATACCTTCAAGCACTCACCTCCCCGGCAACGGCGCCAGAAATAGCTTGATGTCTACACACGCTTCTACTCTTGTAGACTATGTTGGGCCTCCAAGCGCAGAGGTTTGTAGGACAGCAGCAATTTCCCTCAAGTGGATGACCTAAGGTTTATCGAACTCAGGGAAGTAGAGGTTGAAGATGGTCTCTCTCAAGCAACCCTGCAACTAAGATACAAGAAGTCTCTTGTGTCCCCAACACCTAATACAACTAGGAGTTGTATAGGTGCACTAGTTCGGCGAAGGGATGGTAAAATATGGATGATAGGAGTGGCAAAGCAAAGTAATATAAATCTGTAATAAAAAGTGCAGCAAGCAAACAAGTGGTAAACGTGAGCACAAATGGTATTGCAATGGTGGAAACAAGGCCTAGGGATCATACTTTTACTAGAGGCAACTCCCAACAACATTAACATAATCGAATCACATGATATTTCCCATAAAACATGCAATGGAGACGCACACGGAGGTCATTCCTTCGTGGTCAAGATAGGACGAGAATTATGTAGGGCTACAAAAGCACACCTCAAAGTTCGTAGTTCTCAATCTAAGGATTTCCCAATGTCACCGCGGCCATCCAAAGAGAGTCCCACAATCACCACAACATATCTAAAGGATAGTCAAAGACAAGCACCAAGAGACTCTCAATCTTCAATCAACACACAAGAGAGGAAATCACTCATGAAAATATTTTTCTAATCCATGTCCAATAGACCGCTGTCACCTTGGTCTCGGGGATTATACTAGATAAAGACAAGTGAGTACATCAATCCAATACATAGAGGAAGGGGAAATATCATGGGATCACCCTAGATTAACATAGCCTATGATCATAACGAAGATCACATCATGGGAGAGAGAGATAACCACATAGCTACACGTACGAGCCCTCGGCCCCGGAGAAGACTACTCACACATGGACATGGTGAGGAGGAGGTTGATGATGGTGTTGATGGAGAGGTGCAGCCCCGCGAGGAGGAGATGGCCGGCGGCAGCCACGGAGGCGGCGGCGGCGGCCCTTGGGGGCGCGGCGGCGGCGGCGGCCCTAGGGGGCGGCGGCGGCCCTCGGGGCGGCGGCGGCCCTAGGGGGCAGTGGCTCCTTGGCCCCCCTTCTTCCTTGTGGATGGTGCTGCAATGGTGCTGGTCCTCCCCTCCAAGACGGCGGCTCGGGAGGAGGAAAATTCGTGGCCCTTGGTGACCTAGGTTTCCTCTCTTTATATAGACTCTCGGATTCCCGTCATCAGATTTTGGGTCTCAGTAAAACGGGCTTTACTCGGCCGTCCAGACTCCGATTTAGATGAATTTTATATCCGGAAGCATCGCCTCGAAATTCCCCACAACTTTTGCAACTAGACTTTTTCCGTTTGATGTCGTCTTCGGGCCGGAACGTGACCATCTTTAAAAAACGTTCTCAGACAGATTTCAGGAAAGTCAGAGTCCTACTCCAATACGACTCCTTTTGCGTTTTTGTCAATTTCCAAGTAATTCCTACACAATAAAGTGTAAAACAAGAACATTGTGCACTTTTGCAACCATTAGTAGGTTAGTCCAAATATGATCAAAAGTGTATGGAAGTGCATAAATATCATAGCAATATCACACAAAAAAGGCATGGAGCAAGCAGAAATTATAGATACGTTTTAGACGTATCAGGCGGCGACGTCCGCCTGGGCCTTTGTAGCTGCCTCGGCCTCCGCCCTGGCAGCAGCATCAGCCACCGCCCGCTCACGGTCCGCGGCCTCCTGCTCCTCGCGCACCTCGCGGGCGTTTCTCTCCGTCGCCTCCCGGAGCGCGGCGGCGGGATCCACGCGGTGGGGCGCAGGGGGGACATCCGTGCTCCCAACAATGGAGCCCACTGGCGCCCGCGAGAGAGAGAGCGGCGTGCTGTGTGGGCATCCCAATGAAGATAGCAAGTCAGCCCCGTTGGGGGCGACAGAATGAGATAAACATCAAAGAAAAGAAAGAAACGAAGTACTTACCCGGATACGCCTGGCATAGGCTTGGGCAGCTTAGGAAGGACCGCTTTGGCGGCCGCCTCCCGGCGCTTGGTGGCGGCGGCCGACAGCCGGAGCTTCTTGGGCTTGGTGCCAGACGGCCCCGCAGAGGACCGATGCTTCACGCCGCCGGCTGCGGCTGACGGCCCCGCCTGCTGGCTGCCGCTCCCAGGCGGATCCACCTCCCGGACGCGGATTGGCGCCTCCTCCTCCTCCTCCTCCTCGTCCGGCCAGCTCTCAACGCCGCCTTCTAGAAGGCCGCGTGCTGGCTAGCCCCCGCCGCCTGTTACCTCTTCCTCCTCCATGGCGGCGGCCCCAAGGTCGGGGTCGCTCGTGTCGCTCTGGGAGCGATCTGGTTCCATAGGGCGGCCTGGCTGGTCAGAACCCGGCGGCGGCTGGCTGGGGAAGATCTGCAGACGGCATAAGGATCAAACGCTGAGACAGGCGGAAAGAGAAGAAAGGAGAACAAAGAAAGAAGAAAGCTCACCGCAGGCGGCTGGTTGCTGCGGCTGTACGGCGGCTTGCCAAAGGCCCAGCCGGAGTCGGAGAGCTTGCAATTTGATACATAGTTCACCAAGTATGCCACCTCCTTGTATGGCATCAGCTTGGTGCACATCCGGCTCAGGTCCCGGTGCCCGCTCATGTCGCATATTAAGTGCGGGCGGGCCTGCAGCGGCAGCACCCGGCGCTCCGCAAACGTGAGCAGGAGGTCCGCAAACACCAGGCCTTCATTGTCCCTCAGCTCCCGGAGACGCCGCACGGCGATGGAAGCACCTTGTGTGAGGGTGGTGGGCCGGGTCTTCCAGGAGACGCGGGGCTCGGTCGGCGGGCCGGGTGCCCAGTCCGGCAGGCCGATGAAATCTTGAGCGGAGTCGACGTTGGAGACGTAGAAGTACGTCTTCTGCCACAACTTTACCGACACCACGAGCTGAGGCGCCGGGAAATAGTTCTTGGCCCCGCTGCGCTTCACCGCGATGCATCCCCCACACTGGGCGGCCACGCTCTGGACCGCGGTATCGAGCTTCATGTAGAAAAGCTCGGTCCACAGCCCCATCGTGGGAAGAATGTCGAGGTACACCTCGCACATGACGACGAAGGAGGACAGGGTCACCACCGTGTTCGGTGTGAGGTGGTGGGGTTGGATGTTGAAGAACTCCAGAAAAGACCGGAAGAAGCCGCTGGCGGGGAGGCTGAAGCCGCACGGGAAGTGCGAGCGGAAGATGACCCGCTCGCCGAACCGCGGCGCCGGCCTGATCTCCGCCGCCGACGCTAGGCGCACGGCGACCTTGTCGGCGGGAGGTAGCTTCCACGCTCGGCGGAGGTAGTGGATGTGCTCTTCGATGATGTCGCTGCCATCCCATTCGCCGTGATGGCGGACCAACGCTGTGGTGGCCATGGCTCAAGGTGGCGGCTCGCTGCGGCGGGGCGCTACGTGCGGAGGTGGCGAGAAGTGCGGATGGGAGCGAGGAAGAAGAAGAGGAATGGAGAGGGGCAGGCGCGAGAACGGCGCTAACCCCCCTCCCCCGGCCTACTTATAGGCTCGGGGCGGCGAAGCCGAGGGGACGGGGTGTGGGATCAACTGCTCCACGCCCCGCACGATCCCCACCTTTTGCGCGCCTAATCCGCGCGCATTAACTGCACGTGGGGAGGGCAATCGATTACCCCTGCCACACTGGATCCGCGCACGGATCGAGGCCCTGTAGTGGCGGGCCCCAGCCCACTTCTACGTCTCGTCACGCGCGTGGGCTGGCAGGTTGACGCGACGGGGCAACGACGCGTGGAGAGCCACCAAAGGTCGGCAAACCTGCGTAGCTGCCTGCTGACCAGACGGTATCTCCTCCTCGAAGATTGAAGACGGACGTTCGGCTGCCAGGAGCCGGCCCCCTTTGCAGAGGTCCGGCTGCCAGCAGACGGCTCTTTTCGGAAGATGGACGAAGGACGCCAATCCTACTAGGGGGAAGCTGCTGGAACCCCGCAGCCCTCAATCACAAACCGCAGAGTTCCACCAGCTTCGGGGACTACTGTCGGAGATATTGACCACGGGTGTCTTCATCGACCACCCATGGTATTTCAAGACAATTGGGGGTCGCCCATTATCCCCCAGCCATCTGCTCATCGGGCCGCCTCCTGGGACAGTTTACCCCAGGAGCCGGCTGCCAGCAGGCGGCAGGGGCCCAAACAGGCGGCACCCTGATACGTGCATTTTGCATCATGCTTATAAATTGATATTTATTGCATTATGGGCTGTTCATACATGTTTTGTCACAATACTTATGCCTTTTCCCTCTTATTTTGCAAGGTTTACATGAAGAAGGGGGAATGCCGGCAGCTGGAATTCTGGGCTAGAAAAGGAGCAAACTCTGGAAACCTATTCTGCACAACTCCAAAAGCCCCGAAACTCCACAGAACATTTTTTGGAAAATATAAAAAATACCTGGCGGAAGAAACCCACGAGGGGGGCCACTGGCTGGCCTCGAGGGTGGGGGACGCGCCCCCCTTCCCAGGGCGCGCCCCCTGCCTAGAGGGACAGCCGGTGGGCCCCAGGTGACCATCTTCTCCTATATGAAGCGTTTTGACCAGGAAAAAATCAAGAGGAGGCTTTCGGGACCAGCCGCCGTCTCGAGGCGGAAACCAATCTAGGGCTCTCGCAGAGCTGTTCTGCCGAGGATACTTCCCTCCAGGAGGAGGAAATCGTCACCGCCGTCATCACCAACAACTCTCCCATCTTGGGGAGAGCTATCTTCATCAACATCTTCACCAGCACCATCTCCTCTCAAACCCTAGTTCATCTCTTGTATCCAATCTTTGTATCAAAACCTCAGATTGGTACCTGTGGGTTGCTAGTAGTGTTGATTACTCCTTGTAGTTGATGCTAGTTGGTTTATTTGGTGGAAGATCATATGTTGAGATCCATTATGCATATTAATGCCCCTCTGATCATGAACAATATTATGTCTTGTGAGTAGTTGCTTTTGTTCCTGAGGACATGGGAGAAGTCTTGCTATTAGTAGTCATGTGAATTTGGTCTTTGTTTGATATTTTGATGAGATGTATGTTGTCTCTCCTCTAGTGGTGTCATGTGAACGTCGACTACATGACACTTCACCATTATTTGGGCCTAGAGGAAGGCATTGGGAAGTAATAAGTAGATGATGGGTTGCTAGAGTGACAGAAGCTTAAACCCTATTTTATGTGTTGCTCCGTAAGGGGCTGATTTGGATCCATATGTTTCAGGCTATGGTTAGGTTTACCTTAATACTTCTTTCGTAGTTGCGGATGCTTGCATTAGAGGTTAATAATAAGTGGGAGGCTTGTCCAAGTAAGGGCAGCACCCAAGCACCGGTCCACCCACATACCAAATTATCAAAGTACCGAACGTGAATCAGACAATCGTGATGAAAACTAGCTTGACGATAATTCCTATATGTCCTCAGGAGCGCTTTACCTTGCATAAGAGTTTGTCCAGGCTTGTCCTTTGCTACAAAAATGATTGGGCCATCTTGCTGCACCTATTTACTTTTACCATTTGTCACTTGCTACCAATTATCTTATCACAAAAACTATCTGTTACCTATAATTTCAGTGCTTGCAGAAAATATCTTACTGAAAACTGCCTATCATTTCCTTCTGCTCCTCGTTGGGTTCGACACTCTTACTTATCTAAAGGACTACGATAGACCCCCTACACTTGTGGGTCATCAAGACTCTTTTCTGGCGCTGTTGCTGGGGAGTGAAGCGCCTTTGGTAAGTGGAATTTGGTAAGGAAAAATTTATATAGTGTGCTGAAATTTTTTGTCACTTGTTACTATGGCTCAAAATCCTTTGAGGGGCTTGTTCGGGGTATCTTCACCTCGAGCAGAAGAGCAAAGAGTTGCTCCTCAACCTACTGCACCTATTGAAAATGTTTGCTTTGAGATTCCTTCGGGTATGATAGAGAAACTTCTTGAAAATCCCTATACAGGAGACGGGACACTTCATCCCGATTTACATCTAATCTATGTGGATGAAGTTTGTGGATTGTTTAAGCTTGCAGGTATGCCCGAGGATGTTATCAAGAAGAAGGTTTTCCCTTTATCTTTGAAGGGAGATGCATTGACATGGTTTAGGCTATGCGATGATATGGGATCTTGGAACTATAATCGTCTGAAGTTGGAATTTCATCAGAAGTTCTACCCTATGCACCAGGTTCATCGTGATCGTAATTATATTTATAATTTCTGGCCTCGCGAAGGAGAAAGCATCGCTCAAGCTTGGGGGAAGCTTAAGTCAATGTTATATTCATGCCCCAATCATGAGCTCTCAAGAGAAATGATCATTCAAAAAATTTATGCTCGGCTTTCTCATAATAATCGCTCCATGCTCGATACTTCTTGTTCTGGCTCTTATATGATGAAGACTATTGACTTTAAATGGGATTTATTGGAAAGAATTAAACGCAACTCCAAAGATTGGGATCTCGATGAAGGTAAGGAGTCAGGTATGACCCCTAAGTTGGATTGTGTTAAAGCTTTTATGGATACCGATGTTTTCCGTGAGTTTAGCACTAAATATGGACTTGTTCTGGCTCTTATATGATGAAGACTATTGACTTTAAATGGGATTTATTGGAAAGAATTAAACGCAACTCCAAAGATTGGGATCTCGATGAAGGTAAGGAGTCAGGTATGACCCCTAAGTTTGATTGTGTTAAAGCTTTTATGGATACCGATGTTTTCCGTGAGTTTAGCACTAAATATGGACTTGACACTAAATATGGACTTGAATCATTTGCTACTCATGTTGATCTCCCCAAGGAGAAGTGGTTTAAATACCATCCCCCTATTGAAGTAAAAGTAGTTGAACCTATTAAAGTTGAAGAAAAGACTATCACTTATAATATTGATCCAGTTATCCCTACCGCTTATATCGAGAAACCACCTTTCCCTGTTAGGATAAAGGATCATGCTCAAGCTTCAACTGTAGTCCGTAAGAGTAATACTAGAACACCTACACCCTCTGAGCAAATTAAAGTTGAACCTAGTGTTGCTATGGTTAAAGATCTCTTGGTAGAAGATTTAGATGGACATGCTATTTATCTCCAAGAGGAGTCTGCTAGAATAGCCAAACCCAATGCTAGGAATAGACATAAACCTGTTGTAGGCCTGCCTGTCATCTCTGTTAAGATAGGAGATCATTGCTATCATGGTTTATGTGACGTAGGCGATAGTGCGAGTATTATCCCTCTTGATTTGTATAACGAAATTATGCTTGATATTGCACATGTTAAGTTAGAAGGGATTGATGTTACTATTAAGCTTGCTAATAGAGATACTATTTCACCAGTTGGGATTGTTAGAGATATTGAAGTCTTGTGTGGGAAGGTTAAATACCCTGCTAATTTTCTTGTTCTTAGTTCCCCACAAGATGCTTTTTGCCCCATTATATTTGGCAGACCCTTCTTGAATACCGTTAATGCCAAGATAGACTGTGTGAAAGATATTGTCACTGTCGGATTAGGGGATACGTCTCATGATTTTAACTTTGCTAAATTCTGTAGACAACCCCTTGAAAAGGCGCCACCCAGTAAGGATGAACTTATTGGTCTTTCTTCTATTGCCGTGCCACCTAATGATCCTTTAGAACAATACTTGCTAGACCATGAAAATGATATGCATATGAATGAGAGAAGGGAGATAGATGAAATATTCCTTACACAGGGACCCGTATTGAAAAACAACTTGCCTATTGAAATTCTAGGGGATCCTCCTCCACCCAAGGGTGATCCCGTGTTTGAACTTAAACCTTTGCCTGATAATCTTAAGTATGTTTATCTTGATGAAAAGAAGATATATCCTGTTATTATTATTGCTAACCTTTCAGAGCATGAAGAAGAAAGATTATTGAAAACTCTGAAGAAGCACCGAGCTGCTATTGGATATACTCTGGATGATCTTAAGGGCATTAGTCCCACTATATGTCAACACAAGATAAAATTGGAAGAAAATGCTAAACCAGTTATTGATCATCAGCGACGGTTAAATCCTCAGATGAAAGAAGTGGTAAGGAAGGAAATTCTAAAGCTTCTAGAGGCAGGTATTATCTATCCCATTGCTGATAGCCAGTGGGTAAGTCATGTCCATTGTGTTCCTAAGAAAGGAGGTATGACCGTTGTCCCTAACAATAAAGATGAATTGATCCCGTAAAGAATAGTTACAGGTTATAGGATGGTAACTATTTCGTAAGTTAAATAAAGCTACTAAGAAAGATCATTACCCCTTGCCATTTATTGATCAAATGCTAGAAAGACTATCCAAACATACTCATTTCTGCTTTCTAGATGGTTATTCTGGTTTCTCTCAAATACCTGTGTCAAAGGGGGATCAAGAAAAGACCACATTTACTTGTCCTTTCGGTACCTTTGCTTATAGACATATGCCTTTTGGTTTATGTAACGCACCTGCTACCTTTCAAAGATGCATGATGGCTATATTCTATGATTTTTGTGAAAAGATTGTTGAAGTGTTCATGGATGATTTCTCCGTCTACGGAACTTCTTTTGATGATTGCTTAAGCAACCTTGATCGAGTTTTGCAGAGATGCGAAGACACTAACCTTGTCCTGAATTGGGAAAAGTGCCACTTTATGGTTAATGAAGGCATTGTCTTGGGACATAAAATTTCTGAAAGAGGTATTGAAGTTGACAAAGCTAAAGTGGATGCTATTGAAAAGATGCCATGCCCTAAGGATATCAAAGGTATACGAAGTTTCCTTGGTCATGCCGGGTTTTATAGGAGGTTCATCAAGGACTTCTCCAAAATTTCCAGGCCTCTGACTAATATTTTACAAAAAAGATATTCCTGTTGTCTTTGATGATGATTGTATAGAAGCATTTGAAATACTTAAGAAAGCATTGATCTCTGCACCCATTGTCCAGCCTCCTGACTGGAACTTACCCTTTGAGATAATGTGTGATGCTAGTGATTATGTTGTAGGAGCTGTTTTGGGGCAAAGAGTAGATAAGAAATTGAATGTTATCCAGTATGCTAGTAAAACTCTAGATAGTGCCCAAAGAAATTATGCTACCACTAAGAAAGAATTTCTAGCAGTTGTGTTTGCTTGTGATAAGTTTAGACCCTATATCGTTGATTCTAAAGTAACTATTCACACTGATCATGCTGTTATCAAATACCTTATGGAAAAGAAAGATGCTAAACCTAGACTTATTAGATGGGTTCTCTTGCTACAAGAATTTGACTTGCATATTATTGATAGAAAGGGAGTTGAGAACCCCGTAGCAGATAACTTGTCTAGGTTAGAAAATATACTTGATGACCCACAACCTATTGATGATAACTTCCCTGATGAACAACTAGCTATCATAAACACTTCTCGTACTACTCCTTGGTATGCTGATTATGCTAATTATATTGTTGCTAAGTTTATACCTCCTAGCTTTACATACCAGCAAAAGAAAAAGTTCTTCTATGATTTGAGACATTACTTTTGGGATGACCCACATCTTTATAAAGGAGTAGATGGTATTATTAGACGTTGTGTGCCTGAGCATGAACAGGAACAGATCTTGCGCAAGTGCCACTCTGAAGCTTATGGAGGACACCATGTGGGAGATAGAACTGCACACAAGGTATTGCAATCCGGTTTTTATTGGCCTACTCTCTTCAAGGATGCCCGTAAGTTTGTCTTATCTTGTGATGAATGTCAAAGAATCGGTAATATTAGTAGACGTCAAGAAATGCCTATGAATTATTCACTTGTTATTGAACCATTTGATGTTTGGGGCTTTGATTATATGGGACCTTTTCCTGCCTCTAATGGGTACACACATATTCTAGTTGCTGTTGATTACGTTACTAAGTGGGTAGAAGCTATTCCAACTAGTAGTGCTGATCATAACACCTCTATTAAGATGCTTAAAGAATTTATATTTCCGAGGTTTGGAGTCCCTAGATATCTAATGATTGATGGTGGTTCACACTTTATTCATGGTGATTTCTGTATGATGCTTGCTAAGTATGATGTCAACCATAGAATTGCATCACCCTATCACCCACACACTAGTGGTCAGGTAGAACTAAGTAATAGGAAGTTGAAACTAATCTTGCAAAAGACAGTTAATAGGTCTAGGAAGAATTGGTCCAAGAAACTAGATGATGCACTACGGGCCTATAGAACTACATACAAAAATCCTATGGGTATGTCTCCATATAAGATGGTATATGGAAAAGCTTGTCACTTACCTCTTGAGCTGGAACATAAGGCATATTGGGCTATCAAAGAGCTCAATTATGATTTCAAACTTGCCGGTGAAAAGAGACTATTTGATATTAGTTGTCTCGATGAATGGAGAACCCAGGCCTACGAGAATGCCAAGTTATTTAAAGAAAAAGTTAAAAGATGGCACGACAAAAGGATACAAAAG
The DNA here is from genome assembly GCA_902687465.1 of Secale cereale. Taxonomy (NCBI): domain Eukaryota; kingdom Viridiplantae; phylum Streptophyta; class Magnoliopsida; order Poales; family Poaceae; genus Secale; species Secale cereale. The sequence goes on from LR738715.1 coordinate 726,254,129, forward strand.
TGTGAGTTCAACGTAGGTGATTATGTTTTGTTATTCAACTCTCGTTTAAGATTTTTTGCAGGAAAACTTCTCTCCAAGTGGGAAGGACCTTACGTTATCGAGGAGGTCTATCGTTCCGGTGCTATAAAGATCAACAACTTCGAAGGCACAAATCCAAAGGTGGTGAATGGCCAAAGGATCAAGCATTATATCTCAGGTAATCCTATAAATGTTGAAACTAATATTATTGAAACCATAACCCCGGAGGAACACATAAGGGACACTTTCCAGAATGATTCAGCCCCCGAAAAGGAAGAGGTACGTGATACCGTAAGTAAACCGACTCCAAAACAGTTCTAAAGGCAAATTTTCTCCGTTTTGGAATATTTAGAAAATTAGAAAAATAAACCGCAGTCCGGAGGAGACACGAGGTGGCCTCGAGGGTAGGGGCGCGCCCCCCTGCCTCGAGGGCACCCCGTGTGTCCCCTGGACTCCGTTTTCTTGTGGGTTACTCCTTTCGTGCTGGAAAAATTCATTATATATACTGCCGAAGGTTTTGACCTCTGTATCACGCAGAGATCCTCTGTTTTCGTTTTGAGCTGTTCCTGTCGCAGATAAGAGCAACATGTCGTCCCAGGATTCGGAAGGAGAAAGCTATGTGGCTGATTCCCTTGCTGATCCTAAGGTCTATGGTGATTTGGAGCATTATGGTTGGACCACGGAAGAAGAAGAGGACCATGGTTCAAAGAGGAAGGATTGGACTAGCTCGGATGAAGACGAAGTCCCACTACCTCAACCGGGGGACATGCATGTGGAGTTCAAAAAGTCAAGTCTCCCCGACAGAGTAAAGAAATCTAAGATCAAATTTATCCCTATTAACCTCTTGCAGGAAAACAAGTAGGCATTATGCAAGAAGATATTGAACCTTGAGCAAGAGATCAATGATCCGAAGGAGCAAAATTCTGCCCTTAAGCATAAGCTGAGGAAGAAGTCATCATCACCAACCCCGAAGAAGGAGACATAATCATATGGGTATGGGCACTCCCCTTGGCAACTGCCAAGCTCGGGGGAGTGACCCCGGTATCGTATCACCATCACTCCTATCTTTACCGTTTTACTTAGTTCGATCCTTTTGGTAGTATCGTGATCTATTAGAATAAAGTTAGCATGATCTAGTTGTGAGCTTTTGCTTTGTGAGCTTTATCCTTTGTATTCGAGTCCGTGAGCTATATAATAAAGATTAGTGTTGAGTCAAGGGCTTGATTTCCTCACTTGGGTCATGATAAAAGAAAGAAAACAATATGAGAATCAAAGAGATCATATCGATCTTATGGGAAGTAATGACTTCACATATAAGATTATGATAAATAAAAGTTGTTGGGAGGTGACAAACATAGTTTTGGTCATCGTTGCAATTAATAGGAAGTAATAAAAGAAGAGAGGCTTCACATACAAATATACTATCTTGGACATCTTTTTATGATTGTGAGCACTCATTAAAGTATGACATGCTAAAGAGTTGATGTTGAACAAGGAAGACAACATAATGGGCTATGTATTCTTATATCCGAAATAAATTATATTGTCATGGATCTTCCAACATGTTGAGCTTGCCTTTCCCTCTCATGCTAGCCAGGCCTCCTTGCACTAAGTAGAGATACTACTTGTGCTTCCATATATCCTTAAACCCAGTTTTTCCATGAGAGTCCACCATACCTACCTATGGATTGAGAAAGATCCTTCCAAGTAAGCTGTCATGTTCTAAACACGCTAAATATGTATGATTTATTAGTGTGGGAGAAATTAGTGACGGACTGCATAATAAAGGTCCTTATCACAAGTGGCAATATAAAGCGAAGTTCTTCTATGCTAAGACTTTGTGCATCCAACCATAAAAACACATGACAACCTCTGCTTCCCTCTGCGAAGGGCCTATCATTTATTCTTGTCTTATAAGTATCAAGGTGAAACCCACCTTTCCCTTTTACAATTTATCCTTTGGCAAGCACATTGTGTTGGAAAGATCCTGACATATATACCCACTTGGATGTAAGTTTTCATGATCTATTACTGTTGACGTTACCCTTGAGGTAAAAGGTTGGGAGGCAACACCATAAGCCCCTATCTTTCTCTGTGTCCGATTAAAACTCCATAAACATAAGTATTGCGTGAGTGTGAACAATTATGAAAGATTATATGATAGTTGAGTATGTAGGCTTGTTGAAAAGCTCTTATATTGACTCTTTTCGATGTTACGATAAATTGCAATTGCATTAATGACCGAGACCAAAGTTTGTTAGTTCCGAATGAAGTTTATGATGCATACTTGATATTGTGGATGAATTGTCACTTTTGCATAATGATCATATGACTACATTCATATAAGTTGCTGTTATGAGAATGATCATGATGCCCTCATGTCTGTATTCTGTTTTTATCGACACCTCTATCTCTAAACATGTGGGCATATTTTTCGATATCGGCTTTCGCTTGAGGACAAGCGAGGTCGCTTGAGGACAAGCGAGGTCTAAACTTGGGGGAGTTGATACGTCCATTTTGCATCATGCTTATAAATTGATATTTATTGCATTATGGGCTGTTCATACATGTTTTGTCACAATACTTATGCCTTTTCCCTCTTATTTTGCAAGGTTTACATGAAGAAGGGGGAATGCCGGCAACTGGAATTCTGGGCTGGAAAAGGAGCAAACTCTAGAAACCTATTCTGCACAACTCCAAAAGCCCCGAAACTCCACAGAACATTTTTTCGGAAAATATAAAAAATACCTGGCGGAAGAAACCCACGAGGGGGGCCACGGGCTGGCCTCGAGGGTGGGGGGCGCGCCCCCCTTCCCAGGGCGCGCCCCCTGCCTCGAGGGCAAGCCGGTGGGCCCCAGGTGACCATCTTCTCCTATATGAAGCGTTTTGACCTAGAAAAAATCAAGAGGAGGCTTTCGGGACCAGACGCCACCGTCTCGAGGCGGAAACCAATCTAGGGCTCCGGCAGAGCTATTCTGCCGGGGATACTTCCCTCCGGGAGGGGAAAATCGTCACCGCCGTCATCACCAACAACTCTCCCATCTTGGGGAGAGCTATCTTCATCAACATCTTCACCAGCACCATCTCCTCTCAAACCCTAGTTCATCTCTTGTATCCAATCTTTGTATCAAAACCTCAGATTGGTACCTGTGGGTTGCTAGTAGTGTTGATTACTCCTTGTAGTTGATGCTAGTTGGTTTATTTGGTGGAAGATCATATGTTGAGATCCATTATGCATATTAATACCCCTCTGACCATGAACAATATTATGTCTTGTGAGTAGTTTCTTTTGTTCCTGAGGACATGGGAGAAGTCTTGCTATTAGTAGTCATGTGAATTTGGTCTTCGTTTGATATTTTGATGAGATGTATGTTGTCTCTCCTCTAGTGGTGTCATGTGAACGTCGACTACATGACACTTCACCATTATTTGGGCCTAGAGGAAGGCATTGGGAAGTAATAAGTAGATGATGGGTTGCTAGAGTGATAGAAGCTTAAACCCTAGTTTATACGTTGCTTCATAAGGGGCTGATTTGGATCCATATGTTTCAGGCTATGGTTAGGTTTACCTTAATACTTCTTTTGTAGTATTAGAGGTTAATCATAAGTGGGAGGCTTGTCCAAGTAAGGGCAGCACCCAAGCACCGGTCCACCCACATACCAAATTATCAAAGTACCGAACACGAATCAGACAATCGTGATGAAAACTAGCTCGACGATAATTCCCATATGTCCTCGGGAGCGCTTTACCTTGCATAAGAGTTTGTCCAGGCTTGTCCTTTGCTACAAAAAGGATTGGGCCATCTTGCTGCACCTATTTACTTTTACCGTTTGTCACTTGCTACCAATTATCTTATCACAAAAACTATCTGTTACCTATAATTTCAGTGCTTGCAGAAAATACCTGACTGAAAACTGCCTATCATTTCCTTCTGCTCCTCGTTGGGTTTGACACTCTTACTTATCGAAAGGACTATGATAGATCCCCTACACTTGTGGGTCATCACAGCCCCATAGCCAGCGGCTAGCAGACGGTCCTACGCCTCCCCCTCGGGATGCGTGCTGGGGGACCACTACGCAGCTGAGGCATGGCTACAGTTGAGCATGTCCTTAGAGAATCTATAAGGGCGTGGCTTCAGTGAATGTGTACCCTATGGGCGCCTCTTAAGCGGCGTATCATTGTAGCCATGCTACAAGTGACCAAGCTTCGGTCAGAGGAAGCCACGATCCCACTATCCATAGACGGCGGGGCTAGCAGGCGGCTGGCCCCACCGGCCAGTGGGTGAGTTAGAAACAAGCAGCCCCTGGCAGGCGGCCGGGGGAGGCAGCCCGCCTGGTAGCAGGCGGCTCACTGTACCCTAGGAGTCTGAACCTCATCAAGATGACGAGACAGGGCGTGGTGGTAGTGTACGGCAGGAGACGACGGCATTGTAGCCACTTCCCTCCTGACGATGCTGCTGTCAGCAGAAGCATGCCTACAGTGAAAGGCAATCATGTGGGCCCGCAGACGGCGGGCCCCAGCAGACAGACGGCAAAGCCGGCACCCGAAGACGCTGACATCTGGGGGCCGTTCTGCCGAGATTACTATTGTACCCCTGGGGGGTAGGCGTATATAAACCCCCCCAGGGTCCTCCATGAGGAGGGGTTGGCTAGTTGAAGGCTAGAAGGAAAAGAGACACAGAGAGAGAGATGGGGAAAAACCCTAGCGATCACCCCAATTCCCTAGAGCGAAGGTAGTGAGTTAGCCTTGCTCTTCTTCCTCCTCTAGATGACACAGCTCAAGGAGCAACCTTGTAGCTACCCTAGTGACATTAGTCATGACGCAGAGTCCCCGCAGAGTAGGACTAGGGGTGTTATCTCCACGGAGAGCCCCAAACCTGGGTAAGATTCGTAGGCGTCGTAAGTTCCGCCTTATCCCGCTTCCAAGGCCCGGCGACGCTCTATTGTCCCCATGCATGATAAGCCACCCGTTGGCATATGTCGCACCAAAACCCCGACACTCAAGCAATATGATGTAAACTCCATCTTTTTATCCTCGATGGCAACAATACAATACGTGCCTTGTTGCCCCTACTGTCACTGGGAAAGGACACCGCAAGATTGAACCCAAAGCCAAGCACTTCTCCCATTGCAAGAACTATAGATCTAGTAGGCCAAACCAAACCAATAATTCGAAGAGACTTGCAAGGATATTATGAGCACACATAAAAAGTTCAGAGAAGAACCAAATATCTTTCATAGATAACCTTGATCATAAACTCACAATTCATCGGATCTCGACAAACACACCGCAAAAAGAGATTACATCGAATAGATCTCCTCGAAGACCGAGGAGAACTTTGTATTGAGATCCAGAGAGAGAGAAGAAGCCATCTAGATACTAGCTATGGACCCGAAGGTCTGTGGTAAACTACTCATAACTCATGGTGAGGGCGATGATGATGATGATGAAGGCCTCCGTGATGGATCCCCCTCCCGAAACAGGCTCCAAGATGGGATCTCCACGGGAACAGAAGCTACGGTGGTGGAATCAGGGTTTTCTCTCTGCGTATGAAGTTTCTGGGGTACGTAGGTATATATAGGAAGAAGGAGGGCACCGGGGGCCACACGGGGCAGCCTCGAGGCAGGGGGCGCGCCCTGGGAAGGGGGGCACACCCCCCACCCTCGAGGGCAGCCCTTCTGTCCCCTGACTTGGTCCTGAAGTTTCCCGTGCGTGATTTTCTCCAAAAATATCTCTTGCAAAGGTTTCATTCCGTTTGGACTCCGTTTGATATTCTTTTTCTGCGAAACCCTGAAATAGGCAAAAAAACAGCAATCTGGACTGGGCCTTTGGGTTAGTAGGTTAGTCCCAAAAATGATATGAAAGTGAATGATAAATCCCATTAAACATCCAAGACTTCATAAATAATAGCATGGAACAATCAAAAATTATAAATACGTTGGCGACGTATCAAGCATCCCCAAGCTTAATTCCTGCTCGTCCTCGAGTAGGTAAATGATAAAGAAAGAATTTTTGATGTGGAATGTTAACCAATATAATTTTTCAATGTAATTCTCTTAACTGTGGCATGAATGTTCAGATCTGAAAGATTCAAGATAAAAGTCTATATTGACATAAGAAATAACAATACTTCAAGCAATACTAACAAAGCAATCATGTCTTCTCAAAATAGCACGGCTAAAGAAAGTTATCCCTACAAAATCATATAGTGTTGGCTATGCTCCCTCGTTATCACACAAAAATATTCATATCATGCACAACCCCGATTTCAGCCAAGCATTTGTTTTCATACTCTATCTTTTCAAACCTTTCAACTCTCACACAATACATGAGCATGAGCCATGGATATAGCACTATGGGTGAAATAGAGGTGGTTGTGGAGAAGACAAAAAGGAGGGAGATAGTCTCACATCGACTAGGCGTATCAACGGGCTATGGAGATGCCCATCAATAGATATCAATGTGAGTGAGTAGGGATTGCGATGCAACTGATGCACTAGAGCTAAATATGAATGAAAGCTCAACAAAAGAAACTAGTGGGTGTGCATCCAACTTTCTTGCTCACGAAGACCTAGGGCATTTGTGGAAGCCCATGTTGGAATATACAAGCCAAGTTCTATAATGAAAAATTCCCACTAGCATAAGAAAGTGACTAAACATGAGACTCTCTACAATGAAGAACATGGTGCTACTTTGAAGCACAAGTGTGGAAAAAGATAGTAGCAATTGTCCCTTTTTTCTTTTTTTCTTTTTTTCTTTTTTTGGGGCCTTTCTTTTTCTTTCTTTGGCCTTTCTCTTTTTTTTGCGGAGGGGCTTTATAGATTCAGCCTTTCCTCCCATGGGACAATGCTCTAATAATGATGATCATCACACTTTCATTACAACACGAAATTACAACTCGATACTACAACAACAAAGTATGACTCTATATGAATGCCTCCGGCGGTGTACCGGTATGTGCAGTGAAACAAGAGTGGCATGTATAAAAATTATGCATGGTGGCTTTGCCACAAATACAATGTCAACTACATGATCATGCAATGGCAATATGACAATATGATGCGTGTCATATAAACGGAATGGTGGAAAGTTGCATGGCAATATATCTCGGAATGGCTATGGAAATGCCATGATCGGTAGGTATGGTGGCTGTTTTGAGGAACAATATGGTGGCTGTTTTGAGGAAGGATATATAGTGGGTTTATGGCACCGGCGAAAGTTGCGCGGTACGAGAGATGTTAGCAATGGTGGAAGGGTGAGAGTGCGTATAATCCATGGACTCAACATTAGTCATAAGAACTCATATACTTATTGCAAAAATCTATGAGTCATCAAAACAAAGCAATCAACGCATGCTCCTAGGGGGGAGGTTGGTAGGAGTTAACCATCGCGCGCCCCTGACCTCCACACAAAGGTTGACACTCTACAAATACCTCATGCTCTAACTTAGTCACACAACGGTTCACCATACGTGCATGCTACGGGAATCACTAACCTTAACACAAGTATTTCTCAATTTCATAATAACTCCACTAGCATGACTCTAATATCACTATCCTCATGTCTCAAAATAATTATCAAGCATCCAACATCTTATTCTATTCAATGCACTTGGTGTGAATTTTTTTTACTACATTGACATTGGATGTTTATCATGTGAAGACTAGTTTCTTTAGCCTAAACACTTTACCATGCTGTTCTAATAGAATCTCAAATAGATCTAAGTGAAGCATGAGAGTTTAACAATTTCTACAAAATATTATCACCACCGTGCTCTAAAATATATAAGTGAAGCGCTAGAGCAAAAACTATTCAACTCAAAAGATATAAGTCAAGCACATAGAGTGTTCTAATAATTTCTAGGCCATATTTAAATCTCTCAAATAGGTGTGTCCAGCAAGGATGATTGTGGCAAGCTAACAAGCAAAGACTCGAATTATACAAGACGCTCAAAGCAAAAAACATAACATGTTGCGAATAAAAATATAGCTCCAAGTATAGTTACCGATGGATGAAGACGAAAGAGGGGATGCCTTCCCGGGGCATCCCCAAGCTTAGGCTTTTGATTATCTTGAATTTACTTGGGGTGCCATGGTCATCCCCAAGCTTAGTCCTTTGCTACTCCTTATTCCATAGTCCATCAAAGCAATACTCAAAACTTGAAAACTTCACAACACAAAACTTAGAAAAAAATTCTCGTGAGCTCCGTTAGTATACGAAAGCAAACCACTACTCAAAGGTACAGCAATGAATTCATTCTTTGTTTATATTGATGTTAAACCTACTGTACTCCAACTTTTCTATGGTTCATATCCTCCAATATTACTCATAGATGCATCGGAATAAGCAAACAACACACGAAAAACAGAATCTGTCAAAGACAGAACAGTCTGTAGTAATCTGCAGGGTTTGCCTACTTCTGGAACTCCAAAAAATTCAAACTAAATTGTTAAATTTGCGCAATTTGTCTACCAATCAGCAGCAAAAAGAATCAACTAAAAATCACGCTCCAGTAAAATCCCACAACTACTTTAGCGAGCGCTAACGATTCTGTTTTTCACAGCAAGATCAAATAAACTTCACACAAGACTCCCCAAAGGTTCTACTTGGCACAAACACTAAACAAAACATGAAACCACATATAATCAGAGGCTAGATGCAATATTTATTCCCTAACAGCAACAAAAACAAAAAACATAAAATTGGGTTGCCTCCCAACAAGCGCTATCGTTTTACGCCCCTAGCTAGGCACGAGATTTCAATGATGCTCACATGAAAGACAAGAATTGAAGCACACATTAAAGAGCATCATAACGCATGTGAAAATCACATCTAAGTCTAACATACTTCCTATGCATAGGCATTTTATAAGCAAACAAATTATCAAAGCAAGCAAGATCTAGCATATGCAAGGAAGAAGAAAGAGCCAATAGCAATCTCAACATAACGAGAGGTAATTTAGTAACATGAAAATTCCTACAACCATATTTTCCTCTCTCATAATAATTGCATGTAGGATCATAAGAGAAGTCAACAATATAGCCATCACACAACATATTCTCTACATGATCCATATGCATGCAAAGCTGACATACTTCCAAAATAGTGGGATCAACATTAACCAAAGTCATGACCACTCCAAACCCACTTTTATCAAACGTTTCATAAGATTGAACATTCTCCAAGTATGTGGGATCTAAAGTTGACACTATTCCAAACCCACTTTCAATATTAATGCAAACATTATTATCAATCGTATATTCATCATGGGGATTAAATAAATTTTCAAGATCGTAAGAATCACCCCAATCATGATCATTGCAACAAGTAGTGGGCAAAGCAAAATAAGCATCCCCAAGCTTAGGGTTTTGCATATCATTAGCACAATTGACATTAATAGAATTTATAATAGCATCATTGCAATCATGCTTTTTACTCAAGGAGCTATTGTGAATCACTTTATAATTTTTCAATACTTCATCACAATTTTCGGATTCACAAATTTCAAGCAAAACCTCATAAAGATAATCTAGTGCACGCAGCTCACTAGCAATAGGTTCAACATAATTGGATCTCTTAAAGAGATTCGCATGTGGATGAGGATCCATACTTTAGCAAGCAAAGATGCAAGCTAATCGAGGGCACATAGCACACAAGCAAACAAGAGGCAAGCGAACGATAAACACACGACAGAAGAAGGGCAAATAAAACGGCAAGGGTGAAGTGGGGGAGAGGAAAATGAGAGGAAAAAAATGTAATGCGAAGGATAAGGGTTTGTGATAGGTACTTGGTATATGACTTTTGCGTAAGCCTCCCCGGCAACGGCGCCAGAAATTCTTCTTGCTACCTCTTGAGCTTGTGTTGTATTCCCTCGAAGAGGAAAGGGAGATGCAGCACAGTAGCATAAGTATTTCACTCAGTTTTTGAGAACCAAGGTATCAATCCAGTAGGAGACCACGCGCGAGTCCCTCGCACCTGCACAAACAAATAAGAACTTCGCAGCCAACGCGATAAGGGGTTGTCAATCCCTTTACGGTCACTTACGAGAGTGAGATCTGATGGAGATGATAGTTTATATTTTTGGTATTTTTAGTTTAATAAAACAACAAATAAAAGCGGTAAAAGTAAAGTAGATGTAGATTGATATGTTGAGAATAGACCCGGGGGCCATAGTTTTCTCTAGTGGCTTCTCTCATGATAGCGATATTCTACGGAGGGTAAACAAATTACTGTCGAGCAATTGATAGAAAAGCGAATAATTATGAGACTATCTAGGCATGATCATTGTATATAGGCATCACGTCCGAGACAAGTAGACCGACTCCTGCCTGCATCTACTACTATTACTCCACACATCGACCGCTATCCAGCATGCATCTAGTGTCTTGAGTTCATACGAACAGAGTAACGCTTTTAGCAATATGACATGATGTAGAGGGATAAACTCAAGCAATATGATATAAACCCCATCTTTTTATCCTTGATGGCAACAATACAATACGTGCCTTGCTGCCCCTACTGTCACTGGGAAAGGACACCGCAAGATTGAACCCAAAGCCAAGCACTTCTCCCATTGCAAGAACTATAGATCTAGTAGGCCAAACCAAACCGATAATTTGAAGAGACTTGCAAGGATATTATGAGCACACATAAAAAGTTCAGAGAAGAACCAAATATCTTTCCTAGATAACCTTGATCATAAACTCACAATTCATCGGATCTCGACAAACACACCGCAAAAAGAGATTACATCGAATAGATCTCCTCGAAGACCGAGGAGAACTTTGTATTGAGATCCAGAGAGAGAGAAGAAGCCATATAGATACTATCTATGGACCCGAAGGTCTGTGGTAAACTACTCACAACTCATGGTGAGGGCGATGATGATGATGATGAAGGCCTCCGTGATGGATCCCCCTCCCGGAACATGCTCGAAGATGGGATCTCCACGGGAACAAAAGCTACGGCGGTGGAATTAGGGTTTTCTCTCTGCGTATGGAGTTTCTGGGGTATGTAGGTATATATAGGAAGAAGGAGGGCATCGGCGGCCACACGGGGCAACCTCGAGGCAGGGGCGCGCCCTGGGAAGGGGGGTGCGCCCCCACCCTCGAGGGCAGCCCTTCTGTCCCCTGACTTGGTCCTGAAGTTTCCCGTGCGTGATTTTCTCCAAAAATAGCTCTTGCAAAGGTTTCATTCTGTTTGGACTCCGTTTGATATTCTTTTTCATCGAAACCCTGAAATAGGCAAAAACAGCAATTTGGACTGGGCCTTTGGGTTAGTAGGTTAGTCCCAAAAATGATATAAAAGTGAATGATAAAGCCCATTAAACATCCAAGACTTCATAAATAATAGCATGGAACAATCAAAAATTATAGATACGTTGGAGACGTATCACGTACACCATGAAAAAAGGTGTATATCCGGTCGTACGATTGGGTGTAGTCCGCATCCCCCAGAGTACAGAGTCAAGCTCTTCGACCTAGTGTTTATCAGACTCCTGTAAGGAGCCCACTAGTCGGGGTTTAATGGCGCTCATTATCAGACCATTGGCTCTTTCGACTTGACCGTTTGTTTGAGGATGGTATATAGAAGCGCAGTCAAGTTTAATACTTAACTTTGCGCACCAATTTTTTTCCTCGTGAGCTGTGAAGTTGGAGCCGTTATCCATGATAATACTGTGCGGGACACCATAATGGTGTACTACGCCGGATATAAAATCTATCACAGGCCCTGCCTCAGCTGTTTTCACTGGTTTGGCTTCAATCCATTTAATGAATTTATCTACCATCACTAGTAAGTATTTCTTTTTATGACTTCCCCCTTTAAGAGGTCCGACCATATCCAGCCCCCAGACCGCAAAAGGCCAGGTAAAGGGCATTGTTCTCAGAGCGGTGGGAGGCATGTGACTTTGATTTGCAAAGAGCTGACAGCCAACGCAGTGTTGGACTAAGGTTTGGGCATCTGCTCGTGCAATAGGCCAGTAAAAGCCAGCGCAAAAAGCTTTTCCTATGAGCACCCATGTTGCGGCATGGTGGCCACCCATTCCAGCGTGTATTTCAGTGATAATTTGCCTTCCATCCTCTTCGGAGATGCACCTTTGGAGAATACCAATTGTGCTTTTCTTATATAGTTCGCCTTCATGAATTTTGTAGGCTTTAGAGCGACGGACTATGCGGCGGGCCCCATTTTGATCATCAGGGAGTTCCTGCCTTTTAAGGTAAGCTAGGAAGGGCTCTGTCCAGGGGGCTATGACATCCATGATTTTGTGAGCCGAAGGAGTTATCTCCATGTTTGGATCTTCGATGACGTCTTGATTGAGTTCGGCTGGGGGTGTGTTCGGATCTGAGTTCGTATCGCTGCTCGCGTCCTGCCATGTTACTGATGGCTTAAATAGCCTATCCACAAATGTGTTAGGCGGGACGGGGTCACGTTTAGCGCCCATACGAGCGAGTACGTCAGCGGCCTGGTTATTATTCTGGGCTACATGATGGAATTCCAACCCCACAAATCGAGCCGATATTTTCAATATAGCATCGCGGTAAGCTGCCATTTTTGAATCTCTCGCATCAAAATCTCCATTAATTTGGGAGATAGCGAGGTTTGAGTCTCCGCGTACCTCGAGGTGTTGTATGCCCATGGATACAGCGAGGCGGAGACCGTGTAATAGGGCCTCATATTCGGCCGCATTGTTCGACTCCATGTACATAATTTGGAGAACGTATCAGACTTTATCTCCAGTAGGAGACATCAATATTACACCGGCCCCCAATCTGGCTAGCATTTTAGAACCGTCGAAGTACATTGTCCAGTGGGAGTACGAGCCGTATTCTTTAGGGAGTTCGGCTTCAGTCCATTCTGCGACAAAGTCGGCCAACACCTAGGATTTAATAGTCCGGCATGGCTTATAGGATATTTCGAATGGTAAGAGCTCGATGGCCCATTTGTCTATGCGTCCCGTGGCGTCTTTATTGTTGATAATATCGTTGAGTGTTACCTCGGATGCCACTGTGATCGAACACTCTGGAAAGTAGTGTCGAAGTTTCCGAGATGACATGAAGACCACATAGGCAATTTTCTGATAGTGGGGGTACCGTGATTTGCACGGTGTTAGAACCTTGGATATATAGTATACGAGTTTTTGAACAGGGAATTTATGTCCCTCTTCGGCTCGCTCGACAACAAGCACGACACTCACTACCTGGTGAGTGGCTGATATATACAGCAGCATTGGTTCGCCAACATCGGGGTGGCTAGGATTGGGTTGCTCGCTAGTAGGGCTTTTATTTCTTCCAATCCACTTGTGGCCGCATTCGTCCATTCGAAATTTTCAGTGCGTCGTAGCAATTTGTAAAGTGGCAATGCTTTTTCTCCTAATCTGGAGATGAAGCGGCTTAAGGCCGCTACGCAGCTTGCTAGCTTTTGCACTTGCTTGAGATCGGTTGGTATTTTGAGTTCTGACAAGGCCTGGATTTTGGCTGGGTTAGCTTCGATTCCTCTATGGGATACGATGAACCCTAATAGCTTTCCGGCTGGAATGCCAAATACACATTTTTTCGGATTGAGGCTTATGTCGTATTCTCGGAGGTTGGCGAACGTAAGGCGGAGATCCTCCACCAAAGTCTCGACGCGTTTAGTTTTTACAACTACATTCTCAACATATGCTTCCACTGTTTTGCCAATTTGCTTTTCTAAGCATGTTTGAATCATGCGTTGATATGTGGCGCCAACGTTTTTAAGTCCAAAGGGCATAGTGTTGAAACAAAAAGGGTCGTATGGGGTGATAAATGCTGTTGCGGCTTGATCGGATTCCTTCATCTTTATCTGATGGTATCCGGAATAAGCATCAAGGAAGCACAGCGAGTCGTGTCCGGTCGTTGCATCGACAATTTGATCAATGCGGGGCAAAGGAAAGGGATCCTTTGGGCAGGCCTTATTCAGGTCTGTGAAGTCGACACAGAGGCGCCAGGATTTATCCTTCTTCGGTACCATGACCAAGTTGGCTAGCCAATCCGGGTGTTGAATTTCTCTGATGAATCCGGCTTCTAATAGCTTGGCTAGATCTTCTCCCATTGCTTGTCTTTTGGGTTCAGAAAAGCGTCGCAGTGACTGCTTGACCGGTTTGAACCCTTTGATAATATTGAGGCTGTGTTCGGCCAGCCTGCGCGGGATTCCTGGCATATCTGAAGGGTGCGAGGCGAATATATCCCAATTTTCCCGAAGGAAGGCGCGTAACACGCTGTCCACCGCCGGATCCAACTGTGCCCCGATGGATGCTGTCTAATTAGGGTCCATTGGGTGCACTTGAAATTTGATAATTTTGTCTGCTGGTTTGAAGGAGGTAGACTTTGATCTTTTGGCGAGGACCACGTCGTCCTTGTCTACCTTTGATCGTAGGGTAGTTAATTCTTCGGTCGCGAGTGCTTCGGATAATGCCTCTAAGGCTAAGGATGTCGCCTTGTTTTCGGCGCAGAGTGCTCTATCCGGATCACTTGTTAATGTGATCACTCCATTGGGCCCTGGCATTTTAAGCTTCATGTACCCGTGATGGGGTATAGCTTGAAAGTGTGAGAAATCGTTCCGTCCTAGAAGGGCGTGGTATCCGCTATGAAAGGGAACAATGTGGAAGAGTAGTTCCTCCGATCTGTAGTTGTCGGATGTGCCAAACACTACGTCGAGCTTAATGCTTCCCGAACACCGGGCTTCGCGGCTTGGTATAATTCCTCTAAAGGTTGTGTTGGTGTGCTCAATGCGGGATTTATCAACCTGCATCTTTGCAAGCGTTTCCTCATATATGAGATTTAGTCCACTTCCTCCGTCCATAAGTACTTTAGTGAGGCGGAAGCCGTCCACTATTGGATCTAGTACAAGAGCTGCTGATGCTCGGATCGGCCGGACTCGAGGTGCGTCATCGGCAGAAAAACTAATTGCCGTGTCGCTCCATGGGCTTGCAGAGCTAGTTTGGTAAACCTCGCCAAGTTCGTGATTTGCTCTCTTGTGGCGGTTGTTTGAGGAGAATGTCTCGAAGACGATGAAGACGTCGACGTCCCTCTCCCTCGGTACGATGGTGGCAAGAATTGTCGTACCACTTTTTGCTACCTACCGGAGTACCCAGCATGCTCTAAGGCGATGGTTAGGGGCATTGTCCAGGGTTGCGTGTATTTGGCAAGGTGTGTCGAGTAGTTCATCCAGTACGGACCTGTACCTTAAAAAAGGTTTGTTTTTCTTGCCAATTGGCATGTTATCGGATGAGCTGCTAGGGTATGTCCGTTTAGCCTTGATAATGTACTGTCCAGATAAGGACTGTTCTAGAGGTGTATTCTGGGCTTTCCAAGTATTTTCCATTGCGCAATACTTCCGTACTAGGTGCGATAATTCTGTGAAACTCAGAACACGACGTCGGTTGAGGGCATTCAAGACTCCCTCATCCGTGCAATTGCAGTGAAATAGGGAGACCGCTTTGTCTCGCGACAGTCCCCGATCTTGTTTTTAACAAGTAGGAATCTAGCCCAGAAGTGGTTGACCATTTCCTCGGGCTGCTGCTGTATGTTCGCGAGATCATCTATGTCCGGGATTCCGGATTTACTTGGAGAGTTTTTCCCAGGGTGGGTGGGTGTTGGAAATTTTAAATCCCGACCCAAAGTGATATTCGGGGTTTTGACAACCTCCGATGGTGACAATCCGGATTCGACGGGATCTAGTCGCCTTTCGGGTCCGGTGTTAGTCCCAGAGCTCAAAGAACATAGAGCGTCTCCTGACCGGGACGTGTTCGGCTCGATGGGTTCGGAGATCCAAACTGTTGCGGTCTCTGTCTGGAGAGGAGAATTCTATGTGGCTCCATCGTCAACTGCTGCTACCAGATGAGTGATCGGGGAAGGATCGATCTCATCATGGCCGGACTTAAGTCCGATCTGATCTCCTAGTGATGAAAGCCCCAGGGCGGCGATGCGATCAAGCAGCTCGTTTAAGAGCGAGAGTTCTGCCAAGGTCGCGTCATCGGAGTGGCCGGAATCGGCATAAAGGTGGTGCACGATGGCCGCGGGGAGAGTGGCCGGCCCAAAGGCCATGCGGGCGCATACAGCAAACCCGCCGAGCTGGAGAACCTGGTCGATAGCCAGGCTGTTTCCGAGGGTGATCCCGTCGTTGATGACGAGACGAGCCATCGATCGCTCATCGCGAGCGCATATCGGAGCTCTCAATGAAAGCACCATTGTTGGTGTCAAAACCGACAGATCTCGGGTAGGGGGGCCCAAGCTATGCGTTTAGAGGATCGATGGTAACAGGAGATTGGGGACACGATGTTTACCCAGGTTCATGCCCTCTCGATCGAGGTACTACCCTACTTCCTGCTAGATTAATATGGATGAATATGAGTACAAGAGTTGATCTACCTCGAGATCGTAATGGCTAAACCCTAAAGTCTAGCCTATGAGGATATTGTGATGATAATGATCCCCTCTATAGACTAAACCCCTCGGCTTATATACACGCCTGAGGGGACCTAGGGTTACAAGGGCGACTTGGGGAGGAAGTAATCAATACATCCGAACTCTACACTTGGCTTTCTACGCACATAAGAGTCCTGACCGAATACGGGGGAGGGTCTTCTGCTTCTTCTTTACGCGGCCCATCAGTACTGCCCAGCTTCAACGATCCGGATGCCTGAGGACCCCTGAATACAGGACTCCCTCATTACCTATGTCATATTGATGAGGATCCCGTGATAAGCGGACACGATCTCTGCTTCGTCAAGACGTGCCAATGGGGCTATGCCTCGAAACGCGAAATTAGAGCCAAGAAAACGGTTCAAAATATTAAAGGGTCAAACGTGACGCGTCGCAGAAAAGTTGTCAATAAAGACATAGTGTCCGTTTTTCGATACATTGCCTTTGAGGCTAAGGGTTGTACTAATCATGCAGAGCCGGACATAGTTCCTTTGTGCAGGGCATAATGCTTCATATGTTCGGAAGGATGAACCCGCCTTGCAATGCCGAATACAGTACGCATGCCGGACTCATCGTCATCGAAAACTGGTTCATGGACTATTGAGGGAGTCCTGGATTAAGGGGTCCTCGGGTGGCTGGATTGCTCGTTATGGGCCGGACTGGTGCGCCGTGAAGATTATCGCTGAAGACTATCCCCCGTATCCGGATAGGACTCCCATATGTGGAAAATAGCAAGTTTAGAGTCCGGGTGTAATATTTCCTTCCTCTGCAAGATGATCATGTACAACCCTAGGTCCCTCCGGTGCATATATAAACTGGAGGGTTTAGTCCGTAGCGACAGAATCACAATTACATAGGCTAGACTTCTAGGGTTTAGCCATTACGATCTCGAGGTAGATCAACTCTTGTAACCCTATATTCATCAAGATCAATCAAGCAGGAAGTAGGGTATTACCTCGACAGAGAGGGCCCGAACCTGGGTAAACATTATGTCCCTAGTCTCTTGTTACCATCGATCCTCAGGCGCACAATTCGGGACCCCCTACCCGAGATCCGCCAGTTTTGACACCGACAAGGGTCCTAGAAGCCCAGATGGTGTCCCCCTGGGGCGCACCTAGCGAGCTTGTCGCTCCCTCGTGGCTCGTCTGTTCTTCTCCTAAACCTTCTAGGGTATCTCTTGGTCCGTAAAAAATTAATCGATTTTTTCTCCATTTGAACTCTGTTTGTTATTGATTTTCTGAAATGCCAAAATAGGCAAAAAAAAAACAACTAGCACTGGGCATTAGGTTAATAGGTTAGTCCCAAAAAATGATATTATAATAACATTGAACAGTATCAAGGAAAGGATGCATAGTTTTTGTAACTAGAATTTGCGCTCGCCATAAAATAAAGTTTCAATCTAGTTTTCCCGCAGCTAAAGAAAAAGATAATAGGAGAATTCTTCATTTTAAAGGTAGGTTCATGTGAGTATGGTACTATGGACCTCAACGTAAAAGTGCAGATGCCAATCCACTTAAGAATAGGGTCCAATAATTCGGTGTGATGACAACCCATAGCCACCCATTTCCTCCGCTCACCCCTCGTGATTTGTGCCTTCGTCTCCTCGACGATTAATTTGGTATGTTTGTTTTTCCAAGTGTGCCAACACCATCGAGCCAATGTAGAAGATGCCCTAGATGCTCCTCGACTACAAGGTTTGCCTCCTCATTTCCCGTTGTTTCTATTTGTCATTCAGTGTCTGCAAATTGCACTTTTGTAGCAATCCTTCTTGTGTATAATCTAAACCATACCTAGTAATTCATGTATGTGCTCCAGTGTCTCCTCCCCCTCGCAATCCTAGCAAAGTTTTTGTTTCCATTATACATGCCGGATTTGGAGTTTAACCGATGGATAGCAAGTTTTACAGGACAAATTTGTTAAAGTTTGCCATGCTTATCACTGTTTTCTTATACAGTTTTACCATGTTATCCAAAAAAACATAAAAAAAATCTGAATTTTTTTAGTACTAGTTCATGGAGAAATTAAGAGAAACTTTTCTAATTTTTTTCTTGTAAAGTGACATGGCAAAATCATATGAAAAAATTCAGATTTTTTTTGTTTTTACTCAAACATAACATTTTTAGAGAAAATTTTATTGGTCACATGACATTTTTGTAAAATTACATGGATTGTTTTGAACATTGACATGGCAAAATTCAGATAATTTTGTTTACTCAAACATGGCATATTTAGATTGTTTTTATAGATTGTTATGTACTCACATTGCAAATGGCAGCAATATTTAATAAATTTGCAATGTCACATGGCAAATTTATGGATTTTGCATTTCTAAATCATCACAACCGTTTTGGAAATATACAATGATCACATGGTAAAATTTATAATTATTGTAATATCAAATGGAGAATTTAAGATTTTTGCTTTTTTCTAAACCAAGGCAATTTCTAAAAACTTTTCTACTTTTTGTCACATGACAAATTTAGATAATTGTTGTTTTCTAAATAGTGATAATTGTACAACTTTCAAAATCTCCACATGGTAAGTTTAGTACCTTTGCTCCACAAACCACACTACTTTTTGTGGAAATATGTAATGGTCACGTGGAACTTTTTTAAGAACAACTTTGTAATGTCACATGAATTTTTTTGGTATATTTGATTTTCTAAATCATGGGAAATTTTAAGAAATTTTTCAACTTTGTCACATGGCAAATGTATTGTATTTATCATGGCATTTTTATTTTATATACCATGGCATTTGCATTTTTTTTACATACGATGGCAAATGTGTTGTAAGTACCACAACTTTTTTATTGACACCTATATTTTGCCATGGCAAATTTGGTTTGTGATTTGTGTTGACTTTTTTTAATGAAATTGTTGCCATGGACCATGACAATTTTGTTGTACATAACATGTGTATGCCTTTTTTTTTTTTGCATCTAAGGAAAACGTAGGTTAATTTGTGTTTTCCACGTGGCAAATTTTATAAAAAAATGATCTAGTGACATAGAATTTTCAGAAGAAAAAAGAACGAATGTCACTAGCACAGTATTTTTTTTGCCATGTCTAATTATATTTAGTTTTAAAGTTTTTCCTACACATAGGCATCTAAAGTTTCTGAATTTTCCATGTCACTCCTTCATACCTTTTCTTTTCTTTTCTTTGCCATGAATTAGAGAAAATATTTTATAATATTTTCCATCAATTTATAGGCTTTTATTTAGTTTATTGCCATGGATCATGGCAAAATATTTATGTGCTTGTATTTGCCATGGAGCATGGTAAACTTCCTGATGTGTTTTCATATGAATTATTGGTACTACTAGATGCCAACATTTTTTATACCTAAATGGCAAACTATATACATTTTTTGATGAGAACTCAACATGTCTATTTACCATGGCAATTCTTATACATATTGGATGACAATTTTTGTAGGAATCTCTTTGTTATACTTGTAGGTCCATTTTGTGATTTTTTTTATTACTATCACGACAATTAAAGAATTTCAGTATGTGTTTTTATAGACAATTGGAAAAATCATGCTATATATCATGGCTAAACTATTTTGTTTGTTTGATGGCAAGTGTTTCTGTTTTTTTTTTGTGATTTTGGTTTTTGGACTGCTCATATTTCTTGTTTACCATTTTATGATATTTTATTAATATTAAATGTGGCAAATTTTATTTGACACATATTTTAAGGCTTGAATTATTGTGGTGTTAAAATATGTGTCAAATAAAATGTGGAGTAGAAGAGAAAGGAGAAACAAGTGCTCTGAAAATGGGTGAACTGCTGAAGGAGAAGGAAGAAAAATTGATGCTCGATAAAATTCAAATGGCAAGTGGGTGAGACGAGTGCCGTTGAAAATACGACAGTTGCACTCCTTCCAAATAATGTAGAGGAAGCGGCCTTGACTTTTGGCCGGGCCCAAGTGGCGGCCAGTATTGGTTGATTTGTACTACTCCCTCTGGTCACATAATATAAGACGTTTTTTAACTCTAGTGTAGTGTCAAAAAACGTCTTACATTATGGGACGGAGGAAATATTTCCTCTGTAAATTAATATAAAAGCATTTAGAACATTAAAATAGTGATCTAAACACTTTTATTTTAGTTTACAGAGGGAGTACTTTTTTGTGTGGATTTTGAGTAATAAAAGTTAGTGATACCCTTAAATTAACTTAGGGTTTTTTGGCATGTTTCCCACAAAAACCTGACATTTGCGTACATATCTTTTTTTTCGTCTGAAAGGCAATGCTATTGTTTGTTCCTTCAGAAAAAAATTAGGAGCTCAAAAAATGGTTAGACTGCTGGACATGTTCTTCTAACCAAATGCGCAGGCCCAGTTCACTGGGGAAAAACATTTTTATTTCGTATATCAGGCAGAGGACGCCGCGGAAAAATATTCCCCCGTTTCCCTGGCCGAGAAATCCCTTCCTCGAGCACGCGCGAGCAAATCCGTAGCAAGCATCACCGCAGGTAACTAAAAGAAAAATTCCGTTAGCCATTCATTCAGTTCGAGTTCTTGGTCTCAGATCTTTACCGCATTCCTGCAAATTATCACCCCCTCCCCTCCAAACGGGAAACTGGATCCTGTTCCACCAGTAGGGGCGGGGATCTGGTCCGAGTCTGTTCTTGACGTAAGAACGAATTAATTGCGCTCTTGCTGATATTTGGCGATGCTCAGTAGCCATATTGGTGTGTATAGATTTCTGTGGTTAGTATCCTGTGCGGGTGTTTCGGTGGGATCTGATCTGACACTAGAGACTGGGGATTGAACTGCGGCTGTCTTCTGAGTTCCTACGCTGGACTAGCGTAAGGGGAGATATTATGTTGGGCCGTTAGACTTACTTGCTTCAAGTCGAGTTGCAAGATGTAATCCAGGATTTGTTTTCACACTATTGGCTTCCTGTGCATTTGAAATCTGAGGTATTGATTTCGTTTGAGTAAAAAGTACTCCCTCTGTCCCAAAATATAAGAACGTTTTTAACACTACACTAGTGTCAAAAATGTTCTTATATTATGGGACGGAGGGAGTAGTTGCAAACTTTAGAGACGAACGCGTGTGAGATTCAGGTTGATCCTTGTAATGCCTACGCTTCCCACTCGGTGCTTATGGGGTGCTCGGCATTTCTTGTGGTTGGCCATTGCATCATTACTAGACACTGCGATTGGGCCAACCTACAGGCTGATGAACGATGATAAGATTTCATGCTATTTCTCCCTCTCTTTCGATGCTCTCTTCAACATCGTCACATTCTGTTGTAAGTTGTCATGGCAAATTTTAACATGCTCCCTCTTACCCCTTATTTTTACATATGAGGTAAGAAGGTAAGAGTTAATCCGACCACTAATTAATGTGATCAACGGCTCAGATCTACTACATACTCTTACCTCTCACGTGAAAAGAGGGGGTAAGAGGGACCATGCTAAAACTGCTCGAGTTGTCATATGGTTGCTAGTCATATCTGGGTCGTGGTGATCCATATATTGTACTTTTTCTAGAATGTTTGTGTCATATATAAAATCATGGATGGACATTATGAAATCAGTTTCTTAGGGTTTTTCTTTGTATATAAGAGCGATGGTGGGCTATATTGTCAGGATTCTAGGGGTTGCAGTTAAAGTAGTACTCCCTCCGTCCCATAATATAAGAACGTTTTTGACACTAGTGTAGTGTTAAAAACGTTCTTATATTATGGGACGGAGGGAGTAGTTTGTAGATGACACGACCATTCACGATTGATTTCCTGTTGTCTGACTATTGGTTTGAACAATCTTTGTTTTTTTTTTCAGCCGTGATGGCAGCAATGAACATTGATCTGGGAGGATTGGCAGGCAAGCCTACTACTTCGCAGGCGGATCCTTTTCAAAGTGCTTTGTATGGAGCTGGACCTGGACTCATCCGAAGTGGACTAGGAGCGTACAGTGAGAAGTTTTTAGGTTCAAGCTCTGACTTTATGCAAAGCAATGTAAGCCATGGGCGCATTTCATTCATAGGCATACTCATATACCTGTTGTTTTGTTTTCGAAAAACTATTCAATGTAAGTTTTGCTTGATTGCGTATACAGATCACCCAATATTTGTCCAATCCACAATATTACTTTCAAGTGAACAATCAGTATGTGAGGAACAAGCTGAAGGTTGTCTTGTTTCCTTTTCTGCACCGGGTAAGGACTGACTGCCTTCTTTTTCTCAAGAACCTCTTTCATGTCGTACCTGCAGATTGTGAGGTCTCATTCAATCCTTATATTGTTTCTCTTCCTTCAGGGACACTGGACTAGGATAACTGAGCCAGTGGGAGGAAGGCTGTCATACAAACCTCCAGTTCAAGACATCAATGCTCCAGATCTTTACATCCCTCTGATGGCTTTTGCCACCTACATTGTAGTTGCTGGATATTCCTTGGGTGTTCTTGGAAGGTAACTACACAGGCAGGACAACTTTTGATTGTTGTACTTGTAGGACTCTAGAAGAAATGTGCAGTATGACTCTATGAGCAGTGTAATATATGTATCACTTGGTTGTATATATGTGCCACTTCATTATAGTGAGTGCTGTAAGGCAAGTGGTTATGTTTCTTAGTTTAAGATAAGAAATAAAATGCAGATACTAGAGAAAGGTTGAAGGGTAGAGTAACTTTTGTGATCCACTATTTTATTTCTCTAGGGGAAAACAGTGCTCCTTAATGTTCAGGATTTCCTTAATGCTTATGGTGCTTGTTTGATTATTAACATTGTTCCTGAATGCAGGTTTACCCCGGAGGCACTGACTATACAGTTCACAAAAGGGTTAATCGGTTGGTTTATGCAAGTCATCCTCATTAAAGCACTACTTTACTCACTGGGAAGTGGTGAATCGCCGTTGCTTGACATTGTGGCATATGCTGGGTATGGGTTTGCGGGTACCTCACTTGCGATGCTTGTCCGCATCTTCTGGAGCTACTCATACTATTTTGTGCTGCCATGGTTCTGTATCTGCACTGGAGTGTTCCTGGTTAAGACGATGAAGAGGGTTCTGCAGGGTGCATCGAGGACTTATGAGAGACATCCTAGCAGGAACCACTACTTTCTTCTATTCCTTGCGGCTGCACAATTCCCCATGCTTTTCTGGCTAGGCAACATCAAGGGCTGATGTTTCAGTCTTATCTTAGAACAGGGATATTTTTTTTCCTTTCCTTTTCTTCAAGGCGGAGGCTAAAACTCGATCAGAATAAAGTTTGAGATTTCGTCTTACAGATGAACTTTTGTAGTAGCCTTGTCTATTGGTCAAGCTCTTATTGGAGTGGTAAATTTCTTGATAGAGGGCCTCAAAAATATACAGTCAATGTTATCTTATTGGCCTGCAAAGGATGTTACCTTCCCATGATTTATGACTAGCTGAAGACAAATGCATACATGGATTTTGAATATTGGATAGTAACTTATCCTAAAAGTACATCTTCAATTGTCACCGTTCATATTTGTGTCATCTGCTAATATATTTGCAGCTGTTATCTTGTAGGCTAACTGGCTAAGGCCTGCATAACCGGAATCTGGAATCTATTATATTACTAATAGAGTAAATATGATCTTGGGTAACTAAACTTATTAATCGAATCAAATTGATCATTGTTCCCTAACATGTGGTTTGGCATCAATCTTGATTAAGTTCTTTGCCACGTCATGGTGCTTTGAAGTGACTTGGTACTCCCAATGTGACAAAAGCACACCAAGGAAGCGCATGGACAGTAAAATTTGCATACAAACGCCTTTATTCATTCACCCTTCACGTTTTTATTTCTTGTTATTATTCACCTCCAAGGTTATTATTCATTCACCTTACCGTTGTTCTGTTAGTATCTGTTCGACAAATGAGTGATAAGCATTTCTTTGCCTCTGATTTATGAACTTATATTAGTTGATCTTTGGCCGAATATCTATGAAACATCCAGATGGGTTTCCCTGAATTATGACTCATTGCTCTTATGAGAAATGCCCAACCAACTTCAGTTTTAGTTTACTAATACTTTCCCCTCTGGCAGGTAGAACTGAATGAATTGCTGACATAATTTTCAGCCAAATCTTGCTGCTGCTGCTCTTGCCACGTGGTATGTTTTCCTAAACCATTATACACACTTAATTTGAACCCAGGAAAGATATCCTGTGACTTCAAAAAGGAAAAAAAAATCATGATGAATTAGTGCTCAAACCAAAGGATTATTGCATAAGTGGAGCACAATGGATGAATACTTACTACTCCCTCCGTCCCATAATATAAGAACGTTTTTGACACAGTGTCAAAAACGTTCTTATATTATGGGAGAGAGGAAGTAGAAGACATGTAATAGCTACAAAGGCATGATTGATGTCTAGGTACACCATCTAGATTACACAATGACGAAACAATTAGCATTGGTGAAAAGTAAAAAAAAATCATTTCGAAACTGTAGCCTATCAGAATATCACTCTATCTCAAGATTAGCATCACCTGGCAACAGAGTGCTCCCGTCGACCGAAGAGGTCAATGGTGATGAACAGTTGGAGCTTGTAAGAGCAGGTAGACTGTTGACCTCAACCACGCCTTCCAGCATCTGCACAACCTGGTGCATTGTCGGACGGAGCGAAGGATTCTGCTCAATGCACCAGAGCGCAACACGCACGAACCTCTCCACTCTGACCAAATCCTCAATGGTGTCGTCATCATTATGCAACAAAACCTCAATCTTGCCATGACAGACCAACTGACCAGCCCACCAAAACAGTGTGACTGAATCGTCACCATCCAGCCCGGTCACAGGCTCCTGGCACTTCCGGCAGCATATCATCTCTAGTAGCACAACACCGAAGCTGTAAACATCAACCTTGGTGTCAATGCGCCTATCACTTTGGAACCACTCGGGGGCAATATAGCCCCTTGTGCCCCTGATGTTAGTCACCGTGGTGTGCATCTGCTGGTCACTAAGAAGCTTTGCGATCCCAAAATCAGTAATCTTCGGATTTTTCTTGTCATCTAACAATATATTGTCAGGCTTGATGTCACAATTGATGATTGGATAATTGCATCCTTCGTGTAAGTACTCTAGGCCCTTGGCAATACCCAGTGCTGCCTCAGCACGCCAACTCCACATCGGTCGCTGAGGCTGGAAAAGGAAGCTCCGGAGGGAACCACCTGGTATGAACTCGAACACCAACATGCGTTGCTCCTGCTCTTTGCAGTAACCAACCATTCGGACTAGGTTCCTGTGGTGGATCTGGCCGATGGACTGTACCTCATTCGCGAACTCCCTCTCGCTGTAATCATTGGAGCTGATGAGCTTCTTCACTGCTATGTCAGCGGAGTGTAGCGACTTAAACTTCCCATGGTAGACCTCGCCAAAGCCACCTCTGCCTAGCAACTTACAAAAACCATTGGTGGCTTTGTAAAGCTCTTTTGCAGTGTAAGCCCTCACAAAGTCATGGTTGGCATTCTTCTTCCTAAGGTAACAATGTAACATGAGACTACTTATTGTGGATAGCAACAGGAATGCCGAGCAACCGAGTAATGCATAAGGCAATATCCTTCTCGGTGGCGCCGGCACCGAGGGGCTGCTCGTCCGCACCTTGATCAATGCCTTGACGACGACATCTCCTCCTTGCCGTCCAAATCCTGCCAATGACACCATCTTGGCACAATAACTGCCATCATACATAGCAGCGGCGCAGAGGCAGTCCTTTAGGCAAGAGTCTGCACACTGGTCCTCTGTGGTGTGCGAATATCCTTCATATGGCAAGTTTCCCCAAGTGGTGTTTGGGAGCTTGACAACCCCAAACTCGGCGGAGCGGTTCTTCCTGTCACAACTCTGTGGCATGAACCCCTGTGTGCAGCCCATGTACCTGAGCTGAGAATTGACATAGGAGTAGCCGCTTGGGCACTCACAATCTAGCCGGTCGTTAGGACCGTACACACAGTATGAGTTGGGGCCACACAAACCTTGCACAGAGGTTTTTATCTTGCAACCTTCGGTTGGGAACTGTCCCGTGACTGCCCACGACAGGTTGCTCCTTCCCATGGCGTTCTTCGGTCGGGTGTACATGCGGAAGATGCCATCCGGATCGAGTGATGCGTGCTGGTGGTAACCAAACTTAGACTTTGGATGCGGGGGTATCAGGTCACCCCCACTGCTGTCATTGATCTGATAGTACAGATGGCCCGATGAGTCAAAGAAGATAGTCGTGTTGCCGACCTGGTTGCCCGGCCGGTAGGTGTTAGTGCTCCAATATGCATTGTGCGAATCCAGGTTGCCGGTGGCAAGGTTTGTGAGGTACAAGACGATGTTACCGTCGCCTTGAACCTGCAGGCTGTAGCGGCCGGGGAAGAAAACCATGTTGGAGCGCCTGGACAGAAGAGCCTTTCCAGAGCCCAAGGATTGACCCGGGAGGAGTGTGTCAGTTGGGTGCTGGAAGCTCTCCCAGGTGATGGGCATTCCCCCGGTGGCGAGTAACTGGAGGTTGCCTGAGTCTTGCAGCGCGAGAATTGAGCCGGCTTGTAGGCTAGGGTATGGGTTTGTCCATATTATGCTACCGGTGTTGTCAGTGAGGGAGAGCTGGGGACCGATGCTGAACACGGACAACTCCGTGGCCATTACGGCCGAGCCTGAACCCAGGTTCTTGGCATACCACACCACCTTCTCCTGTGCAGGGTCTAGCGCCTGGGTGGAGTTGAAGTTGAACCAGACAGCAAGGAGGAACTGGCTGGGGTCAGAGTCGAGGGCCCGGAAGCCAAAGGCAAATCGCCCCGACGGGGAGGTGATGTAGCCAGGGGGGCTGAGTGTCGATCCGGCTGTGAGCCTCTGCGCTGCTAGCAGAGAGGGCTGGTGGAGCAAGAGCGCGAGGAACGAAGCAAGGTGGAGCGCCAAAGATGGCCATGGGCTTAATGGCTTCATTTGGGATTAGCTTCTTGCATGATCAGCGTGCCATTGTGGTGTAAATAAACATGATACGATCCAGGCATCCAACAATGTGGCTTTTAGACGAGACTTAGTGGCATGGCATGCTTTCCTTGGGTGGTTGGCGAATGTCAAATTGTCAAAAGGCCAGGAGGAATTCCGCTGGACCTTCCGTCAAAATGGCAAGTTCTCAGTCGACTCAGTGTATCTGACAGCTGCCGTGATTTTTAGGGTACCGATTCCATCAACCGACCGCACAATTTGCTGCCGTGATTTTTAGGGTACCGATTCCACCGACCGCACAATTTGCTGACCGAAAGGAAGCTGAACATTTCAAATTTGCTGACTGAAAGGAAGCTGAACATTTCCTCTCACGTTTTAGTTTGCCCAGTACTACATAGCTTGCGGATGGATCACTTTATTGACCGTAGGAGGTAATATCAGGTATGAACAACTCATTTCCCATGTTAAATGTACCTCACTCTCGTTACAGCTTTGGATGTGTTCTCTTTGTGTACGGAGTAGTATCTTCTACTCTCTCCGTCCCATAATAATATAAGAGCGTTTTTGACATTAGTGTTGAAAACGCGGGACGGTGGTAGTAACATCTGATGTAAAGAAAGTGTATCAACTGACTGTGGACGGACTAAGCAAGTTTTGTCAGGTTTGGCAGACAAGTTTCACTTGGCAGTCACCGTCATCGCACAAAAACCGTACTTATTGCATCTGTTAATGGAATCTAATATCTTGCGAACAAGATGTTTTCAGTCCCAGGTACAAATGACGCTCCCGCGCGTCCCAACCGCTTGTTTTTTTAATAATGATAGTACAACGAACACTATAAATAATAAAAATTACATTCAGATTCGTAGACCGTCTAGCGACGACTACAAGCATTGAAGCGAGCCGAAGGCACGTCGCTGTCATCGCCCCTTCCTCGCCGGAGCCGGGCAAACATTGTTGTAGTAGACAGTCGGAAAGTCGTCGTGCTAAGGCCCCATGAAACCAACGCGTCAGAACAACAACCACCGCAAATAAAGAGTGTAGATCAAAAGAATCCAACATGAAGACATACGAATGAGGATGAACGACGAACAGATCCGAGCAAACCCACCAAAGACAGATTCGCCAGAGATACACCTCTACACGCCCACCGATGATGCTAGACGCATCATCGGAACGGGAGCTAAGCTGGTAGACCTTTGTTCCATCTTCAGAGAGCCGCCGTCGTCTCGCCTTTCAGAGCAGGGCACAAACCCTAACAAAGCTCAAAAATAGATCTAAAAACGGAGCCCTCCCATCGGCAAGGACCGAGATCCGCTCCGCCTCCATGGCCCTAAGGCCACCGGAGACGGGACGGACCGGCACCGGCGCCGGCGGAAGGCAGATAATCTTAGTTTATTTGGAGGCGGCGGCTGTAGCTAGACAAAGTTCTTTGATATATTTACATGGGTCTGTCTATATCACATCTAGATGTGAAATATTATCTCACATCTAACTCCCTCATGCTTAAAATCCATGGGAGACTTTAAAAAAAATCAACGATAAGAGAGTTAGATGTGAGATAATATCTCACATCTAGATGTGAAATAGCAAACCTGTATTTACATAGACGGAAACCCCACGTATCGTTCCAACCGCTTGTTGATCCCACACGATTCTTCTTTGTTTTTTTTCTGATTTTTTTCTCTGGCTAGTCTTGTTGCTTATCTGTTTTTTTATCTCCCATATCACATTTTTTAGATCATGCTTTCGGAAATGTCATGTTTATAACTTCAGCTCGATTATGTCGGCATATGACTCTATCCAAAATCAGGTGGGTGATTGCAATTAGCAACAACCGAAGTGTAGGAAAAAGGATCGTCATCTAAGTATAGATAGATCATTACAATTCTGCTTCGCCACGTTGAAATTTAAATGGATCACCTGATGTGCCATCTATTTGTCACGTGTGATGATGATGCAGGCAATGTGCGTCCTAGCTAGCCCACTTTGACGGACATCGCTCACATGGATAAACCAGCGAAGAAGTCCGAGTTTACCCTCATAGGTTGTACTCGCAGACTTATCATCATAAATTAGATAGCTTCAAGGTTGTACGGGTAGACTCATCGGCATCAAGGTTTGTGGACGTCACATGCGAGCTTGGTGTAATATATCAGTTGTCCTCTAATATCCTAATTAAGTTATAGATCACATAAATAAAATACGGCATTCCTTTACATGACTACATTAACAAAACATATATCTGGATGGCGCTAGATAGTAGCTCAATTTATAGACCCAACAAATGTGTTATTGATTCACACTTTAAGTATGCAAATGACCATGCATTAACATTACATGCCTAAAGTTAGTTCAACATGCAGCAGGTATAGGTAGAGGCGTCATACATATAGGATGGACCTGTACCAAAGAGTTCACACTATATAAATGATCGATCTCAATTGCATAATTTTTTGAGAAACATCGATTACAACGGGCGCGTTTGGTTGCCCATGAAGCACCCATTCAGGCTCTAACGGGACAAATATGGGCTGCTTGGTTACTTGGGCCCCCGTGGCTAGGCCGGTCGGGGCTGGCCGGGCTGGGTCGATGCAAGCTAGGTGTGGATGTGAGGCGGGCCGCATCAGGTCACGAGCTTAAGCGGACGGGGCCGAGGTGGGCTACATAGGTTGGGTAGCTTAAGCGGACGGGGCCGAGGTGGGCTACATAGGTTGGGTGTGAACAGAGATGGCTAGCCCATTTAGGTAAATTTAATTATTAAAATGTTTTATTAATTAAATGTCTACACCAACTAAATGAGATAGCCTGCTGTTTGTTAAGGTTGGTGTTGATGGAGCTAATGAATTATATTCTTTGTTGAATCGTTACTGCAATGCCTCTGGAAAAAAACGTAAACCTGGCAAAATCCTCATTTTTCCAGTAAGGGCTGCCGTGTGAACCTTCGAAACAAGGTAAAGGAAGCACTGAATGTACCAAATGAGTCTCTTTTGGAGAGATGTTTTAGGGATGCCGTCAGACGTGGGCAATAGCAAGAATGATGATTTCAAAATTTTGAAGGACGGAGTATGGAACGAAGTGAAAGCATGGATGGCTAAAATTTAACCAGTAGGTGGAAAGGATTTGCTCATCAAGTCCATTCCTTAGGTCGTGCCAGTTTTTCAATGTCCTGTTTCAAACTACCGAGAGGTCTGTGCAACCATATCAATTCTTTAATTCGCAAATTCTGGTGGGGCAGCAAAGAAGGTAAAAGGAAATCGGCTTAAGTATCGTGGAGTGTGATGACCAGACCTAATTATTGCGGTGGTCTCGACTTCTGAGAGATAGAATTGTTCAATTTATCCCTTCTAGCGCAGTGACCCTAATTCTTTGAGTGCAAGGATGCTGAAGTCAAAGTATTTTCCATTGAGTGACTTCTTGCAGGCTGATCTTGGGATTCCTCCATCCCAGATTTGGAGATCGATTCTGGAGGGACGGGACACAATGAAGCAGGGTTTGATCAAGCGGGTTGGGGATGGCGAATCAACTATGATCTGGAACCACAATTGGATCCCAAGGGAGTTTAACATGCGCCCCATTACTAGCCTTGTTGAAAACCCTCCACAACTAGTCTTGGAATTGATATCGGCAAATGCATAATGGGATGCTACCAGAATTAAGGAGGTTTTTCTGCGCACTTTGTCCTCATTCATGTGCACCTGGGAGCAACTTCTCGGTCGGTCACCCATCCTGAAACCACTCCAAGATGAGCACGCTTAAGTTTAGAGTTATGTCCGAATGGGCTTCCGGAAAAGAAGGAATTCCTTATTTGTATGAGTAGTCTATCATTCCTAATAAGCCAGGCTATCACATACACCCCCACTCAGAGGAACCGACGTTCTCGTCGGGCCATAGGAATGTTCCCTCTTGGCACATATGTCTGTGCATCCAGTCTGGTACATGTGTGCCATGATGTGTGCCACGATGGGTCACAAACATCATGAACAACATGACCGTGCACCTATCCGCAAATATCCATGTAACTGTGTGGGTCGGCTCTGATACCAACTTGTAACGCCCCGGACACACCCGCCGGTGGTCGTTACTCCTGACGGGATCTAGACTGGCCCCACAGATCAATACTAGTCTTTTCTGCGCACTTTGCCCTCAGTTGTGCGCATCCGGGAGCAACTTCTCGGTCGGTCACCCATCCTGAAACTACTCCAAGCTGAGCACACTTAACTTTAGAGTTCTGTCCGAATGGGCTTCCGGAAAAGAAGGAATTCCTTATTTATATGAGTAGTCTATCGTCCCTAATAAGCCAGGCTATCACAGGGTGTTACGCGTCATTCTCAGCGCCCATAGGGGTGGTTACGCTCGAGTCGTTTGGCGTTGCGTAGGGGTGTTGTTGTGGTCCCTTTGGACCACTCGTAACAAGATTACTATTGACACACAAGTTCTATTCTCATCCAGCTGACATTATTTTTAAATGTCATCTGTTTCTTCAGTCTTTGATGTCGTTGGGGATCGGCGAGACACTGAGCGGATGGAAGAAGCCATGGAGAGGATCCATGCCATTCAGATTGCTGCTCGACAATGATCCTCATGGATGTTTTGTGGGAGTTCTACTCCTTCTCGCCGGCTGTTTCAGACAAAAAATGCTATACTTACGGGATCCCCTACGGACTCTTGCTTACGGACTCCTTTCCCACCAATAACTGCTCCCCCTGATTTTAACTGATGGACCCCATCCTCCCTAATCCCCAAACATAATTTGATAACTCAGTCTTAACATCAATCCTGTAAGGGTCTCCATGTAGGTGTAGCATTGTTGGTTTCAGACCTTCTAGCTTTATTTCAGGCTTTGGCCGGTTGCATGTACTAAGACTTGGGGCAAGACCCTGTTGTTTGTTATTTGGTTCGAATTTGGATGCTGCCTGTTGGTGGGCTTTATTAATTTAAAGTCGGATGCTCCTTGCGTCTTCGTTTAAAAAAAAAGATGTGTCTAGGTCTCACTCGACTGAAATTTAACGTAGTCTCAGTCAAGTGATATAGTATATGAAAAGAATCTTTTGTACGAATCTCAATACAAGATCAATGGAGTATAACATCGACTGAGATATAACGAAGTCTAAGTCGACTCTGACTTAGCAAAACTGAAAAAAAAAAACTCAAACACTGCCCGGAACGCAAGACGCTTCGTCCCGCCCGCGTTACCACCACAGTGCCGGCTATTGCAGGGGTAAAAAAAATGATTCATCCGTCTCCGATTCGATCTAGGGCTACTGGTGGCCTGGGTGGGTTTACAGAATCCGGGTTCGTGTCTTCATTATGCGCTCCTTAATTATAAGCGGGGAACTCGCCGGCAGGAGCAAGGACGACATGCCGAAGCGCCAGCTCTCGCTTCAGCCATGTGGGCACAGCAACACCGCCAAGCGAGGGAACCACCGCGACAGCCGGCAGCAGCCGCGGCGCCGCCATGTATATCTGGTGGTGGATGACTGGGAGAGAGGATACAGCGTCCGCAAGATCGACGTCGACACCTTCAGCCCGCAGGCGGAGGCGGAGCCTGAGCAGCTGCCGGAGCCCGCCGTGGCGCGGTTCGAGGGCCACCACGGCCGTCTGGCGTTCTTCGGCGCGCATGGCACCAAGATCCTCGCCATGCCGGCCTACGGCGCCGCCGACTTCCCCGTCTACGACGTCGAGACGTCGGGGATCACCCTCTGCGCCCACCCCAACGGCCGCAAGATCTGCGGGCCCCCCTTACTGGCGTCCATCGCCGGCAAGCTGTACATGATAGTCGAGTCCTCCTTGGCCGTCCTCGACGCCCAGCCGCCGCCCAACAGCGACGAGCGCAAGGCATGGACTTGGACCTTCCTGCCGGCGCACCTCCCGTCGTTCCAGTCCCCAGACGTGAAATCCATGGCCGTGCACCCGGACGGGCGGACGCTCTTCGTGTCCGCCAGGCGGAGAACCTTCTCGCTGGACACCAGGAGCCTCGAGTGGACGTGCCAAGGCAACTGGGCCATGCCTTTCAGCGGCGAAGCCCATTTTGATCAGGACCTGGATGCCTGGGTGGGGCTCTGCATCCATGAGGGCGGCTTCGGCCATGTCTGCTCGTGCGACGCCGTGCCCGCCGTCGCCGCCGGTGTCCTCCAGACCATGCCGGCGTGGAAGCTCGGGAAGGACCAGCTGTTCCATGCGGACCGCGAGAGGCACCTAGGCGCCACGCTCCTCTTCATGGGGGACGGCAGCTACTGCCTGCTCGAGTGTGTCTCGGCCGATGACCAGGACGAGGATGAGTACGCAGCCCACCGTGTGTACCATGTCACCACATTCGATCTCACGTACGATAAAGATGGAGAGCTGAGAGCTACCAGGCGAAGGGCGCACTCCTATGAGATGACAGACGCCCATGAGATGAATGAACTGTACAAGAGACCAACTGCATTCTGGATGTAATTAAGTTACTTGTAGGGCTTAATTGTGCTGGAAATGGTACTATGATTTGGGCTGAGGATCCAGATTTTCCTCATAAGTTTCATCTTTTGTAATGTGTTGTTCACTGAATATATCCTCCCATTTGCAAGCTCGGTCTGCAGAATGAAAATTTCTCCACTTTTTGTCTCAAAAGTCAAAGGTGCGTTTATGATTCTGTTGAACTCTAGGCTATATTACATGGAACAGTCTGCAAAATGCAGGAAAAATAAATACTCCTACATACATAAATAAAACACAGTCACAGAGGATTTGTAGTAAAAACAACAACACTTTTACCACTAATCACTCGAAATCTCCGGCCAGCCAAATCTTAAATGATCTGGCACTATCATAGTGGCCCCGTAGTCATCAGACGATTTTTTGTCTAAAAAGACCCCTTCCTCAGTGCATATGACAAAAAGGACCACCTCCGAAATATATTGCTAAAAAGGACCCCCTGGCTGTGGCGGCAGGCGCGGCAGGCGACACGTGGCCACCTGCCGCCACGGGAGGGAGGCGGCAGGCCCTGCCGCCACCCAGGGAGGCGGCCGCCTGGCCGGAACGGGTTTAACCCGCCGGGACGGAACGGGGCGGGGCTGGTGGGCCCGGCCGTCACCGCGTGAGGCGGCAGGAGCTGTAGCTGTCCCCGGCGTGCCGACCGCATTGGACGTGACGGCGGGCAGGCCGCCACTGCGGCAGGCGGCCGCACAACACGCGAGCCGACCAGCCGGCTCTTCTTTCCACGACGCTGATTTCCAGGTGACAGTCACGCTTCTTTCCACGCGGCGCTGATTCCGATTTCGCTGATTCCCGCCTAAATTTTGACGGCTTGTGCCGACACTCAGCGGTGGCTGTGCACTCGCTGCTCGAGCGGGAATCACGCACGCCGTTAGTTTTTGCTTTAGCGGACGCGACTGCATCAGTCACTCAGTTCTGCTTTTGCTTTAGCGGACGCGACCGCATCACTCACTCAGTTATGCTTTTGCTTTACCGGACGCGGACGCGACCGCATCAGTCACTCAGTTATGCTTTTGCTTTAGCGGACGCGACCGCATCAGTCACTCAGTTATGCTTTTGCTTTAGCGGACGCGACCGCATCAGTCACTCAGTTATGCTTTTGCTGCAGACGACTGGACGGCATCAATCAATCAGCACTGTTTAGTATCACGCGTGTTTCCTGGCGAAAATTTTGTTAATGCCTATTTTGTCCCCATCATTTGTCGTCTGAGCCTATAAAAGGAGACACCGAGGATCTCGTCATCCTCGTCCACCCATCCTCGAAATATCCACTGCGCAAAGTGTGTAACATATTATTTTCAGTCGGTATGAGTTTGCCTTGCTCGGATCAAAGCATTAGGCCTAGGAAAATGAAGAATGCAAGTTTGCCTCCGGGTGTGGCAGTCTTGCGATGTTGGTGTGGCGATCTTTGCAAGGTGAAGGAGGTGACGGATTTCTCAGATTGGTTGGGCATGAAGTTTTTCATGTGCGCCAATTATGAGGAGGATCCACCCGTACCTACCTTCTTCAGAGTATGACAAGCCTCCGGTATGATTTAACTATCACGAATAAGTATATTGTAGTTTTTTTGTTGTTTCTTTATTAACATTCTTGTTTTGTTTGTAGTCTCCCCCACCTCTGTGCATGTACTATCATTGGATTGACCCGGAGAAGCCAGCTTGGGCAGTGACTGAGATTCGTGAAAGGAGTCGCCGTGCATGGGTTAGTTTATTTGCGGAAGAACGACGTGAGAAGGCGGAAGCTGAAGAGAAAGCATAGCAAGAGAGGGATTTAAGAGAATACTACGCGGAGCAACGCCGTATTTTTCAGGAAATAGGGAAGAAAAACAGGGAAGAGGCTCGTCGCATGGAGGAGCAGGAACGACAGCGAAAGGAGGCTCGTGAGGCGGAGAGACAGAGAAAGAAAGAAAGAGCTCGTGAGGCCAAGGCAGCAGAAGAAGCTGGTGATGAGAAAGGAAAATATCCACGCTGGACTGAGTAGATATCAGGGGTAGTATTTTAAATTTCACAATCGTTGGTATCTTAATTTTATAGTTTAATGTAGCTTTATTTCGGTACTTAAATGTAGCTTTATTTCAATTGTACGATGTATCTTATTAAAGTTGAAGCGTGGCGTAATGAAAAAAAAAATGTAGTTTTAGGAAATAAAATGTGGCATTTTATTTCTCTCAACTAATTATCGACCTCGTGCAACAATACAACATGAAATTAAGATAGAACATAATGCCGTACAATAAGAAAGTACAAACTAATAATGCAAGTACATCTGAATTAAACGGTAGAACTGAACTTGCTTAAAAACTACATGAAGTCATCATCGTCATCCTCCGTCGATGCAGAACTCTTGCCCTTCGAGAATGCAGAATTCTTACCCTTGGACGATGCAGAACTCTTGGCCTTCGTGGATGCAGAACTCTTGCTCTTAGATGATGTAGAACTCTTGCCCTTCGACGATGCGGTAGTTGTGGCCTTGGTGCTGGGCATGAAGATATCATCTTCTTCCTCGCTGTCGTCAATCCATAAAAAAGGATGTTTAGCTGCAAACTTCAAGTCTGATTCACTCTTATGCTGTATCTTGTTCCATCTTCCATTCAACCTTAGAAGTTCTTTTATTATCTCCTGAAAGGTCCCGGAAGGCCACCCACTACTAGATAATGCGAGACTCAGCTCATTCATGACAGTGTCACTACTGATGAGTTCATCCCATGGAACATCTTTATTGTCTATCTTGAAATTGACGGCTAAACGAAAAAGACATTGGGACATAGTAGGGGTGAAAACTACGATCAAAAGGAAAACCGAACATCTTGAGGAGACTACACTGAAGTGTGTATCCACCATAGTGTGGAGGGTTTCTTATAGGTTCAGAAGAGAGGAATAGGCGGGAACTCAGAAGCAGGAAAGTATGGCGGGAGATATAGGCGGGAAACGACGGTGCCAGGAATAGGCGGAAACTCAGGAGCGGGAAAGTATGGCGGGATATATAGGCGGGAAACGACAGTGCGAGGTATACACGGGAACTAAGAAGCGGGAAAGTATGGCGGGAGATATAGACGGGAAACATTGTTGCCGACTGGTGCATTTTTATTTCAGCGTACATAGATGTTTCTTACATAAAATATAAAGTCTGATACTGACATATGTAGATACAATGGGTCGCACGCGTAGATAGATTAATCACCCTAGTCGATGACGGCCACCTGGCCTTTCCTTAGGACCGGAAAGCGACAAGCGATTAGGTGCTCGAGGTACACGAAAACCGCGACCGTACTCCACTTCGGCTTCCTGTGTCTGCGACTCCTGCGTAGGTGGTGGAGTCTGTAATCCTTGTTGCGAACCTGATGCGTAATTGTAGGCGTATGCTTGTGACTCCTCGGGGATAAAAGATGGGCCAATAACGTCTCCTCCGAAGAAATCTGTAACTGCAGCTGTAACCGGGTCGGCGTGATAAGGTAATGCTCCTCGGATTTGTGTGTTTAGGCCAGTTTGGTTGTTCTCGTCGTCCCATGTACGGTCAGGTATGTCCTGCACATAGAAACATTGAAAACAAATTGTGAGAGGATAATATGTGATATCATTGTGTTGGAAATATGCCCTAGAGGCAATAATAAAAGTATTATTATTATATTTCCTTGTTCATGATAATTGTCTGTTATTCATGCTTGAACTGTATTGTACGGAAACAGCGATACATGTGTGAATATATAGACCACAATGTGTCCCTGGTAAGCCTCTAGTTACCAACTCGTTGATCAACAGATGGTCACGGTTTCCTGACCATGGACATAGGATGTCAGTGATAACGGGATCACATCATTAGGAGAATGATGTGATGGACAAGACCCAATCCTGAGCCTAGCACGAGATCGTATAGTTCGTAATGCATAAGCTTTTCGGTGTCAAGTATTTATTCCTTAGACCATGAGGTTGTGCAACTCCCGGATACCGTAGGAATACTTTGGGTGTGCCAAACGTCACAACGTAACTGGGTGGCTATAAAGGTACGCAACATGTATCTCCGAAAGTGTCTGTTGAGTTGGTACGAACCGAGACTAGGATATTGTCACTCCGTATGACGGAGAGGTACCTCTGGGCCCACTCGGTAAGACATCATCATAATGAGCTCAAAGTGACTAAGGAGTTAGTCATGGGATGATGGATTACGGAACGAGTAAAGAGACTTGCCATGACGAGATTGAACAAGGTATCGGGTATACCGACGATCGAATCTCGGGCAAGTACCGTACCGATGGACAAAGGGAATAACATACGGGATTGAGTGAATCCTTGACACAGTGGTTCGTCCGATGATATCATCTAGGAACACGTGGGAACCAACATGGGTATCCAGATCCCGCTATTGGTTATTGACCGGAGAGTCGTCTCGGTCATGTCTGCGTGTCTCCCGAACCCGTAGGGTCTACACAGTTAAGGTTCGGTGACGCTAGGGTTGTAGAGATACATGCACATGGAAACCCAAATGTTGTTCGGAGTCCCGGATGAGATCCCGGACGTCACGAGGAGTTCCGGAATGGTCCGGAGATAAAGAATGATATATAGGAAGTCCAGTTTCGGCCATCGGGTGAACTCCGGGGGTCACCGGGAGTGTCCCGGGACCACCGGAGGGGTCCCGGGGGTCCACCGGGTGGGGCCACCCATCCCGGTGGGTCCCCTAGGCCGCAAGGGGAAGGGGGCCAGCCCCTGGTGGGCTGGTGCACCCATATGGGCCCCCCTCCATGCGCCTAGGGTTGAAACCCTAGGGGGAGGGGGCGCCCCCTATGCCTTGGGGGGCAAGTCTACCCCCCTGGCCGCCGCCCCCTGGAGATCTGATCTCCCAGGGCCGGCGCCCCCCCTGGCCCCTATATATAGTGGGGGGGAGAGGGCAGCCGCACCCCAAGCCTCTGGCGCCTCTCCCCCCTCCCGTCACACTTCCTACTCCTTACGCAGGGCGCCGGCGAAGCCCTGCAGGTTTTCCTGTTGCATCCACCACCACGCCGTCGTGCTGCTGGATCTCTGACAACCTCTCATCCGCCCTTGCTGGATCAAGAAGGAGGAGACGTCGCTGTACCGTACGTGTGTTGAACGCGGAGGTGCCGTCCGTTCGGCGCTGGGATCATCGGTGACGAGGAACGCGAAGAGTACGACTACTTCATCCACGTTCCTTCGAACGCTTCCGCACGCGATCTACAAAGGGTATGTAGATGCACTCCATTATGCTCGTTGCTAGATGACTTCTTAGATTGATCTTGGTGAAGCGTAGGAAAATTTTGAATTCTGCTACGTTCCCCAACAGTGGCATCTGAGCTAGGTCTTTGCGTAGCATCTTGCACGAGTAGAACACAAACAAGTTGTGGGCGTTGAGTTTGCTCAATTTTCTTGCCGTTACTAGTACAATCTTGATTCGGCGGCATTGTGGGATGAAGCGGCCCGGACCGACCTTACACGTACGCTTACGTGAGACTGGTTCCACCGACAGACATGCACTAGATGCATAAGGTGGCTGGCGGGTGTCTGTCTGTCCCACTTTAGTCGGATCGGATTCGATGAACAGGGTCCTTATGAAGGGTAAATAGAAATTGACAAATCACGTTGTGGTTTTGGCGTAGGTAAGAAACGTTCTTGCTAGAAAACCTATAGAAGCCACGTAAAACTTGCAACAACAATTAGAGGTCGTCTAACTTGTTCTTGCAGCATGTGCTATGTGATACGGTATGGCCAAGAAGATGTGATGAATGATATATGTGATGTATGAGATTGATCATGTTCTTATAATAGGGAATCACGACTTGCATGTCGATGATAATGACAACCGGCAGGAGCCATAGGAATTGTCTTAATTATTGTATGACCTGCGTGTCACTGAATAACGCCATGTAATTACTTTACTTTATTGCTAAACGTTAGCCATAGTAGTAGA
Organism: Secale cereale; assembly: GCA_902687465.1. Taxonomy (NCBI): domain Eukaryota; kingdom Viridiplantae; phylum Streptophyta; class Magnoliopsida; order Poales; family Poaceae; genus Secale; species Secale cereale. The sequence goes on from LR738715.1 coordinate 726,293,896, forward strand.
AGTAATAGTTGGCGTGACGACTTCATGAAGACACGATGATGGAGATCATGATGATGGAGATCATGATGATGGAGATCATGGTGTCGAGCCGGTGATAAAGATGATCATGGTGCCCCGAAGATGGAGATCGAAGGAGCAAGATGATATTGGCCATATCATGTCACTTTAATTGATTGCATGTGATATTTATCATGTTTATGCATCTTGTTTACTTAGAACGACGGTAGTAAATAAGATGATCTCTCACTAAAAATTTCAAGAATTGTGTTCCCCCTAACTGTGCACCGTTGCTAAGGATCGTTGTTCCGAAGCACCACGTGATGATCGGGTGTGCTAGGTTCTAACGTTCGCATACAACGGGTGTAAGCCAGATTTACACACGCAATACACTTAGGGTTCACTTGACGAGCCTAGCATGTACAGACATGGCCTCGGAACACGGAAGACCGAAAGGTCGAACATGAGTCGTATAGAAGATACAATCAACATGAAGATGTTCACCGTTGATGACTAGTCCGTCTCACGTGATGATCGGACACGGGCTAGTCGATTCGGATCATGTATCACTTAGATGACTAGAGAGATGTCAATCTGAGTGGGAGTTCATTAAAATTTGATTAAGATGAACTTAATTATCATGAACTTAGTCTAAATTCTTTACAATATGTCTTGTAGATCAAATGGCCCACGCTCATGTCACCCTCAACTTCAACGCGTTCCTAGATAAATCCAAGCTGAAAGACGATGGTAGCAACTATACGGACTGGGTCCGTAACCTGAGGATCATCCTCATAGCTGCCAAGAAAACTTATGTCCTAGAAGCACCGCTAGGTGACGCTCCCGCCCCGGCAAACCAAGATGTTATGAATGCTTGGCAGTCGCGTTGTGATGATTACTCCCTGGTTCAGTGCGGCATGCTCTACAGCTTAGAATCGGGGCTCCAAAAGCGTTTTGAGCACCACGGGGCATATGAGATGTTCCAAGAGCTGAAAATGGTTTTTCAGGCTCATGCCCGAGTTGAGAGATATGATGTCTCCAACGCATTCTACAGCTGTAAGATGGAGGAAAACAGTTCTGTCAGTGAGCACATCCTCAAGATTTCTGGGTTGCACAACCGCTTGTCTCAGTTGGGAATGAATCTCCCGGACGAAGCGGTCGTTGACAGAATCCTCCAGTCGCTCCCACCAAGCTACAAGAGCTTCGTGTTGAACTTCAATATGCAGGGGATGGAGAAGTCCATTCCCAAGGTGTACTCAATGCTGAAATCAGCGGAGGTGGAGATCAAGAAAGAGCATCAAGTGTTGATGGTCAATAAAGTTCAAAAAGGGCAAGGGTAAGAAGAACTTCAAGAAGGACGGCAAGGGAGTTGCCGCGCCCGGTAAGCCAGTTGCCGGGAAGAAGCCAAAGTATGGACCCAAGCCCGAGACTGAGTGCTTTTATTGCAAGGGAACGGGTCACTGGAAGCGGAACTGCCCCAAGTACTTAGCGGACAAGAAGGCCGGCAACGTCACAGGTATATGTGATATACATGTTATTGATGTGTACCTTACCAGCGCTTGATACGTCTCAAACGTATCTACTTTTCCAAACACTTTTGCTATTGTTTTGACCTCATTCTTGCATGATTTGAACTAAACTAACCCGGACTGACGCTGTTTTTAGCAGAGCTGCCTGTATGGTTTTATTGTGTGCAGGAAAACGGATTTTTAGGTGTCTCAGAAAATTCCAAGAAAAATCACAGAAAATCCACGCACCCGAAGGACCATTGTGCCAGAAGTGGGGCCAGAGGGCAGCCAGGGGGCCCCAGGCACCCTGGTGGCGCGGCCCCACCCCTGGCCGCGCCGGGAGGCCGCCTGGGCGGGTCCTTCCCCCTCTGGTGCCCTACTTTGACCCGTATTTATCCCCGTGACGAGAAAACCCCATAACAGAAGTCCTTTTCCCAGTTTTCGTCGCGGAGCCGCCGCCACCCTCGGTTCTTCTTCGGGAGGGCTAATCTGGAGGCTGATTTGGCCTCTGAAGAGGGGAGATCGTCGCCATCGTCATCATCATCACCACTCCATCCTCCCTCCATGACTTCTCCTTCCATGTGTGAGTAATTCCCTGCTGTAGGCAAAGGGGATGGTAGAGATTGGATGAGTTAGATCATGTAATAGTTTATCAGATTGTTGGGGGCATGTTGCCTATCATCTACTATGGTGTTTATCATCTTTGCTTCAACTTGTTGCTCTTAATGCTTGTCACTTAGGGCCCGAGTTCCATGATTTCAGATCTGAACCATATGTGTTTGCATGAATATATTTGTGTTCTTGATCCTATCTATGAGTTGTTTGCACCTATTATAGTCCGGAACCGGCGATCCCAAAAGTGACAGCTTGGGACACCAAAGGGGATGGTCCATAATTTGATGATTCCATGTATCCATTGAGTTTATTGCTTTGTTCCGGTGCTCTTTGACAGGAGCACCTTAATCTCCATAAGTTCCTTTTGGCCCCGTTCGTAGCGGGATGGTAGGACAAAAGATGTTGTGCAAGTTCTTATTGCAAGCACGTACAACTACCTGTGGGATACATGCCTAATGTTTGATATTTGCCTAGATGATCATTACTTTTCTGTGTGCCTTGCCCTAAGTTAGATTCATGATGTATCTCATCCATGCAGCGCCCAACCATCCATCTCCCTAGCCTACAATATTTCAATCCTGCTGGTTATTAATCGTTACTTTTGCTGTTTACTTTTACTGTCACCATCATCACTATCATATCACCGTTACCACTTATCTTTTGTTGCAAGTAAGTATATTTCAGGTGCGGTTGAATTGACAACTCAAATGTCAAAGCTTATAAATACTCTTTGGCTCCCCGTGTGTCGAATCTATAAATTGGGTTATTCTTACCCGCGAAGACTATCTCGATCCCTTACGGTTGAGGGTTATCAAGTACCGTTTTCTGGCGCCGTTGCCGGGGAGCATAGCAATATTTACAAGTCTACTTGAAGTATCCTACCTGCTGCACTTCATCCGCTATGGGTAAGAAAGGAGACCCCAAAGTTCCGATTTTACTATCCACTACAAGAAGAGGTACTGTTCTGAACACTAGTGCTACACTTGATTCACCTTCTGTTATGAGTAAGTTTGCCTCACCACCACCACATGATGCTTCTACTGAATCTGTTACTATGTCCGATACTTTTGATGATGCTTCTACTACTTTTGATGATATTGGTTCACTTGGTTATGCTCTTGAGAAATAGATCGCTGCTGCTGCAAAAAAAATCTGGAATTGAAATTCCTGTTACTCGCTACCCTATTGGTGGAACATATGATTATCCTGATTTGAGTAAACTCAAGGAGAGACTCCTTGATGATGATTACATTATGCTTGATGATGATTTATGCAGGGAACTGATAGAGTTTTCCGACTCTGACCCTGAAGCTATTAAGAAGCTGCTTGAAAAACACTCCTTGAAGAACAAGACTGTTCCTGATCCTGAATTTGCTACATCTCCTATATGCATCAATGATCCTGATTATGATTTCTCTGTTGATCTTTCACTTATATCTATGGTTGAAGCTGACCCCTTTTATGGCAGAGAAAATGATGATGCTATTGCACACCTGACCAAACTCACTGAGTTGGGTGGCTTGTTTACCACGGATGAAAAGATACGAAACTTTTATGTGACTAAGCTTCTTCCTTTCTCTTTGAAGGAAGGTGCTAAAACTTGGTATGATTCACTACCATGTGGTTCCATTAAGAGTCCTGAAGACTTAGCTCACTCTTTTGTTGATAAGTACTTTCCTGCTCATATGCAACATGCTGCTTTACAAAGAATTTATAACTTTAAACAGTTGCAGGACGAGCACCTCCCTAAAGCTTGGGGGAGGTGCTGTAGTCTGATCCAGGCTAGACCAGGACATGGAGTCCCTAAGAATGAATTAATCGATATATTTTATGCTGGTCTAACTGATGAATCCAGGTCCTATTTGGATAGTTGTGTTGGTTGTGTTTTCAGGAAAAGAACACCGGATGATGCAGAAGAATTGATGGGCAGGATTGCCAAAAACCATGAAGATTGGTCCGTCCCTGAACCACCTCCACCACCAAAGAAGAGGGGCATGCTTGTTCTAAGCCCCGAAGATATGCAAGAAGCAAGGAAGTCTATTAAAGAGAAGGGTATTAAAACTGAAGACGTGAAGAATCTACCCCCTATTGAGAAGTTCTGTGAGCCTATCACTCACCCTCCTATGGTAGAGGTACACTCTCTTTTAGATTTCAACGCAAGTGACATCCCTCATGGTAAGCCTCCAGATCAATGTTTAGATGAGCTTGATAATTTTATTATGAAGCAAAGTCATTTTAATGAGAGGATACAAAGTCAATTGCATGATAATTCCCTTGCTATCAAAAGTTTGCTTGATGTTCTAGGTAGAACAGTTAATGATGTTAAATGTCTTGTGAAGCATTTTCATATGGTTCAAACTCAGCTTGAACAAATTTCTAATGTGCAAAAAGATTTGCTTGCTAACAATGCCAAACAAGATGATTTGCAGGCCTTCGGGATTAAGACCCGAGGAGGAACTAGCACTCAAGATCCTCTCTATCCAGAGGGGCATCCGAGGAGAATCGAGCAAGATTCTCAAATGCAGGAAGAAGAAATTGTTGGCTCTCCAAAGAAGAAGAAGAAGAAGAAACAAAAGGAGGCTGATAATTCCAATGATCCTATTACAAGTGAAGAGCCAGCTGTTGATCCCAACAGTATATCTACCTCCGATGCTGAGACTGAAGACGGTGCCGAACCTGAAGGTAAGGATAAGGAGAAGAATGATCCGCCTGAAGTTCGAGAAGAAGAAGCACCTGACAAACGCAAGAAGTACACTAGAGAAGACTTCGTCGCAAGAAGACATGGGAAGGAAAGAGAACCATGGATACAGAAACCCATGCCCTTTCCAGGTAAGTCTCTCAAATCTAAAGAAGAAGAGCATTATAATAAGTTTTGTGAGTGGATGAAACCTCTTTTTCTTCAAATCCCTTTGACTGATGCTATTAAGTTACCTCCCTATTCAAAATATATGAAAGATATTGTTACTAATAAAAGAAAAATTCCTAATGAGGCAATATCTACTATGCTTGCTAACTACTCTTTTAGTGGCAACATTCCTGAGAAGCTTGGTGATCCAGGTATACCCACCATTCCTTGCTCCATAAAGAATAATTATGTCAAAACTGCTTTATGTGATCTTGGAGCAGGAGTGAGTGTTATGCCTCTCTCTCTTTACAAGAGGCTTTGTTTAGAGAAACTAATCCCTACAGATATCTCTCTTCAGATGGCTGACAAGTCAACCGCCGTCCCGATAAGTATTTGTGAGGACGTTCCCGTAGAAGTTGCTAATTGTTTGATCCTTACTGATTTTGTTGTGCTTGACATGCCCGAGGATGGGAACATGTCCATTATTCTTGGTAGACCTTTTCTTAACACCGCAGGTGCTATTATTGATTGCAATAAAGGAAAGGTTACCTTCAATATGAATAATAAAGAACACACGGTGTATTTTCCAAAGAAGACCGATAAGAGGCATGGCCTCAACTCTATAGAAAATATCGAGACCGTGAAGATTGGAGAATGGGACTGTCCACTACATGTGCACCACAAATACAAAACTATTATGGTGGGGACAATGTCCATTAAAGTAAAGGTGCAATGATCACTTCGTAAGAGGTGGGACTTTCTGCTCTATATATCGCCGGTTTGTTGGTAAGACTTGATCAACCTTACTAGTGAGCATGTTTTATATAGGTAAAAAGTTGAGCTTGTTATGTTTTCATTTGTTTTAGCTTTTGTTCTCCTTGCTGTACCAAGTGTTTATGTTTTTGAAGCTTCACAATACTAATCACTGCTTTCAGTTTTCAGAAAGTTTTGCAGCTTTTTGAACTTCGAAAAATTTTCAACAGTGAAGTTTTCAGAAAAATTCCAGAAAAATAAAATAAAAATTCCATGCCGGGAGTGACCCAGAGGCACCTGGGGCTGACCAGGGGGGTCACCAGTGGCCCAGGCGGCCAGCTGGCGTGGCCTGCCCCCTGGCCGCGCCCATAGGGCGCCTAGGGCCCACAAGTCCCTCCTCCAGGTGAGTCTTCCTCCTCTCTCTCTCTTTCTCTCCGAAAACACGAGTTCTGCACCTGTTCTTGCGTTCTTGCTGTTCTTGGAGGCAATTTTCAAACTCTCTCTACAGCCTATCATTCGAGCTGAGATTTTGAACAAATACTCCCTGGTATGTAACTCCTCCACCCCTCCAATTAGATTTTTGGTTGGTGGCTTCATTTGTGAGTATTTAGTAGTTCTTGGTGCTGTGTAGATGAGCTTGCATGCATGTGTAGAAATTTATTTTCCAAGTTTTGATGCAAGTTTATGCCTTAGGTAAGTGAGTTGAGTAGTTTGCCTTAACCCACTTTGTTTAAATCCTTGTTTTTGTAATTTGTCAAAATTTTCAGAAATGAGTTTGTTAGGAAGGGCAAAGGGGTGGCTTGAGAAGAAGAAGCCCGCGCGCTCCGATCGAGTTACTAGAGCCACAGCTTCACCCTCGACTGCTAGGGTGAGCTACAATGAAGATCATGTGCCCCTAGAGTTGTTGGAAGACACAAGTCCAGCACGTGCTATGATGTTCCCATGTGATGAATTCCTTGAAGCTGTGGGAATTAAGGATGAGTTTTATAATCTTTGTGCTAACGCAGGTCTGACACGGCTCGTCACGTGCCGTGTTACTCAGTATCAAAAACTCACCTCCGGTTTCATTAACAGTTTTAGATATAACCTTGATACTGGTTCTATTGAGTTTAAAATTTACAATGATCTTTTGACCATGCCCTTGGAAAAGTTTTGTGAAATAATAGGTGTGCCAAACGTTGGGCGGACGGCAAAGATGACCTCTCAGCCCTCCGAGCTGAAAATCGTCTTCAACTCTCTCTGCAGCATGGGTACGAGGGATATTCATCGGTCAAAAATCTCCAGCATCTTATTCCCTCACCTCAGGTATTTTGCGTATTATGTTGCTAGAGGGGTATTAGCTCGTGACAACACGAGCAACACTTCTGCGCCGGATATTGCTATCCTGGCAACCGCCCTCTCAGGGAGGTTTGATTATAATTTGGGTGCCTTAATTGCTCGACGCCTTGCTATGAACGGTAACGGGGGAGATTTATTTGGTGGCGTTTATGCCACACTTATCTTAGAGTATCTTAAAGGCACCCCACACCCTGATGATAAGCCTTTTACTTATTTAAGTTTTGATCTTGCTGCTATGAAAAGGCATAAGTTTGTTACCATGACTTCTGAGTTTGGTAACCTTGTTTATATCTTGCGTTTCGGAACTACCGCAGAACGCAAGATCCGTCTACCTGCACCTCTTTTGTTTGATTTTTCTCGCAGGAACGGATGGTCCTTTGATGTTACCCGGTTCGATGAGTTCATGGTCCAACATCAGTTTCATAACCCCATGGAGGGGGTTGTGCCCGATGAGGAGGAGCATGGTGAGTTACCACCTTTTCAGGGGGAGACCGTCACCCAGTTTGGTGAAGGGTCTTCCTCTGCTTGGAGTGCGGACCCTTCTTCGTGGGAGGATACGAGGACTTCGGTGTACGCGCCGGAATCCTTTTACGACCCTTGGACTCACCAGCACCCCCCCGGAGCAGGAGGCTCCTGGGGGCAGTAGCTACTACCAACTTAGGCCAAAAGCCTAAGCTTGGGGGAGTACGTGCCCTTCTCACTTTTCCATTGTATTATCCATTTTATTTTTGTTCGCTTTGATCTTTTTGAAGTTTTTGCCCGTTCTTCTTTGTTTCTTTCTTTGCAAAAACAACAAAAAGATTTTCTCTTTCTTTTGCTTTCGTTCAACCTTTGAAATAACCCAAAAAGATTTCCTTTCTCTCTTTAGTTTGCTTTGTTTTCAGAGTTCAGCTCGAGTCCGTGATGGCATTTATTTATATTTCCTACGTTCGATCGTGCAAGTGACGAGGCAGTAATGACGAAGATCGACTGAAGGGAAGCAACAAGGAAACCGGTATGAACTCTTCTTGTTTCTACTTTTGTACATATGCCTGTACTTATGATCTAGAGACCAGCTTGTAGCAACATAGTGCTATGTTTACAATGCTTTCCCAGTGGTTCATGCTTTCCTTGTGGCTAATCTCAAATAGCTAGAGTATATAATGTGTTATTGAAATGATTTACATGCATTGCATTGTTCATAGTTTGGTATACTAAGGTGGTATTTCCCTTTGGAGAATTCTTGGATTGACTTGGCACATGTTTACGCATGTTTAAGACTAAAAAGTCTGCTTTGCCTTGATGATCTTTGAGTTTCAGAATAGTTATATCACTTTCATGCCCAATTCAATGTTGCTTTGTCGCTCTGCATGATTATGACCGTTATTGCTCTCTAGTTGGTCGCTTCCCAGTCTCTTGCTAGCCTTCGCTCGCACTAAGCGGAATTCTGCTTGTGCATCCAAATCCTTTCAAACCAGTTATTCCATATGAGTCCACCATACCTTCCTATGTGGTATTTACCTGCCATCCTAACGAAGACTTTCTTGTACCATCTCGAAATTATTGAAATTTACTCCTATTTTGTGCCCCTGTTTTAGCTCATGAGGAAGTAGTAGTTAATTCATGATCTTTTTAAGTTGGACAAGTTTTACCCCGGGATTGCATGACTAATCTGCAAACCCCTAATACAAGAAGGAACTGGCATGAGTGCGCCCGGCTCATAAAAGATAATACAACAAACAAACCCTCCTTCACGCTTTGTTCATGAGAAATCAGAAAACTTTTGGCAGTGATAAACAAAGGAGATTAAGGGGATGTGATCGTCCCCGTGCGGGAGTCGTTCCTCGAAACTTGTCCAGTTCGGGAAGTGATTGGGTTGTCTACTAACATTCGTTGACGAAATATGCACCTTCCAAAATCATTTTTACTCTGTTTTCAAAACCAAGAGCTCTGGTACATGTTTAGTCTTTGCTTCCAACCACGGGTTTTCAACCTCGCCATCAAACTCCACGGTTCGAGAGTCTCCACCTTCTTTCTTCAAAGCACCAACTAGGAGAGTATAATTGTCATTCTGAGTGTAATGTGCATTGTCCCAAAGTATTACATTGTCTTCTGCATGCTTATGATATTATTTATTCTGAAATTCTTAGTTCTAGTCTCCTTTAAAACTCTGGAGGAGTTTCTGCATTTATGTTTTGCTTCATTCATGGAGGCTAGCGAGATATCACTCTAGTATGTTCAAGCTATGTGCAATGTAATCTTGTCTTAATTTTCAGTAGTATATTACTTACTTTTAGGTATTTGTGATTGGTCACTTGAAAGAAGGATTGCTCCGTGCATTGTCCTCATAGCATTGTTTCAATACTTGCTAGACTCTTTTCGTAGTACATGCTTATATACATCTAATGAAGCAAAATAGTTTGTCAAAGTTTTCTTTGTCGCGTCCAGTTCGTTGAACTGACTTGCTTGGGGACAAGCAATATGCTAAGCTTGGGGGAGTTGATACGTCTCAAACGTATCTACTTTTCCAAACACTTTTGCTATTGTTTTGACCTCATTCTTGCATGATTTGAACTAAACTAACCCGGACTGACGCTGTTTTCAGCAGAGCTGCCTGTATGGTTTTATTGTGTGCAGGAAAACGGATTTTTAGGTGTCTCAGAAAATTCCAAGAAAAATCACAGAAAATCCACGCACCCGAAGGACCATTGTGCCAGAAGTGGGGCCAGAGGGCAGCCAGGGGGGCCCCAGGCGCCCTGGTGGCGCGGCCCCACCCCTGGCCGCGCCGGGAGGCCGCCTGGGCGGGTCCTTCCCCCTCTGGTGCCCTACTTTGACCCGTATTTATCCCCGTGACGAGAAAACCCCAGAACAGAAGTCGTTTTCCCAGTTTCCGTCGCGGAGCCGCCGCCACCCTCGGTTCTTCTTCGGGAGGGCTAATCTGGAGGCTGATTTGGCCTCCGGAGAGGGGAGATCGTCGCCATCGTCATCATCATCACCACTCCATCCTCCCTCCATGACTTCTCCTTCCATGTGTGAGTAATTCCCTGCTGTAGGCAAAGGGGATGGTAGGGATTGGATGAGTTAGATCATGTAATAGTTTATCAGATTGTTGGGGGCATGTTGCCTATCATCTACTATGGTGTTTATCATCTTTGCTTCAACTTGTTGCTCTTAATGCTTGTCACTTAGGGCCCGAGTGCCATGATTTCAGATCTGAACCATATGTGTTTGCATGAATATATTTGTGTTCTTGATCCTATCTATGAGTTGTTTGCACCTATTATAGTCCGGAACCGGCGATCCCAAAAGTGACAGCTTGGGACACCAAAGGGGATGGTCCATAATTTGAGGATTCCATGTATCCATTGAGTTTATTGCTTTGTTCCGGTGCTCTTTGACAGGAGCACCTTAATCTCCATAAGTTCCTTTTGGCCCCGTTCGTAGCGGGATGGTAGGACAAAAGATGTTGTGCAAGTTCTTATTGCAAGCACGTACAACTACCTATGGGATACATGCCTAATGTTTGATATTTGCCTAGATGATCATTACTTTTCTGTGTGCCTTGCCCCAAGTTAGATTCATGATGTATCTCATCCATGCAGCGTCCAACCATCCATCTCCCTAGCCTACAGTATTTCAATCCTACTGGTTATTAGTCGTTACTTTTGCTATTTACTTTTACTGTCACCATCATCACTATCATATCACCGTTACCACTTATCTTTTGTTGCAAGTAAGTATATTTCAGGTGCGGTTGAATTGACAACTCAACTGTCAAAGCTTATAAATACTCTTTGGCTCCCCGTGTGTCGAATCTATAAATTGGGTTATTCTTACCCGCGAAGACTATCTCGATCCCTTATGGTTGAGGGTTATCAGCGCTCGTAGTAGCTCCTGGGTATTTGATACCGGTGCAGTTGCTCATATTTGTAACTCAAAGCAGGAGCTGCGGAATAAGCGGAGACTGGCGAAGGACGAGGTGACGATGCGCGTCGGGAATGGTTCCAAGGTCGATGTGATCGCCGTCGGCACACTGCCTCTACATCTACCCTCGGGATTAGTTTTAAACCTTAATAATTCTTATTTAGTACCAGCTTTGAGCATGAACATTGTATCTGGATCTCGTTTGATGCGAGATGGCTACTCATTTAAATCCGAGAATAATGGTTGTTCTATTTATTTGAGAGATATGTTTTATGGTCATGCCCCGCTGGTCAATGGTTTATTTTTGATGAATCGCGATCGTGATGTTACACATATTCATAGTGTGAATGCCAAAAGATGTAAAGTTGACAATGATAGTCCCACATACTTATGGCATTGCCGCCTTGGTCATATTGGTGTCAAACGTATGAAGAAGCTTCATGCAGATGGACTTCTGGAGTCTCTTGATTATGAATCATTTGACACGTGCGAACCATGCCTCTTGGGCAAGTTGACCAAGACTCCGTTCTCCGGAACAATGGAGCGAGCAACCGACTTATTGGAAATCATACATACCGATGTGTGCGGTCCAATGAGTGTTGAGGCTCGCGGAGGCTATCGTTATGTTCTTACCCTCACAGATGACTTGAGTAGATATGGGTATATCTACTTGATGAAGCACAAGTCTGAGACCTTTGAAAAGTTCTAGGAATTTCAGAATGAGGTTGAGAATCAACGTGACAGAAAAATAAAGTTCTTGCGATCGGATCATGGGGGTGAATATTTAAGTCATGAATTTGGCACGCACCTTAGGAACTGTGGAATTGTTTCACAATTGACACCGCCCGGAACACCTCAGCGTAACGGTGTGTCCGAACGTCGAAATCGTACCCTGTTGGACATGGTGCGATCTATGATGTCTCTCACCGACTTACCGCTATCTTTTTGGGGTTATGCTTTAGAGACTGCCGCATTTACTTTAAATAGGGCTCCATCGAAATCCGTTGATACGACACCATATGAACTTTGGTTTGGCAAGAAACCTAAGTTGTCGTTTCTGAAAGTTTGGGGTTGCGATGCTTATGTCAAGAAACTTCAACCTGAGAAGCTCGAACCCAAATCGGAAAAATGTGTCTTCATAGGATACCCAAAGGAAACGATTGGGTACACCTTCTACCACAGATCCAAAGGCAAAGTCTTTGTTGCCAAGAATGGATCCTTTCTGGAGAAAGAGTTTCTCTCGAAAGAAGTGAGTGGGAGGAAAGTAGAACTTGATGAGGTGACAGTCACCCCTCCTGAGCCGGAAAGTAGCGCAACGCATGAAATTGTTCCTGAGGTGCCTGCACCGACAAGGGAGGAAGTTAATGATGATCATGAAGAAACAGATCAAGTTACTACTAAACTTCGAAGGTCCACAAGGGCACGTTCCGCACCAGAGTGGTACGGCAACCCTGTCATGGAAATCATGTTGTTAGACAACGGTGAACCTTCGAACTATGAAGAAGAGATGGCGGACCCAGATTCCAATAAATGGCTTGGAGCCAAGAAATCCGAGATAGAATCCATGTATGAAAACAAAGTATGGACTTTGGTGGACTTGCCTGATGATAGGCACGCCATAGAAAATAAATGGATATTTAAGAAGAAGACAGACGCGGATGGTAATGTGACCATCTATAAGGCTCGGCTTGTCGCTAAGGGTTATCGACAAGTTCAAGGGATTGACTACGACGAGACTTTCTCTCCCGTAGCGATGCTAAAGTCCGTCTGAATCATGTTAGCAATTGCCGCATTCTATGATTATGAGATATGGCAAATGGACGTCAAAACGGCATTCCTTAATGGCTTCCTCAAGGAAGAGCTGTATATGATGCAGCCGGAAGGTTTTGTCGATCCAGAAAATGCTAACAAGGTATGCAAGCTCCAGCGCTCGATCTACGGGCTGGTGCAAGCATCTCGGAGTTGGAATATTCGCTTTAATGATGTGATCAAAGCGTTTGGCTTTATACAGACTTGGGAAGAAGCCTGTATCTACAAGAAAGTGAGTGGGAGCTCTGTAGCATTTCTCATATTATATGTAGATGACATATTGCTGATGGGAAAGGATATAGAATTCTTGGAAAGTGTAAAGGCCTACTTGAATAAGAGTTTTTCAATGAAGGACCTTGGAGAAGCTACTTACATATTAGGCATCAAAATCTATAGAGATAGATCAAGACGCCTCATTGGTCTTTCACAAAGTACATACCTTGACAAGATATTGAAGAAGTTCAATATGGATCAGTCCAAGAAGGGGTTCTTGCCTGTTTTGCAAGGTATGAGATTGAGCAAGGCTCAGTCCCCGACCACGGCAGAAGATAGAGAAAAGATGAGTGTCATTCCCTATGCCTCAGCCATAGGTTCTATCATGTATGCCATGCTGTGTACCAGACCTGATGTGAACCTTGCCATAAGTTTGGTAGGGAGGTACCAAAGTGATCCCGGTATGGAACACTGGACAGCGGTCAAGAACATCCTGAAGTACCTGAAAAAGACTAAGGATATGTTCCTCGTCTATGGAGGTGACGAAAAGCTCGTCGTAAAGGGTTACGTCGATGCTAGCTTCGACACAGATCTGGATGACTCTAAGTCACAAACCGGATACGTGTATATTTTGAATGGTGGAGCAGTCAGCTGGTGCAGTTGCAAGCAGAGCGCCGTGGCGCATTCTACATGTGAAGCAGAGTACATAGCTGCTTGCGAAGCAGCACAAGAAGGAGTCTGGATGAAGGAGTTCATCACCGACCTAGGAGTCATTTCAAGCGCGTCAAGCCCGATGACTCTCTTCTGTGACAACACTGGAGCTATTGCCATTACCAAGGAGCCCAGGTTTCACAAGAAGACCAAGCACATCAAGCGCCGTTTCAACTCCATCCGGAATTATGTTCAAGATGGAGACATAGATATTTGTAAAGTGCATACGGATCTGAATGTTGCAGACCCGTTGACTAAACCTCTTCCACGGGCAAAACATGATCAACACCAGAACTCTATGGGTGTTCGATTCATCACAATGTAACTAGATTATTGACTCTAGTGCAAGTGGGAGATTGTTGGAAATATGCCCTAGAGGCAATAATAAAAGTATTATTATTATATTTCCTTGTTCATGATAATTGTCTGTTATTCATGCTTGAACTGTATTGTACGGAAACAGTTATACATGTGTGAATATATAGACCACAATGTGTCCCTGGTAAGTCTCTAGTTACCAGCTCGTTGATCAACAGATGGTCACGGTTTCCTGACCATGGACATAGGATGTCAGTGATAACGGGATCACATCATTAGGAGAATGATGTGATGGACAAGACCCAATCCTGAGCCTAGCACGAGATCGTATAGTTCGTAATGCATAAGCTTTTCGGTGTCAAGTATTTATTCCTTAGACCATGAGGTTGTGCAACTCCCGGATACCGTAGGAATACTTTGGGTGTGCCAAACGTCACAACGTAACTGGGTGGCTATAAAGGTACGCAACGGGTATCTCCGAAAGTGTCTATTGAGTTGGTACGAACCGAGACTGGGATATTGTCACTCCGTATGACGGAGAGGTACCTCTGGGCCCACTCGGTAAGACATCATCATAATGAGCTCAAAGTGACTAAGGAGTTAGTCACGGGATGATGGATTACGGAACGAGTAAAGAGACTTGCCATGACGAGATTGAACAAGGTATCGGGTATACTAACGATCGAATCTCGGGCAAGTACCGTACCGATGGACAAAGGGAATAACATACGGGATTGAGTGAATCCTTGACACAATGGTTCATCCGATGATATCATCGAGGAACACGTGGGAACCAACATGGGTATCCAGACCCCGCTGTTGGTTATTGACCGGAGAGTCGTCTCGGTCATGTCTGCGTGTCTCCCGAACCCGTAGGGTCTACACACTTAAGGTTCGGTGACGCTAGGGTTGTAGAGATACATGCACATGGAAACCCGAATGTTGTTCGGAGTCCCGGATGAGATCCCGGACGTCACGAGGAGTTCCGGAATGGTCCGGAGATAAAGAATGATATATAGAAAGTCCAGTTTCGGCCATCAGGTGAACTCCGGGGGTCACCGGGAGTGTCCCGGGACCACCGGAGGGGTCCCGGGGGTCCACCGGGTGGGGCCACCCATCCCGGTGGGTCACCTAGGCCGCAAGGGGAAGGGGGCCAGCCCTTGGTGGGCTGGCGCACCCATATGGGCCCCCCTCCATGCGCCTAGGGTTGAAACCCTAGGGGAAGGGGGCGCCCCCTATGCATTGGGGGGCAAGTCTACCCCCCTGGCCGCCGCCCCCCTGGAGATCTGATCTCCCAGGGTCGGCGCCCCCCTGGCCCCTATATATAGTGGTGTTGGGGAACGTAGCAGAATTCAAAAAATTTCTACGCTTTCACCAAGATCAATCTTAGGAGACATCTAGCAACGAGCATATTAGAGTGCATCTACATACCCTTTTCTAGATCGCGAGCGGAAGCTTTCGAAGAAGCGTGGATGAAGTAGTCGTACTCTTCGCGTTCTTCATCACCGATGATCTAGCGCCGAACGGACGGCACCTCCGCGTTCAACACACGTCCGGTACAGCAACGTCACCTCCTTCTTGATCCAGCAAGGGGGGAGGAGAGGTCGTCGGAGATCCAGCAGCACGACGGCGTGGTGGTGGATGCAGCGGGAAATCCTGCAGGGCTTCGCCGGCGCCCTGCGTAAGGAGATGGATGTGTGACGGGAGGGGGAGAGGCGCCAAAGGATTGGGTGCGACTGCCCTCTCCCCCCCCACATATATATAGGGGGCCAGGGGGGTGCACCAGCCCCTGCAGATCCCATCTGCAAAGTGGGCGGCGGCCTGGGGGGGGGGGGAAACTTGCCCCCCAAGGCATAGGGGGCGACTCCCTCCCCTAGGGTTTCAACCCTAGGCGCATGAGGGAGGGCCCAGTAGGGTTCACCAGCCCACCAGGGGCTGGCCCCCTTCCCCTTGTGGCCTAGGGGCCCCACTGGGATGGGTGACCCCAACCGGTGGACCCCCGGGACCCCTTCGGTGGTCCCGGGACACTCCCGGTGACCCCCGGAGTTCCCCCGATGGCCGAAACTGGACTTCATATATATCATTCTTTACCTCCGGACCATTCCGGAACTCCTCGTCTCGTCCGGGACTCCGAACAACTTTCGGGTTTTGATGACCCACAACCGTAAGGGATCTATTGCAGCGTTTTTGATAAGTAAGAGTGTCGAACCCAACGAGGAGCAGAAGGTATTGATAAGCGATTCTGAGCAAGAAATTACTGCAAGCACTGAAAGATAACTTTTTAGGGGTTTTCTTGATATAAGCTACAGGAAAGTAAAAGCAAGCAAAATAAAAGGTACTGAGAGTGACAAGTGGCCCAATCCTTTCTGAGCAAAGGAGAGGCCTAGCAACTGAACTTATAAAGGCTAAAGCGTTCCTGAGGACACACGGGAGAGGTAGTCATGTGCTTTCGTCATATCCCGTATCGATACTACGTTATGTGTTGATAAGTGTTGAGTGGGTGGATCTATGCTAGTACACTCTCTAGACTAAGATGAGTGCACTCTTATGATTAAACACCTTGCAAGCATCCGCAAATACAATATAGAATTTAAGGCAAAAGCCTAACCATAGCAATACGATCGATGATCCATTGTTCCCTTGTGCAAAAGCGTGCGAACTGGGGTTCAGGTTTCTGTCACTCTGGCAACCCACCGTAAGCATTCTTTGTACACAATGTATTCCCCTAGGTCCTTAATAAGGCGAAGTGTTGAGTGTTCGACTCACACAACACCACTAGTAGAATGACAACACAACTTAAGTATCAAACAACACATATTACTTCAACAGCATATGACTACTAACAACAAGACTTTCCCCATGTCCTCAAGAACTAAGGTAACTACTCACAAGACATAAAAGAGATCATGATCAGTGGAGATAAATGGGTGATAAACAATCTGGACATAATAATATTTCTCCAACAAAACTCAATAGCATTCACCACAAAGTAGTAATCAACACTGATGGAGTAGAGAGGATAGGTAGTACGAGTTACAACACAAGTTGCAATTGTGAGATGGGATTTGGATGAAGATGGAGATGGTGCTGATGTTGGGGTTGATGTTGATGATGATCTCGATGATGCCCGTGACGATGGTGATGACGATGGTGATGATCTCCCCTTCCGGGAGGTGATCTCCCCGGCGAAATCTGCCCGCCGGAGATGGCTTTTTCTTCTCTGTAGGTTTCCGCCACGGAGCGGCGGCGGAACTCCGTAAAAACTCTCCTTTTTAGGGTTTTTGGATAACGGAGAGTATATAGGCAAAAGGGGGCAGCCGGAGGTGGGCTAGGGGCTCCAGGCGCCCCCCCCCCCCGGCGCGGCCAGGGGGGCGCGCCCCCGGGGCGCTTGGACACCCTGTGGCCCCCCTCTGGTTGCCCTTTCGCGTGCCTTCGTGATCCGTCTGGAAAATATCTCCCGTCGATTTTCAGGTAATTTGGAGGTATTCTTCTTTAGCAACTCAGCGTCCACTTTTTACTGCAGAATCCTGCGTCTGCTGCTTCGGCATCGGAAAGTTGCAAACTGTGTAAAATAGGCCAAAACAACATAAGAACATCATCGTAACGTGAAATATATCAATGAATAAGGATAAATTACGATATAAAATAGTGATGCATTTTGGACGTATCAACACCCCCAAGCTTAGACCTCGCTTGTCCCCAAGCGAATACTGAGCTCGGTAAACCTGTCCACAAGTTTAGAGAGTGAAGTGTCGATAAATAGAATACGGACAAGAAGCATCATAGCTTCTTTACCAACTCAAATATCCTCAACAGCAATCTTCAACTCATAAGGCCCTTATAAAAGAGTGATAACACTTATATTCGAAAGTAGGGCTAAGGAAACTCATCAAATCATGGCAAACATGTCCTTTGGTCAAAGAACAACAAATAGATTTAACTTTTGCTCTTCCTCTTATGTTTTGATGAGATTAATTAAAGCTTTTGAAAGAACATGTTATAAGGCAAGAAGTGAAAGTGTTAACACAAAGGAAGATATTTGCCTTAGCTGGGCTTGACAAACAACTTACTTATCAAATGATAATGTCAACAAGGATATGATATGACAAATCTTAATGCAACTTTATATGAATGAATCCTTGTCAACATCAAATGTCTGCTCTCTTTAAGAATAGAAGGAAGTAGGAATAACCGACTCAATCTAAAATTAAAAGATAGGCCCTGCTCTAGGGTAGTAGGGAAAACTCATGTGCTATCCTTAAATCAAACAGAATGAAAACAAGTTTTGAGAGGTGCATGATTTGCCAACGAATGCTAATAGATAACTCAATTACTTCTTGAGCTGGACAAGTTTCGAGGAACGGCTCCCGCACGAGGACGATCACATCCTCTTTAATCTCCTTTGTTTATCACTGCCAAAGTTTTCCGATTTCTCATGAACAAAGCGTGAAGGAGGGTTTGTTTGTTGTATATTTTTAATGAGCCGGGCGCACTCTATGCCAGTTCCTTCTCATATTATGGGTTTGCACATCAGACATGCAATACCGGGGTGAAGCTTGTCCAACTCAAAAAGACCATGAATTAACTATTACTTCCTCATGAGCTAAAGCAGAGGCACAAAATAAAAGATTTTGAACATTTAAGGATAACACATAAATTCTGTACTTTAGGAGGTGGTAGTGGAATACCACGAATAGGAAGGTATGGTGGACTCATATGGAAGGTATTGGCTTAAGGGTATGGATGCACAAGCAGAATTCCGCTTGGTACAGAGTTAGGCTAGCAAAGGTTTTGAGAGAGCAGACAATTGATAATGACTAAGATGCAAAACAATATAAAGCATAAACATTGAAATAAGCATGACACATCAAGTTGTCTTCCTTGTCAGCATAACACTTCAAGCATAATAACATAAAGGTTTTGGCTATGTCGATACTTTAAGAAAATCATGCTTGTCGTTATGACCAAAGCTATGTTTGCCATGATTAAATAAAGTTTTCACAGCCATACCTAATATAAGGTCAATACTCCCCATAAGAATCATCATGTAAGATCGATTGCGTGAAGAGAATACCGAGTGCAGCAAAGGAACCAATAGACTTCTCATTAATATTCCATCATAGACGACTCCACACTCACGGATACAATCTCTCCACCGAAGGAGTGATAGACCTCAATGCACAAAACTATTTCATATAGCAACCTCCCTAAACATGATATGACTCTACTTGACTCTAAAAGACAAAAGATAAAGATAAAGATACCGAGCACTCCCCCAAGCTTGGAACAAGCCAAGGGAATGTCGTTACCCAAGGAGGTTTCACTCCTCATTCTTGTTGGCGTTGATCACGTAGTCCTCGGCGAAACGCTTCCATGGAAGGGGTTCTCCAGTCTCATATGAGAAGTTTGTCTCCTGAATCCTGCATGCAGTACCCATACCCATGCGCATAAACCTTAGTTCATACTCACAGTTCTGGTTATGTAGATCATAAATTTGCCCTTGGAGCTCTTCAATTCTTTCTTCAGACGCGGTGATGCTTTTCCACATCTCCTTCATCTCCTTCAGGAAGTAGGTCTTCAGCTCGTTGATGATGTCAAAGTTAGCTTCAACACCACGCTCGATCATCTTCTTGTACTTGAAGACTTCCTGCTCCACTTCTTCCAGCCTGGCCTGGATGCTCCCCTCCTTGATAGGTCCCTTCAGATCTTCTTGATGAAGGACACCGTCCTCCATCCGAACAACCTGAGGGTGCTTCTTCACCTCAGCGAGGTAAGGGTTGATGACGTTGACAACGAACTTGTCCTTGGGGGAACTTGGAGAAGCCATGGCACCTAGATTCAGCTGAAAGATTCCATGGCAGAAACAGATCGAAAAGAAAACACACGAAATCGCAAGATACGTTGCCGGAACAATCCGGGCAAATATATAGCAAAAATTTGTGCATAGAAAGGAAGGTAACAGGCTAAAGCGGGGTCGGAGACGGACTTTCGGGTGTCCAGGCGGCCTCCCGGCGCGGCCAGGAGGTAGGGCGCGCCAGGGGGGCGCCTGGACCCCCTGGAGCTCGTCTCCGGCTCCACTTAGGCTCAGATTTTTACTAATTTTGCAAAAACTCATAATACGGAACTTTTATGGCGGTTCGCGATGTTTCCTTACCGTAATACATACCTTTTCTTTATTCTGCTTCTGCTGGCGTCTGAAACAGGGCTGCAACATGTTCTTCGTGAGTTGTTGTGTATATTATATTCACATCAACATTGGCAGGGTCTCCTGCTATGTAATGTTTAAGTCTTTGCCCATTCACAACTTGAGGTTTGGTGCCTTCAAAATTGTTAATCTTAATTGCACCAGACCGATAGACTTCTTCAATATGAAATGGCCCTTCCCACCTGGAAAGTAGTTTGCCTGGAGAAAACCTGAAACGGGATCTAAACAACAAAACTTTATCACCAACATTAAATTCACGTTTCAGAATCTTCCTATCATGCCACTTCTTTACCTTTTCCTTGAACATTTTAGCGCTCTCGTAAGCTTCACTTCTCCATTCATCTAGAGAAGTCAAGTTCATGAGACGCTTCTCACAAGCTAATTTTGGGTCAGCATTAAGCTCTCTAACAGCCCAGAAAGCTTTGTGCTCTAACTCTAATGGCAAATGGCAAGCCTTGCCATACACCATCTTATAGGGGGACATGCCCATGAGGTTTTTGTAAGCAGTTATATACGCCCACAAAGCATCTCCTAACTTGTTTGACCAGTCCTTTCTATTTCTGTTTACTGTCTTCTGTAAGATCAACTTAATCTCTCTATTGGTGAGCTCAACTTGCCCACTAGTTTGAGGATGATATGGTGAAGCAATTCTATGATTGACATCGTATTTGGCTAAAGCTTTCCTAAAAGCTCCGTGCGTGAAGTGTGATCCTCCATCAGTCATGAGATACCTAGGTACACCAAACCTAGGAAAAATTACATCCTTGAGCATTTTCAAAGATGTCTTGTGATCAGCACTTTCAGTGGGGATTGCTTCAACCCACTTGGTCACATAATCAACAGCTACTAAAATGTGCGTGTACTTGTGCGAAGAAGGAAAAGGACCCATAAAGTCAAAACCCCAGCAATCAAAAGGTTCAATCACTAGTGAGTAATTCATAGGCATATCATTCCTTCTACTAATGTTACCAACTCTCTGACATTTATCACAGGCTAAAACATAATTTCTAGCATCCTTAAAGAGAGTAGGCCAATAAAAACCTGATTGAAGAACCTTATGTGCAGTCCTCTCACCGGCATGATGTCCTCCATAGGGACTATCATGACACTGTCTGAGAATGTCCTTCTGCTCATGTTCCGGTATGCATCTTCTCACGATCCCGTCGGGGCCTTCTTTGAAAAGATGTGGGTCATCCCAAAAGTAGTGCCTCAAATCATGAAAGAACTTCTTCCTTTGCTGAAATGTTAAACCTGGAGGCAAATAATTTGCAACAATAAAATTAGCATAATCTGTAAACCAAGGATCGGAAGGAGATTGTACTTTTACAACGGCAAGTTGTTCGTCTGGAAAACCGTCGTTGACTGGGATGGGATCATGCGGTATATCTTCCATCCTTGAAAGATTGTCCGCCACCGGATTGTCTTCCCCTTTCCTATCAACAATCTGCAAATCAAATTCTTGAAGAAGGAGTACCCATCTGATAAGCCTTGGCTTGGCATCCTTCTTTGTCATAAGGTACTTAATGGCAGCATGATCAGTATGAATAATAACTTTGGAATCAACAATATACTGCCTAAACTTATCACAAGCAAATACTACAGCTAAGAATTCCTTCTTAGTAGTAGCATAATTCCTTTGAGCACTATCAAGGGTTTTGCTAGCATAATGTATAACATTCAATTTCTTATCAACTCCTTGTCCTAAAACAGCCCCAACAGCAAAATCACTAGCATCACACATAATCTCAAAAGGTAAATTCCAGTCAGGTGGTTGTACTATAGGAGCGGTTATTAAAGCTTTCTTAAGGACTTCAAAAGCTTCCTTACAATCCTCACCAAATACAAAAGGAACGTCCTTCTGGAGAAGATTAGTGAGGGGCCTCGAGGTCTTAGAAAAGTCTTTAATAAATCTTCTATAGAAACCAGCATGACCAAGAAAACTGCGAATACCTTTGATGTCCCTTGGATAGGGCATCCTCTCAATAGCTTCGATCTTGGCCTTGTCCACTTCAATTCCCCTTTCGGAAATCTTGTGACCAAGAACAATTCCTTCGTTAACCATGAAGTGGCACTTCTCCCAGTTGAGTACCAAATTTGTCTCCTCGCATCTCTGCAAAACTTTATTAAGGTTGTGGAGACAATGGTCAAAGGAGGTTCCATAGACGGAGAAATCGTCCATGAAGACTTCCATAATATCCCCACAGAAACCATGAAAGATAGCAGACATATACCTTTGAAAAGTAGCAGGGGCATTACATAACCAAAAGGCATACGCCTGTAAGCATAAGTACCAAAGGGACAAGTAAAAGTGGTCTTCTCTTGATCAACAGTGTTAACATGAATTTGAGAGAAACCAGAATAACCATCGAGATAACAAAAGTGGGTATTTTTGGATAACCTTTCAAGCATTTGGTCGATGAACGGCAACGGTAGTGATCCTTCCTGGTTGCCTTGTTCAGCTTCCTGTAATCAATACACATTCTATATCCAATAATAATTCTCTGAGGCATTAGTTCATTCTTATCATTAGGAACCACAGTTGTACCTCCTTTCTTAGGAACACAATGTACTGGACTTACCCACTTACTATCAGCTATAGGGTAGATAATACCTGCGGCTAGAAGCTTGAGAATTTCAGTTCTTACAACATCCATCATCTTCGGGTTCAACCGTCGTTGATGATCAACAACTGGTTTAGCATCAGGCTCAAGGTTGATATTATGTTGACAAATAGATGGACTAATCCCTTTAAGGTCATCAAGGGTATAGCCAATTGCGCCTCGGTGTTTACGAAGTACTTCCAATAGTCGCTCTTCTTCATATCCTGAAAGGTTAGAGTTGATAATAACAAGATATACTTTCTTTTCATCTAAATAAGCATACTTGAGTGTATCGGGAAGAGGTTTAAGATTGAACACCGGGTCTTCTTTTGGTTTTGATAAAATTCCCAAAGGTTCAACCGGAAGGTTGTGCTTCAGGATAGCAGGTTGCCTCAAGAATATTTCATCTAGTTCATTTCTTTCCTGCATATGCAAATCATTCTCGTGGTCCTCTATATATTGCTGCAAAGGATCATTAGGGGGAATAGCAATAGAGGCAATACTTTCAATAATTTTATCATCACTAGGTAAATCAGTACCACGAGGCTGCTTAGAGAACTTAGAAAAATTAAATTCATATGGCTCACCATTGAATTCAACAGAAACTTTACCTTTCTTGCAATCTATTATAGCTCCACAAGTTCTAAGAAAAGGTCTACCAAAAATAATAGGACAGAAATTGTCCCTCTCTGAACCAAGTACCAGAAAGTCGGTAGGGTATTTTACCTTTCCACATAGGACTTCAACGTCCCTCACAATTCCGATAGGAGAGATAGTTGTTCTGTTTGCAAGATGAATGGTAACATCAACTTCTTCAAGTTCACAAGGGGAAATCTCACCGATGATCTCTTCATAAAGTGAATAGGGGATAGCACTTGCACTCGATCCCAAATCGCATAGCCCATAATAATTGTGATCTCCTATTTTAACAGATACCACTGGAGTACCTGAAATTGGGCCTTTATTCTTGGCTGTGACAAGGTTAGTGGAAACAGCACAAAAATTCACATCGGAATCCAAAACATCATTAGTAACAAGGTCTTTAATCAATGCAACTTGAGGATCGACCTTGATCTGGTCCTCAGGCTCATCAACTCTTCTCTCACTTTTATTTATTATGCCTGTCACAAGAGAGTGCTCCCTTATCCTTGCGGGAAAAGGAGGTTGTTCATATATAACTGCAGGAAAAATAGGGTCAGCAACATGAATATCAACAGGTAGCTCTTTAAAAGGTTCATGATGCTGGTCTCTCTTCTTTTTAAAAGAATCGACGTGAGAGGCAAAATGCTTATAGAAATTAATCATTAGATGGGAATCAAGACCAGTCTTAGAGCAAAAGGTGTTGAAGTAATCAGTTTTCACATAGCTCTCAATATAATCATGTTACATAATTTATAGCGGGTTCAATACCTTTATCGATTTCCCAATCTTCGGTATTCCTCTGGATCCTTTCAATGAGATCCCACCTTTCTTCAACACTCTTCGTCTGAAATACCCCACTAGGGAGGCATCCAGCATCTCCTTATCCTGACGAGAAAGCCTGGCATAAAAATTTGTAAGTATAATTTCCTTGGGAAGCTTATGAATAGGGCATTTGAGCATTAGGGACTTCAATCTCCCCCAAGCTTGAGCAATGCTTTCTCCGTCACGAGACCTAAAGTTATAGATATAATTCCTGTCTCGATGAATTTCATGAAGAGGATAAAACTTAGTATAAAAGGGAGACATAAGCTCTTGCCAGTCAAGCAAGTGTGAGTTATCGAGAAGCCTATACCAATCTGAAGCTTTATCTATAAGTGATACGGCAAACAATTTCCTCATGACAAACTCCCTCGATACACCTGCAAGCTTAAATAATGAACATAGTTGTGACAGATATAGCAAGTGTTCACCGGGATGTCTGTCTCCTGCATAACGATTAGCCAAAACATAATCGATAATACCAGCTGGTATTTTATAGGGCACAATTTCAGTAGGGGGAGGAGCAACCATCACAAGTGTGGGGCGCCTTCCTGCAAGTAACGATCCAATAACAAGGTTGTCCATAAGGACAAAGAGCAGCAATAGCAAAAATAAAATAAAAAATAAAAACAGAATTATAAAAACTTCCTTACCAGTTTCACTTTACCAATAGCGCTACGCTCCCCGGCAACGGCGCCAGAAAACGGTACTTGATGACCCACAACCGTAAGGGATCTATTGCAGCGTTTTTGATAAGTAAGAGTGTCGAACCCAACGAGGAGCAGAAGGTATTGATAAGCGATTCTGAGCAAGAAATTACTGCAAGCACTGAAAGATAACTTTTTAGGGATTTTCTTGATATAAGCGACAGGAAAGTAAAAGCAAGCAAAATAAAAGGTATTGAGAGTGACAAGTGGCCCAATCCTTTCTGAGCAAAGGAGAGGCCTAGCAACTGAACTTATAAAGGCTAAGGCGTTCCTGAGGACACACGGGAGAGGTAGTCATGTGCTTTCGCCATATCCCGTATCAATACTACGTTATGTGTTGATAAGTGTTGAGTGGGTGGATCTATGCTAGTACACTCTCTAGACTAAGATGAGTGCACTCTTATGATTAAACACCTTGCAAGCATCCGCAAATACAAGATAGAATTTAAGGCAAAAGCCTAACCATAGCAATACGATCGATGATCCATTGTTCCCTTGTGCAAAAGCGTGCGAACTGGGGTTCAGGTTTCTGTCACTCCGGCAACCCACCGTAAGCATTCTTTGTACACAATGTATTCCCCTAGGTCCTTAATAAGGCGAAGTGTTGAGTGTTCGACTCACACAACACCACTAGTAGAATGACAACACAACTTAAGTATCAAACAACACATATTACTTCAACAGCATATGACTACTAACAACAAGACTTTCCCCATGTCCTCAAGAACTAAGGTAACTACTCACAAGACATAAAAGAGATCATGATCAGTGGAGATAAATGGGTGATAAACAATCTGGACATAATAATATTTCTCCAACAAAACTCAATAGCATTCACCACAAAGTAGTAATCAACACTGATGGAGTAGAGAGGATAGGTAGTACGAGTTACAACACAAGTTGCAATTGTGAGATGGGATTTGGATGAAGATGGAGATGGTGCTGATGTTGGGGTTGATGTTGATGATGATCTCGATGATGCCCGTGACGATGGTGATGACGATGGTGATGATCTCCCCGGCGAAATCTGCCCGCTGGAGATGGCTTTTTCTTCTGTGTAGGTTTCCGCCACGGAGCGGCGGCGGAACTCCGTAAAAACTCTCCTTTTTAGGGTTTTTGGATAACGGAGAGTATATAGGCAAAAGGGGGCAGCCGGAGGTGGGCCAGGGGCTCCAGGCACCCCCCGGGCGCGGCCAGGGGGGCGCTGAAGGAAATATGCCCTAGAGGCAATAATAAAGATGTTATTTGTATTTCCTTATATCATGATAAATGTCTTTTATTCATGCTAGAATTGTATTAACCGGAAACTTGATACATGTGTGAATACATAGACAAAAATAGTATGTCCCTAGTATGCCTCTACTAGACTAGCTCATTGATCAAAGATGGCTATGTTTCCTAGCCATAGACATGAGTTGTCATTTGATCAACGGGATCACATCATTAGGAGAATGATGTGATGGACTAGACCCATCCGTTAGCATAGCACTGTGATCGTTTAGTTTTACTGCTATTGCTTTCTTCATGACTTATACATGTTCCTATGACTATGAGATTATGCAACTCCCGAATACCGTAGGAGCACCTTGTGTGCTATCAAACGTCACAACGTAACTGGGTGATCATAAAGATGCTCTACAGGTGTCTCCGAAAGTATTCATGGTGTTGGCATAGATCAAGATTAGGATTTGTCACTCCAAATGTCGGAGAGGTATCTCTGGGCCCTCTCGGTAACACACATCACAATAAGCCTTGCAAGCAAAAGACTAATGAGTTAGTCACGAGATGATGTGTTACGGAACGAGTAAAGAGACTTGCCGGTAACGAGATTGAACTAGGTATAGAGATACCGACGATCGAATCTCGGGCAAGTAACATACTGATGACAAAAGGAACAACGTATGTTGTTATGCGGTTTGACCGATAAAAGATCTTCGTAGAATATGTAGGAGCCAATATGAACATCCAGGTTCCACTATTGGTTATTGACCGGAGATGAGTCTCGGTCATGTCTACATAGTTCTCGAACCCGTAGGGTCCGCACGCTTAACGTTTGATGACGGTCGATATTATGAGTTTATGAGTTTTGATGTACCGAAGGTAGTTTGGAGTCCCGGATGAGATCACGGACATGACGAGGAGTCTCGGAATGTCCGAGACATAAAGATTGATATATTGGATGACTATATTCGGACACCGGAAGTGTTCCGGAAAAGTTTCGGATTTAACTGGATTGCCGGAGGGGGTTACCGGAACCCCCTACGAGGGGGGATGGTCCATAGTGGGCCTTGAGGAAAGGAGAGAGGCAGCCCATAGAGGCTGGCTGGCGCCCCACCTAGGGATCCTAGTTGGACTAGGATTGGGGGGGTGCCACCTCTCCCTCTTTTCCTTTCCCTCTCTTCCTTCTTGGTGGACTCCTACTAGGAATAGGATTGCAATCCTATTCCAAGTAGGATTGCCCTAGCCGCACCATAGGAGGCCGGCCGGCCCTCCTCCCTTGCTCCTTTATATACGGGGGCAGGGGGGCACCCAAAGACACACAAGTTGAATTGTTCCAGCCGTGTGCGGTGCCCCCCTCCACAGAAACACACCTCGGTCATATCGTCGCAGTGCTTAGGCGAAGCCCTGCGCCGGTGAATACATCATATCCGTCACCACGCCGTCGTGCTGACGAAACTCTCCCGTGAAGCTCAATTGGATCAAGAGCTCGTGGGACGTCATCAAGCTGAACGTGTGCTGAACGCGGAGGTGCCGTACGTTTGGTGCTTGATCGGTTGAATCGCGAAGAAGTTCGACTACATCAACCGCGTCACTTGACGCTTCCGCTTCTGGTCTACGATGGTACGTAGACACACTCTTCCCTCTCGTTGCTATGCATCTGGTAGATAGATCTTGCGTGATCGTAGGAAATTTTTAAAATACTACGTTCCCCAACAGGCGCGCCCCCAGGGCGCCTGGACACCCTGTGGCCCCCCTCTGGTTGCCCTTTCGCGTGCCTTCGTGATCCGTCTGGAAAATATCTCCCGTCGATTTTCAGGTAATTTGGAGGTATTCTTCTTTAGCAACTCAGCGTCCACTTTTTACTGCTGAATCTTGCGTCTGCTGCTTCGGCATCGGAAAGTTGCAAACTGTGTAAAATAGGCCAAAACAACATAAGAACATCATCGTAACGTGAAATATATCAATGAATAAGGATAAATTACGATATAAAATAGTGATGCATTTTGGACGTATCAGGTTTCCATGTGCATGTATCTCTACGACCCTAGCGTCACCGAACCTTAAGTGTGTAGACCCTACGGGTTCGGGAGACACGTAGACATGACCGAGACGCCTCTCCGGTCTGGATACCCATGTTGGTTCCCACGTGTTCCTCGATGATCTTCATCGGATGAACCACTGTGTCAAGGATTCACTCAATCCCGTACGTTATTCCCTTTGTCCATCGGTACGGTACTTGCCCGAGATTCAATCGTCGGTATTCCCGATACCTTGTTCAATCTCGTCATGGCAAGTCTCTTTACTCGATCCGTAATCCATCATCCCGTGACTAACTCCTTAGTCACCTTGAGCTCATTATGATGATGTCTTACCGAGTGGGCCCAGAGGTACCTCTCCGTCATACGGAGTGACAACATCCCAGTCTCGGTTTGTACCAACTCAACAGACACTTTCAGAGATACCCGATGTGTACCTTTATAGCCACCCAGTTACGTTGTGACGTTTGGCACACCCAAAGTATTCCTACGGCATCCGGGAGTTGCACAACCTCATGGTCTAAGGAATAAATACTTGACACCGAAAAACTTATGCATTATGAACTATACGATCTCGTGCTATGCTCAGAATTGGGTCTTGTCCATCACATCATTCTCCTAATGATGTGATCCCGTTATCACTGACATCCTATGTCCATGGTCAGGAAACCGTGACCATCTGTTGATCAACGAGCTGGTAACTAGAGGCCTACCAGGGACTCATTGTGGTCTATATATTCACACATGTATCGCTGTTTCCGTACAATACAATTCAAGCATGAATAATAGACAATTATCATGAACCAGGAAATATAATAATAATACTTTTATTATTACCTCTAGGGCATATTTCCAACAGTCTCCCACTTGCACTAGAGTCAATAATCTAGTTACATTGTGATGAATCGAACACCCATAGAGTTCTGGTGTTGATTATGTTTTGCCCGTGGAAGAGGTTTAGTCAACGGGTCTGCAACATTCAGATCTGTATGCACTTTACAAATATCTATGTCTCCATCTTGAACCTAATTCCGGATGGAGTTGAAACGGCGCTTGATGTGTTTGGTCTTCTTGTGAAACCTGGGCTCCTTGGTAATGGCAATAGCACCAGTGTTGTCACAGAAGAGAGTCATCGGGCTTGACGCTCTTGGAATGACTCCTAGGTCGGCGATGAACTCCTTCATCCAGACTCCTTCTTGCGCTGCTTCACAAGCAGCTATGTACTCCGCTTCACATGTAGAATGCGCCACGACGCTCTGCTTGCAACTGCACCAGCTGACTGCTCCACCATTCAAAATATACACGTATCCGGTTTGTGACTTCGAGTCATCGAGATCTGTGACGAAGCTAGCATCGACGTAACCCTTTACGACGAGCTCTTCGTCACCTCCATAAACGAGAAACATATCCATAGTCCTCTTCAGGTACTTTAGGATGTTCTTGACCGCTGTCCAGTGTTCCATACCGGGATCACTTTGGTACCTCCCTACCAAACTTATGGCAAGGTTCACATCAGGTCTGGTACACAGCATGGCATACATGATAGAACCTATGGCCGAGGCATAGGGTATGACACTCATATTTTCTCTATCTTCTGCCGTGGTTGGCAACTGAGCCTTGCTCAATCTCATACCTTGCAAAACAGGCAAGAACCCCTTCTTGGACTGATCCATATTGAACTTCTTCAATATCTTGTCAAGGTATGTACTTTGTGAAAGACCAATGAGGCGTCTTGATCTATCTCTATAGATTTTGATGCTTAATATGTAAGCTGCTTCTCCAAGGTCCTTCATTGAAAAACTCTTATTCAAGTAGGCCTTTACACTTTCCAAGAATTCTATATCATTTCCCATCAGCAATATGTCATCCACATATAATATGAGAAATGCTATAGAGCTCCCACTCACTTTCTTGTAAATACAGGCTTCTCCATAAGTCTGTATAAAGCCAAACGCTTTGATCACATCATTAATGCGAATATTCTAACTCCGAGATGCTTGCACCAGCCCGTAAATCGAGCGCTGGAGTTTGCATACCTTGTTAGCATTCTTTGGATCGACAAAACCTTCCGGCTACATCATATACAACTCTTCCTTGAGGAAGCCATTAAGGAATGCCGTTTTGACGTCCATTTGCCATATCCCATAATCATAGAATGCGGCAATAGCAAACATGATTCTGACTGACTTCAACATCGCTACGGGAGAGAAAGTCTCGTCGTAGTCAATCCCTTGAACTTGCCGATAACCCTTAGCGACAAGCCGAGCCTTATAGATGGTCACATTACCATCCGCGTCTGTCTTCTTCTTAAATATCCATTTATTTTCTATGGCGTGCCTATCATCAGGCAAGTCCACCAAAGTCCATACTTTGTTTTCATACATGGATTCTATCTCGGATTTCATGGCTCCAAGCCATTTATTGGAATCCGAGCCCGCCATCGCTTCTTCATAGTTCGAAGGTTCACCGTTGTCTAACAACATGATTCCCATGACAGGGTTGCCGTACCACTCTGGTGCGGAACGTGCCCTTGTGGACCTTCGAAGTTCAGTAGTAACTTGATCTGTTTCTTCATGATCATCATCATTAACTTCCTCCCTTGTCGGTGTAGGCACCTCAGGAACAATTTCCTGCGCTGCGCTACTTTCCGATACAGGAGGGGTGACTGTCACCTCATCAAGTTCTACTTTCCTCCCACTCACTTCTTTCGAGAGAAACTCTTTCTCCAGAAAGGATCCATTCTTGGCAACAAAGACCTTGCCTTCGGATATGTGGTAGAAGGTGTACCCAATCGTTTCCTTTGGGTATCCTATGAAGACACATTTTTCCGATTTGGGTTCGAGCTTCTCAGGTTGAAGTTTCTTGACATAAGCATCGCAACCCCAAACTTTCAGAAACGACAGCTTCGGTTTCTTGCCAAACCAAAGTTCATACAGTGTCGTCTCAACGGATTTTGACGAAACCCTATTTAAAGTGAATGCGGCAGTCTCTAAAGCATAACCCCAAAAAGATAGCGGTAAATCGGTAAGGGACATCATAGATCGCACCATGTCCAACAGAGTACGATTTCGACGTTCGGACACACCGTTACGCTGAGGTGTTCCGGGCGGTGTCAATTGTGAAACAATTCCATACTTCCTAAGGTGCGTGCCAAATTCATGACTCAAATATTCACCCCCACGATCCGATCGTAAGAACTTTATTTTCTTGTCTCGTTGATTCTCAACCTCATTCTGAAATTCCTTGAACTTTTCAAAAGTCTCAGACTTGTGTTTCATCAAGTAGATATACCCATATCTACTCAAGTCATCCGTGAGGGTGAGGACATAACGATAGCCTCCGCGAGCTTCAACACTCATTGGACCGCACACATCGGTATGTATGAT
This sequence comes from Secale cereale, assembly GCA_902687465.1. Classification (NCBI taxonomy): domain Eukaryota; kingdom Viridiplantae; phylum Streptophyta; class Magnoliopsida; order Poales; family Poaceae; genus Secale; species Secale cereale. Next base: position 726,325,522 of record LR738715.1, read on the forward strand.
TTCCAATAAGTTGGTTGCTCGCTCCATTGTTCCGGAGAACGGAGTCTTGGTCTTCTTGCCCAAGAGGCATGGTTCGCACGTGTCAAATGATTCATAATCAAGAGACTCCAGAAGTCCATCAGCATGAAGCTTCTTCATACGTTTGACACCAATATGACCAAGGCGGCAATGCCATAAGTATGTGGGACTATCATTGTCAACTTTACATCTTTTGGCATTCACACTATGAATATGTGTAACATCACGATCGCGATTCATCAAAAATAAACCATTGACCAGCGGGGCATGACCATAAAACATATCTGTCAAATAAATAGAACAACCATTATTCTCAGATTTAAATGAGTAGCCATCTCGCATAGACGAGATCCAGATACAATGTTCATGCTCAAAGCTGGTACTAAATAACAATTATTGAGGTTTAAAACTAATCCCGAGGGTAGATGTAGAGGCAGCGTGCCGATGGCGATCACATCGACCTTGGAACCATTCCCGACGCGCATCTGATGGCTTCTCGCCCCTCGTTGGTTACCCCAAGTGGAAGGTTTGAGATGTAGCGTAGCAGCAAGTTTCCCTTGGCAAGATACCAAGGATCGAATCCCGTGAGACTCTGAGGGTCGACAAGAAGGAGTCAACGCTAACGGCGCCAACTTAGCGGTTGACAGGACCTGCACACAGATACAAATAACTTTGCTCCCAACGAGTACAGAGAGGTTGTCAATCCCTCCGGCCTTGTCGTTTACAAAGGATCAAACGCAAGAGATAATAGTGATAGGTATGACTGCAACTAGGAAATAAGAACATGAAGTAAATAGCGGGTGTGATCAGTGATGGTAATATGGACCGGGGTCCCATGATGTTCACTAGTGATGTCTCTCTCCCGAAAGAAGATAAACAGCTAAGCGAGGTAAACAAATTACAGCTAGGTAATTGACAGGATTATGTGAGCTATATCATAGCAATATAATTTCTGCTTGCTCCATGCCTCTTTTGTGTGATATTGCTATGATATTTATGCACTTCCATACACTTTTGATCATATTTGGACTAACCTATTAACTCAGTGCACCACAGTGCCAGTTCCTGTTTTTTGCTGTTTTTCTATTTCAGGTTTCCCCCATATTAAAAGTGCCCTAAAAATTCCGGGAAAAATACAGGAAAAATCAGCGTATCGGGAGCTTCAAGAAAAACCAAAGCAGGGCCAGAGGGGAGCCTGGGGTGGCCCAGGCGGCCACCTGGCGCGGCCCCACCCCTGGCCGCGCCAGGGGGGCGCCTGGGGCCCCACCTCCGCCTCTGGTGACCCCCTTTTGCATATATATTGCTCGCGTCCCGAAACCCTCGAGGACGGAACCCTTTTTCGCGATCTCGTCTCTGTTCCGCCGCCGCCGCGCTTCCAAGATCGGGAGCACCCGGAGAACTCTTCCCGGCACCCTGCCGGAGGGGAGAACCACCATCGGGAGCTTCTCCACCACCATGGACGCTTCCCGGATGAGTTGTGAGTAGTCCCCCTTGGACCATGGGTCCATGACCAGTAGCTATGTGATGTTCTCCTCCCCTCTTTGTTCTTCATGGATTAGACCTCGTGAGCTGGCCTACATGATCGAGGCACATATGTAATCTTTATGCTGTTGCTCTGCTGAGTTTGCTGGGATCCGATGGATTATGAGATTATGTTCAGATTGTGTGTGAGTAATATATTTGATTCACCTCTTTTATATTTATGTTCTTGAGTAATTCTTGCATGTTCTCCGTTGCTGTTTATTGCTTTGGCCGAGTAGTAGGTAGTAACTCCAAGAGGGAACGTTATGCTTGATTGTGGGTTCATGCCCCTCGATGACTAGCTTGAGTGACAGAAACATGAGTCTAGGGGATGTGCTGTTGCCACAAGGGGGAAAACAACGGTGCTTGTACTTGCGGGTGCAAGGATTGTTTACTTTACGCAAAGTTCTTTTAATGCAGTTGTCTGTTGCTTTGAGTTTACACTTTGGGTGGGACTCGCAACTTAATACCAGCGAGATGTTCTGGATAGATATCTCAAGGTGGATGATTAGTAGTAGATGCAGATGGATTTTGGTCTACTTGCCTTCGCGTACCGCCCATGCTTTTGAGCCTCTACCTTTCTTTACAGCATAGTTAGCATTGGTTTCCGCACATAATCCTGTCAATTGCCCAGCTGTAATTTGTTTACCTCGCTTTGCTGTTTTATCGTCTTTTGGGAGAGAGACATCACTAGTGAACATCATGGGACCCCGGTCCATATTACCATCACTGATCACACCCGCTATTTACTTCCTGTTCTTATTTCCTAGTTGCAGTCATACCTATCACTATTATCTCTTGCGTTTGATCCATTGTAAACGACAAGGCCGGAGGGATTGACAACCTCTCTGTACTCGTTGGGAGCAAAGTTATTTGTATCTGTGTGCAGGTCCTGTCAACCGCTAAGTTGGCGCCGTTAGCGTTGACACCTTCTTGTCGACCCTCGGAGTCTCACGGGATTCGATCCTTGGTATCTTTGCCAAGGGAAATTTGCCGCTACGCTACATCTCAAACCTTCCACTTGGGGTAACCAACGAGGGGCGAGAAGCCATCAATATCCACCTCCGCTGATTTCAGCATTGAATACACCTTGGGAATGGACTTCTCCATCCCCTGCATATTGAAGTTCAACACGAAGCTCTTGTAGCTTGGTGGGAGCGACTGGAGGATTCTGTCAACGACCGCTTCGTCTGGGAGATTCATTCCCAACTGAGACAAGCGGTTGTGCAACCCAGAAATCTTGAGGATGTGCTCACTGACAGAACTGTTTTCCTCCATCTTACAGCTGTAGAATGCGTCGGAGACGTCATATCTCTCGACTCGGGCATGAGCTTGGAAAACCATTTTCAGCTCTTGGAACATCTCAAATGCCCCGTGGTGCTCAAAACGCTTTTGGAGCCCCGATTCTAAGCTGTAAAGCATGCCCCACTGAACCAGGGAGTAATCATCGCAACGCGACAGCCAAGCGTTCATAACAACTTGGTTTGCCGGGGCGGGAGCATCACCTAGCGGTGCATCTAGGACATAAGTTTTCTTGGCAGCTATGAGGATGATCCTCAGGTTACGGACCCAGTCCGTGTAGTTGCTACCATCGTCTTTCAGCTTGGATTTCTCTAGGAATGCGTTGAACTTGAGGGTGACATGAGCGTGGGCCATTTGATCTACAAGAGATATTGTTAAGAATTTAGACTATGTTCATGATAATTAAGTTCATCTTAATCAAATTTTAATGAACTCCCACTCAGACTGACATCTCTCTAGTCATCTAAGTGATACACGATCCGAATCGACTAGCCCGTGTTCGATCATCACGTGAGACGGACTAGTCATCAACGGTGAACATCTTCATGTTGATCGTATCTTCTATATGACTCATGTTCGAACTTTCGGTCTTCCGTGTTCCGAGGCCATGTCTGTACATGCTAGGCTCGTCAAGTGAACCCTAAGTGTATTGCGTGTGTAAATCTGGCTTACACCCGTTGTATGCGAACGTTAGAACCTATCACACCCGATCATCACGTGGTGCTTCGGAACAACGATCCTTAGCAACGGTGCACAGTTAGGGGGAACACAATTCTTGAAATTTTAGTGAGAGATCATCTTATTTACTACCGTCGTTCTAAGTAAACAAGATGTATAAAACATGATAAACATCACATGCAATCAATTAAAGTGACATGATATGGCCAATATCATCTTGCTCCTTCGATCTCCATCTCTGGGGCACCATGATCATCTTTGTCACCGGCTCGACACCATGATCTCCATCATCGTGTCTTCATGAAGTTGTCACGCCAACTATTACTTCTACTACTATGGCTAACATTTAGCAATGAAGTAAAGTAATTACATGGCGTTATTCAGTGACACGCAGGTCATACAATAATTAAGACAACTCCTATGGCTCCAGCCGGTTGTCAAGTTCATCGACATGCAAGTCGTGATTCCCTATTACAAAAACATGATCAATCTCATACATCACATATATCATTCATCACATCTTCTTGGCCATACCATATCACATAGCACATGCTGCAAGAACAAGTTAGACGACCTCTAATTGTTGTTGCAAGTTTTACGTGGCTTCTATAGGTTTTCTAGCAAGAACGTTTCTTACCTACGCCAAAACCACAACGTGATTTGTCAATTTCTATTTACCCTTCATAAGGACCCTGTTCATCGAATCCGATCCGACTAAAGTAGGAGAGACAGACACCAGCCAGCCACCTTATGCATCTAGTGCATGTCTGTCGATGGAACCAGTCTCACGTAAGCGTACGTGTAAGGTCGGTCCGGGCCGCTTCATCCCACAATACCGCCGAATCAAGATTAGACTAGTAACGGTAAGAAAATTGAGCAAACTCAATGCCCACAACTGCTTTGTGTTCTACTCGTGCAAGATGCTACGCAAAAAACCTGGCTCTGATACCACTGTTGGGGAACGTAGCAGAATTCAAAAAATTTCTACGCTTTCACCAAGATCAATCTTAGGAGACATCTAGCAACGAGCATATTAGAGTGCATCTACATACCCTTTTGTAGATCGCGAGCGGAAGCTTTCGAAGAAGCGTGGATGAAGTAGTCGTACTCTTCGCGTTCTTCGTCACCGATGATCTAGCGCCGAACGGACGGCACCTCCGCGTTCAACACACGTCCGGTACAGCAACGTCACCTCCTTCTTGATCCAGCAAGGGTGGAGGAGAGGTCGTCGGAGATCCAGCAGCACGACGGCGTGGTGGTGGATGCAGCGGGAAATCCTGCAGGGCTTCGCCGGCGCCCTGCGTAAGGAGATGGAGGTGTGACGGGAGGGAGAGAGGCGCCAGAGGATTGGGTGCGGCTGCCCTCTCCCCCCCACATATATATAGGGGGCCAGGGGGTGCGCCAGCCCCTGCAGATCACATCTGCAAAGGGGGCGGCGGCCTGGGGGGAAACTTGTCCCCCAAGGCATAGGGGGCGCCTCCCTTCCCTAGGGTTTCAACCCTAGGCGCATGAGGGAGGGCCCAGTAGGGTGCGCCAGCCCACCAGGGGCTGGCCCCCTTCCCCTTGCGGCCTAGGGGCCCCACCGGGATGGGTGGCCCCACCCGATGGACCCCCGGGACCCCTCCGGTGGTCCCGGGACACTCCCGGTGACCCCCAGAGTTCACCCGATGGCCGAAACTGGACTTCCTATATATCATTCTTTACCTCCGGACCATTCCGGAACTCCTCGTCATGTCCGGGATCTCATCCGGGACTCTGAACAACTTTTGGGTTTCCACGTGCATGTATCTCTACGACCCTAGCGTCACCGAACCTTAAGTGTGTAGACCCTACGGGTTCGGGAGACACGTAGACATGACCGAGACGCCTCTCCGGTCAATAACCAACAACGGGATCTGGATACCCATGTTGGTTCCCACGTGTTCCTCGATGATCTTCATCGGATGAACCACTGTGTCAAGGATTCACTCAATCCCGTACGTTATTCCCTTTGTCCATCGGTACGGTACTTGCCCGAGATTCGATCGTCGGTATTCCCGATACCTTGTTCAATCTCGTCATGGCAGGTCTCTTTACTCGATCCGTAATCCATCATCCTGTGACTAACTCCTTAGTCACCTTGAGCTCATTATGATGATGTCTTACCGAGTGGGCCCAGAGGTACCTCTCCGTCATACGGAGTGACAACATCCCAGTCTCGGTTCGTACCAACTCAACAGACACTTTCAGAGATACCCGATGTGTACCTTTATAGCCACCCAGTTACGTTGTGACGTTTGGCACACCCAAAGTATTCCTACGGCATCCGGGAGTTGCACAACCTCATGGTCTAAGGAATAAATACTTGACACCGAAAAGCTTATGCATTACGAACTTTACGATCTCGTGCTATGCTCAGAATTGGGTCTTGTCCATCACATCATTCTCCTAATGATGTGATCCCGTTATCACTGACATCCTATGTCCATGGTCAGGAAACCGTGACCATCTGTTGATCAACGAGCTGGTAACTAGAGGCCTACCAGGGACTCATTGTGGTCTATATATTCACACATGTATCGCTGTTTCCGTACAATACAATTCAAGCATGAATAACAGACAATTATCATGAACAAGGAAAATATAATAATAATACTTTTATTATTGCCTCTAGGGCATATTTCCAACAAGTGGGGGGGAGAGGGCAGCCGCACCCCAAGCCTCTGGCGCCTCTCCCCCCTCCCGTCACACTTCCTACTCCTTACGCAGGGCGCCGGCGAAGCCCTGCAGGTTTTCCTGTTGCATCCACCACCACGCCGTCGTGCTGCTGGATCTCCGACAACCTCTCCTCTGCCCTTGCTGGATCAAGAAGGAGGAGACGTCGTTGTACCGTACGTGTGTTGAACGCGGAGGTGCCATCCGTTCGGCGCTGGGATCATCGGTGACGAGGAACGCGAAGAGTACGACTACTTCATCCACGTTCCTTCGAACGCTTCCGCACGCGATCTACAAAGGGTATGTAGATGCACTCCATTATGCTCGTTGCTAGATGACTTATTAGATTGATCTTGATGAAGCGTAGGAAAATTTTGAATTCTGCTACGTTCCCCAACACATTGTCCCATGCATTAAAACTTAAACATGAATACCTGATCAGATTTCTCGCCTGTACTGTCTGGCCATTGTACGTGGTACTGATTTATGTCTGGGACACGAGACTCCTCAGGCATGGAGATCCCTCGCGTGGAGAGATACGGCTGAGATCCCTCACCTTGTGTGTATGTGCCGTATTATGTGAACGCATATGGGTTAGGGGAAAGCGTATGCTCGGGCATCGAATCCAAGCCCATGCCATGGTCCTGAGATGTCTGCCCCTGACGAAGATGCACCGAAGAAGAGCGATGCAGTTGCAGAGATGAGTCATGTCGTGGCAATGTCGTTGTACTACTCGGACCCTCCCCCCACTGCCCATGGCTCCTACACGCCTCGCTTGGTCTGGACGACGGCGCCACACTCGGTCTGGCTGAACTCGCTACCGGCATGTTGTACGCTCCAGTGACAACGTCGTCGCCTCTACCACATCTCAACTTTGCTGCCACGTAGTCTTGAAGACGTTTGTGGAATGCCTTGCGAGCCGGGCCCCGTGCCGACATGGTTTCCGCCGCCATCTGCCCTACTTCGTTGCAAGTTTCAATCTGAAAAATATTTGGTTCTTATTTGGTTCAAATGATTATGAAATGATGGACCTGAAAATTTACTAGTGATTACCAGTTGGTCACGATAGTAAGCTGCATGGAGCTCGGTATTTCTCTGCATCTGCTGCTCCTGTGTGAGATTTGTTGGTATCATAGCGGGTTGAATGGCCAGGCTAGTACGCGTGTTGATGCTGTACCACTGCATGTACGCTTGATATGAACGCCGATCGTATGGTCTGCAAAATTTAATAATTACATCAACAGTTGTGATCAAAGCAAAACATCTTCATGCATCGTATGATCATCGCAATAAAATAATGTAAATATAATGTACCTAAGTTGATGCACTATATCTAGTAGCGCTTCATTTTCCCACTTCTGTACAAATTGAATGTTGCGTTCCCTCCAATCGTAAGAACTCCAACCCCTGCCCATATTTGATAGCCTGCAAATTATGTAACAAAGTGTGAGTTTAGTAAATTAAAAAAAAACACTAACTATTTAGGAAGGTCAAATCATACTTATGGGTTTCCACGTCAGGACATCTTGAAAAAGGTGGTGGAATCTCTTGATAGAGACCGAACTGTCTCATGACACGCTCTGGGTTGTAAGGCTCAACACACCACAAGAACAATAAGTTGCAGCGAGTCAGCCAAAATGTATTATCGGTCAACATGCCTTCTGTGATGGGTCGTGCATCAAACACCATATCTATCTGCTCCTCAGTCTACGGGTTCCATGTGACTACTGACTCATCAAGTATCTCAAACTGCTGGTGGTATATAGGGTAACAATTTTTTGCAATATTTGGAGCCCATTTTTTCTTTGGCTTTGTCCACCTGCTGGCCATAGTTACACTGTCGCCCTCGCCATAGTTGTATGGGTGTATGGGATTTACTAAACGAGGTCGTCCTACAGGGAGGTATTCCCAGGACCACAACTGTAGAAACTCATAGGCGACACAAAGTAACGGAGCTTTTTGTGCGAATGATGTTTTTTGTGTGGCATCACACAAGCCTCTATATGTATGACATAGCATGGCAGAACCGAAGCTGTATTTTGGCTGCTCCGGTAAAGGTTCATCTACCATCTTCTCTACAATGTAGATCAGACCAGGGAGAACTACGTCCCCGTGTGAGTTTGGGAACATAGTCCCGAGGATCCACAACAAATACGCAAACAGATGTCTTTTTCTCGTCTCAGAATCCGCATAGCAAGATATAGTATCAAAGTTATCACGAAGCCATGAGAGCGGGATTCCCCGAGGGCCATCGAAACGTTGTGAATCTGGCATTGTCATCCCAAGACGGGCTGATATATTTAATGCCCAGGATGGAGACACTCGTGGAGAGACTAACGGCTCACCTCTAATTGGTAGAGCAGTGATCATAGAAACATCTTTGAGTGTAGGTGCAAGCTCCCCAAAACGAAAGTGAAAGGTGTGGATTTCAGGTCTCCACCGGTCAACTAAGGATGTCAAAAGGGATGGGTCTGAACGTAATTGGTCTTCGCATGATGTGAGGTTAGCAAAACCATCTAGTCCTAGCAAGGAAATTATTGTGTATTGGCCATGATTTCTTTACGGTTCGAAGTCTGAAAGTCCGATAATCATGAGTAGTATTTGAGTTCAAAAATAGATGGCAACGGTGGCCGGTGTCATGGGGCCCCTTCAAAAGCACTGGCACTTCGGCCATAACCTGCACACATATTCAAAAGAGAATCAGTTTACATTAATTATCCGAAGTTAACATCACGAGTACAATAATACAACGAGATGCAATTTACATTAATTGTCTGAAGTTAACATCACGAGTACAATAATACAAAGAGATGCAATTTACATTAATTATCTGAAGTTAACATCACGAGTACAATAATACAAAGAGATGCAATTTACATTAATTATCTGAAGTTAACATCACGAGTACAATAATACAAAGAGATGCAATTTAAAACAAATATAAGTACACATAACGAGTACAAATATAAGTACACATAGCGAGTACAAATATAAGTACACATAGCGAGTACAAATATATCAACATTAGGCGGTGTTGTTGGCTCGATACGGGCGTTCCCTACGTGAATGTCCAGGACACCTGCAAACGTGGCATCGTCTTGGTTCTCCCATCTAGCTATGGTCCATGTCATTGCGATGACGCCTAGAACGTCGTCCCTTGGCGGTTCTCATCAAGTCGACATTCGGAACCCATTTCGGCCCATCTGGCCACAACATTTTGTAGTTCATATCAATGCCCCATGCCCAGAACTCACCGTTCCAAGTGTTGTACAGATTGTACATGTTGAAGTATGGCGATATGTATGGCTCGACACCGATTTTTTGATCAGCAGTCGCCTGAAGCACATGACTGCAAGGGTAGCCCTCAAGCTTGGGTTTGTTACAGGTACACTCACAGGACGTTGGGCCGAGGGTGACAGCTTGCTTTTTTGATCCTCTGTGGTGACCCTTAACGTACTTGGCTCGCACGTTGACCTCCCACTTATTCCTAAGTGTGTCCACTTTCCTGCAGCCATGACTTTGGGACTTATGTGCTTTCTCGTCAAGATGTCTTTGCATTTTCTCTAACCATGGCTTGTTCAATTCAACTTGTGCATTGGCGACGGTGACCCTGTCTGCAAAGTATGACAGGGTCCGGTTCCAAGTTTCTTCAATTAGGGCTGTGATAGGCAGTGCTCACATCCCTTTAAGAACACCATTGTACACCTCTGACATGTTGCTGGTCATTATTCCATATCGAGTCCCGGTGTCGTGAGATTCCGCCCACTTGTACAAATGAGGGCAATTCTCGCCGATCCACTGGCTTAAATTTATGGCCGTCCTACGACCCCTCTGGTCTTCTCTCTGCGGCAAGGCCGCGCGCTCGATCTCACCATTGATACCTGCCCAGTTCGCATTCATTTTGGCTTCGGTTTTCTGCATGCACATCCTCTTGAATAACTTGAACCAATCCTTGTTTTTGAATTTGGAGTAAAAATTTGCTACCAAATGCCTCATGCACCACCTTCCTTCTAGATCCGGCCACCCCCACTCTTCTTTTCGACACCTTAATTATGTCGAGATCGCTTAATAATCCAGTGTTGCGATCAGAGATGATGCAAACACCTTCATGCTCTTTCACGACACCCATCTTCAGGCAGCACAGGAACCACAACCAGCTATCTTTGTTCTCGCTCTCGACCAGTGCATATGCAATAGGAAGAAGCTGATTATTTGCATCTGCTGCAATCGCCACCAATAGTGTGCCCTTATACTTTCCAGTGAGAAAGGTACCATCAACTGATAAAACCGGGCGACAATGACTGAAGGCTTGTATAGTCTGGGTGAATGCCCAGAATAAGCGGTCCAGGATTAGCTCACCCGGGTTCATTGGGTTTGGACGGTCTCTCCGCCAAACTTGAGTCCCCCTATTAGCACATGCTATCTGATGAAGCATTCTGGGGGCATAAGAATATGCCTCCTCATAGGTTCCATACAAGTTCTGGGATATCTTTTCCTTCGCACGCCTAGCCTTGTTGTAGCTGACAGGGAAGCCAATTTGATCTTCTGCAGCATTTTGCAAAGCCCTAATACTAATATTGAGACTTTCCTGCACAATCATTTCCATCTTCTGTGCCACATATCTTGCAGTCACATTGCAGTGATTTGCAAGAGTCCCAGTTTGCTCACAACTATGCTCTGCTATTTTTGTGATATGCCATGACTGACATACCCCAGGCTTCAGTCTAGCGAGAACTCTTCCGCGGCAACCATTCGCGGAGTGGATGCATATGACCTTCACTCTTTTTTATCAGACTACTTCACTCTATGCTGACGGTGGAGGGTGATTGCATAGCTATCTATTGCATGGTAAGCAGACTTCTTGTCTGGGAAAACCTGCCCAACCTCCAGGTTGCCCGCTTCTAGGCCAAAAACATAGTGAAATTCATTGGTGATGCTCATATCTTGTAAAAACCCAGGTTGCAGTGCCGCCGCGGTCGCCCTTTGAGGAGGAACATCTTCTTCTTGGCTTGAGTCCGAAGATGCGGAAGAATGATCGTCATCATCTAGCGCCTCCGGCAATCCCTCAATGTGTTCGCTCAGGTCAATGGCCGCTGACCAATATCCTGTGTCATACATAGGCTGGCCGCCAGTCAATTCCGATGGGCCGGCGCTAGGGGCTGATGTGATGGCCAACTCGACCTCACCACCCCTGCTACTGCATCCGGCAACATCAGTGACAGAATGAACTCCACATACACCATCGGCTAACCAAACATTGAGTTCTTGGGATTGCTTGCAAACCTCATGTATAAGCCCCATGACTGGTCACCTGTGACAGGCCGCAAACCCCAACGGGCATCAGTCCCATCATTTCCTCTCTCAACGACAAATGCCTCCATTGTCATTTTTTTTCCTGCATCCCTGGGCCAAACACCGCTCGGATGCACCTTTTTACTGCTGCGTAACCCACGTTCACCATGTCTCTCACTACAACTGTAGTCGACTCGCACAAGGACACATCCATCCCGAAAGGACCGTCGCGTAAGACGTCCCCATAGTACACTAACAAATTTTCCATAGTACCTAACCAACATCCATATTTAGATTTCAAGTAATTAGTAACTGAACATTTAGTAGTGGTACGCTGACAACATTTACAAATCATACGAGTATTTACATATCTATTGTTTTTTCTGAAACTCCTCTAGCAGCGTAATAAACTAAAACTCTGTTTGCTTTTCTCTAACTACCCCAAAAAAATCCTAATCTGTTTCTCGTAACATGTAAAAAGTGAGCTTTTGAAATACGACTATTAATCAAAACTAAGCTATCCAAACAACCACTAAACATAATAGTACGATAATAACATTTTAATATCATATGGGTAAAACATTTAATATCTTCCGGTTTTTAATAATGTTTTCATATCATACTATAAAATTCATTTTTTTACAGATAATAATATTCCCAACGGCATGCACATTTTTCACAATAGTACATCAATATAAAAAATATTAACATAATTACAGCGTCATTTATACCTCAGCTCCAATATGGATGTGCTTGCGAATGCAATGAAGCGTCAAACGAGTTTGAATAAATGTCCGTCACCAGTATTATTTGAACGAAGTCAATCTATTATCACATGAACATCAATATTATACACGGATTTTTCTTTCTCCTATTAAAAGCATGAAAATAGTACTTGCATGTATGTGCTTGTCACCTCAAAAGGGACAGCGAACATGGAAACACAATTTCTTCAATCATATCATCTCCTCCTTGATTGCTACTAAGATGAATTATTTAACCTAATTACATACAACATCAAGTACATTAGCACGTTATTTTAACACATAACATTTAGATTATATAACAAAGTTGACCTACGGTTTCCTAACTATAGACTTATTAATAAACATACCACATGAAATAACATACCACATGCAAATGAACAATTACAGTACCATTTTTTTCATAATTACCAAATAAATATTTTCTCGCATGTCAATACTAATGGACGCAGCTAACATTGATACAACATATCTAAGCACCAATGAACCTACTCTTCTAAAAAATATAGTATAAATGCAACATCTGTCGTTCCAAATTATTTCTAACCTCTAAGCACTAACATCGCATAGCTATGACGAGCTAAAAGACTAACTAATTACCACCCTGCATGCGCGAAAAAATCAATGTATTGCAAAGCTCATACCTTGATCTTCAACTCCGTAGTTCACTTAGCTAGGCAAATCCTACTCCCGAAGCTCTAAATGACTCCAAAAAGTTATGAAATAATGTCTAACACAACAAAGAACACATAGTTATGAACTAAACAAAACGAGTACAAACATCATACATGCAAACGAAACCAACAAAAATGGATAGATCTTACCTTCATCTATCTTTTCTTCAACTTCAACATATTCAAAATCCAACTCCAAATCGCCCTAAATCATGAGTCAAAGTGCCTACGAAGGTTTCCTTTCTCTGTGTTCTTACACACTCACAGACTAGAAGAGAGAAGAGGAGGAGAAGAGAAGGCTACGGCTAGTAAGCCAGCGAGCAGAATCATGCTATATAAATGAAGAGGATCCCTGTAGTGTCGGCACAACAGGTTCCCGCAACCTCAAATTCCAGCAGCGAGTGAGTGATTCTCGCAGTACCATCGTATCCGCTGAGGCAAAGTAATCAAACGCCGGAGTGATTCCCGGGCAGCAGCAAAGCATCAGATTCCCGCTCGTGGAAATTAGCGTTCTCACGTGGGAATCATTGCGCTGAAAATGAGTGTCCTGAAAATAAGCGTCGTGGAAATCATCTGGTCGGGCCGCGTGCTGCACCAACACAGAGGAAGAATCTGATTCCCATGCGAATACCGACGCGCTGGTTCCCATGCGAATACCGAGGAAGGTGTCGTCTCGTCCGCGTCTCGTCCGGCGTCCCGTCCGCAGGCCAGGGCGTTGTCGGCATGCGGGCGGCAGCTCCAGCTGCGGCCGCCTCATGCGGTGGCGGCAGGACCCGCCTGCCCTGCCCCGTTCCGTCCCAGGGGTTGAAACACGTTCCGGCCTGGCGGCCGCCTCCCTGGGTGGCGGCAGGTCCCGCCACCTCCTGCTGTGGCGACAGGTGGCCACGTGTCGCCTGCCGCGCCTGCCGCCACGGGCTAGGGGGTCCTTTTTGACAATATATTTTGGAGGTGGTCTTTTTTGTCATATGCACTGAGGAAGGGGTCTTTTTGGACAAAAAATTGTCATCAGACAAGCAGATGTTGCAGGCCATCTGTAAAATAACACGTTGATCAGATGCATATGTGTAAAAATCAAAATAAAAAAATTACAAAGAACAAGTACTTGCTTTTGCGAGATGTTGCGCAGATAACAAGCAACTATGGCAGAGATCCTTCAGAAGATAACTACACTGAAACTGACACTTGACAGAAACACAAGCAGCAGCCCACTAGTCTTAATTCATGCGGAAATCTACACGAAACAGGCAAAAAATGATTCCTCCCAAAATCCAAAGACCCGTCTCCTAATCAAGCGTTTCACAAGGACTAAACAGAATGAACTAAATTTCATAATGAAGGGAAAAACTGAGAAGACAGTGCTGAAATACAAACTAAGAAATGGGACAGACTGAGCTAAAACAAACTGAAACCTGGAGATGATGAAGCAAGAAGAGAAAACACTGAAGAAGCAATGATGATGAAGCATAAACATAGTTAATGGCTTATCCTATTCATAATTGTATGATGAGGTTACATGCTTGCATGTTGAGATAAATAAGTTAATGGGGATGACTCTCTTAGGTATATATGATTCTTGAAAATGTTGGCAACTTTTTGCGTTTTACCATGGCAATTCTCTATGTTCTTGAACAACAATTCCCTAAGATGTAGCATGACAATTCCTAACCTGATAATTTTTATCCTACGCGTACCATGCCAATTCTCTTGTTGCATCATTGCCATGTTAGCATATATATATATATATATATATATTATGCCAATTCTCAATGTTGCAGCATAACGATTGATGAACATATAGCTTTTCCAAATTTCTTTGTTGTAGCATGACAATTATCTCTGCTGACAAACATCGCCATTGCATGGCAATTCCAATAGCGGTGTGTGAGAGGGGGGATTGGGTGAATGATTCGACAGTGATGGAGTGATGGCTTCAATGAGAGTGAGTCTTAGTCATGCGCCGTCGTTCGCTCACAAGAGCATCCCAACGCGAACGATGTTGTTCACTCGCGAGAGCCTCCCGGTGCATATGACCGTTCGCACACCAGGGTGCCCTAGGAGTGTATGTTTGCTTCCTATTAGAATCCTTATTGTTTTTTAGTGTAAGCTATCAAACATTTTTCTAGGAAAATTTGTGTTATGGGTGGCGAAAAGCCAGGGGGAGGCTATATGTCACTTATAGTGCCCTTAAAGGAGCACTCTCCTAAGGAGCCCTCTAAATTCATTGGCCCAGCGCGGGAGGAGCGCTACTCTCTAGCACACGTTTTTTTCCTTTATTACATTTACTTATATTTCAAAAATGTATTTTCCTCTTAAATTTAGAAAACATGCTCGTCACGTGTTCAAAAAATGTTTATACAATGTGAAAAAATTGTTTTATCCTTTATTACATTTACTTATATTTAAAAAAATGTATTTTCCTCTTAAATTTAAAAACATGCTCATGACGTGTTCAAAAAAAGTTTATACAATGTGAAAAAATTGTTTTATGCTTTATTACATTTACTTATATTTTAAAAATGTATTTTCCTGTTAAATTTAAAAACATGCTCATGACGTGTTCAAAAAATGTTTATACAATGTGAAAAAAATTGTTTTATCCTTTATTACATTTACTTATATTTCAAAAATGTATTTTCCTGTTAAATTTAAAAACATGCTCATGACGTGTTTAAAAAATGTTTATACAATGTGAAAAAATTGTGTAATTCAAATACAATGCCAAAAGCTTGAAACAAAATGTACATATACCATTTAAAAAAAATTCACGCGATTTGGAAAAAATGATTGTGATTTTACAAAAAGATTATACAATACAAAATGTTCATGTTATTAAAAAACGTATATCTATCTACTTATACTACTTAAAAAATAATAGTGTTTCTTTTCCTGTTAGGCGGAGTGCTTTGTTCAATCTTTCATCGTTTTCCTAAATATCATTCCGGCATATAATATTGATTTGCCAAATAAACCTATGTTTCTTTGGTAAGCCAATATGTGATTACAAAATAAAATCCTAAAATACGGTCAGGTAAATCACAGTTAGAATTTGGCAAATATTTATTTACACAATCACATTAATGTGGACAGATAAATCATAGGTTCATACCAAAATATGTATACCGCTTTGCAACACACGGTCAATTATCTAGTGATTAAAAGAATGTACCTGATATCCCAAAACAAAAGGTTCATGTGTTCCAACCAATGTGTCAAGACATTTAAAAAAACAGTTTATACAGTGTAGAAAAATGTTGATGGAGTATAAAATAATGTTAAGTACCATTCACAAATAGGTGGCATTTTAAAGAAATATTCACGCATTTAAGAAAAATATTCGTGGCATCTAAAAAAGGTTTACACAATGTAAAAAAAATAACCCCATAGTCTACCGAAATCATACTGTTAAAAAAATCAACGTGTATTTGAAAAATGTTGAACATGTATTCAGTTTTTTTAAACGTATTTGAAGAAAATGTACATCATGTTTTCGGAAAATGCTCAATGTGTATTGAAAATGGTTCACGCGTATATTAAAATGTACAATCTCTACTCCTAATGGAGCAGTTGGTAGTCTTTGTTCCAGGTTTTTTTTCGTCCCACCTCGTCTGGTTTTTTTTCGTCCCACCTCGTCTGGTTTTTTTCAACCGGTTTTTTTCGCTGCAATTAACCCACCCCAACCCCACCCCACTCACCGCACGCAGTCAGGTTTCGTTTCCCCCCTTACGTCCCCGATTCATGCATGACAATCAATTCTTTCCAAACGCAATCAATTAACTTAAGGTAACCAGACACAATCAATTCTTTCCAAACGCAATAAAAACTTTCCTAATTTTCCCAAAGTTTCCTAACTAGACACGTTATAAATGGGCAGGAACCGATAACACGTTACCAATTAATAAAGTTTAGTTTTATGACCATCAATTCCAAATCCTAATTTTCCTAATGCATTGACAATCAATTCTTTCCAAACGCAATAATGCATGACAATCAATTATTTCCAAACACAATCAATTAACTTAAGGTAACCAGACACAATCAATTCATTCATAACGCAATAAAAACTTTCCTAATTTTCCCAAAGTTTCCTAACTAGACACGTTATAAACGGCCAGGAACCGATAACACGTTACCAATTAATAAACGCAATAAAAACCCAACCAAAAGAGGGAGCGATGCCTCGAACGAAAAAAAAAACCTACGAAAAAAGATCGACGACTCGCCAATCCACATCGTCTCTCTTTTCTCCAACCCCTCCCTCTTCTCGTCCCAAACCCTAGCGGGCACCGATCTGGTGGTGCCACCACCGCGGATGACCACGCGCCGGCAAGGCCCCCATCTGTCCCTCGCTTGATCCCCTCCGCCCGCTCCTACGGTGTGTGCCACCGACGCCTCCAGCGGCGCTTGCGTCCTGGGGTCCGCCCCCTATTGCTCAGCCTCGTGTCTCCCAGCGCGGGCGCCGCCGCCAAGTCATGTGTGTCGTTCTGGGAGGCTTGACAAGCTGCTGATTAGAGGACACCAACCTGGCCTCAGAGGAGGCCATCCTCGCCAAATTCGTGTAAGTGTTGGTCGCCTGCGTGCGCGGCCACGCCGCCGCCGCCGTCCCCTGCTACGAATCTCGCTCACTGCAAGCTGCAGAGCCCGTGCCCATCTCCCCTGAGGCAAGGTACAATTTTCTGTTATGTTCTTAAACCATTCTTCTTTTCATGTATTAATGTATGTCCTGCTAGGAGTAGTACGAACAATAGTCTTCTGTACTCCAAAATCTGAAAGAGGATGCCAATTATGTGATCGGAAAGATACGACCTACAAAAAGAAACGTCACCAGTCATCGTCACTCCAAGGTATTCAAGTAGGGAAGCATGCGTTTGTCGAGATATGCAAGGGCATGCTTCGTGCATTTTGTGTGGATGCTGGAAACGCACAAGCATCTTATCTTGCTCTTTTATACCATTTTTTTGGTATTTTACCTTTTTAACTGACATAAACACACTATATTTGTTGGCATGGAATATACATTGTAGATCCAGTGGAAGAATATCATAGCTGCGCTAAGTAAACGTACTATTGTTTAGAATGATAGGCTCACTAAAATTTTGAAGTTAGAATGGTTTGCCTTACTAATTGTATGTTTTTCATTTTTTTTGTTCAATTTGCTCTCTGCCATATTATACTATTTTTGAGAGTTCATGTAATCATTCTGATTTTTTTTTCATGTTGCTCAACTCCTTTTCTCTACGCTCTATCAGGCTGTACCATCCTAAGTTTCAATTTTCTATCTGGGCTCCACGACCGGTAGTAGGATGCTCATTAGGCAACCCAAGGTGTGTACGCCCCTACTTCCCCAAGGTACTCAAGCCTCACGCCTGGGCTGACCATGAGGTATGCTTGCCGCCAATCTACTTCAGCCACTGGAAAACAGTTCCTCCTTAATTTGCTCCATATATGTGTTGCAGTACCAATGAATTTTCCATTCAACTTTCTAAAGATTTTTGTTCACAGATGTGTGCTGCTGTGAGGCATGTAGCACCACTTCTCCAGACTGCTATCATTAGTGAAAGATCTCATGTCACGGTATGTGGTTAATGTTTTCTGTACCTCGTAATATTTGACTTTGTGAAAGTAACCAAATTGTACTAAAGATAGGCGTCATGGTCTCATGGAATGAACATCACAGGGCTTATTAGGAACTCTGAGTTCAGCGGGCACCATGCCGAATGTGTTAGATCCACTGTTTCAGAGGTGAAGCAACTTTCGGTATTTTGTTACAGCACAATCTGTTCTTGTATTTCCTAATCTTGGTTGCTCACTTGCTTTCATTCGCAGGGTAAAGAGGTCAACCTCTTCCAGTACAAAATTGCTGAGGTATGTATCAATGTCTAAATGTTAAAAAATAACCAGGTTACACCATATGGTTTAGGTTGCTCACCTTGGTTGCTGACCAGGTGTTCAAAAATCTTAGTGAGAGAGGACTTTGACTGTGCGAGAATGGAACACAACAAGTTGTGTGTGTGTGTGCGCGCGCGCGCGCATTACCGAAACGTCGCACGACATGTGAGTCTACATCTAACTGTCTTCGTTCATCAAGTTCCGAGCACCAGCTCCAGTGAAATTAGGTGTTCATCCTGCCATACTCCTAGGTGGCTTTCTTTGGCCTGTTTCTTATTATGTATTTAGTGGTTATGCACAAGCCTCATCATCTGATATTTCTGCAGTAATTACTGAAAACAATTTGAGGAGAAGGCTTTTATAGTTGTTGTAGTTGAAGATTCAGAGTTGCAAGGCAGGCACAGTTAACAAGGATAAGAAAGTATAGAAGAATTATCAAATCAGACATAGGCTTGGTTATGAACTGAATCATTCTGGGGGATCTGAGGTAATCAGACCATACACCCAAACTTAAATTTTACTTGCTTTAAAAATTTTAGGAGGCAGATGATGTTTGATATGCTAGACTGAAGTGCGCACCTTTTAAGAGTATATCACTGATACTCCAGTCACCAATAAATTAAGTGTTTAAAAAATCATTCCATAATTCTATAAAAAAAGATGGCATCTTTTTCCAGGTAACTAAGTGATAATGGTAAAAAAATACGTTTTTGACATGTCTACAAGATTGGATCGTTGAGATATTAGGAAGTGTGCATTAGTACTCCCATGAAAAACCGACCGGCGGGGAATGAGAAAAGCCCACGAACTCCAGATTTTTTTTTTTGATGTGTTTGTATTTGAATTTCTGTGTCTTGATAGAAGTTTAAAGAAATATGGCTAACAGTATGCACACCATCAATACACACATGCACTCACATGGTCGGTACCACCACTATCCTAACCATTTAACTACTGGTTGGTTCAAAAATATTTTTTCCGGGCGGGGGCACATGCCATTTTTTCTCCTTCACCATGGACCCTGAATTTGCTTAACTCTAGACGTGTCAATGGGCTGCATAGCTTACACGTGATCTGGACGTGGCAAAGCTTATCCTGAAGACGGACTCAAGAAACGGTGGCTTCTAAGTTAAGAAGCTCAGAAATTGATAGTTCAATCTATAGCCATATCCCTGAGGTAAAGAAGTGCATGCGATCAAGGGAGGAGTACACGGTGGCATTGGTGATATGCTTGGCTTATGGATCCGCTCATTGGGTAGTGGAGGAGGGTTGTGCGAATAAGTTATATATAAAACTTGGGTTAGGTATCCGTCGGATCGTATTCATGATGTTATGGAATAAAAACATATTTTATTTAGTTGTCAATAAGAGAGCATCTATAGCTGGATTTACCAAATCCGCCTCCTAGACATCCGTGGATGCGTCCGGTCAGTGTCTGATTGTGTCCGTTTTGAGCCATTTTTTGTCTGTGCATGCAGTCATGTTCTATATTTTCTCCCTCACTTGCATGTTATTGGTGGAGATGAAGAGGAAGAAAGAAAGATGGACCGTGTCCGCGAGCCCACATATCCTCTCCATATATGGTGTCAATAGAGGTTTGCGGACAACCAGGATGTATAGGACATTAGGGATGTGGTTGGGTCACCTTTTTTCCTTCTCTCTCATGTTTGGTCACTGACCGGGCGCGTCCATTGACATTTGTGGAGGATTTGAGAGTATGAAGTGTGTTAGCTGATTGTCGTGTTAGCTGAGATGACATTGTTCTCGGTTATTTTACCAAGCTCCATCATTAGCAACCTAACTTCTATTCAAAAGCCCATAGCAATACACGGCCGCAGAATCCGTTATTAACATCGTAATTTAGTTTCAAAAGCCCGTAGCAACGCACGGGCGTTCTACTAGTGTGTATTGAAAGAAACTAGACGTGTCTTGGGAAAAGGGGAAAAGGAAAATAAACAGTGAAGAAACATATAAAAAACAAAAGGATGGTGAAGAAATGAAGAAAAACATGAAACCCGATATAAAAAGGGAAAAACACCATGAAAAAAAAAAAAACTCAAACACTACCCGGAAGGCCGGAACGCATGACGCTTCCTCCCGCCCTACCACCACATTGCCGGCTATTGCAGGGGAAAATGATACCCCCGTCTCCGATTCGATGAAGGACCACTGGCCTGAGTTTACCAAATCCGGGTTCGATCGTGAACCGTGATGCGCTTCTTATAAGCGTGGGATTGAGTTGAATCAAGCTCGCCGGCAGGAGCAAAGGAAGACATGCCGAAGCGCCAGCTCTCGCTTCAGCCATGTGGGCACAGCAACACCGCCAAGCGAGGGAACCACCGCGACAGCCGGCAGCAGCCGCGGCGCCGCCATGTATATCTGGTGGTGGATGACTGGGAGAGAGGATACAGCGTCCGCAAGATCGACGTCGTCACCTTCAGCCCGCAGGCAGAGGCGGCGGCGGTGGCTCCGGAGCCCGAGAAGCTGCCGGAGCCGGCCGTGGCGCGGTTCGAGGGCCACCACGGTCGTCTGGCGTTCTTCGGCGCGCACGACTCCAAGATACTCGCCATGCCGGCCTACGGCGCCGCCGACTTCCCCGTCTACGACGTCGAGACGTCGGGGATCACCCTCTGCGCCCACCCCAACGGCCGCAAGATCTGCGGGCCCCCCTTACTGGCGTCCATCGCCGGCAAGCTGTACATGATAGTCGAGTCCTCCTTGGCCGTCCTGGACACCCAGCCGCCGCCCAACGGCGACGAGTACAAGGCATGGGCTTGGACCTTCCTGCCGGCGCACCTCCCGTCGTTCCAGTCCCCAGACGTGAAATCGTTCGCCGTGCACCCGGACGGGCGGACGCTCTTCGTGTCCGCCAGGCGGAGAACGTTCTCGCTGGACACCAGGAGCCTCGAGTGGACGTGCCAGGGCAACTGGGTCATGCCTTTCAGCGGCGAAGCCCATTTTGATCGGGACCTGGATGCCTGGGTGGGGCTCTGCATCCATGAGCGCGGCTTCGGCCATGTCTGCTCCTGCGACGCCGTGCCCGTCGTCGCCGCCGGTGTCCTCCAGACAATGCCGGCGTGGAAGCTCGGGAAGGACCAGCTGTTCCACGCGGACCGCGAGAGGCACCTAGGCGCCACGCTCCTCTTCATGGGGGACGGCAGCTACTGCCTGCTCGAGTGTGTCTCGGCCGATGACCAGGACGAGGATGAGTACGCAGCCCACCGTGTGTACCATGTCACCACATTCGATCTCAGGTACGATAAAGATGGAGAGCTGAGAGCTACCAGGCGAAGAGCGCACTCCTATGAGATGACAGACGCGCATGAGATGAATGAACTGTACAAGAGACCAACTGCATTCTGGATGTAATTAAGTTACTTGTAGGGCTTAATTGTGCTGGAAATGGTACTATGATTTGGGCTGAGAATCTAGATTTTCCTCATAAGTTTCATCCTTTGTAATGTGCTATTCACTAAATATATCCTCCCATTTGCAAGCTTGGTCTGCAAAATGAAAATTTCTCCACTCTTTGTCTCAAAAGTCAAAGTTGCGTTTATGATCCTGTTGAACTCTAGGCTATATTACATGGAACAGTCTGCAAAATGCAGGAAAAATAAATACTCCTACACATACATAAATAAAAACACAGTCACAGAGGATTTGTAGTAAAAACAACACACTTTTACCACTAATCACTCGAAATCTCCGGCCAGCTAAATCTTAAATGATCTGGCACTATCATAGTGGCCCCGTAGTAATCAGACAAGCAGATGTTGCAGGCCATCTGTAAAAAAACACGTTGGTCAGATGCATATGTGTAAAAATCAAAATAAAAAATTTACAAAAAACAACTACTTGCTTTTGCGAGATGTTGCGCAGATAACAAGCAACTATGGCAGAGATCCTTCAGAAGATAACTACACTGAAACTGACACTTAACAGAAACACAAGCAGCAGCCCACTAGTCATAATTCATGCGGGAATCTACACGAAACAGGCAAAAATGATTCCTCCCAAAATCCAAAGACCCGTCTCCTAATCAAGCGTTTCACAAGGACTAAACAAAATGAACTAAATTTCATAATGAAGGGAAAAACTGAGAAGACAGTGCTGAAATACAAACTAATAAATGGGACAGACTGAGCTAAAACAAACTGAAACCCGGAGATGATGAAGCTAAAACAAACTAGGATAATGAAGCAAGAAGAGAAAATGAACAACACACTGAAATGGAAAAATTAAAAGATAGCTGAGAGGAAACGAAACAAAAAATTGAAAGGACTGAGATGGCTAGTATTCTGAATGTCTTGAACTATGTACAATAACTAGTCCCATACGTCCGCGATGTCTAGTATTCTGAATGTCTTGCTGGAAGTTTTGCCTTGAGAATTGGAGACAAATGACTGGTGATGGTCTAATGGAGGCAACCCCTTTCACTTCCATAGTGGTTTTCTTTGGCCGGCCCACTCATTTCACTCTCAAGCTCTCTGAGAAGAGAGAATCCGGTTCAAGATGTTTCGAATTCAGCATTTCCTTCATGTTCGTGCTTTAAGTCAGTTCGTACTTTTCAGTATATAAGAGAATGACTGAAATTGCGTTGAAAGCTACTAAACAACGGCTCACGGCTCTCTCAGTTCGCTTGCGGAGTTCTTAGATCGGTAGATCTGGATAGAGTCTCGCTCATAAAGGAAGAGTAGCGCGCTAGCGCGGCTCGCTTCGCTTTTCGACGTGGAGCTCGCTGCTGTCTGTTTAGCTTCAAAACTACAGGGCGTTGTCACTGGCCAAGTTTTGGCCGTTCAAGTTGATCATACTCTTTTAAACTGGTAGTTCGTTTAACAACTTATGGCAAGTGCTATTTAGGGAAGGAAACATCAATATTAACCATTTAACCCTGAAGTTCAGGGCTGCTACAAGTCAGACAACCAGAAACAGGACTGTTTTGTGCCTACATCACCTTGACGTTGCAAGCTATGGTAAAAGGAGGTCAGGAACTTACATACAACCCCCTTTATTAGCACACAAGATGCAAAGAAACTAATGGCCTTCACAGAGGAAAAAGAATTGGTCATCCCAGCTCCCAGGGTATACAGAGCAGAGCTAATTTTTTTTTCATTTCCCAGCGTGTCAAAATGTGCACTCCTAATTTCTCTTCAGGTGGAAGCCGAGAAGCTGCCGACGACGCTGAAGGTACAGAGGAGGAAGAATTGCAATAGCTGTGGATGTTGCCAACGTTGCTCATTCTAGTTGAGTTGATTTTGAATGAAGCTGTGTAGTTTGAATTCAGATTTCAGATGATGCATCATGCAGTGTAATTCCCTTAACTCAGTGGATCCATGTCAATGAATATGTTAATTAAATGAAGTAAACACCATTGCTGCCAAGTATTGATTTTCTCTGCAGTGTGACGTGAAACTGGTCTGGCAAATGCACCAATTGTACTGAAAGAAATTTGCAGCAGTTGCAAAGTTCAGACAGAAAGTACACATGAGCTATTGGCAACAAAGAGATCTAGTGGCAGATGCTTGCATACATCATACTGACCAGATCCAATGTTTTTACATGAAACAAAACCCTTGCATTAATTGATCAATGTGATCATAATGCGCACTAATTAATGGCCAAATTAAGAATCTCACTCGCACTACTGGAAAACGTGCCAGTGAAATAATACTACTATACTGGAAAACGTGCCAGTGCAAACTACAGTAGATTACATAGTTGAAAAGCTGTAACTTATCCATCCCTTCCTCTGCTTTTCTCAGCTAGGTAAATAGGAGTACCACTGCCGACTCTGCTTTGCTTCCTCTGATGTAAAGACTAGCACCACCAGCAAGAAGCCTGCACAGCAGATGATTTCTTCCTCCCTCTGCTTCCATCACTTTCGATGGATTTGCATCGCTTGAGCAACGCCTCCATGCATGTCCCGTTGACGAGCCATCGCCATGAGCTGAGCTTGATAACGCCATGCTCCCTGTCTTGCTCGGAGCAGCTCCTCGGGGGACTTGGTCACGTCGGAGGGATCGATCCACGGGTCGTTGAACTGCACGGTGTCCACCATCTGCTCCACCTCCCGCCGGGCCTCCGCTCGGCTGCGCTCGATGTCGCGCCGACGGCCGGCCTCTTCTTCTTGGGCGTGAGCGCGAGCCATGGCGAGGCGGGCGTTCTGGATCAGCTCGCGCATGCTGACCGGCGGCTTCGGTTGCGTCGCGGCCTCCGGCGAGCCGGCCACGGGGTTCTTGGGCGCGGACGGGTGGCGGCGCGTCGGGCTTCTCGGATCCTCGCCGCCGCTGCTGGTACTGGGACAAGGAAGGCTGCTGCTGTCGATCTTGGCGGCGACCGCGGCATGGTGGAGCTCGCCTCCGGAGCAGACACCGCGTGCGCGCTTCGCCGGCGGCTGGCCGTCGCGCACGGACATGGGCCGCTTCGGCTTCTTGGCAGCAGCCGCGGGGTTCGCCATCAGGGCAGGGTTTACGCGCACGCTGGAAGAGCAGGGGTGGAGGTCGGCGGCGGCGGCGCTACGGCGCGGGAGCAGAGACGGCGGGAGCGCCGTGGTGCCGCCCATGGTCGCGGCCATGGGATCGCGAGAGCAACGATCAAACGATCAACGATCCGGCGTTGGGAGATAGAGGAAGATGGATCGAGGGCGAGGTGAGATTGAATTGGGGAAACGGGGCGAGCAAGAAAACAGGGACGCGGGAGAGGCAAGCAATTTGAATCCGACTCGGCCCGGGCCCAGGCATAGCCAAAACGCGCACAAATGAATCCGAGTCGGCCCAGGCACGACTAGCACTAGTACTAGTTCCTTATGTTTTGTTGACTTTCCCGACTTCAGTTCAGAGTTAAACATCATAACCAGTACGGTGCATTAGGAACTTTTTTTTCTTTTCTAATCTTGATGTGTTTGTAGTGTGTTCTCCATGTCCACAGATCTACACATCTTAACTCTGAGATCTGTGGTTGCTGCTTGTCAAGTTGAAGAAGTTTGATGATTTCCCATTTCTCAAGTTGACGATTCCTCAGTGAGTATCAGTTTTAGTTTGCAAACAGTTGTTCTCATGCCCTTCTCCATGTCCCCGTAACTGTTCCCAAATATGAGCAATTGTATATCTGAATTACTACGATGCAGCTGATGGAAAATCAGTCTGGGTAGTTGGCACCACAGGAACATGCTTATTTTCACTCTGCGAAATTGGTCTCAATATCTCAAATATGTACGCTACATGACCCGTAAAAAGCCCACAAGCCTTACTCACATTTTGTATTATACTTATATGGTATTGAATGTTGTTCATCATATCAAACCTCCGGGTCCAGAATGATTCGAACTCTAGTCGACATTGGAGCTGAACTCGTTATGGTTATGTCTATTGTCCTGCTTGATTGGCCCATGTATGTCGATGTCATGTCTCTGCCGGCACACCCATGGATCAGCGCCGTGGGCTGCTTAGGCTCCATTGGTAAGCTTACTATGCTTTCAGAGTTCAGCATTGCAGCAACATCTGTCATGGTGGGCCGATCTGCTGGATCTTCCTGAACACAAACCAGTGCCACTTGAGCACATTTCATTATCTCGGCGACTTCATATCCGTCCCCTAACAACGGATCCACAAGCTCATGCAACCTTTGTTCCTTCCACATACGCCAGGCCTGAAATAGTTTTCAACAAGCTTGACATGAGAGAACTGCAGCGCAAAAGAGGGAAAATAATCTGGCAACAAAAATAAACATCTCGTGAATGTGAACCATAAGAAATCTTGCTTGAAATATATGTTCAGTTCACTCACATCTCGTACAAGATCACCAACAGTATCCCCTTGCTTGTCGAGTATGGTATTCTTTCGGCCACTAATGATCACCAGAACCAAAACGCCAAAGCTGAACACATCTGTCTTCATCGAGTAAACTCCTCGAGATGCATACTCCGGAGCTTTGTAACCACTGAAAAGTTAAACAGAAGATATCAAAACTGTAAGATTAGAACATCTGAATACAAAATGGTGGGAACTGTGATGATTGATATATTAGGTAGCTGATACCTGGTTCCCACGACCCTACTCGTGCGCTCTTCTGCTACATCTGAACTCAGTGCTCTAGCTGATCCAAAATCAGCAATCTTTGGGACCATGTTACAATCCAAGAGGACATTGTGTGGTTTCAAGTCTCTGTGGACAAGCCAGAACATGGAGTGCTTATGCAGGTAAACAATTCCTTCTGTTAACCCCGTAATTATCTTGAATCGCTTAGACCAGTTTAGCAATGGCCCTTTTGTTCTGTCTGCAAAATGTTCGAAGAATGATTATCTTTCTGGAATTTTTTATTCTGCTCTAAACCAAAGTATAATAGTTTCAAATCAATTATGATGTGGAATTAAACAAGGCACACTTGGAAAT
Organism: Secale cereale; assembly: GCA_902687465.1. Classification (NCBI taxonomy): domain Eukaryota; kingdom Viridiplantae; phylum Streptophyta; class Magnoliopsida; order Poales; family Poaceae; genus Secale; species Secale cereale. Next base: position 726,352,741 of record LR738715.1, read on the forward strand.
AAGTTACAATAGGGAAAACTTACCACATATGTAAGGATCTAAGGAACCATTTTGCATGAACTCATACACTAAAATCCTTTCTTTCCCATGGATGCACCACCCCAATAACCTAATCACATTGGCATGCTGAAGCTTTGCAAGCTGCAATTCACTGTTGACATCAAGCATTGCTGCATGCTCATCAGCTCTTTTGATGGCAACATTAAGTCCACCAGGCAACTGGCCCTGCAATTTTTACGAAGGGAGTTAAAATTAACTTTCTCTAAGCGGACATCCATGCTTTATTAGGAAGACAAGGGGGATATGCATTCACTTTGTTAACTTGTTTCTATGTTGGCTTACCTTGTACACCCTCCCAAATCCTCCGAATCCAACTATCATATTATCTGAGAAATTGTCTGTAGCATCCATGATCTGACAGAAACCAAACCTTGTGAATCCCGTGCAAGCCTCTTCCATACGGGTACAAAGTTCCACAAGTTCTTCAATGTCAACGATATTCTGTTCTCGCGGGTCCACTTTTCCTGACTCACAGATAATCTATCCTTGTCACCAATGGAGATTTAACGAACATCGACACCACTAAAAGTATACAAAATATTGAGAAAATGATCCAGTTTGTTTGTGTTCCATGTGGTTATTAATGGAGTAAGTATGCGCTAAAGGAATTTCTCAAGTACAGAACTCTATGTTGTTGGGTTTAGTCCCACATCGGTTGTGGGAGGAGACATAACACGATTTATAAGGGTGAGGGTGTCCCCTCCTAACAGGCTAGCCTTTTGGGGGGAGAGGGCCCAAGGCTTCTAAGTCGGTGTTAATCTCCGTTTGGGTCTGGTGACGCAGGTGGGTTGGACGCTGGTGTTAGCGGACCCAGGATTGCGTAACAATTGGTATCAGAGCCCAGGTGCCCGGAATAAATCTTGGTGAACTCACTGGTGGTCGGTCATGGTTGGTGGGCTGGAAACGCTGGTGTTAGCGGGCCCATGGGTGACCGATGTGTGAGGGGGAGATTGTTGGGTTTAGTCCCACATCGGTTGTGGTAGGAGACATAACACGATTTATAAGGGTGAGGGTGTCCCCTCCTAACAGGCTAGTCTTTTGGGGGGAGAGGGCCCAAGGCCTCTCATAAGTCGGTATTGCTCTCCGGTTGGGTCTGGTGACGCAGGTGGGTCGGAAACGCTGGTGCTAGCGGACCCGGGATTGCGTAACATATGTTTGGTAGTTTGAAGTTCTTATTTTGTATCATACATGTATGATTGCTTCCACTAGCTAATGCTCTTTCATGGTGTGCTTATTAATCTCTATTTTACTACAGTTAAATTCAATGTGGTGACACAATATTTATTCATGAAAAAGTATGCATGTGTAACAAAAATAATATCAAAATCATTCATATGGATACAATGAAGCAATCCGAAATCCTTGAAGCATATAACGTTGACATGAAGCTTCAGTCTATTAGTTTCCATATCTGAGTCCATGATTAAGCGCATTAGGAAACTCACAGAAGTAAGTGCTTACCTAAAAATGGCTGTTCTCCAACATCGCAGAGTTCAGTAGCTCCTTGAATGTGTATTTTGGTGAACTCCAGAGGTTTCGCTGAAAACCTAAATGTAGGAAAATCTCATCATTATTGTGCCACCCATCTTCGGTTTCAACAGGGTCATAAGAAGTAGGAAACTTCGTGCATTTGAGTCTATATAACTGAACTTATGGCACGGTCACATAATTTAGTCAAAGATACTAGGAATATGTCACATCATTGTGCATCTTAAGTAAAAACAAATTCATTGATCTGGTGTGCATCCTGTAATAAGCTACATAATGGAAGAAGAATCTGACCTGATATGACGATTTGAACTAGCTGTGACTACACTGAGCACCCCCTCATCAGGCTGCTGGACAATATAAAAATTTATCGTTATTGATGTACAACTGACCAGCACAGATTATATGATGAGGTTACAAAGCTGAAACACCCTATGGAATCCAGAATTGTAAATTCATCTTGAATCGTTTAACTGGTACAGTAATTAACAATCTGCAATTGGACCCCAATTCAGACGCAGTCACTTGAACAAATGAGTTCAACCGAATCTAAGTAAAATCGCTCTGAAACCAGTGCTTTTACTCAATCACATACTCCTAGAGATACAACCAGAGGTCTAGAGGTTTCAATTTTGATACGAGGCTCCGCATAATTAAGCACGCATCAGATTTTGATACTACTGCTAAGTAGGAGTACTAACCTTGGCACGCCGACTATCTGAATTGTCGACGAGGGCGACGAGCGGGATGAGGCGGATGAACATGTCGATCTCATGCTGCGCGGCGCGGAGCTCGTCGGCCATCCGGGCACCCAGGAGCAGCCGGCGGAGGTAGCCGCAGTCCTGGCACGCCGTGACGAGCGCGTAGCACCGCCGCAGCGCGTCTCCGAGCTGCTCCAGCGGCCGCCTGGTGGCCTCCCGCCGCATCAGCTCGGCGAGCTCCAGCTCCCTGAGCAGGCCGCCGACGAGGTCCACGTGCTGCGCGAGCCGCAGGCAGGCATCCCGGTGGCGGCGCGCCACCAGGGCGGCCTGCACGACCATGGAGACCAGCCCGAGCGCGTCCACGCCCACCAGCTGCGCCATGGTGGAGGCTTGCCCCAGGGCGCCCCACAGGCTGCTCGACGGGCTCGCCATGCTCGCTGCTCCCCGCTCCTGCGCTCTGCGGCCTCTGCCGCCATTGACGGGCGCGGTCGCGCGACACGTATGTATCGGTGAGTTTGTCTGTCGCCGGCGACTTTGACTAAGCGTGGTATATGTCGAGACTTTCGTAAACACACACACACACACACAGTATTGTAAGTCCAGTTCCGGAATTACCACTACATTTTTGTTCAGCCCAAAAATCTACTACCTCTGTCCCATGATATAAAAACGTTTTTTACACTAGTGTAGTGTCAAAAACTCTTTTATATTGTGGGTCGAAGGGAGTACCATTTTCCTTACTATAAAATTCTTAAAACATTGATTTTTTTTTGCGAAGTAAAGGAGTTTTATTACTCAGTAGTAGTGTTACAATCACGAGGCCACAAATCCTCGATACAAGGTGGAGCCGAGGTCAACCACACAACAGTTGTGCTCTCGGTGCGGCTGTAATTGGCCAAGCAATCTGCAACACTATTTTGGCTACGTAGAATTTTCTGAGGATAAAACTCCCTACTATACATCAACTCTTTGATCTCTCTAACTAAGTGGCCGTAAGCTGAACGCTCAAGGGCCCAGTGTGATAAGCACGATAGCGCTTTCGATGAGTCCGACTGCACAATAACTGGGAGAGAAGAATGTTGGATAGCCAACGCCATCCCTTGCATGAGCGCATGTATCTCAGCTTCCAAGAGGTCATTACAGTGGAAGATCACACGGTACGCCAAGAAGATGATATGGCCGTTGTGATCACGTAGTACCATACCCGCAGCTGCTGATCCGTCCAAACCGCTGAATGAACCATCAACCAAGAGAGCTACGTGTCCTTGTGGTAGTTTGGGCCACGGCGCTGCTGCACGCGTCGTCTTCTCCGCCTTGCCAGGGTTAGCCGAAGATGGCATCTTCCCCTTTATAATTTCCTCGGTAGTGTACCGAGCTGCCAAGCAAACTGACTTGTAGTAGCTGTCCAAGAAGTCGACCGTCACATGAACTGGAGGGGTTTCTTTACCATGTGTTTGGTCGGTCCTTAGCTGCCAAATACGTCAACACAACATAATGATCATGTCCCGTACATCGTCAGCACAACTAGATAAGAGATGTAGCAGCCACTCCCTCCCATTATCCACCAACAGCTTATCATCCGGAAGGGGCCATCTCTTTCGCATACCGACCCAAACACTCTTGGCATGAGGGCATGCCACCAGGGCATGGAAGGATCCTTCCTCCTCCACTCCACACAAAGGGCATGTGGAACTTGTTGTTAGATGCCTGAACACTTTGCAACTTTGTGTCGGGAGGGCTCCAGTAGCAACTTTCCACATTGTAATTTTCATTTTTTGGGGAACTGAGGATTTCCAGATACAATTCCACAATTTGCGTCGACCACAAGGGGCTGCGCTTGATGAACCCCCACTAAAAACAGCCACATGATCGCATGTGGCCAGGATGTACGCACTTCTTGACGAGGTTACGGACCTAGGGTAGGGTCATAGGCCTGACCTAAAGGCCCCTCCCAAGGTCACTATCCTAGGAGATCAAAAGACAAGACCCACGACGGTGGAGATAGTCGACTGAGACGGTCCAAGGTGACACTTCACTCGACTGACTTAGGTACCCAGGACGACTCAACTCCACTCGACTGGATCAGGCACTCGACCCCCGAAGACTAAACGCCTCTCGAACGACAACGGTCATATATTTACTCATTGTAGTAAACCCCATAACTACCCTTTACTGCAGGCGTTATCAGTAACGCCTGCCTTAATGTACCTTTAAGCCCTTGGTAACGTGGAGCATGGCTGGGGTCTTGGCATACTATATAAGCCACCCCCCTCCTCCAGAACAAGGGTTCGCACCTCTGTAACACATATATACACACTTCAGTCGACCAAGCCTCCGGGCACGAGACGTAGGGCTTTTACTTCCTCCGAGAAGGGCCTGAACTCACAAAAACACTCTGTGTACAACCTCGCCATAGCTAGAACCTTGCCTCTCCATTCGTACCCCCTACCCTCACTGTCAGACCTAGAACCACGACAGTTGGCGCCCACCGTGGGGCAAGGCGTCTTAGCGACATTTGGTGAAGTTGCAATCCATTCCCCGACCGCTTTCATCATGGTGTAAGGCGGCGCTTTAGCGTCGGGCCACGAGATCCGGCTCGGCGCGCTGGTCTTCGTCGCCGACGACTCCGCGTGGCTTAAGGAAGCCCCGCTCGACGTTGAGGCTCTACCTACCCGCGGAGCCACTCACTTTCGCGCTGGAGCCGGCGGTGTCCTCCTTCTGCAGCCGTCGACCCGATACTCATCGTCCATCATCCCCGCTGGACACCGCCGTAAGCGATCCGGTCGCTCGCGGCTCCAGCGGTGGGTAAAACACGCGGTGGCTCGTCAAACGGCCACCCCGCAAGTCGCGGCCATCGAGCCCGACGGTTACCTTTACGGGCCGGCCGATTAGTCAACCGGGCTCGAAGATTCCATTTCCGAGTGTGGAAGCAGCGACCCCACGGCGGAAATCCTCATGGTCGATCCGCGCCGTAGCCCGCCAGGTTTTCCTCGCGGGGAGAACGGCGGCAGCGGCGGTGATCGGGCGCACGACAACGACTGTTACATCCCTCAGCCCCTTACCTCCGAGCAGAGAGCTGAGCTCTGTCGCCGCAACAGAGATGCGCTCTTCACCCCCGTCGTGGGACATTCCCCAGAAGCTTTGGCTCTCGAAGCCACGCGCGTGGCCAGCTTGGCCGAGCGCGCGCGCCTGGAAAACATCCAACATTCACTCGACGAACAGGCCCGCCGACTGGCCCCCGAGTCCAGTCGACGGCCGCGACAGTCACGTCAACGTGAGACTCAGGTGTTCCGCACACCAGTCCAAAACCTCGAAGCCGCGGCCCGTATCGCGGAGTCGATTCAGCCCTCCCAGTCGGAAGCTGGAAGAGGCCTTCAGCAGATCCGAGCTTTGCTCCGAACGGCTAAAGAGCAAAACACGGCTGTTTCTCAGTCGCGCAATAGGATTCACAGCAGATCGGTGGCTGCAGACACAGTATGGTCGGCCCACAGTCCAAGATCGCCCCTGAGGCGTGAGGAACGTGGTCCGCGGCATGACCGGCACCTGGGTCGGAACGACGACCCACTCGACCGTCGACACGAACGCAACGACCGCCGTCGAGTGCCTACCCCTCCTCCGGGAAGTGGGTCACACTCGCCTCCGCGGCACGTGGGCAAGCGCCTGCGAGACGACGAGCGTAGGGTTCCCCCGGATCCCCGGCGGCCGGGCTTCGACGCGAGGTCCATCCTTGTGCAAGGCCGGGTCGACCGTAACCGGGCATCCAGGGACGAGCGAGGCGGAGACCAACTGATGGGCCTCTAACCCCTCGTTGGTTACCCCAAGTGGAAGGTGTGAGATGCAGTGTTGTGGAAGTTATTCCCTTAGCAAAGATGCCAAGGATCGAATCCCCAGAGACTCCTAGGTTCAACAAGTAGGTGTCAACTGCTAACGGCGCCAGATATTAGCAATCAACGTGGACCTGCACACAGATACAAATAACTTTGCTCCCAACGAGTACAGAGAGGTTGTCAATCCCTCCGGCCTTGTAGTTCACAAAGGATTAAACGCAAATGATAGTAGTGATAGATAATGTTTGCAATAGTAAATAATAGCGAAAAGTAAATAGCGGATGTGATCAATGATGGTAATATGGACCGGAGTCTCATGATGTTCACTAGTGATGTCTCTCTCCCAAAAGACGATAAAACAGCTATGTGAGGTAAACGAATTACAGCTGGGCAATTGACAGGACCACGAACGCAAACCAATGCTGACTACATTGCAAGAAAGGTTGAGGCTCAAAGCATGGGCGGTACGCCAAAGTAAGTAGACCGAAATCCATCAATATCTACTACTAATCATCCACCTTGAGATATCTATCCAGAACATCTCGCTGGTATTAAGTTGCGAGCCCCACCCATAGTGTATACTCAAAGCAACAGACAACTGCATTAAAAGAACTTTGCGTAAAGTAAACAATCCTTGCACCCGCGGGCACAAGCACCGTTGTTTTCCCCCTTGTGGCAACAACACATCCCCTAGACTCATGTTTCTGTCACTTAAGCTAGTCATCAAGGGGCATGAACCCACAATCAAGCATAACGTTCCCTCTTGGAGTCACTACGTATTACTTGGCCAAAGCAATAAATAACAACGGAGAACATGCAAGAATTACTTATGAACATAAATATAAAAGAGGTAGATCAAATATATTACTCAATCACAATTTGAACATAATCTCATAATCCATCGGATCCCAGCAAACTCATCATAGCAACAGCATAAGGATTACATATGTGCCTCGATCATGTAGGGCAGCTCACGAGGACTAATTAGTGAAGCACAAGAACGGGAGGAGGACATCACATAGCTACTGGTCATGGACTCATGGTACAAGGGAGACTACTCACAACTCATCCGGGAGGCGTCCATGGTGGTGGAGAGGCTCCCGATGGTGATCCTCCCCTCCGGCAGGGTGCCGGGAAGAGTTCTCCTGGTGCTCCCGATCTTGGAAGCGGCGGCGGCGGCGGAACAGAGATGAGATCGCGAAAAAGAGTTCCCGTCCCAAGGGTTTCGAAGGACGCTCTAAATATATGCCAAAGGGGGGCACCAGACGGGGCTCGGGGGGCCCAGGCGCCCCCCCGGCGCGGCCCAGGGGGGGGGCGCCATCAGGGCGCCTGGGGCCTTGGTGCCCCCCCCGGCTGTACTTCGGGCGCAAGGTAGGTTCTGGAACGCTGATTTGTTATATAATTTTTCTGGATTTTTCCTGACAGTTCTCGTAATGTGAAAACCTGAAATACAAAAATAGCCGAAAACAGAAAATGGCACTGGGGTGCACTGGATTAGTAGGTTAGTCCAAATATGATCAAAAGTGTATGGAAGTGTATAAATATCATAGCAATATCACCCAAAAGTGGCATGGAGCAAGCAGAAATTTAGATACGTTTTGGACGTATCAACATCCCCAAGCTTAATTCCTGCTCGTCCTCGAGTAGGTAAATGATAACAAGAATAATTTCTGTGGTGACATGCTATTAACCATATAGGACTTTTTCATAGTCATATGACAAAAGCTTACTGAGACAATGAATCTGTAGTAATTAGGTTGCCTCATGAGAAAATCACAAAGGACTGAAAGTTTTACAATATGATATTGAAACATCAAAAAGATTTGCAATGAACATGATGTGCAAATATGATAAAGTGATATCTAGCTTGCCCCCTTTAGTGAAGCAAAACATAAATGCAGGGGCACCTTCAAGGTTTAAGTGATGACTAGATACAATGATTTCAAAATAAACGATATTATAATCATGCAAAAGACAATGCTACTTTGGAACAATGCACATTACACTTAGAATGACAATCATGCTCTCAGTAGTTGGTGCTTGAAGAAAGAAGGTGGAGACTCAAAAAGTAAAAGAATGGTTATGTGCTAGAGCTTTTTATTTTGAAAACATAGAAGCAATTTTGTCAACGGTAGTAGTACTTCATATGTGTCATGCATAAGACATCCTATAAGTTGCAAGCCTCATGCATCAAATACCAATAGTGCTCGCACCTTGTCCTAATTAGCTCGGATTTCCATGGGTTATCATTGCATTACATATGTTTCAACCAAGTGTCACAAAGGGGTACCTCTATGCCACCTGTACAAAGGTCCAAGGAGATAAATCGCATTTGATTTCTCGTTTTTGATAGATCTCAACTTGAGGACATCCATACCGGGACAACATAGAAAATAGATGATGGACTCCTCTTTAATGCATAAGCATATTCTCATAAGAGATTGAGGATTAATGTCCAAGCTAAAACTTCCACCATGATACATGGCTTTGGTTGGCGGCCCAATGTTCTTCTCTAACAATATGCATACTCATTCAACCCATGGCAAATCACCCTTACTTCAGACAAGACGAACATGCATAGCAACTCACATGATATTCAACAAAAGTGTGACAGTTGATGGCGTCCCCAGAAACATGGTTACCGCTCAGCAAGCAACTTATAAGAAATAAGATACATAGGCAACATATTCTTTACCACAATAGTTTTTAAGCTACTTTCCCGTGAGCTATATATTGCAAAGTTAGTCTGCTTAGTACAGGTGGAGGTTAGCAAAAGACTGGGAGCGACCAACTAAGAGAGCAATGACGGTCATAATCATGCAGAGCGACAAAGCAATATTGAATCAGGCATGGTAGTTATATCGCTACTCAGAAATAAAAGATCAAGGCTTGACAGACTTTCTTTACAGTCTTAAATATGCGTGAGCATACACCAAGTCAATCAAAATAAATTCTTGAAGGAAGATATTACTAAACCATACCACATCATAGGCAAACAAATCAAGTTGGTACTCCAATAACACATTGGGAATCCCCCAGCTATTTGAGACTAACCATAAGAAAACCTGAACTACTAAGCGCCATCATGCAAGTAGCATCTTTATCATAGACATATTAACCAATGCAACGGAAGCAAACTCTCTTAATAAGGTGAGCATGATAATTAAAGAGAGTTCAAGCAACCAACTAAACAAAAGCTCTTTGAAAAGATAAGCATGAATACTAAGAGCTGAACATGATAGTAGCTATTAAAAGACAAAGAACACACACAGCAAAGATAGACATGAAAATTCTATGTTATGTTCTAGGTAGAAGTGGAGCGTGTTTCTCTCCCACATAAAGAACGCTGAGTTCTGACTCGTTATGAAAAACTAAAAAGAAAACTAAAAGCAAGACGCTCCAAGCATAGCACATAACACATGAAGTGATAAAAATATAGCGGAACGAAAGATGAACTGATAATGTTGATGGAGAAGGGGATGCACGGGGGCATCCCCAAGCTTAGACGCTTGAGTCTCCTTGAATATTTCTTGGGGGTGCACGGGGGCATCCCCAAGCTTGAGCGCTTGACACTCCTGAATCTTTTTATCATCTTCCCTCGCACACTTGAAAACTCCCTTCATACATAACTCATCATAATCTGATTAGCGAGGTTAGTACCCTTAATAAAATAATTGTTCTTTGCTGGAAATAAATATATTCTTGAAGTTCTACTGTTTCTCAAGATTGACAAAAGGTTTTTGCAAAGAAAAAGCAAGCTCTTGGTTCGCAAAATGAAGGAAAGGCAAAACAGGACAGAATCTGTGAAAAACAGAACAGCAGGTAGTAAATGATTTGTTCGGGGCACTTCTGCAACTCAAATCAAAAAACTCAGAACAGACGCACGAAAGACAATTATATAGAGAACGCTGTCGAAAAAATTCAGACCAAAAAGATGATCTGGTGATTTTATACGAATTTTTCTATCCAAGGACAGAATCTGTTTACTGGACAGCACCTCACAACTTTTGAACTTTCTAGCAATCAGAGGCTATACTTGGCACAAATATGAAAAGCAAAGATACAATGATGATGCTACTGTAGTAAACAACATCAAGACACAACAAAAGCAAAATATAAATTTTATTCATGTGGGCTGCCTCCCAAAAGCGCTTTCTTTTATGCCTTTAAGCTAGGCGTAATGCATATAGATCAAGTTTTATCAAGAGTAAAAGAATAGCTAGCCTGTACAACGGACTCAAAAGGTAACTTGATCTTCTTTCGAGGGAAGTGTTCCATCCCTTTCTTGAGAGGAAACTGAAATTTTATATTACCCTCTTTCATGTCAATGATAGCACCAACGGTGCGTAAAAAGGGACGTCCCAAAATAATTGGACATGAAGGATCACATTCAATATCCATAATAGTGAAATCAATGGGAACGTAATTATCATTGACAACGATAAGAACATCGTCGATCCTCCCCAAAGGTTTCTTTATGGAAGAATCAACGAGACGAACACCAAAAGAACAAGAATCAAAAGGTTTCAATTTAAGCATATCATATAGTCTTTTGGGCATAACAGAGGTACTAGCTACAATATCACATAAAGCATAGCATGAGAAGTTGTTTATCTTAATTTTAATCATAGGATCCCAACCATCCTCTAGCTTCCTAGGTATGGAGGCTTCTACTCTAAGTTTCTCCTCTCTAGCTTTGATGAGAGCATTAGTAATATGCTCTGTGAAGGCAAGATTAAGCGTGCTAGTGTGGGGATCTTTGGCCATTCCTTGTAGAAAGGTGACAACTTCTGAAATACTACAATTATCAAAATCAATTTTATCATTCTTGGGCAGAATTGTAGTATCATCCTCTTTGTTTGAATCGCTCTCTATTATAAGAGTTTGAACATCTTCCCATGTTTGGGGAAGCTTAGGAGCAATTTTAAACCGAGGCTCATACTCTTTTCCTGGAAGACCATGCCATGGGCATAACCCTCCGTCAAGACTAATATAATCACAAGGTTTATTACTTTTGTAGATCCCGACAGTGGTAATTGGGGTAATGGAAGAAGGGGTGTACTCCTCCCATTTAGTGTTTTTGGTAGAACCCATAGTAGCAGGCAAACAAGATAACTATTTTTGTGATTTTCGATAAAAAGGTACTAAAGCAAAAACTGAAAGGTAAACTAACAAGACTAAAAAGCAAAGGTAAAAGATAGCGTGCAACTCCCCTATCCTAAAGAGTGGAGTCCCCGGCAACGGCGCCAGAAAAACTCCTTGATGGGCCTCTAACCCCTCGTTGGTTACCCCAAGTGGAAGGTGTGAGATGCAGTGTTGTGGAAGTTTTTCCCTTAGCAAAGATGCCAAGGATCGAATCCCCAGAGACTCCTAGGTTCAACAAGTAGGTGTCAACTACTAATGGCGCCAGATATTAGCAATCAACGTGGACCTGCACACAGATACAAATAACTTTGCTCCCAACGAGTACAGAGAGGTTGTCAATCCCTCCGGCCTTGTAGTTCACAAAGGATTAAACGCAAATGATAGTAGTGATAAATAATGTTTGCAATAGTAAATAATAGCGAAAAGTAAATAGCGGATGTGATCAATGATGGTAATATGGACCGGAGTCTCATGATGTTCACTAGTGATGTCTCTCTCCCAAAAGACGATAAAACAGCTATGTGAGGTAAACGAATTACAGCTAGGCAATTGACAGGACCACGAACGCAAACCAATGCTGACTACATTGCAAGAAAGGTTGAGGCTCAAAGCATGGGCGGTACGCCAAAGTAAGTAGACCGAAATCCATCAATATCTACTACTAATCATCCACCTTGAGATATCTATCCAGAACATCTCGCTGGTATTAAGTTGCGAGCCCCACCCATAGTGTAAACTCAAAGCAACAGACAACTGCATTAAAAGAACTTTGCGTAAAGTAAACAATCCTTGCACCCGCGGGCACAAGCACCGTTGTTTTCCCCCTTGTGGCAACAACACATCCCCTAGACTCATGTTTCTGTCACTCAAGCTAGTCATCGAGGGGCATGAACCCACAATCAAGCATAACGTTCCCTCTTGGAGTCACTACATATTACTTGGCCAAAGCAATAAATAACAACGGAGAACATGCAAGAATTAATTATGAACATAAATATAAAAGAGGTAGATCAAATATATTACTCAATCACAATCTGAATATAATCTCATAATCCATCGGATCCCAGCAAACTCATCATAGCAACAGCATAAGGATTACATATGTGCCTCGATCATGTAGGGCAGCTCACGAGGACTAATTAGTGAAGCACAAGAACGGGAGGAGAACATCACATAGCTACTGGTCATGGACTCATGGTCCAAGGGAGACTACTCACAACTCATCCGGGAGGCATCCATGGTGGTGGAGAGGCTCCCGATGGTGATCCTCCCCTCCGGCAGGGTGCCGGGAAGAGTTCTCCTGGTGCTCCCGATCTTGGAAGCGGCGGCGGCGGCGGAACAGAGATGAGATCGCGAAAAAGAGTTCCCGTCCCAAGGGTTTCGAAGGACGCTCTAAATATATGCCAAAGGGGGGCACCAGACGGGGCTCGGGGGGCCCAGGCGCCCCCCCGGCGCGGCCCGGGGGGGGGAGGGGAGGGGGGGCGCCGCCAGGGCGCCTGGGGCCCTGGTGCCTCCCCCTCGGCTGTACTTCGGGCGCAAGGTAGGTTCTGGAACGCTGATTTTTTATATAATTTTTCTGGATATTTCTTGACAGTTCTCGTAATGTGAAAACCTGAAATACAAAAACAGCCGAAAACAGAAACTGGCACTGGGGTGCACTGGATTAGTAGGTTAGTCCAAATATGATCAAAAGTGTATGGAAGTGTATAAATATCATAGCAATATCACCCAAAAGTGGCATGGAGCAAGCAGAAATTATAGATACGTTTTGGACGTATCAACAACCCTCCGGCAGCCGAGCGCCGGCCTCCGGGTGCTTCTGCAGCGCAATCAGGGCCGCAGAGATCCCCCCGAACTTCAGGCTGGCGGCCGGAGTAAGCAAATTCACCGGTGAGTCGAAGCCAGACACGTGGCTGGAAGACTACCGAGTGGCCGTGTAGATCGGGGGAGGCAACGACGACGTGGCCATGAAGCACCTCCCCTTGATGCTGGGAGGCTCCGCTCGGGCGTGGCTCAACCAGTTAGCCCCCAGGAGCATATACAGTTGGGAAGAGCTCGCTCGGGTGTTCGCTCGGACCTTCGAAGGCACCTGCAAACGACCTGCCGGGCTCGCCGAGCTTCAGCATTGCACACAGAAGCCGAGTGAAACTTTGAGGGACTACATTCAGCGGTGGACCACTTTGCATCACACGGTGGAAAACGTCTCCGAGCACCAGGTGGTGTGCGCTTTCAAGGAAGGCGTGCGCAATCGGGAGTTGAATTTGAAGTTTGGGCGAACAGGCGACATGTCCCTGTCGCGAATGATGGAAATTGCCAGTCGGTACACCAATGGTGAAGAGGCCGATCGGCTCCGCAACGGCAAGAAACCAGTCGGGCAGGACGATCAGAATCACAATCGGAAGAACAAGCGTAAGGCCGACCCAGCTGCTCAAGGAGAGGCCGCAGTGGTCAACCAAGGGAAGGGCAAAGGAAAGCCCAAAGGCTCCTGGGCCCCCAAGAAAGGAAAGGGTCAGGCTGGAGATGATATGCTCGACCAGCCGTGTCCCATACACACTAAGAAGGACGACGAGGGAAACTTGGTGTACCCCAAGCACACCACTCGACAGTGTCGACTCTTGATCCAGAGTTTCCAGAAGGACCAGTCCACTAAGAAAGAGAAGGAATCGAAAGAGTCCGAGGACAAGGAAGGGGACGGAGGATACCCCCGCATCAACTCCACTTTGGTGATTTTCGCAGACGTCGAGAGCAAGAGTCGACTGAAGATCATCAACAGAGAAGTGAATATGGTTGCTCCAGCGACCCCCACGTTCCTGAAATGGTCGAAGACCCCCATCACATTTGACCAGTCCGATCATCCGGCGCACATCACCACCCCTGGGCGGCAAGCGTTGGTGGTCGACCCAGTGGTCGAAGGCACTCGACTGACCAGGGTTCTTATGGATGGAGGCAGTGGCTTGAATATCATGTATGCAGCAACCCTTCGGGATATGGGCATTCCGATGTCCAAGCTAAGGGAAAGTAACATGAGGTTCCATGGGGTAATCCCCGGGAAGAAGGCCGACTCACTTGGTCAGATCTCACTCGACGTCGTCTTTGGTGAGTCCAAGAACTTCCGAAAGGAGAAGCTGACGTTCGAAGTGGTAGACTTTAACAGCGCCTATCACGCCATCCTGGGTAGGCCAGCCTACGCCAGGTTCATGGCTCGACCGTGTTACGTCTACCTCAAGCTGAAGATGCCGGGACCCAACGGTGTCATAACCATCACTAGGAACCGGCAGAAAGCGAAAGAATGCTTCCAGAAAGGCTCGAAGATCGCCGACGAGCAGATGGCAGCAGTAGAGATGGAGGAGTACCAGAAGCAAGTGGATCCATGCGACCTGCTAAAGGCAAAGAAGCCGGCTTCCGAGTTAGCCTTCAGTCGGCCGGGGACACAAAACCCATGCACATCCACCCCACCGACCCCAACGCAGCGCCGACCCACATCTCCACCACCCTTGACAGCAAATAGGAAGAAGCGCTCATCCAGTTCCTCCGTGAGAACTGGGACATCTTTGCATGGAAACCATCGGACATGCCAGGTGTGCCTAGGGGGCTGGCTGAGCACCATTTGCGAGTCGACCCGAAGGTGAAACCAGTGAAGGAACATCTCCGTCGATCCGCTGCGGAGAAGCGAAAGACGATTGGCGAAGAGGTGGCTCGATTCCTAGCAGCAGAGTTCATCCGCGAGATATACCACTCCGAGTGGCTCGCCAACGTCGTCATGGTCCCCAAGAAGGACAAGTCTCTCCGCATGTGCATCAATTTCAAGCACATCAATCGGGCTTGCCCAAAAGATCATTTTCCTCTCCCCCGCATCGATCAAATAGTCGACTCGACTGCGGGATGTGAGCGTTTGTCCTTTCTGGACGCATATTCCGGATACCATCAGATCCGTCTGTATGGGCCCAATGAAATAAAGACAACCTTCATCACCCCTTTCGTGTGTTTTTGCTATGTCACCATGCCTTTCGGCCTCAAAAATGCTGGCGCCACCTTCATGCGCATGATCTAGAAATGCTTGATAAAGCAAATCAGCCGGAACGTTGAGGCGTACATGGATGACATCGTGGTCAAGTCACGGAAAGGTTCCGACCTACTGACTGATCTTGCTGAGACATTAGCAAACCTCAGAAGTTATGATATCAAGCTCAACCCATCAAAGTGTACATTCGAAGTTCCTGGTGGCAAGTTGCTCGGTTTTCTCGTTTCCGAACGGGGAATCGACGCCAACCCAGAGAAAGTCGGTGCCCTCCTCCGAATGAAACGCCCCGAGCGTATACACGACGTTCAGAAGCTTACTGGTTGCTTGGCCGCATTGAGTCGATTCATTTCTCGGCTCGGGGAGAAGGCATTGCCTCTCTACCGACTCATGAAGAAATCTAACAAGTTCGAGTGGAATCCCGAAGCCGAAGCAGCGTTTGAGGAACTCAAAGCCCTGCTGTCCACCCAGCCGGTGCTCGCTGCCCCAGTCAGCGGAGAGCCTCTTCTGCTGTACATTGCTGCCACCGGACAAGTCGTCAGTACTGTACTCACGGTCGAGCAGGAAGAAGAGGGCAAGGCATACATGGTCCAACGCCCGGTCTATTACATATCCGAAGTTTTGACTCCCTCCAAGCAAAGGTATCCACATTACCAAAAGCTTGTGTACGGGATTTACTTGACTGCAAAAAAGGTTGCCCATTATTTCTCGGATCACTCAATCTCAGTCGTCAGCGACGCCCCATTATCAGAGATACTAAACAACCAAGATGCAACCGGTCGAGTGGCAAAATGGGCGATTGAACTTCTTCCGTTAGATATCAAGTTCGAAGCGAAGAAAGCCATCAAGTCTCAGGCCATTGCAGATTTTGTGGCGGAGTGGATAGAACAAGAGCTTCCGACTCAAGTTCAGTCGGACCATTGGACTATGTTCTTCGATGGGTCCAAAATGCTGAACGGATCCGGTGCAGGCGTGGTCCTGATGTCTCCTAGGGGCGACAAGCTCAGCTACGTACTTCAGATCCATTTTGATTCATCAAACAACGAGGCTGAATACGAAGCACTTTTGTACGGGTTGCGTATGGCCATCTCACTCGGCGTCCGTCGCCTGATGGTCTACGGCGATTCCGACCTAGTGGTTAACCAAGTAATGAAAGAATGGGACGTCAGGAGCCCGGCAATGACCAATTATTGCAGTGCAGTGCGAAAGTTTGAAAAGAAGTTCGAAGGCTTAGAGCTCCATCATGTGCCCAGAGCAAAGAATCAGCTAGCCGACGATCTCGCAAAAATTGGGTCGACTCGGAGGTCCATACCCAAGAATGTATTCCTAGAGCATCTGCACACTCCCTCTGTCAAGGAAGACCCCTTCACGGAAGAGCCCCCGCAGCCAGTCAGTGCAACCGATCCGACTGAGGTCGAAGTGCCTGCCGTGGTCGACTTGACCATGGAGGTCCTAGTAATCACACCTGATTGGACTGTGCCATATATATCATATCTGCTCAGGCACGAACTCCTAGAAGATGAAGAAGAAGCACGCCAGATCGTCCGCCGATCCAAAGCATTCACAGTCATTCAAGGTCAGCTCTACAGAGAAAGCGTCACTGGAGTCGCCCAGCGCTGCATCGATCCAGAGGAAGGTCGACTGATCTTGGATGAGATTCACTCGGGGACTTGCGGCCACTATGCTTCCTCTCGGACTATCGTGGCCAAAGCATACCGAGCTGGATTTTACTGGCCCCGCGCCAATGAGATGGCCAAGGATATTGTGGATAAGTGCGCAGGGTGCCAGTTCTACTCCAACATGTCGCACAAGCCAGCATCCGCCCTCAAAACCATCCCACTAGTCTGGCCCTTCGCTGTTTGGGGCTTAGATATGGTCGGCCCCTTCAGGACAGGCAGGAGCGGGTTCACTCACCTTCTGGTGGCAGTCGACAAGTTCACCAAGTGGATCGAGGCCAAGCCCATCAAGAACCTCGAGTCGAGCACCGCCATCAGCTTCATTAAGGAACTAATATTCAGATATGGGGTCCCCCACAGCATCATCACGGACAACGGCTCCAACTTTGACTCGGATGAATTCAGAGTTTTCTGCGCTTCCCAAGGGACGCGAGTCGACTACGCCTCCGTAGCACACCCTCAGTCGAATGGACAAGCGGAAAGAGCAAATGGGCTGATTCTCCAAGGCTTAAAGCCACGGCTCATGCGTGACCTCAAGCATGCCGCCGGGGCTTGGGTAACCGAGCTGCCCTCCGTCCTGTGGGGTCTGAGGACAACTCCGAATCGGTCGACTGGCCGTACCCCTTTCTTCCTGGTCTATGGGGCCGAGGCTGTATTGCCAAGTGACTTATTACACAATGCCCCAGGGTAGAACTCTTCTCCGAAACCGAGGCAGAGCAAGCTCGTCAGGATGCAGTCGACCTTTTGGAAGAGGAAAGAGAGATGGCCTTGATCCGGTCGACCATCTATCAACAGGATCTGCGTCGATTCCACGCTTGCAACGTGAGAAGTCGAGCGTTCTAGGAAGGAGACCTGGTCCTCCGAGTGCATCAGAAACGTCCGCACAAACTCGCCCCAGCATGGGAGGGCCCGTTCATCATCACGAAGGTGCTGCGCAACGGAGCTTACCACCTCTACAATGTAGCCCAGAAGAAAGACGAACCTCATTCATGGAATGCGGACCTACTCCGCCGTTTTTTCACTTGAAGCACTCGACGGTCGAGTTGTAATAAAGATTCCCCAATTTGTTTCAAAAGCAAGATAGCAATGATTCCCTAACAATTGGTGTCCTCTAAATCCCCCAGTGGGTGCTTAGCTGCGGTCCTCCGAGCTACGCCACAAGTACAAAGCGGTTCGGTCCTCCGAACTCCGCCACAAGTACAACGTAGCTTGGAATCGCCTAAGTTACAAACATTCTACTCCGAGTGAAGAGCGACCCTCTCACTCGGGGGCTTAGCTGCGACCCCGTGACTCGCCTAAGTTACAACTATCTACTCCGAGTGAAGAGCAACCCTCTCACTCGGGGGCTTAGCTGCGGTCCTCCGAGCTACGTCACAAATACAAGGCGGTTCGGTCCTCCGAACTCCGCCACAAGTACAACGTAGCTTGGAATCGCCTAAGTTATAAACATTCTACTCCGAGTGAAGAGCGACCCTCTCACTCGGGGGCTTAGCTGTGACCCCGTGACTCGCCTAAGTTACAACTATCTACTCCGAGTGAAGAGCAACCCTCTCACTCGGGGGCTTAGCTGCGGTCCTCCGAGCTATGTCACAAATACAAGGCGGTTCGGTCCTCCGAACTCCGCCACAAGTACAATGTAGCTTGGAATCGCCTAAGTTATAAACATTCTACTCCGAGTGAAGAGCGACCCTCTCACTCGGAGGCTTAGCTGCGACCCCATGACTCGCCTAAGTTACAACTATCTACTCCGAGTGAAGAGCAACCCTCTCACTCGGGGGCTTAGCCGCGATCCTCCGAGCTGTGTCACAAATACAAGGCGGTTCGGTCCTCCGAACTCCGCCACAAGTACAACGTAGCTTGGAATCGCCTAAGTTATAAACATTCTACTCCGAGTGAAGAGCGACCCTCTCACTCGGGGGCTTAGCTGCGACCCCGTGACTCGCCTAAGTTAAAACTACCTACTCCGAGTGAAGAGCAACCCTCTCACTCGGGGGCTTAGCTGCGGTCCTCCGAGCTACGTCACAAATACAAGGCGGTTCGGTCCTCCGAATTCCTCCACAAGTACAACGTAGCTTGGAGCCGCCTAAGTTATAAACATTCTACTCCGAGCGAAGGACGACCCTCTACTCGGAGGCTTAGCTGCGACCCCGTGACTTGCCTAAGTTACAACTATCTACTCCGAGTGAAGAGCAACCCTCTCACTCGGGGACTTAGCTGCGGTCCTCCGAGCTACGTCACAAATACAAGGCGATTCAGTCCTCCGAACTCCGCCACAAGTACAACGTAGCTTGGAGCCGCCTAAGTTATAAACATTCTACTCCGAGTGAAGAGCGACCCTCTCACTCGGGGGCTTAGCTGCGACCCCGTGACTCGCCTAAGTTACAACTACCTACTCCGAGTGAAGGGCGACCTTCTCACTCGGGGACCCGGCTACAGACGTCGACTCAAAGATTCCAAGCAATCAAAAGAAGAGCGTCAAACCGAAGGATCAAAATCAAATAAAAAGCCCCGCAAGGTTCGGGCAAGAGTACTTGGGCCACAGACCCACCAGAGTTTAACGATTACAGATCCACGCGGCATACCGCGGCAAATAAAGTCAATGTATCAAAGTCATGACTCGGGAGGAGGCGGTCTTGTAGGCGCGACAAATTCGTCCAAATCAATCCCGTCGGCGATACGAGTGGCAGCCTCCAAGAAAGTCTCCATGAAGGACTGGAATTGGAGCTCCTTCGTGTTTGCGACCTTCAGCGCAGCAAGCTTCCTCTCCTTCACCTCCCTGCAGTGCACACGGACTAAAGCCAGCGCCACGTCTGCTCCTCCCCGGGTAGCTGACTTATTCCATTCTTGTACTCGGTCGGGGACCTCATTGAGTCAAGTCATCAAGGACTCGAGGTCGTTCTCCTGCACGACTCCCCTCCAGAGTGCAGCGTCGATTCGGGCCATCACCGCCTTCAGTCGTCCGAGGTAATCGGTGGCCGCAGTAAGGCGTGACTCCAGCCTCAGTATGTTCATGGAAACCTCGTCCTTCACAATGGAGTTAGTGGGGTCCAAGCCAGGCTCGACCCGGCTAGTCTCCTCTCCGAAGTTACGATAGAACTCTGCACCAAGAACAACAGTCGAGTTAACAGATGCAACACGGGTCGACCAGCCCAATTTCAACCAATCCAAAGAGGACATACCTTCGAGCACGAGGTACCATTTTTTGGTGAGGTCGCCCAGATACGCCTCAAGATCAAGCCTCTTCCGAAACAGAGCCTCATACTTGTCGTTCAAGTCGGCCCTGGACTTCTTCAGCTGAGCCACCTCCTTGTTGGCCGTGTCGAGTGAGCCTTTCAGTCGGATAATCTCCGCCTCGAGTGCGCCCACAGAAGCCAGCTTCTTCTCCGCCAGCTCTGACTTCTCCTGGGCCGCCTGCTGCGCCGCCGCCAAGTCAAGGTCCTTTTGCTCCAAAGCTGCTCTCAGTTGACCTACCAAGGCCGCCACTGGACAGATGAACATGAAGGAACACTCTAAGCAAAAAGTCAGTCGACAGGGGACAGAAGTAAGTTACCAGCCGCATCGTCTTGCGTCTTCTTCAGATGGTCCCGAGCCAACTGCAAGTCAAGATTGAGATGGATTTGCTTCTGCTCAAGATCCGCAAACTTGGCCCCGAACTCGCAAGATTTCTGCATCAACGAGACAAAGCAAAGATTATAAGACTACAGTCGAGTCAGATCACTCAACCGCAGCCTCGGGGACTACACCCAGTGGGTGCACTGAGCGTGCCCCCACTGGTTTCACTCGGCCGAGATCAGTCTGGCGCGAGCAAAAATAAATAAAAAAACATGGAAGTTCTATAATAAGACCATGGCCGACTGCAATCAGTCGACCACGGTCTCGGGGGCTACACCCAGTGGGTGCACTGAGCGTGCCCCCACTGGTTTCACTCGGCCGAGATCAGTCTGGCGCGAGCTCAAGGAAGACAGGAAAAGAAGAACACCTAGTGGGTGTGATACCTCACAAAACAAAACAAGCAGATTTTTCTCGAAATCAGAAAGTACTCCGACAACATACCTGGACGTTGGCCCGAAGAGCAGAGCTGGCGTCGTAAGCCGCCATGCTGGCCTCATACGTCGCCTTCGTCCGCCCCATCATCACCTCCGCCTGGCGAACAGCCTCTTGCGCCGCCCCCACAGGGTCCTCCGGGAGGCGGTAGCTGGAGAAAAAGACAGACGAAGCAGCAGGCGTCGAGCCGGTCGCAGGCGCAGGCGCGGGGTCGACGGCACGGATCGGCGCTGAGTCGACAACCAGAGTGGACGCTGGGTTGGCAACCGAGGCAGGCTCTGGGTCGACGCCCGACACAGACGGTGGGTCGACGACGGCCGCGGTCGACACAGGGACGGCGAATGAGACCGCGGTTCGGGCCGTGTCCTCGGATCGCTGGGCCCCTGAGCCAGAAGGCGCCATCCGGCCCTTCCTCCTTGCGCGTCGGTGGTCCTGCCTCAGCGGCTCCTCGTCCTCGTCGTCGTCCGGCAGCTCTATGACAAGGCGCGGCGCTTCGAGTCAAACAGGGAACCAAGTCAATCGACTATCGCCCGCAAAAGAAAAGAAGGACAAAGACGAGTCTCACAGGACCCATACCTGCTCGGGATGTCGCGGCATCCGCGATCTCCTTGTCTTCTCGACCCCGGTCGATGTCCATCGAGGTCGTGGAAGCGGCGGCTCTGGAAAATTCGATCAAGAAATGAATCGACCAAGACTGCAGTCGACCCCCAAGAAAACAAAGAAAAGCAAGCCCGAGCGACACTTACGCGGAGGCGATGGGTACGTCCACCTTGATCCTTGGCAGGGCCTTCCGGGGCTTGGTGGTGGTGACTTTGGGCTGCTTGGGCGTCTTCTCAACTGGCTCGGGGGTGGTCGTGCGAGTATGCTTGGGTGTCCGGGACCCCGAGGGACCCACATGAGGTCGAGCGGCCCCTGGGTCGTTCTTCTCCTTGGAGCGGCGCTCGACACGGGGAGGTGACTCGACCTCCTCCCCGCTGCTGTACTCCTCGCTCTCCTCGGTCTCCTCCTCCGACTTCCACTCGGCGGCATCGCCCGTACCTTCCTCGACCCCCTAGCCCGAGTCTCCGTTGGGCAGCGAGTACATCTCTGTATATATCTGCGAAGAAAGGAAGTTCACCAAATGCCAATCGGAACCACCAATAAAGATCACAAACCAATCGACGGATACGTCACTCGGAAGCGGAAGGCTAACCTTGTCTGGCAGGTGGTCAGCGTCGAATGGGATGATTCTCCCCGACCCCCTGGGGTTGTCCTTGTTCCCGGTGATGCTCTTCAAGCACCGCACCACGTACTCCGGGTGAGCCGCCTCCGGGTGGACTCGCGACGAGTCGTCAGTGCCAGAGTACAGCCACATCGGATGGTCCCGGGCTTGAAGCGGCTGGATCCTCCGCGTGATGTACACCTCGAACAAGTCCATCCCCGTGATCCCCCTCGCGGACTAGCTGGACGACCCTCTCCATCAGCATGTCTACCTCGGCCCTCTCGTCCTTGCTCACTACCATGGAAGGAGGCGGGCTGGCTCGACCTAGGGTAAACGGAGGAAGACCAGTCGACTGACCCGGGGTCGGACTGTCCCCGTAATAAAACCAGGTCGACTGCCAGCCCCGGATCGACTCTGGAAGGTTCATGGGAGGGAAGGCACTCCTATTCCTAAGCTGAATCCCGAGCCCGCCGCACGCCTGGAGGACGTGCGTCTTGCCGTCACTCGGGTTCACTCTCTTGACAGTCTGGGAGTGGCAGGTGAAGATGTGCTTGAACAAACCCCAGTGCGGTCGGCAACCGAGGACGTTCTCGCACATAGAAACAAAAGCGAAGAGAAAGGCGATGGAGTTGGGCGTGAAATAGTGCAGCTGAGCCCCGAAGAAGATCAGAAAAGCACAGAAGAAAGGGTGCGGGGGAGTAGAGAAACCTCGGTCGACGTGGGTGGCGTGGAGTACACACTCGCCCTCCTGCGGCCGGGGCTCGAGCTCTCCTCCTGGCGCCTGCCACGAGCCGCCGGCGATCAGGCCCTCCTCCTCCAGCTCCTCCAAATCTTCCACCACGACGGTGGACCGGATCCAATCCCCCTGGATCCATCCAGCGGGAAGTCCAGACCTCGACGACGAACTGACCCGGCCGGCTCGCCGCCCCTTCCCCGACGCCGCCTTCTTGGAGCGCTCCATGGCCACAGTCTTGTCCTTAACCATGGCTCACGCGGCGGCAGTTGCGGCGGAGGGAAGCAGGAAAGATTGGGGGCGTGACAGAGAAGCGAGGGCGCTGCGGAGAAGACAGGGCGAACGGGGGAAGGCTAGGCGCACAGTACCCCCCGCAGCAGACTCGGCGCGCCCTTATAACAGCCCGGTCGAGTGGCTGACCGGTGGCCCCAGGCGATCTTATCCGATCCCGTAACAGGCGCGGACGCGATACGTGGCGAAAAAGGGGGCGCGGGGATCGAGGCATTCGAACCGCACCCCTCCGATTGATGCGGCACACCCCGTCCCGCGCACTTCCCCAAATTTCGAAAGCCCCACCGAATCCGGCGGACAGGAGGCAACCGATTCCGTCGAAAACGGCACGCGCTCATGGCGCCCGACGCCCGGCGCGAAACCTAGTCGATGCAAGACGTCCAGTCGACGCAAAGGCAACTGATTTACCAATGACTTCAGAATCGATCGAGGCGACCAAGACACAACTGAGCGCCCGGGTCACGAGCTCCGAAGCAATCTGCCCTGAGCACGTCGAGTCAGGACCAGAGCTTCCCTCAGCATCCCCTTGCTCAAGCCCCGATCCATTCGGGGGCTACTGACGAGGTTACGGACCTAGGGTAGGGTCATAGGCCTGACCTAAAGGCCCCTCCCAAGGTCACTATCCTAGGAGATCAAAAGACAAGACCCACGACGGTGGAGACAGTCGACTGAGACGGTCCAAGGTGACACTTCACTCGACTGACTCAGGTACCCAGGACGACTCAACTCCACTCGACTGGATCAGGCACTCGACCCCCGAAGACTAAACGCCTCTCGAACGGCAACGGTCATATATTTACTCACTGTAGTAAACCCCATAACTACCCTTTACTGCAGGCGTTATCAGTAACGCCTGCCTTAATGTACCTTTAAGCCCTTGGTAACGTGGAGCATGGCGGGGGTCTTGGCATACTATATAAGCCACCCCCTCCTCCAGAACAAGGGTTCACACCTCTGTAACACATATATACACACTTCAGTCGACCAAGCCTCCGGGCACGAGACGTAGGGCTTTTACTTCCTCCGAGAAGGGCCTGAACTCGCAAAAACACTCTGTGTACAACCTCGCCATAGCTAGAACCTTGCCTCTCCATTCGTACCCCCTACCCTCACTGTCAGACCTAGAACCGCGACACTTCTCACCGTAAATAACCCGCTCTTCTCGGGTGCCCAGGCTACAAAATCAGAGCGCTGCCTTGGAGATGTACGTATCTTCAGAATATGATGTATGTCCATCGGCCAAAAATGATCTATCCAGCCTCCAGGCACCATTTACATCCAAAAAATCAGAAACTCTATTGAACCGACAATTTCGTTTCGGGGTAATAAGCCGGCAAGAGTATGGGCGTGGGATCCAAGGGTCTCTCCAGGTCCGAATGAGAGTCCCACTCCCAACACGTCAGATATACCCTTTTTGAGAAGCTCGAGCCCATGCAATATGTCCTTCCACACCACCGAACCATTGCCCGAAAACACAGTATCGAGTAGATTACCAGACGCGTAATATCTGGCCTTCAACAATCTAGCACACAAGCTGTCAGGTGTGTCTGTGAGCCTCCATGCTTGTTTAGCAAGAAGTGCCTGGTTGAAAGCCCTCATATCTCATATCGCCTATTTAACATTGATGATTAGGTTAGACTATTTTAATATGATATCTAACATGGTCAATCCATTTGATCAGGTCCACGTGCCACTAAGAGCCAACAACATTTGAGTTCACCGCTAAGAGCATGTTTAATAATAGGGCCAACAATCAGTTATAAGTAGACCTGGCTATGGGCAGCCCGGCCTGGTCGGCACGACCTGACCCGATCAGAAAAAGCCCGACCCGGCTTTGTCCACGGGTCAGGCTTGGACCTAGATTTTGAGCTCGTAGCTCGGGTCAGGCCCAGCCCGCCCCCGCCAAATTTGGCATTTACTGAGGAGGCCCGACCCGTGGCTCGAGGCCCGCCGAGCTTTTTGACCGATGGGCCGAGCTCGGGCCTGATTTTTAGGCCTGCCGGCCGGGCCGGGTCGGGCTTGGGCCTAAGTTTTTTGCATCGGGCTTTGGTAGGCCCGGCCCAGCCCGAGGGATGACCAGGTCTAGTTATAAGGAGTTGCAACGTCATCTACAACCAACCTAATAGTCGCCATATACAATAGTACATTTTAATTGTGTATTACTTTATGAATAGTTGACCCACCTTATAACCTCATAAACTGTCTCGAGGCTCGTGCTGCAGCTGGCTAATGACTAAGAGTATGGTTAATAAGAAAGCTCACTGCTGGCTATATACTACTGCCATGTCACTTATAGCCTTTAAAAAATACACTCATATTATAAGCTAGCTATTAGATTGGCTATTGTACTGTACTTAATGCATGCATGTGAGGACACACAAAGAAACACACTTGATTGGGAGGACAGAGGGCTGCACCTGCTCATGCCGCTGCATGCGAGCACTTTTTCTAGTAAGGCGTGCTATCGCCGGCCGACTGATCTAGCGCCGGCCGCTCTATCTCCTTCTTTCTCTTCCTTCCAGCTAGGATTTTAGTGACATGGCATATGCTACAGCCAGCTGACTAGGACTTACTATACTTGATCTAAGAGCAAGGATAATAACAACGTCGGCAGTCGGTTGTAAGCCTGTGCCATATCATCAAAGAGCCAGCTTAAAGTCGAGTCATATAATAGGCTAGCTATACACCAGCTGTTAAGTGGGCTTCATTAAAGCTTTAAATTATTAGTTCTTTAAGCTGAGTATAAACACGATTGGGCGATAGCAGGAGAGCCCGCTCCATTCTCTGTCTTGCTTTCTCTCTCTGCCATGTAGGATTTGTGTTGGGGATCGTTGCAGAAATTCAAAAAAATTCTACGCATCACCAAGATCAATCTATGGAGTGACTAGCAACGAGAGGGGAGTGCGTCTTTATACCTTTGAAGATCGCGATGCGGAAGTGTTGCAAGAACGCTGTTGGTGGAGTCGTACACGAAGCGATTCAGATCGCGGCCGAATCTGATCTAAGCACCGAACAACGGTGCCTCCACGTTCAACACACGTGCAGCCCGGTGACGTCTCCCGCGCCTTGATCCAGCAAGGAGAGAGGGAGAGGTTGTGGAAGACTCTGTCCAGCAGCAGCACGACGGTGTGGTGGTGGCAGAGGAGCGTGGTACTCCGGCAGGGCTTCGCCAAGCGCTACGGAAGGAGCATGAGGAGTTGGAGAGGGGGAGGGCTGTGCCAGGGTTTAGGTGCGGCTGCCCTCCCACCCCTCACTTTATATAGGGGAAGGGGAGAGGGGGCCGGCCCCTCTAGATGAGATCTAGAGGGGGGTAGGTGAGGGGACTTGCCTCCCAAGCAGGTGGGGCGCCCCCACCCCCTAGGGTTTCCAAACGCTAGGCGCCTTGGGCCCTTGAGGGACGCACCAGCACACCAGGGGTTGGTTCCTCCCCTTTTCTTCGTCCACATGGCCCACCGGGTAGGTGGCCCCACCCGGTGGACCCTCGGGCACCTTTCGGTGGTCCCGGTACAATACCGGTGACCCCGAAATCATTCCGGTGACCAAAACATGACTTCCCATATATAAATCTTTACTTCTGAACTATTCCGGAACTCCTCGTGACGTCCGGGATCTCATCCGGGACTCCGAACAACATTCGGTAACCACGTACATATATTCTCTATAACCCTAGCGTCATCGAACCTTAAGTGTGTAGACCCTACGGGTTCGGGAACCATGCAGACATGACCGAGACATCTCTCCGGCCAATAACCAACATCGGGATCTGTGTACCCATGTTGGCTCCCACATGTTCCACGATGATCTTATCGGATGAACCATGATGTCAAGGATTCAATCAATCCCGTATACGATTCCTTTTGTCTACCGGTATAGTACTTGCCCGAGATTCGATCGTCGGTATACCGATACCTTGTTCAATCTCGTTACCGGCAAGTCTCTTTACTCGTTCCGTAACACATCATCCCATGACCAACTCCTTAGTCACAATGAGCTCATTACGATGATGTCTTACCAAGTGGGCCCAGAGATACCTCTCCGTCATACGGAGTGACAAATTCCAGTCTCGATTTGTGCCAACCCAACAGATGCTTTCGGGGATATCCCGTAGTGTACCTTTATAGCCACCAGTTATGTAATGCCTCATATGTAACACTTTCCAATAATGGCAATAAAGCTTCCTCTTTGATCCTTGTCATTATCCTTGGGGGTCCTTGTCTTTCATTTTTTTGCATTGCCATACCTTTTATTATTTTGCATCCTTGCATTGCTCATCATCATATCATCAGGACATCATAGTTTAATTTATTTTGTGCATCGTGAGACCTTGTGATGTTGTTGTGTGTGGGTTCAATCTAAGCTAGCTAAACCCTACCCCTCTCCCTCTTCTTCTTCTTCTTCTTCTTCTTCTTCTTCTTCTTCTTCTTCTTCTTCTTCTTCTTCTTCTTCTTCTTCTTCTTCTTCTTCTTCTTCTTCTTCTTCTTCTTCTTCTTCTTCTTCTTCTTCTTCTTCTTCTTCTTTTCTTCTTATTCTTCCCCTTGTTTTCTTTATGGCCTTTTCTTTGATCTATTTTGCAAGCCTCTTAACCAAGTGCATAGTGCTTCTTTCTTCTCCTTCAAATCTTGCACCATGTGAGCAACCTCTCCACCAAATATCACCTCATTTGAAAATGATTTGGTTGGGTTTTAAAATATCAAGAGTTTGGTCTATATTCAAACTCCTTTTATTTTTCTGCCTCTAAAAATGTCCAAGTCATTTTATTCAAATAGGGCATAATTCACTGAGCATGGGAATAATTTTCTTTTCCCTAAACTCTTCTTCTTTATTTCTGTGCTTTTATTTTTCTTTATCTGCCTGAAGAAATAAAGAAAAGGAAAAGAGGCAGCAGCAGCACAGTGCATCTGGGCCTCCTCCTCCCTCTCTCTCTCACCGAGGCCCATCTCCTTCTCCACCCGCAGCGCAGCGCAGCCCAACTCCAGCCTCAGCCGCGCAGTCGCGCCGTAGCCACTCCGAGCGCGTGGCCCCACCTATCAGTGACTCATCCCCTCGCCTCCGTCTTCCTCCGTCAGAAAAGCAGAGCCGCGCCGCGCTCACCATCGCGCCGTCAGCTCACGGATGTTGAGGCCGTGCGCCGAGCCCCTCTTTTAAACCCAAAACGTGTCCTCCACTCCTCTCTAGGTCACCCCTTTTCCCTCTCGCCATCTGGAGAGCTGGGATCCTACAGATCCGCCGCCCCCATCGACGCCCGAGCGCATATGAGAGCAGCCTCTCATCGTCGGCGAGCTCCGCGTCGTCCTCGGCCTCGCCAAAGCTGTCCGTCGGCTTCCTCGACGTTGTCTTCTTCCTCTACATCAACTACGCAGACCCGAGCACCTCTCCGTCGAGCCCTTCGTCCTCTTCTTCCTCTACGGTGGCCGTAGGTGTTCGAGGCGCGCCGCCATCGACTCCGTCCACGCCAGGGCCAGCCGAGCACACCGCCGTGCTCGTGGTGAGCCCCTCTCTCTCCCCAAGCCCTTTTCCCCTTTCTGCGCATGCTCTAGACCCTAGTTCCTCGTGTGCCCGATCGCGTCGCCGTCGGACCTCGTCACCGGCGAGTGTTCCGACCTCTTTAGCTCATGCCGTGCTGCCCGTTCGCTCCGCCTAGATGCGTAGGACCTCTCTATGCTGTCGCCGTGCCACCTAGGGCCTTTTTCGCCTCGCTGTCGTCCCGTCGCCGCCGAGCTGTAGATGCTCGCCGCCGGCGATGCAGTGCCCCGTAGGTGCAGCTAGTAGGTTGGTTGGATGCGGGACTCTTCAAGGAGTCTCTCGCACCCCTTCGCCGTGCCAATTGGTCGCCGGAGCGGCTCCGACGAGCAGCTCCGACGAGGGCCAGTGCTCCCCTGTTCTGTTGTTGTTGCTTGTTCTTCAGTTATCCTACCTGCTATCTGTCGAGATCGATGCAGTGGCGTAGTGGTTTGTCTCTGTCAGTTTCGTCAGTAGAGCGTGGGTTCGATCCCCCACGGGCACAGTGGAGTATTCGCCCCTCTTTCGTTTTTGTGTGAGGCTGACAGCAGGGCCCCACCTGCCAGCCTCTCATCTCCTTTCCCAGCCCCCGCGCGCACCCGTTCGCCAGCTCAGCTCCGCCTGGCCCCCCTTGTCAGTGTCAATGGCTAGCTGGGCCTGGGTCACTTTAGACCCTGGCGCCTTTTCTGTTTTTATTTCTTTTTCTGTTTTTCTTTTTCTTTTCTGTTTTCTTGTTTAATTAATATCTGCATATTTATGCTTCACATGAATTTGAGCCCTATATGAAAAGTGCTTAGAATTTTGTGTAGATTATGAATATGTCACTTGCTGCCATGTTGAAAAACATTTAAATGCTGTTTGAATTTAAACTTGTTTTAAATATGTTTAAACTGGCAAAAATCATAACTAATTCTCTACAACTCCAAATTTTACAAACTTTATATGCTTTTGGGGTAGAAAAATGTGTAGAATAATTTGGTGCTGTTGTTTAGCATGTTTGCCAACTCTTTCACAGAAGTTTTTCAAATCTGTCCCAAATGCAAATAAATGAATATGGGAGTTTCTGGATATTGTTGTATTTATTTCCAGCCCATTTAAATGTGCTAGCATGTTGCTGTTATGTTAGTTGCACCCTTGCCATGTTAACCAACCTCTTTAAAACATGTTGGTTGCTTGTTTGATAATCTACATAAACTTGCTAAGTTGTTGCTTCACTTGTTTCACATGTGTGGTTGATCTTGTTTGTTGGTGATGATATTGCATTCTTGTGAACCTAGGCCATGCATCATGTCTTTGCATGTTCACATGCTTCATGTTCATGCATCATGTGATTGAGCACTGCATGTTGATTGATTTTGTTCCGTTGTTGCATTGTTGTGTTTGGTTAGAGCCTGGTGAAGATACTGAGTACGAGGTTTCTACCGAGGTTGAGTGTGAGGAGCAAGGTTACGTTCCCTCCGAGGATTCAACATGCAAGATGACCTGACCCAGATATCATTACCATCTTTGCCTATGCTAGATGTCTCACTCTTTAGCTTATTTGCTTTGATGCCTATGTCTGTTTGTCATCCTCCTATTGTTGCCTTGAACCCTCTAACCACCCAACCTAGCAAACCTTTGATTGGCTACGTAAGCTTCGCTCAGCCCCTATTATAGCATTGTTAGTTGTAGGAGAAGATTTGAAGATTCTTGCTTCATGTTGAAGTTATTGTTGGGATATCACACTATATAATCTGTTAAACTAAATCATCTATATATTTGGCAATGGGTGGAAGGCTGAGCCTTTGCTTGGTGTTTTGTTCCACTCATGCCTCCCTAGGAACCGTTTAAACCAGTGTTATGTTCCTTGATTTTGCGTCCCTAACACGGTTGGGGTTTATGGGCCCCCCTTGATAACCCGCTTAGCGCTAAAGCTTTTCTAGCAAGGCCCAACATTGGTTTTACATCTGCCTAACAACTAAAACTTGCATAGGGAGTTATAAACCCTTTTCTTAATCAACAACCCGGGCCAGTGCTCCACATGAGTGTTGGTCCAAACTGGGGAGCCTGCGGGGCCACCTTGGGGAAACCCGAGGGCTGGTAAAAACCTGTAGCATCACCCATCCGGTCGTGGCCTGAGACGAGATACACGCGGCTACTATCAGGGTGTCGGCACGCCAGGAGGTCTTGCTGGATTAGTTTTACCTTAGTCGGAATATCTTGAGCACAGGATTCCGAGAATACTCGGGTCTTCCCACCTTGGAGTTGCGACTCCGCAGATCATGAGCTTGCGATGGGCTAAGTTGGGACACCCCTGCAGGGATTTTGATCTTTCGAAAGCCGTGCACGTGGTTATGTGGCATATGGGAATTTGTTAATATCCGGTTGTAGAAAACTTGACACTATGATCATAATACACTACCAGCGTGAGTAACCGTGACGGTCGCTTTCCGAAGGGGTTCGGAAAGTGAACACGGTGGGGTTATGTTTGACGTGCTTAGATAAGATCACTTCGTGATCACTTTGTCGATCGTTGGCACTTCTCTTCTCGCTCTAAACATGTAAGCTAGTGCTAGTGCAGCTGCAACCTTGTTCTTCAGCCTTGTTCCACACCCAAGGCTTAGATAGTTTTGCTACCCGGGAACGGGATTGCCGAGTCCTCCGTGGCTCACAGATTCTATAGAACACCAGATCCAGGTACCGTGGAAAACTACACAGCTGGTGGTTCAGAGTTGTACTGGGAGTTCGACGAAGAACGTGGACGATACTACGTGTCTTTTCTAGAGGATCAGTAGGGCTCTTACTAGGATGATCGGGATCTTGTGTTATTTATTTTGGTATCTTTCATTTGGATCTTAGTCCGTAGTCGGACTCTGATGTTATTTGGATGATGAATGTTTATGTAATGCATTGTGTGACGTGGCGAGTGTAAGCCAACTACTCTTTTGCATTTTCATCCCTCTTTTTACATGAGTTGTGCAAAGATACCATTCTTGAGATCATTATAGTATGATATTATGCCTTTAAGTCGTGCCTCGACACGTGGGAGGTATAATCTCATACTGGGCATTACAAGTTACGTTGTGACGTTTGGCACACCCAAAGTACTCCTATGGTATCCGGGAGTTGCACAATCCCATGGTCTAAGGAAAAGATGCTTAACATTGGAAAAGCTTTAGCAGACGAACTACACGATCGTGTGCTATGGTTAGGATTGGGTCTTGTCCATCACATCATTCTCCTAATGATGTGATCCCGTTATCAATGACGTCCAATGTCCATGGTCATGAAACTGTGACCATCTATTGATCAACGAGCTAGCCAACTAGAGGCTCACTAGGGACATATTATGGTCTATGTATTCACACATGTATTGCGATTTCCGGATAATACAATTATAGCATGAACAAGGAAATATAATAATAACCATTTTATTATTGCCTCTAGGGCATATTTCCAACAATTTGGATGAGCTGGCAAATGCTATAGCCTACTGAGTAAGCCTTATTATACATGCTCTAAGAGCCCTCTTCTCTTCTCTCTCCTCCAACTAAGTAAGGATATAATATTTTAGTTCCTATAGCCTGCTTATGTCACCTTATTGTACTTGCACTAAATCATATATGTGGCCCAGCCGTCAAAGTTAATAATACTCTCTTATACCATTCTTCTTTGTGGCATTTCGTCGAATGGTTTGTACGCAACGGGCGCTAGGAGCACCACATCACGATCACCAGCCGCCCCCTGTCGTGACGTGTGTCCCATCGGACATGGCATCGCCTCCTCTCCCTCTTGGCAGCGGAGCGCCCGCATCGATGGAGCTCTTCAAGGTTGGGTCTCCCCCTGTTTCCCCACACACGGCGCCGCCCGTTTCGACGGGCCGCCACGGCCAACTCTGAACATGAGCGCGCACACACACGAGCACATGCACGCGCGGCTACACCCCCCGCAACACACGGTCCCCATGCCGCTTTTGGGCATCGTCGGTGGCTTCCTGTGTGTCCGGGGGATGAACCCCGGGCAGGAAACAGAACCCAGATCCTTTCCAAAAACATCGGGGCTGGCTTCGCCCCTCAATCTGGCTCGCACTTGTCTAGGTTCCGCAACCCAGCCAAGTCCCTCAATCCGGCCAAGACTTCAACACGACCAGGCCCGCTGGCGCATGCCGGCAGAACCCGACAAACCAAGACTCCAGCAAACCAGCGCCCTCACGGCATCCTCCTCAACCCGGCCACGGGTCAACTCCCGTCCTGTCCAGGCGTACCACAAGACAGACCCCCAAGAGGGGGCAAGCGTGGCTATAGTACACGTACCCTGCTGACCGGCACGGGGATGGCTAGCGTGCATCCATCCCGTCGGCGGGTACTAACGGCGACCAGGCATCCCGGAACTATAGCTGACGTTGGCTCAACCACCCTGTGACGTACGACACTCCGAGACACTGACAACCCGGCCCCATGGCCATGTAACTTTACCAATGTAGCCCTGAGGGGTTGACCTATAAAACTGTTGGGGAACATAGCATGTAATTTCAAAATTTTCTACGCTCACGCAAGATGTATCTAGGAGATACATAGCAACTAGAGGAGGAGAGTGTGTCCACGTACCCTCATAGACCGAAAGCGGAAGCATTTACTTAACGCGGTTGATGTAGTCGAACGTCTTCTTGATTCAACCGATCAAGTACAGAACGTACGACACCTTCGAGTTCTGCACACGTTCAGCTCGATGACGTCCCTCGAACTCATGATCCAACAAAGTGTCGATGGAGAGTTTCGTCAGCACGACAGCATGGTGACAGTGATGGTGAAGTGATCTGCGCAGGGCTTCGCTTAAGCACTACAACAATATGACATGAGGAGCAAACTATGGAGGGGGGCATCGCACACGGCTAGGAACAACTGATGTGTCTTCTAGGGGTTCCCTCCCCACGTATATAAAGGAGGGAGAGTGAGGGAGGCTGCCAAGGGGGCGCGCCAAGGGGAGGCAGTCCTAGTAGGATTCGCCCCCCTATTCCTTCTCAGGGAGGGGGAAATGAGGAAGGAGTGGGAGGAGGAGAAGGAAAGGGGGGCACCGCCCCTCCCCTACTCTCATTTGGCCTCCTTCCATGTGGGGGCGCGCCACCCCTATGTGGGCTGGTGTGCCTCCCTCTTATGGCCCATAGGGCCCATAAGTTTCCCACGGGAGTTCGGATAACCGCCCTGAACTCCGATATGTACCCCGTATCCCTCGGAACCCTTCCGGTGTCAGAATACCATCATCCAATATATCAATCTTTACCTCTCGACCATTTAGAGACTCATCGTCATGTCCGTGATCTCATCCAGGACTCCGAACAATCTTCGGTCACCATAAACACATAACTCATAGTACACATTGTCATCGAACGTTAAGCGTGCGGACCCTATGGGTTTGAGAACTATGTAGACATGCCCAAGACACTTCTCCAGTCAATAACCAATAGCGGAATCTGGATGCTCATATTGGCTCCCACATATTCTACGAAGATCTTTATCGGTCAAACCGTAATGACAACATACGTTATTCCCTTTGTCATCGGTATGTTACTTGCCCGAGATTCGATCACCTGTATCTTCATACCTAGTTCAATATCGTTATCGACAAGTCTCTTTACTCATTCCGTAATGCATCATACAGCAACTAACTCATTAGTCACATTGCTTGCAAGGCTTCTTACGATGTGCATTACCGAGAGGGCCCAGAGATACCTCTCTGATACTCGGATTGACAAATCCTAATCTTGATCTATGCCAACCCAACAAACACCTTCAGAGATACCTATAGAGCATCTTTATAATCACCCAGTTATGTTGTGACGTTTGATAGCACACAAGGCATTCCTTCGATATCCGGGAGTTGCATAATCTCATAGTCAGAGGAATATGTATTTGACATGAAGAAAACAATAGCAATAAAACTGAGCGATCAATATGCTAAGCTAACAGATAGGTCATATCCATCACATCATTGTCCTAATGATGTGATCCCGTTCATAAAATGACAACACATGTCTATGGTCTGGAAACTTAACCATCTTTGATTAATGGGCTAGTCTTGTAGAGGCTTACTAGGGACTTGGTATTTTGTCTATGTATTCACACATGTAACAAGTTTCCGGTTAATACAATTCTAGCATGAATAATAATAATTTATCATGAAATAAGGAAATATATAAAATAACAACTTTATTATTGTCTCTAGGGCATATTTCCTTCAGTCTCCCACTTGCACTAGAGTCAATAATCTAGTTCACATCGCCATGTGATTTAACACTGATAGTTCACATCGTCATGTGATTAACACCCATAGTTCACATCGCCATGTGACCAACATCCAAAGGGTTTACTAGAGTCGATAATCTAGTTCACATCACCATGTGATTAACACCCAAAGAGTACTAAGGTGTGATCATGTTTTGCTTTGTGAGAGAAGTTTAGTCAACGGGTCTATCACATTCATATCCGTATGTATTTCACAAATATCCATGTCTACAATGCTCTGCATGGAGCTACTCTAGATAATTGCTCATACATTCAATATGTATCTAGATTGAGACTTAGAGTCATCTAGATTAGTGTCAAAGCTTGCGTCAACGTAACTCTTTACGACAAACTCTTTATCAACTCCATAACCGAGAAACATTTCCTTAGTCCTCTTAGGTAACTAAGGATAATTTTGACCGCTGTCCAGTGATCCACTCTTGGATCCCTATTGTACCCCCTTGCCAAACTCATGACAAGGTACACAACACGTTTGGTACACAACATGGCATATTTTGTAGAACCTATGAATGAGGCATAGGGAATGACTTTCATACTCTCTTTATCTTCTGCCGTGATCAGGTTTTGAGTATTTACTCAACTTCACACCTTACAAATACAGGCAAGAACTCCTTCTTTGACTGATCCATTTTGAACTCATTCAAAATCTTGTCAAGGTATGTACTCATTGAAAGTCTTATCAAGCGTCTTGATCTATCTCTATAGATCTTGATGCCCAATATGTAAGCAGCTTCACCGAGGTCTTTCATTGAAAAATTCTTATTCAAGTATCCTTTTATGCTATCTAGAAATTCTACATCATTTCCAATCAACAATATGTCATCCACATATAATATCAAAAATGCTACAGAGCTCCCACTCACTTTCTTGTAAATACAGGCTTCTCCAAAAGTCTGTATAAAACCATATGCTTTGATCACTTCATCAAAGCGTATATTCCAACTCCGAGATGCTTGCACCAGTCCATAGATGGATCACTAGAGCTTGCACACTTTGTTAGCACCTTTAGGATCGACAAAACCTTCTCGTTGCATCATATACAACTCTTCTTTTAGAAATCTATTAAGGAATGCAGTCTTGACATCCATTTGCCAGATTTCATAATCATAAAATGCGGTAATTGCTAACATGATTTGGACAGACTTAAGCATCGCTACAGGTGAGAAGGTCTCATCGTAGTCAACTCCTTGAACTTGTCGAAAACCGTTCGCAACAAGTCGAGATTTGTAGACGGTAACATTACCATCAGCGTCAGTCTTCTTCTTGAAGATCCATTTATTCTCTATGGCTTGCTCATGACCCACAACCGTAAGGGATCTATTGCAGCGTTTTCGATAAGTAAGAGTGTCGAACCCAACGAGGAGCAGAAGGTATTGATAAGTGATTCTGAGCAAGAAATTACTGCAAGCACTGAAAGATAACTTTTTAGGGGTTTTCTCGATACAAGCAAAAGGAAAGTAAAAGCAAACAATGTAAAAGGCACTGAGAGTAACAAGTGGCCCAATCCTTTCTTAGCAAAGGAGAGGCCTAGCATCTGGACTTATAAAGGCTAAGGCGTTCCTGAGGACACACGGGAGAGGTAGTCATGTGCTTTCGCCATATTCCGTATCGATACTATGTTATGTGTTGATAAGTGTTGAGTGGGTGGATCTATGCTAGTACACTCTCTAGACTAAGATGAATGCACTCTTATGATTAAACACCTTGCAAGCATCCGCAAATACAAGATAGAATTTAAGGCAAAAGCCTAACCATAGCAATACGATCGAGGATCCATTGTTCCCTTATGCAAAAGCGTGCGAACTAGGGTTCAGGTTTCTGTCACTCCGGCAACCCACCGTAAGCATTCTTTGTACACAATGTATTCTCCTAGGTCCTTAATAAGGCGAAGTGTTGAGTGTTCGACACACACAACACCACTAGTAGAATGACAACGCAACTTAAGTATCAAACAACACATATTACTTCAACAACATATGACTACTAACAACAAGACTTTCCCCATGTCCTCAGGAACTAAGTGAACTACTCACGAGACATAAAAGAGATCATGATCAGTGGAGATAAATGGGTGATAAACAATCTGGACATAATAATATTTCTCCAACAAAACTCAATAGCATTCACCACAAAGTAGTAATCAACACCAATGGAGTAGAGAGGATAGGTAGTACGAGTTACAACACAAGTTGCAATTATGAGATGAGATTTGGATGAAGATGGAGATGGTGCTGGTGTTGGGGATGATGTTGATGATGATCTCGATGATGCCCGTGACGATGGTGATGACGATGGCGACGATCTCCCCTTCCGGGAGGTGATCTCCCCGGCGGAATCTGCCCACCGGAGATGGCTTTTTCTTCTCTGCAGGTTTCCGCCACGGAGCGGCGGCGGAACTCCGTAAAAACTCCCCGTTTTAGGGTTTTCGGATAACGGAGAGTATATAGGCAAAAGGGGGCAGCCGGAGGTGGGCCAGGGGCTCCAGGCGCCACCTCGGCGCGGCCAGGGGGGTGCCCCCAGGGCGCCTGGGCACCCTGTGGCCCCCCTCTGGTTGCCCTTTCGCGTGCCTTCGTGATTCGTCTGAAAAATATCTCCCGTCAATTTTCAGGTAATTTGGAGGTATTCTTCTTCAGCAACTCAGCGTCCACTTTTTACTGCTGAATCCTGCGTCTGCTGCTTCGGCATCGAAAAGTTGCAAACTGTGTAAAATAGACCAAAACAACATAAGAACATCATCGTAACATGAAATATATCAATGAATAAGGATAAATTATGATACAAAATAGTGATGCATTTTGGACGTATCAACACCCCCAAGCTTAGACCTCGCTTGTCCCCAAGCGAATACTGAGCTTGGTAAATCTGTCCACAAGTTTAGAGAGTGAAGTGTCGATAAATAGAATACGGACAAGAAGCATCATAGTTTCTTCACCAACTCAAATATCCTCAACAACAATCTTCAACTCATAAGGCCCTTATAAAAGAGTGGTAACACTTATATTCGGAAGTAGGGCTAAGGAAACTCATTGAATCATGGTAAACATGTCCTTTGGTCAAAGAACAACTAATAGCTTTTACTTTTGCTCTTTCTTTATGTTTTGATGAGATTAACTGAAGATTTTGAAAGAACATGTTATTAGGCAAGAAGTGAAAGTGTTAACACAAAGGAAGATATTTGCCTTAGCTGGGCTTGACAAACAACTTACTTATCAAATGATAATGTCAACAAGGATATGATATGACAAATCTTAATGCAACTTTATATGAATGAATCCTTATCAACATCAAATGTCTGCTCTCTTTGAGAAATAGAAGGGAGTAGGAGTAACTGACTCAACCTAAAATTAAAAGATAGGCCCTGCTCTAGGGTAGTAGGGAAAAATCATGTGCTATCCTTAAATCAAACAGAATGAAAACAAGTTTTGAGAGGTGCATGATTTGTCAACGAATGCTAATAGATAACTCAATCACTTCTTGAGCTGGACAAGTTTCGAGGAACGGCTCCCGCACGAGGACGATCACATCCTCTTATTCCCCTTTGTTTATCACTGCCAAAGTTTTCTGATTTCTCATGAACAAAGCGTGAAGGAGGGTTTGTTTGTTATATTATTTTTGAGCCGGGCGCACTCTTTGCCAGTTCCTTCTCGTATTATGGGTTTGCACATTAGACATGCAATCCCGGGGTGAAGCTTGTCCAACTCAAAAAGACCATGAATTAACTATTACTTCCTCATGAGCTAAAGCAGAGGCACAAAAATAAAAGATTTTGAACATTTAAGGATAACACATAAATTCTGTACTTTAGGAGGTGGTAGTGGAATACCACGAGTAGGAAGGTATGGTGGACTCATATGGAAGGTATTGGTTTAAGGGTATGGATGCACAAGCAGAATTCCGCTTAGTACAGAGTTAGGCTAGCAAAGGTTTTGAGAGAACAAACAATTGATGATGACTAAGATGCAAAACAATATAAAGCATGAACATTGAAATAAGCATAACACATCAAGTTGTCTTCCTTGTCAGCATAACACTTCAAGCATAATAACATAAAGGTTTTGGCTATGTCGATACTTTTAGGAAAATCATGCTTGTTGTTATGACCAAAGCTATGTTTGCCAAGATTAAATAAAGTTTTCACAGCCATACCTGATATAAGGCCAATACTCCCCATAAGAATCATCATATAAGGTCGATTGCATGAAGAGAATACCGAGTGCAGCAAAAGGAACCAATAAACTTCTCATTAATATTCCATCATAGACGACTCCGCACTCACGGATACAATCTCCACCGAAGGAGTGATAGACCTCAATGCACACACCTATTTCATATAATAACCTCCCTAAACATGATATGACTCTACTTGACTCTAAAAGACAAAAGGTGAAGATAAAGATACTGGGCACTCCCCCAAGCTTGGAACAAGCCAAGGGAATGCCGTTACCCAAGGAGATTTGACTCCTCATCCTTGTTGGCGTTGATCACGTAGTCCTCAGTGAAACGCTTCCATGGAAGGGGTTCTCCAGTCTCATATGAGAAGTTTGTCTCCTGAATCCTGCATGCAGCACCCATACTCATGCGCATAAACCTTAGTTCATACTCACAGTTTTGGCGATGTAGATCATGAATTTGCCCTTGGAGCTCTATAATTCTTTCTTCAGATGCGGTGATGCTTTTCCACATCTCCTTCATCTCCTTCAAGAAGTAGTTCTTCAGCTCGTTGATGATGTCAAAGTTAGCTTCAACACCACGCTCGATCATCTTCTTGTACTCGAAGACTTCTTGCTCCACTTCTTCCAGCCTGTCCTGGATGCTCCCCTCCTTGACAGGTCCCTTCAGATCTTCTTGACGAAGGACACCGTCCTCCATCTGAACAACCTGAGGGTGCTTCTTCACCTCAGCGAGGTAAGGGTTGATGACGTTGACAACGAACTTGTCCTTGGGGGAACTTGGAGAAGCCATGGCACCTAGATTCACGTGAAAGATTCCCTGGCAGAAACAGATCGAAAAGAAAACACACGAAATCGCAAGATACGTTGCCGGAACAATCCGGGCAAATATATAGCAAAAATTTGTGCACAAAAAGGAAGGTAACGGGCCAAAGCGGGGTCGGAGACGGACTCCCGGGTGTCCAGGCGCCCTGGCGGCGCGGCCAGGAGGTAGGGCGCGCCAGGGGGGGCGCCTGGACCCCCTGGAGCTCGTCTCCGGCTCCGCCTAGGCTCAGAATTTTATTAATTTTGCAAAAACTCATAATATGGAACTTTTATGGCGGTTCGCGATGTTTCCTTACCGTAATATATACCTTTTCTTTATTCTGCTTCTGCTGGCGTCTGAAACAGGGCTGCAACATGTTCTTCGTGAGTTGTTGTGTGTATTATATTCACATCAACATTGACAGGGTCTCCTGCTATGTAATGTTTAAGTCTTTGCCCATTCACAACTTGAGGTTTGGTGCCTTCAAAATTGTTAATCTTAATTGCACCAGACCGATAGACTTCTTCAATATGAAATGGCCCTTCCCACCTGGAAAGTAGTTTGCCTGGAGAAAACCTGAAACGGGATTTAAACAACAAAACTTTATCACCAATATTAAATTCACGTTTCAGAATCTTCCTATCATGCCACTTCTTTACCTTTTCCTTGAACATTTTAGCGCTCTCGTAAGCTTCACTTCTCCATTCATCTAGAGAAGTCAAGTTCATGAGACGCTTCTCACCAGCTAATTTTGGGTCAGCATTAAGCTCTCTGACAGCCCAGAAAGCTTTGTGCTCTAACTCTAATGGCAAATGGCAAGCCTTGCCATAAACCATCTTGTAGGGGGACATGCCCATGGGGTTTTTGTAAGCAGTTCTATATGCCCACAAAGCATCTCCTAACTTATTTGACCAGTCCTTTCTATTTCTGTTTACTGTTTTCTGCAAGATCAACTTAATCTCTCTATTGGTGAGCTCAACTTGCCCACTAGTTTGAGGATGATATGGTGAAGCAATTCTATGATTGACATCGTATTTGGCTAAAGCTTTTCTAAAAGCTCCGTGCGTGAAGTGTGATCCTCCATCAGTCATGAGATACCTTGGTACACCAAACCTTGTGATCAATCTTAGAGCAAAAAGTATTGAAGTAATCAGTTTTCACATAGCTCTCAATATAATCATGTTCATAATTTATAGCAGGTTCAATACCTTTATCAATTTCCCAATCTTCGGTATTCCTCTGGATCCTTTCAATGAGATCCCACCTTTCTTCAACACTCTTCTTCTGAAATACCCCACTAGAGGAGGCATCCAACATCTCCTTATCCTGGCGAGAAAGCCTGGCATAAAAATTTGTAAGTATAATTTCCTTGGGAATCTTATGAATAGGGCATTTGAGCATTAGGGACTTCAATCTCCCCCAAGCTTGAGCAATGCTTTCTCCGTCACGAGGCCTAAAGTTATAGATATAGTTCCTGTCTCGGTGAATTTCATGAAGAGGATAAAACTTAGTATAAAAGAGAGACATAGGTTCTTGCCAGTCAAGCAAGTGTGAGTTATCGAGAAGTCTATACCAATCTGAAGCTTTATCTATAAGTGATACGGCAAACAATTTCCTCATGACAAACTCCCTCGATACACCTGCAAGCTTAAATAATGAACATAGTTGTGACAGATATAACAAGTGTTCACCGGGATGTCTGTCTCCTGCATAACGATTAGCCAAAACATAATCGATAATACCAGCTAGTATTTTATAGGGCACAATTTCAGTAGGGGGAGGATCAACCACCACAGGTGTGGGGCGTCTTCCCGCAAGCAACGATCCAATAACAGGGTTGTCCATAAGGACAAAGAGCAGCAATAGCGAAAATAAAAACAGAAATATAAAAACTTCCTTACCAGTTTCACCTTACCAATAGCGCTACGCTCCCCGGCAACGGCGCCAGAAAACGGTACTTGATGACCCACAACCGTAAGGGATCTATTGCAGCGTTTTCGATAAGTAAGAGTGTCGAACTCAACGAGGAGCAGAAGGTATTGATAAGCGATTCTGAGCAAGAAATTACTGCAAGCACTGAAAGATAACTTTTTAGGGGTTTTCTCGATACAAGCAAAAGGAAAGTAAAAGCAAGCAATGTAAAAGGCACTGAGAGTAAAAAGTGGCCCAATCCTTTCTTAGCAAAGGAGAGGCCTAGCAACTGGACTTATAAAGGCTAAGGCGTTCCTGAGGACACACGGGAGAGGTAGTCATGTGCTTTCGCCATATTCCGTATCGATACTATATTATGTGTTGATAAGTGTTGAGTGGGTGGATCTATGCTAGTACACTCTCTAGACTAAGATGAATGCACTCTTATGATTAAACACCTTGCAAGCATCCGCAAATACAAGATAGAATTTTAGGCAAAAGCCTAACCATAGCAATACGATCGAGGATCCATTGTTCCCTTATGCAAAAGCGTGCGAACTGGGGTTCAGGTTTCTGTCACTCCGGCAACCCACCGTAAGCATTCTTTGTACACAATGTATTCTCCTAGGTCCTTAATAAGGCGAAGTGTTGAGTGTTCGACTCACACAACACCACTAGTAGAAGGACAACGCAACTTAAGTATCAAACAACACATATTACTTCAACAACATATGACTACTAACAACAAGACTTTCCCCATGTCCTCAGTAACTAAGGGAACTACTCACGAGACATAAAAGAGATCATGATCAGTGGAGATAAATGGGTGATAAACAATCTGGACATAATAATATTTCTCCAACAAAACTCAATAGCATTCACCACAAAGTAGTAATAAACACCGATGGAGTAGAGAGGATACGTAGTACGAGTTACAACACAAGTTGCAATTGTGAGATGAGATTTGGATGAATATGGAGATGGTGCTGGTGTTGGGGATGATGTTGATGATGATCTCGATGATGCCCGTGACGATGATGATGACGATGGCGACGATCTCCCCTTTCGGGAGGTGATCTCCCCGGCGGAATCGGCCCACCGGAGATGGCTTTTTCTTCTCTGTAGGTTTCCGCTATGGAGCGGCGGCGGAACTCCGTAAAAACTCCCCGTTTTAGGGTTTTTGGATAACGGAGAGTATATAGGCAAAAGGGGGCAGCCGGAGGTGGGCCAGGGGCTCCAGGCGCCCCCCCGGCGCGGCCAGGGGGGGAGGGGGGCGCCCCCAGGGCGCCTGGACACCCTGTGGCCCCCCTCTGGTTGCCCTTTCGCGTGCCTTCGTGATCCGTCTGAAAAATATCTCCCGTCAATTTTCA
This sequence comes from Secale cereale, assembly GCA_902687465.1. Lineage (NCBI taxonomy): Eukaryota > Viridiplantae > Streptophyta > Magnoliopsida > Poales > Poaceae > Secale > Secale cereale. Next base: position 726,395,960 of record LR738715.1, read on the forward strand.
GGTAATTTGGAGGTATTCTTCTTCAGCAACTCAGCGTCCACTTTTTACTGCTGAATCGTGCGTCTGCTGCTTCGGCATCGGAAAGTTGCAAACTGTGTAAAATAGACCAAAACAACATAAGAACATCATCGTAACGTGAAATATATCAATGAATAAGGATAAATTATGATACAAAATAGTGATGCATTTTGGACGTATCACTTGCCAATCATCAGGAAAATCAACCAAAGTCCACACTTTGTTCTCATACATGGATCCCATCTCATATTTCATGGCCTCAAGCCATTTCACGGAAGCTGGGCTCATCATCGCCTCCTCATAGTTCGTAGGTTTGTCATGGTCTAGTAACATGACTTGCGGAACAGGATTACCGTACCACTCTGGTGCGGAACGTACTCTGGTTGACCTACGAGGTTCGGTAGTAACCTGATCTGAAGTTTCCTGATCACCATCATTAGCTTCCTCACTAATTGGTGTAGGCATCACGGGAACAATTTTCTGTGATGAGCTACTTTCCAAATCAAGAGAAGGTACAATTACCTCATCAAGTTCTACTTTCCTCCCACTCACTTCTTTCGAGAGAAACTCCTTCTCTAGAAAGGATCCATTCTTTGCAACAAAGACCTTGCCTTCAGATCTGTGATAGAAGGTATACCCAACAGTTTCGTTTGGGTATCCTATGAAGTCGCACTTGTCCGATTTGGGTTCGAGCTTATCAGGCTGAAGCTTTTTCACATAAGCATCGCAACCCCAAACATTAAGAAATGACAGCTTAGGTTTCTTGCCAAACCACAGTTCATACGGTGTCGTCTCAATGGATTTAGATGGTGCCCTATTTAACGTGAATGTAGCTGTCTCTAATGCATAACCCCAAAATGATAGTGGTAAATCGGTAAGAGATATCATAGATCGCACCATATCTAATAAAGTACGGTTACAACGCTCGGACACACCATTACGCTGTGGTGTTCCAGGTGGCGTGAGTTGTGAAACTATTCCACATTGTTTTAAATGAAGACCAAACTCGTAACTCAAATATTTGCCTCCGCGATCAAATCGTAGAAACTTTATTCTCTTGTTACAATGATTCTCTACTTCACTCTGAAATTCTTTGAACTTTTGAAATGTTTCAGACTTGCGTTTCATTAAGTAGATATACCCATATCTGCTTAAATCATCTGTGAAGGTTAGAAAATAACGATACCTGCCGGGAGCCTCAACACTCATCGGACCGCATACATCGGTATGTATTATTTCCAATAAATCAGTGTCTCGCTCCATTGTTCTGGAGAATAGAGTTTTTTAGTCATCTTGCCCATGAGGCATGGTTCGCAATCATAAAATGATTCATAATCAAGTGATCCCAAAAGTCCATCAGCATGGAGTTTCTTCATGCATTTTACACCAATATGACCTAAACGGCAGTGCCACAAGTACGTTTCACTATCATTATCAAGTCTGCATCTTTTGGCTTCAATATTATGAATTTGTGTATTACTACGATCGAGATTCAATAAACCATTCACATTGGGTGTATAACCATAGAAGGTTTTATTCGTGTAAACAGAAAAACAATTATTCTCTAACTTAAATGAATAATCGTATTGCAATAAACACGATCCAATCTTGTTCATGCTCAACACAAACACCAAATAACATTTATTTTAGTTTAACACTAATCCCAGAAATATAGGGAGTGTGCGATGATGATCATATCAATATTGGAACTACTTCCAACACACATCTTCACCTCACCCTCAACTAGTGTCCGTTTTTTCTGCAACTCCTATTTCAAGGTACTAATCTTAGCAACCAAACAGGTATCAAATACCCAGGGGCTACTATGAGCACTAGTGAGGTACACATCAATAAGATGTATATCAAATATACCTTTGTTCACTTCGCCATCCTTCTTATCCGCCAAATATTTGGGGTAGTTCCACTTTCAGTGATCATTTCATTTCACGTAGAACCACTTAGTTTCAGGCTTGGGTCTAGCTTTCAGCTTCATCTTGGGAGTGACAACTGGCTTGCCATGCTTTTTAAGTCCCTTTCTTTTCCTTTGCCCTTTTCTTTAAACTAGTGGTCTTGTTAACCATCAACAATTGATGCTCTTTCTTGATTTCTACCTTCGTTGATTTCAGCATCACGAACAACTCGGGAATCGTTTTTGTCATCCCTTGCATATTATAGTTCATCACAAAGTTCCAGTAACTTGGTGATAGTGACTAGAGAACTCTGTCAATCACTATCTTATCTGGAAGATTAACTCCCACTTGATTCAAGTGATTGTAGTACTCAGACATTCTGAGCAAATGCTCACTGGTTGAGCTATTCTCCTCCATCTTGTAGGCAAAGTACTTGTCAGAGGTCTCATACCTTTCAACACGGGCATGAGTCTGAAATACTAATTTAAAATCTTGGAACATCTCATATGCTCCGTGGCATTCAAAACATTTTTGAAGTCCCGGTTCTAAGTCGTAAAGCATGGCGCACTAAACTATCAAGTAGTCATCATATCGAGCTTGTCAAATGTTCATAACGTTTGCACCTGCTCCTGCAATAGGTCTGTCACCTAGTGGTGCATCGAGGACATAATTCTTCTGTGCAGCAATGAGGATAATCCTCAGATCACGGACCCAGTCCACATCATTGCTATTATCATCTTTCAATTTTTCTCTAGGAACATATCAAAAATATAGGAGCTATATCCGCGAGCTATTGATCTATAACATAGATATGCAAATACTATCAGGACTAAATTCATGATAAATTAAAGTTCAATTAATAAAATTACTTAAGAACTCCCACTTAGATAGACATCCCTCAAGTCATCTAAATGATCACGTGATCCAAATCAACTAAACCATGTCCGATCATCACGTGAGATGGAGTAGTCTTCAATGGTGAACATCTCTATGTTGATCATATTACTATATGATTCACGTTCGACCTTTCGGTCTCCAGTGTTCCGAGGACATGTCTGTAAATGCTAGGCTCGTCAAGTTTAACCCCAGTTTTCCGCATGTGCAAAACTGTCTTGCACCCATTGTATGTGAACGTAGAGCCTATCACACCCGATCATCACGTGGTGTCTCAGCACGAAGAACTTTCGCGACGGCGCATAGCCAGGGAGAACACTTATACCTTGAAATTTTAGTAAGGGATCATCTTATAATGCTACCGCCGTACTAAGCAAAATAAGATGCATAAAAGATAAACATCACATGAAATCAAAATATGTGACATGATATGGCCATCATCATCGTGTGCCTTTGATATCCATCTCCAACGTACTGTCATGATCTCCATCGTCACCGGCTTGACACCTTGATCTCCATCGTAGCGTCATGGTCGTCTCGCCAACTAATTCTTCTACTACTATCTCTAACTCATAGTGATAAAGTAAAGCAATTACATGGCATTCGTATTTCATACAATAAAGAGACAACCATAAGGCTCCTGCCGGTTGCCGATAATTTACAAAACATGATCATCTCATACAATAATGTATAACTCATCACATCTTGACCATATCACATCACAACATGCCCTGCAAAAACAAGTTAGACGTTCTCTACTTTGTTGTTGCAAGTTTTACGTGGCTTCTACAGGCTTCTAGCAAGAACTGTTCTTACCTACGCATCAAAACCACAACGATGTTTTGTCAAGTTTGTTGTTTTAACCTTCAACAACGACCGGCCACAGTCAAATCCGATTCAACTAAAGTAGGAGAAATAGACACCCGCCAGCCACCTTTATGCAAAAATAGTTGCATGTCTATCGGTGGAACCGATCTCATGAACGTGGTCATGTAAGGTAGGTCCGGGCCGCTTCATCCAACAATATCACCAAATCAAAATAAGACGTTGGTGGTAAGAAGTATGACTATCACAGCCCACAACTCTTTGTGTTCTACTCATGCATATCATCTACGCATAGACCTGGCTCTGATACCACTGTTGGGGAACGTAGCATGTAATTACAAAAATTTCAACGCTCACGCAAGATCAATCTAGAAGATGCATAGCAACGAGAGGGGGAGAGTGTGTCCATGTACCCTCGTAGACTGAAAGCGGAAGCGTTTACTTAACGCGGTTGATGTAGTCGAACATCTTCTCGATTCAACCGATCAAATACCAATGTACGACACCTCCGAGTTCTGCACACATTCAGCTCGATGACGTCCCTTGAACTCTTGATCCAGCAAAGTGTCGAGGGAGAGTTTCGTCAGCACGCTGGCGTGGTGACGGTGATGGTGAAGTGATCCGCGCAGGGCTTCGCCTAAGCACTATGACAATATGACATGAGGAGCAAACTGTGGAGGGGGGCACATCACATGGCTAGGAACAATTGATGTGTCTTCTAGGGGTGCCCTCTCCACGTATATAAAGGAGGGAGAGGGAGGGAAGCAGCCAAGGGGGTGCACCAAGGGGAGGGAGTCCTACTAGGACTCCTAGTCCTAGTAGGAGTCGCCCCCCTATTCCTTCTCATGGAGGGGGAAAGGAGGAAGGAGTGGGACGAGGAGAAGGAAAGGGGGCACCGCCCCCTCCCCTACTCCAATTCGGCCTCCTTCCATGTGGGGGAACGCCACCCCTATGTGGGCTGGTGTGCCTCCCTCTTATGGCCCATAGGGCCCATAACTTTCCCCGATGGGTTCCTATAATCCCCCAGAACTCCGATATGTACCCGGTATCCCTCGAAACCCTTCCGATGTCCGAATACCATCATCCAATATATCAATCTTTACCTATCGACCATTTCGAGACTCATTGTCATGTCCGTGTTCTCATCCGGGACTCCGAACAATCTTCGGTCACCAAAAACACATAACTCATAATACAAATTTTCATCGAACGTTAGGCATGCGGACCCTACAGGTTTGAGAACTATGTAGACATGACCGAGACACTCCCCCGATCAATAACCAATAGCGGAACTTGGATGCTCATATTGGCTCCCACATATTCTACCAAGATCTTTATCGGTCAAACCGTAATGACAACATACATTATTCCCTTTGTCATCGGTATGTTACTTGCCCGAGATTCGACCGTCGGTATCTTCATACCTAGTTCAATCTCGTTACCGACAAGTCTCTTTACTCATTTTGTAATGCATCATCCCGCAACTAACTCATTAGTCACATTGCTTGCAAGGCTTCTTACGGTGTGCATTACCGACAGGGCCCAAAGATACCTCTTTGATACTCAGAGTGACAAATCCTAATCTTGATCTATGCCAACCCAACAAACACCTTCGGAGATACCTGTAGAGCATCTTTATAATCACCCAGTTATGTTGTGATGTTTGATAGCACACAAGGCATTCCTCCGGTATCCGGGAGTTGCATAATCTCATTGTCAGAGGAATATGTATTTGACATGAAGAAAGCAATAGCAATAAAACTGAATGATCAATATGCTAAGCTAACGGATGGGTCATGTCCATCACATCATTCTACTAATGATGTGATCCCGTTCATCAAATGACAACACATGTCTATGGTCAGGAAACTTAACCATCTTTGAGTAACGAGCTAGTCTTGTAGAGGCTTACTAGGGACTTGGTATTTTGTCTATGTATTCACACATGTATCAAGTTTCCGGTTAATACAATTATAGCATGAATAATAAACATTTATCATGAAATAAGGAAATATATAAAATAACAACTTTATTATTGCCTCTAGGGCATATTTCTTTCAAAACCCTCGAGGAGGCCTCCATGTATAGGAAGGCGAAAAGCGATCAGATCATTAGTAGAACACACACATACACCCACAGGAGAAGGAGCAGCCAGAGCCCTGGCCTATCTTCCTCCCTCCTTCGAACAGCTCTAGGAGCAACTCTGTACTGCTAGGTGCAACCTCATATAAACCACTCGACATGACTAGGTGTGTTATCTCTCTAGAGAGCTCCAAACCTGGGTATGTCTTGCGTCCCTCTCTCGCTCATGCCAAACTTGCCTCTGGAGCCCACCGGTGCCATCAAGCATGTACCTCTCTTTAGCCATCCCTTGGCATCAGTCGTGCGCACACCACGACAGTTGGCGCCCACCATGGGGCAGCTCGAGGTCCGGGCCGAAGACATGTTCCAGACGGGGCCCATCATTGATTTCGGTCAGTGTGTCGAGTGCTACGCGTCCCCCGAGCCCGTCACGCTCGCAGCGGACGTCATCTATGCCCTCACCGCCTCCTTCGCTGCGCCGCGCATCTCCGATGCGCCCACGACCGATGAGTACCCCAGCGGGGTGCTCGACGTCTCCAACTCACCCGTCCCCCTCGGCGATGACGTGTTCGCCGGGGCGGCAAATCTTTGCGTCCTGGTGGTGGTGTTCGCCAACGACTCCAGCTCTACTTTGTCCAACGCCGTGAAGAAGGCCGATGCTGCCAGCACCGTAGTGGAGCACACCAACGCGCTCGACCCACTACGCACCGCGATGCAGAACCTCTGCGTCCCATTGGCACTGACGCCGATGCCACCAACGTCACAGAAACCCTAGCTCATCTCGAGGAAGGCTGCAAGCACCTCTTGGACGAGGCCACAACACTCCCTGCTATGCAGTGTCGGCTTGAGTCCGCCCAGCGGGAGCGCAATGCCGTGTATGGCTTCACACCACCGCCGCCGAGCCCAGCCGGGTCACCGAGGTGGAGGCCTGTGGCGCCGCCATCGGTCGTGCCCTCGGCGCGGCTCCGATTATCTGCAACACACCCTACAAGGACTGCAGGGTGAAGAGCTGCAAGAGGTCCTGCAGCTAGCGTGTGAACGAGCTTCTCGACGTCGTGAATGCGCAGGAAGACTGCCTTGATCGTCCGACGGGATCAGTCGCGCGCCACTCTAAGGACCCCAAGCGCGTGCGATAGAACACGACGACTTCTCCGCGCCACAACGAAGCCTAATCTGGCCAAACATGAACCCGGGGCACCCGCATCGTGACGGCCGGAGACGGCATGGGCAATGAGCCGGCCACCGAAAGCCAGCACCTGCAAAACCCTCCTTCGCCATCCAGTTGATGTGGCAATTAGGCTTCGGCCAACCGACGCTACGCGATCCAGTCGCAAGACGGCTGGGCCCGCGCGCCATCGACGATGCCGACGCTCGCCACCGCCTCGACCAGCTCGCTATCTCCTTTGAGATGGAGTAAGACCACACTGCTGGGCCGACTTGTTTTGGCCCACACATCTGTGATGAGCCCTTCCACAAAGGGTTCATGCTGCCCCGCGACACCCCAAGTACAATGACACTGTCAAGCCGGAGGACTGGCTCATTGAATACACCATGGCCATCGGCATCGCAGGCGGCAACCGTCGCCTTGCCGTGCGCTACGCCCCGCTCATGCTCCAGGGTTCAGCCCACACGTGCACTACTGCAGGATGCTGCTAACGCGACACTACGATCACAGACCCTTCGACGAAACTGTGTGCAATGCAATAATCGCCAATGGTGGTGTAAAAAACCCATCAAAAAGGTGCAAAACGTTTGCGATGACGGATGCATCAAAGACGGTTCAGATTTTGGTTGCCTGTGCGATGCAGGGCATACGGTTCAGTTCAATTAACTGTTTGCGATGAGGAGGAACAAAAGAAACAGGCTGCCAGATGAAGGCGTGTGCGATGTACATCATACGGTTCACTCGGATGAACTGTTTTTGATGAGGCGGAACAATATACGACATACAGCGCACTCGGTTGAACCGTTTGCGTTGAGATGAGAGAACAGAAACGGTTTAATATAACAAGATGTGTGTGATATGCGGCAAACAGGTCTGTAATCGGAAACGTGTGGGAAAACTGATAACAACACAGACGATTCTTGTTAACAAGCTGTGTGTGTTGTGAGCAAACGATTTCTGGTATACAATTGTCAGTGCTTGATGAAATCATCACCGACGGGTTCCATTATTTAGTCCGTGTGTGATGTGATTTGCTCTTTCTTCAAAGGATCAACATATATACTTAAAAAGACAACATTCCAAAACCAAATTAAGCATACAATTACACAAGTGACTACACACATAACATTTCCACACACCAAAGTAAGCAATTACATGCATACTAAACTAGGAGAAACGAGGATCTAATCATAAACTTATTGTTGTGACGATGCTTGCCATTGCTCTGCTTCCGGTTGGATCCCTGCCCGTTTTCGGGAAGGAGACACTTCCTCATGTCAACGATCCGCCTGTACATGTCGTAGCTCGTGTACGCCTCCTTGGCCGCATACACGACGTGAGCTTTGTCGAGTTTCTCCATCCAGGCCGAGTGCCAGGCACGCTTGTCCTTGTTGCAGGAATCCTTCATGTCTCTATTGTTGGGGTCGATGATGGCCTCGGTGAGGTGAACCAGTGAGTCCTTCTCATGCTCCTTGATGCCCCAGATCTTGTATTGGCCCTGGATGTCGACATGATTCTGGCATGCGATGCCCGAATTCTCGAGAGCCTTTACATCGTTGGTGATGTCCACCGTAGCGAACATGTAGTGGGGGCTGTTGACAAACCTGGCGAAACGCTCGCAAGGCCTTGTGACCAAGCAGTAGCGATAGATGAGAACGTGGTGGCGCATGCACATCTGGGCTACGACGACCTTGGGACGAGACCCGACACGAGCACGGGTGTGCCCGAGGTCGAACCCGACCACCTTGTACTTCTCCTCCACAAGCAACAGCTCCATGATGTGGATGGAGTGCTCCACCCAGACAGGATCGTTGTTGTACACCACCAAGAGGTCCTTGAAGCTTTTGTGGGTGTCGACCACGGCATGCATGGTGAACTGCTGCTCATCGTCGGCAGCTGCTCGGAGCACCATTGGAGCCGCGCAGGATACCCTCCAAGAATTTCTCGTGCTGGGTGTGCTTCCTGTAATGGTGGGGCACGGTCGAAAGGTTGAAGAGACACAAGGGTTAAATGTCTACTGTAAATAATGGGGGCCGTCCGGCCTGTAATCATCACATCTTGTCATGACGTTCATAGCGGAGGATTCCAGTGCACGCTTGACAACACCACACAACACGCGTTTCGTTTGACCACGCGTGGGCTCGAAGAGGCGCCAAATGTATCGTCGGTGAGCCTGTTCCCACGCTACCACGCAGTTTACCGCGTAAGCTCCCCGCCCGGCTAGTTTGGCCATGTGTCGGCTAGAAGAGGGACAAATCATGGACGTTTATTGGCAAAAAGCTTTGTAAAAACGAACTGTGTGAAATGACTTCGGTCATAAGTTTACCCGTGGATGACGAGGTCAAAGTTACACAGAAGGGTGATGATGGACACTCGAGTGCGATAATTAATTCTGCGCTCTACAAGGCACATGGTGGAAGAAACCAACTGTGTGCAATAATGTCGAAGATTGCAGTCGAGTTAGCTATAAAGATCGTGTGCTGTGAGATCGACAAGGTAAACAGATTTGAGAATGGTTAATAAAAACTAAGACCGTTGCATATTAAGGTCAAAATAGTGCTACCAATATACGAGTCTCATACGATGCCATTTCAACGATTGTACCACAAAAGCTCGAAATATTACAAGATTCAAATTCTAGAGTTATATGGCTCAAATTCGATGATTACAAGGTTCAAACTGATATTAGAAATGAAATTTAGCTCATCAGCTGCAAACACTCGCGCTGATCCGCTGAACATGGATATCAGAGAGGTTCAAACTAATATTACCACTTCTAAGTTTGGTTTCGAAACCTCACAATTTTTGCAAAGGGGTCAGCCACTAAGAAGTCATGCATGGGGTTGACGCGATGACTTCTGATTACTCTATCATCTGAAGTTCCAAAATGAAATTCAGCATTTTTGGAGCCTACTCCATTCCACCGCTGGCGTCGACACTGATCAAGAAACCATTCATTTTTGTGAAATAAATGTAGGGCAAACCTCATTACCTTCAGCACCCTTGCTCTAACAATAAAGAACCTGGCGAATATAATCTCCGGTAAGGTCGCTCGGTAGGAGTTCAAAGTAATTTCTGAGAGATGCAGATCTGGGCATTCGATGTGATTGTTATATTGTATCACATTATCCACCACTGGGCCTAATCCTATCTGCAAAAGTACAAAATGTGTTAGTGCGTACATGCAGTTTTGAACACTACTACATGCCTATTTGGTTTGCAGGATTTGTAAAATGCACTAACATGCCATTTTCGATCTGACATGATTAACATGGGCATTAACATGCCATCTTCGATCTTCACAAGTGGTTGGAGTGGATGAAAAGTTCCCTAAAAAAACTAGTACATATGAATCCAAAGGAGAAATGCATATGGATTGGAACCATATGGATCAAGCAACCAAATTGGTGGGGGGGGACATGTGTGTACTGAAATCCTCCAAAAGAATCCTTCAGAAATCATAGTACATTGTCATTGTAAACTTGGAAAAGGGTGCCACAAATTGAACTCCATTATGGTTAACATTTAACAGGAAAGAAACATCCCCTCGATATATAGCTTCTCCAGGCACGGAAAGCATCTCGGGAAACTGACAACTTGCTCCAGGTTGGGGCCGATAGATTATAGTGTGAAGACCTTCACTGTGCGCAGTTTCGGGGTCAAGCTTGTCGGAATCATTTTCTGAATGACAGACGAACAAACATCTTCAAAATTAGAAATAATGTTAATTTGTAGAAGGAGATGTAGAAGGCGACTGTTGTACCTGAAAGGGTGTGGATCCAATAACAAGTTCGGAGTATTTGTGAGACGAGTAGCCCACCACTGTCAATTTTGGCGCAGAAATGACATTGATTCTTGTTGGACCTTCTTGATCAACTAGAAGTAATATATCAAGTGCAGGCGTGTCCTCAGTGACCATATAGTGGTACACATCTTGTGATGTCTTCACTACAAAAAAAGACACACTCGTGACATTTTGGCCCGAAAGAATTTCTTCCTGTCATGCTTATGACACTTCTATGACGATAATTGTGATAAAAACCCGTATCATCATAGATGTGGTGGGCTCCTACTTCTATGACAAAAAATCATGACAGAAAATGGACTTTTCATCCTGGGCGGGCCGGAGACGCAGTTGGATGACATTCTTTGGGCCATCCATGACGGAAAAAACCGTGGTAGAAGCGAGGGCGAGGAAAATATCTGGGAGTTCCCGGTTACGGTGGGTGGTCGAGGCCAAGCGATGCATGGAGGGATTGCGCATTTCTCTCGTACATGTACGTGTGTGTGCGATGCGTTGGGCTCTAAGTGAAGCCGAGCGAGGCGTTCACCTACTGAACCTGAGCGATTGCACTGCAGGCTATGCGTTACTGAACCCGAGCTATCGATCGATCTGGCTGTTAACTGAACTTGATCGAGCGATTCCTTTGCTACTGCTGCTAACTGAAGCCGAACGAACATGCTGCCTCTTGATGAACAGTTCCCGGTGGGGGTTTGATGAATAGGACCCCGTGGTATAATAGATAGAGGCCGTTGCCGCTGGATGAACAGGACCCTGATCAAGCCGATTGGGGGTGGATGAACAGGACCCCATGGAGGGCTGGTTGAACAGTAGCCGGTAGAGGGCTGGATGAATAGTAGCCGGTGGAGGGGTGGTTGAACAGTAGCCGGTGGAGGTTGGTGGAGGCTGGCTGAACAGGAACTGGTGGAGGCAGGAGGGAGACACCGTGGATGAATAGTCGCAGGTGGAGGCTAGAGGAGGTCGATGGTGGATGAACAGTAACCCGTGGAGGCTAGAGCGAGGCAGTAGATGGTGGGTGAACAGTAGCCCCGTGGAGTCCCGTTTTGCGGTACGCCACACCCCTCCCGATGAACAAGACCCCCATTTCGATCGTAGGAGGTTGAAGAAAAGTATGTTTCCTTCATTTTGCGGTACGCCACACCCCTCCCGATCAACAGGACCCCGTTTCGACCATAGGATCTCGAACACAAGTCCGTTTCCTCTGTTCTGTGGTACGCCAGACCCTTCCCGATGAAAAGGACCCTGTTCGACCGTACGCGCTTGAACAGAAGGCCATTTTCCTCCGTTTTGCGGTACGCCAAACCCCATTCTGGTTGTTCCGTCCAAGACAGTTGGCTCCCGTTGAACACGATGCGTTCCGACCTAGTGGCTTCGCTCCCGATGAACATGATGATGTTTCTCCGTTCTGACCCAGCCACTTGGCTACCGATAAACAGGCCCTTCCGGTGGGTCCCTGCTGTCAGGTGGAGGAATCTTTATTTTGTGCGTAATAAGGAGGCACTTCCTTGCTTGCCATCGTGGACCCAGCTGTCAGCCTCTCCACGTACAGTCCTCTTCCGATGGATGTCGTTCGTTGACCACGTTGACCACGCCGCGCCAAGAGCACCACGGCGGTGGATGATGGCAAGGCCTAGGAAGGGAACGACCCAGAGTCGGGGAAGACTCGACAGTGGTTTCCCACGCAGTGGTGAGTATGAGGGTTTACTGGTTCAGCTACCATCACCGGAAAATAATAGGAGGTGTGGGTGATCAGAGGAATGGCCTGGCCAGCGATGGAGTAGGGCGGGGCGGTGCGGCCTGTGCGGCAGCACAACCGGCCACGGGAGGCGGGAGCAGGCAGTCCCACCGGCGCTGGTTTGGGTGGCTGGAGCAAGAAGATCAGATATTGAAGAAGCACCACAACCGTTAGATGGACATCCAATGGCCACTGCTAATAGAATCATGTATTGACTATAAGTTGACAAAGTGTTGCGTACGCGTCAACCTAGTAGACCCACAAGTCAGCCTCCAAATCTGTCCCAAACAACATACAACCTGAAATTTCTAGCCAGATTCAAATTAATTTAAAAACTAAACATACCTTAATTTAAATCCAATGAAATTTTATCCGCACAAAACCAATGAATTTAAAATATCAAAATCCAAAAGAAAAAAGTATTTTGGAACTAATTGCCTGTTTGCTGTATTTTTTTATTTTACAGCCAATTTATTATTACTTATAGCCCATTTTCTAGGCAAGCCCGAATGCACCCCTCCTCGCCTTGAAAGATTTCCGGCCCAACAGGGTGTAGTAAAGCAAGTAGGCCTATGTTGGTTATTTTGCAAAAAAACAAATAGCTGAGCTAGCCATTTTCAGAAAGAAAAAAAGCTGGGCTGGTCATGTGGTAAACATATGAAATAAAAGCCTGGGTTAGACGGGCCACGCCTCCCACACAACCCAGTCGATACCCTTCTCCGTCTCGAAAAAAATACTATGCACGCTGCTGGGTCTCGGGTGTTTGCCCCTCCTTGTGCAGTTATCTCGCTTATTGACTGCGTTGACAGTGGTGTGTGACCCAGATGTCAAGAAACCATCAGGAGGAACCCTTTTTTCTTGTAAAAAGGAGGCACTTTCTTGCCTACTGCCCATGATCCTGGTGGATCCCTACTGTCATCCTCACCATGTACAGTAATCTCCTTATTCCTCTCGGTTGTTGACCATCTTGACAACACCGGAGGGCGGCGCCGCGGCGAGCGAACCAAGGTGGAGGACTATGGTGAGGCCTTAGATGGGAACGAACAGGAGTCGGGGAAGATGCGGAGAGTTTTAGGGTGCGATGTGGCCATGATGCATGCGCGGTAGCACAACGAGCTGTGGGAGGCAGGAGCAGGCGGTCCTGCCGGCGCTGGTTTGGCTTTGGCGGCTGGAGGAAGAAGAGACTGAAGAAACCCAACAGACGTTGAATGTCAATCCAACGGTCGATGGTGGCACAATTGTTTGTTGACTAAGCCGACACCTAGCATACTTTTTTATATGTAGGAAGAAAAGAAAAACTGGGCTCGTTCGCCTGATAACATTCCTGAAATTGCCACCGTTCGATCTTGCGTCGCAACTAAAACTGCGAGGAAAATGCGTTTGTTTGTCGTCCTCCTCCCAGGGAACGTTCGCCACATACGTGACTAGCACCCTTGGTTTTCAACGGAGAGGTCTTGGGTTCGAGTGCCAGGAACCCTCAATTTTGTCCTCCTTCCTTCCTCGCAAAAAAGAGAAAGAAAATCAAAGACTAGAGAAGGCATATAGAACAAGCTAGTGTACCAGTAAAGAGACATTGATGAGTTTTAGAAAAAAAAAGAGATGTGCTCCTGTAGCTGGTTTGAATCCAAACCTAGACTATAACTATATATGGTGCTATGCTACTCTGCAAGTAATGAAACTGAAAGTTTCCAACGTTCGCTTCTCCTCTTCTCTACTTACTCTGCCTAGCATCAAAAGCTCTCGCCGCAGCAACCATGTTCGCTGGCGGCTCGTCCACCTGCTCTTCAACAGGCAACAACCAGATATGCTCTGTACCATCACCTGTGGGTCTCATCACACCCCCGCCGGCACACGCACCGTAGCCGGTTGCTCATCGCAACCCGCTACCGTTGGTGCGGTTCCATGATATGTCTCCAATGTATCTATAATTTTTGATTGTTCCATGCTATTATATTATTTGTTTTGGATGTTTAATGGGCTTTAATATGCACTTTAATATTATTTTTTGGACTAACCTATTAACCAAAGGCCCAGTGCAAATTGCTATTTTTTTTGCCTATTTCAGTGTTTCGCAGAAAAGGAATATCAAACGAAATACAAACGGAATGAAACCTTCGCGAGGATTATTTTTGGAACAAACGCAATCCAGGAGACTTGGAGTGGACGTCAAGGAAGTAACGATGCAACCAAAAGGCAGGAGGGCGCGCCCAGGGGGGTTGGCGCGCCCCCACCCTCGTGGGCCCCTCGTAGCTCCACCGACCTACTTCTTTCGCCTATATATACTCATATACCCTAAAAACATCCAGGAGCACCACGAAACCCTATTTCCACCGCCGCAACCTTCTATACCCGTGAGATCCCATCATATTAATCTCCCATCAACTAGCTATTTTTATCGAAGTTTATTTTGCAATCTTTAATTTTCAATCTATACAACAAAAATACCAACAATATTTATCTTATTATCTTTATCATATCTCACTTTTGCAAGTGGCCGTGAAGGGATTGACAACCCCTTTATCGTGTTGGTTGCAAGGTTCTTAATTGCTTGTGCAGGTACTAGAGATTTGCGTGTACTATCCTACTGGATTGATACTTTGGTTCTCAAAAACTGAGGGAAATACTTACGCTACTTTGCTGCATCACCCTTTCCTCTTCAAGGGAAAACCAACGCATGCTCAAGAGGTAGTGATGTCTACTACGCAACCTTCTTCTTGTAGACGTTGTTGGGCCTCCAAGTGCAGAGGTTTGTAGGCCGGTAGCAAATTTCCCTCAAGTGGATGACCTAAGGTTTATCAATCCGTGGGAGGCGTAGGATGAAGAAGGTCTCTCCCAAACAACCCTGCAACCAACTAACAAAGAGTCTCTTGTGTCCCCAACACACCCAATACAATGGTAAATTGTATAGGTGCACTAGTTCGGCGAAGAGATGGTGATACAAGTGTAATATGGATGGTAGATATAGGTTTTTGTAATCTGAAAATATAAAAACAGCAAGGTAACTAAAGATAAAAGTGAGCATAAAAGTTGTTGCAATGATAGGAGACAAGGCCTAGGGTTCATACTTTCACTAGTGGAAGTTCTCTCAACAAGGATAACATAATTGGATCATATTACTAGCCCTCAACATGCAGCAAAGAGTCACTCCAAAGTCACTAATAGCGGAGAACAAACGAAGAGATTATTGTAGGGTATGAAACCACCTCAAAGTTATTCTTTCTGATCGATCTATTCAAGAGTCCGTAGTAAAATAGCACGAAGCTATTCTTTCCGTTCGATCTATCATAGAGTTCGTACTAGAACAACACCTTAAGATACAAATCAACCAAAACCCTAATGTCACCTAGATACACCTCAAGTATCCGTGGGCATGATTATACGATATGCATCACACAATCTCAGAAACATCTATTCAACCAACACATAGAACTTCAAAGAGTGCCCCAAAGTTTCTACCGGAGAGTCAAGACGAAAACGTGTGCCAACCCCTATGCATAGATTCCCAAGGTCACGGAACCCGCAAGTTGATCACCAAAACATACATCAAGTGAACCGATAGAATACCCCATTGTCACCGCAGGTATCCCACGCAAGACATACATCAAGTGTTCTCAAATCCTTAAAGACTCAATCCGATAAGATAACTTTAAAGGGAAAACTCAATTCATCACAAGAGAGTGGAGGGGGAGAAACATCATAAGATCCAACTATAGTAGCAAAGCTCGCGATACATCAAGATCGTGTCATCTCAAGAACACGAGAGAGAGAGAGAGAGAGAGAGAGAGAGAGAGAGAGAGAGAGATCAGACACATAGCTACTGGTACATACCCTCAGCCCCGAGGGTGAACTACTCCTCCCTCGTCATGGAGAGCGCCGGGATAATGAAGATGGCCATCGGTGAGGGTTCCCCCCTCAGGCAGGGTGCCGGAATAGGGTCTAGATTAGTTTTTGGTGGCAACAGAGGCTTTCGGCGGCGGAACTCCCGATCTAGGTTATTTTCCAGAGGTTTGAGTATATATAGGAGGTGTTGGAGTCTGGGGCAAGTAAAGGGGGTCTCCGGGCTGTCCACGAGGCAGGGGCGCGCCCAGGGGGAGGGCGCGCCCCCTACCCT
Source organism: Secale cereale (assembly GCA_902687465.1). NCBI lineage: Eukaryota > Viridiplantae > Streptophyta > Magnoliopsida > Poales > Poaceae > Secale > Secale cereale. The sequence continues at coordinate 726,412,502 of LR738715.1, forward strand.
CGTGGGTAGCCCGTGGACCTTCTGGTCCTCCTCTGGTACTCTCTGGGCTTCTTCTGGTCCAAAAACGTCCTCCGTTGAGTTTCATGTCAACTGGGCTCCGTTTGATATTCCTTTTCTGCGATACTCTAAAATAGGAGAAAAACAGAAACTGGCACTGGGTTCTGGGTTACCCAAAAATCTTATAAAAGTGTATATAAAAGTCCATAAAACATCCTAGAAGGATAATATAATAGCATGGAACAATAAAAAAATTATAGATACGTTGGAGACATATCAGGTAGCAAGAAGGATTTCTTGCGCCGTTGCCGGTGAGATTTACGCCAAGTCAAGTCAAGATTTGATCTCGCATCAACTTGCCAATTTCTGGCGCCGTTGCCGGGGAGATCTACGCACAAGTCAACACATACCAAGTACCCATCATAAACTCTTCTCCCTCACATTACATTATTTGCCATTCGCCTCTCGTTTTCCTCTCCCCCACTTCTAAAACATTTTCAGAAATTCAAAAAAATATTTGCCTTCTCTCCGTTTGCCTTTTTCTCGCTCGATCTTATGTTTGCTTTTGTTTCCATGTGCCTTCTATTTGCTTGCATCTTCGCTTGATAAAAATCTATCTATGGATCCTCATCCACTTGCTAATCTTTTTAAAAGATCGAATTATGATGAACCAATTGCTAGTGAGGTGAGTGCACTAGATTATCTTTATGAGGTTTTGCTTGGAATTCGTGAATCTGAAATTTGTGATGAAGTGTTGAAAGAAGAAAATTATGAAGTGATTCACGATAGCTATTTTAATGAAAAACATGATTGCAATGATACTATTGTAAATTCTATTAATGTCAATTGTGTTGATGATATATATGATCATGATTGGGGGTGATTCTTTAGTTAATTATTGGGGGTGATTCTTCTTATGATCTTGAAAACTTATTTAAGCCCCATGATATATATGAGATTGATAATAATGTTTGCCATAATATTGAAAGTGGGTTTGGAAGAGTGTCAACTTTAGATCCCACATATTTGGAGAATGTTCAATCTTATGATTTTTTTGATAAAAGTGGGTTTGGAGAGGTCATGACTTTAGTTAATTATGATCCCACTATTTTGGAAGAGTGTCAATTTCGTATGCATGTGGATCGTGTTGAGAATATGTTTTGTGATAACTATATTGTTGAATTTGCTTATGATCCTACATGCAATTATTATGAGAGAGGAAAATATGGTTGTAGAAATCTTCATGTTACTAAATTACCTCTCTTCCTGTTGAGATTGATATTATTTTCTTTTTCTTCCTTGCATATGCTAGATATTGCTTGTCTTGATTTGTTTTCCTATAAAATGCCTATGCATAGGAAGTATGTGAGACTTAGATGTGATTTTCACATGCTATATGATGCTCCTTTTTGTGCTTCAAGTCTTATATTTTATGTGAGCATCATTGAAATCTCAAGCCTACCTTAATGGCTATAAAGAAAGAGCTTGTTGGGAGGCAACCCAAATTTATTTTTGTTCTTTGCTTTTTGCTCCTATTTAGTAATAAATAATTCATATAGCTTCTGTTTAGATGTGGTTTTATGTTTTAATTAGTGTTTGTGCCAAGTAGAACCTTTGGGAAGACTTGGGTGAAGTCTTTGCGATCTTGCTGTAAAAAAACAGAAACTTTTGCGCTCATGAGATTAGCTGCCATTTTTTTTAATGCAGAGTGCTTTTAAGTTGATTATTTTTAAATATGATTAATAGACAAATTCCTCACGTCCACCAATTTATTTCATAATTTTCGGAGTTACAGAAGTATTCGAAAGTTACAGATTGCTACAGACTGTTCTGTTTTCGACATATTCTGTTTTGCGTGTGTTGTTTGCTTATTTTGATGAATCTATGGGTAGTATCGGGGGGGGGGGGTATGAACCATAGAGAAGTCGGAATACAGTAGGTTTAACACCAATATAAATAAAGAATGAGTTCATTACAGTAAGTTAAAGTGGTGGTTTGTTTTCTTATACTAACGTAGCTCATGAGATTTTCTGTTGAGTTTTGTGTTGTGAAGTTTTCAAGTTTTTGGGTAAAGATTTGATGGATTTTGGAATAAGGAGTGGCAAGAGCCTAAGCTTGGGGATACCCAAGGCACCCCAAGGTAAAATTCAAGGACAACTAAAAGCCTAAGCTTGGGGATGCCCCGAAAGGCATCCCCCCTTTCGTCTTCGTCTATTGGTAACTTTACTTGAGGCTATATTTTTATTCACCACATGATATGTGTTTTGCTTGGAGCGTCTTGTATGATTTGAGTCTTTGCTTTTTAGTTTACCACAAACATCCTTGATGTACACACCTTTTGGGAGAGACACACATGAATCGGAATTTATTAGAATACTCTATGTGCTTCACTTATATCTTTTGAGCTAGATAATTTTGCTCTAGTGCTTCACTTATATCTTTTTAGAGCATGGTGGTGGTTTTATTTTATAGAAATTATTGATCTCTCATGCTTCACTTATATTATTTTGAGAGTCCTTTAGAACAGCATGGTAATTTGCTTTGGCTATAAAATTAGTCCTAATAAGATAGGCATCCAAGATGGGTATAATAAAAACTTTCATATAAAGTGCATTGAATACTATGAGAAGTTTGATACTTGATGATCATTTTGAGATATGAGGATGGTGATATTAGAGTCATGCTAGTAGAGTAGTTGTAAATTTGAGAAATACTTGCGTTGAGGTTTGCAAGTCCCGTAGCATGCACCTATGGTAACCGTTGTGTGACAAATTTGAAGCATGAGGTATTTCTTTGATTGTCTGTAATGCCCATGATGGGACTATACCTCCTACGTGTCGAGGCACGACTTAAAGGTATAAGCCCATTCTGGAATGATCTCAAGTTCGGTATCTTTGCACATCTCATGTAAAAATGGGGATGAAAAACAAAAGAGATAGTTGGCTTACACTCGCCACGTCACACAATTCATTACATAGCCAAACATCATTCAAATAACATCACAACCCGACTACGGGTGAAGATCCAAATGAAATATACCAATTACATAAAGCCACAGGTCCGAATCGCCCCTAGTAGAAACCACTACTGATCATCGGGATAGTGCACATAGTAACGGCTACGTTCCTCATCATACTCCCAGTATAGCTCTGTGCCGTCACCTCAGTAGCTCACCATGGTACCTGCATCTGGTGTGGTGTAGAATCTGTGAGCCACAGAGGACTCAGCAATCCCGTTCCTGGGTAGCACAACTATCTAAGCCTTAGGTGTGGAACAAGGCTGAAGAAAGAATAAAAGGCTGCAGCTGCACTAGCACTAGCTTACGTAATAAGAGCGAGAAGATAAGTGCCACGAGCGACAAGATGATCACGAAGTGATCCTAACTAAGCACGACAATCATAACCCCACCGTGTTCACTTCCCGAACCCCTTTTCGGAAAATGACCGTCATGGTACTCACACTGGTAGTGTGTTCACAACATGGTGTCAAGTTTTCTACAACCGGATATTAACAAATTCCCATCTGTCACATAACCACGGGCACGGCTTTCGAAAGTTCAAAACCCTGCAGGGGTGTTCCAACTTGGCCCACTACAAGCCCATGATCAGCGGAGTCGCAACTCCAAGGTGGGAAGACCCGAGTATCCTTGGAATCCCGTGCTCAAGATACTCCGACTAAGGTAAGGCTAATCCAGCAAATCCTCCCGGCGTGCCGACACCCTGATAGTAGCCGCGCGTATCTCGTCTCAGGCCACGACCGGATGGGCGATGCTACAGGTTTTTACCAGACCTTAGGTTCCCCGAAGGTGGCCGTGCAGGACCCCCAGTTTGGACCAACACTCATGTGGAGCACTGGCCCGGGTTGTTGATTAAGAAGAGGGTTAATTACTCCCTATGCAAGTTTTTAGTTGTTTAGGCAAATAGTACCAATGTTGGGACTTGCTGGAAAAGACTTAGCGCTAAGCGGTTTATCGAGGGGGTCCCATAACCCCAACCGTGTGAGGAACGCAAAATCAAGGAACATAACACCGGTTTATACGGTTCCTAGGGCGGCATGAGTGGAACAAAACACCGAGCAAGAGGCTCAGCCTTCCACCCATTACCAATATATAGATGATTTCATTAAAGAGTTTATATAGTGTGATATCCCAACAAGATTCAACGTGAAGCAAGAATCTTCAAATCTTCTCCTGCAACTAGCAATGCTATAAGAGGGGCTGAGCGAAGCCTACGTAGCCAATCAAGGGTTTGCATAGGTAGGGTGGTTAGACAAATACATGGTTACAATAGGAGGCTGACAGACAAACATGGGCATCGAGGCAATAAGCTAAAGAGCGAGACTTCTAGCAATAGGCAAAGATAGTAATGATATCTGGGTCAGGTCATCTTGCCTGTCGAGTCGTCGATGGGATCGTAAGAGGGCTCCTCGTTCTCAAACTCGGTAGTAACCTCGTTATCGTACTCGGTCTCGGCTTCCAGCTCTACTCAACACAGGAACACACGAGGCACGAAATCAAACAAGGTGCAATGCGCAAACTACAGGATGCATGGCTGATGCACTAAGGAAGCACTACAGATGCACTTAGGATGCACAGTAAGACAACATAGGAAGCACAAAGAAACAGCACAAGAAACATGACAATTTGCTCAAGCAAGTAGGATGCAAGACAAGTCTATTTAGGATGCAAAACATGGCAGGGTAGGAAGCACAGAGGAACAACACAAGAAACAACAGGTTTAAATGAGGCCGGAAACTACTTAAGACAAATCCGGTGAGTCCTCATATGCATAGTTTGAAATTAATCCAGATCTGAACAAACCTTAAGTTAAAGTTGTTAAACATCAAGTTAACATGCACCATGACAATCTACACGAAATTCTAGTAAAGTTTCATATAAAGTTTGTATAAAACGGAGCTACGGTCTAGAAGATATGATCAAAACAAGATAAGCATGGCAACGGTGCAAAATGCACCCAAACATCAAGCAACATACTCTAAAACATGTTAAAAATATGATATAATGAATCTACATGCAAAACCACACAAGTTTCATGTAGGACTCACCCAAAACGGAGCAATGGGCTAAAAGATACACCCGAAACAATAAACAATGCAAAGCTGAAATTAACAGCCACATAGCAACTTCGGAGCAAGAAATATATACTCTACAGCACTCAAACATGGTGACAAGAAGCATGGACATGAAGTATACATATCCTACAGCAAACAACTCCACTGGAGCATCTCCATAGGAGGCATGGATCAATAGCAACAAGCTACAACATTTTGAACATGACAATAAAAACCTGACAGCAGTATTTTATAGCAACGTGGGAGCAAGAATTAAATATGCTACAGCAACCCAAATGGACAAGTGAGGGCATGGATGGATAGACAGCAACATATACAACAAGGAATCATCAATAGTCACCCCAAAACTAACATGGATTTGCCTAGAACATCAAGCAAACATAGCATCAGGATATTACAGATTCCAAACTTAGTGAAATTTCACTAAGTGTTAAAACAGCAATATTATTATGGCATGTTTGTGAGCATGTTTAAGTCACCTCAAAGCATAACATGGCAAGTGGTTTGCACCACAGCAAAGAACACATGATGGGGACATCAATAGCAACGAGCTCCTCAACTAGGCATCCCGTAACAAGTTTAAAAACCTAACAACCACATGCACTTTTGCAATGGAGATAAACATGGCAATATTTATTCTATCATGCATCCTATAGCAACCAACATGTAGAGCATCTCATGATGAACATTTGGACATATCATTTGCTTCATTTGGAAAAACATGCATCAAGTTATCACATCTCAAACATGGCATCAAAACAACTAATAGCAGCAGTTTATAACAAGTAGCACTCTTGTCACGAAGATTAAGACGTCTAGATGGACTCAAACATGCATGACACAATGGAACAAAACATAGTACAAGTCACCACGATCATTTTGACATATTATATGCACAAAACGGACAAGCATAGTAAAAGTTATCATCATCACAAAAATGCATCAGACATCTAAAAATTACTAAAAAGGACTTAGGAAAAACAGGGTCAACCTGACTGGATCGGGTCAACGGGTGGCGGGCGGTCAATGGAGTGGATCGGGTCCGCGGGCAAACGGGCGAACCCGTTAGGTTTTCCTGGTCTGGATCGGGCGAGCGGCTGGATCGATCGATCGATCCCGAGCGCTCGACGGCGGCGGTTCGGCGGGGGCCCGCGGCCGCGGCTGCTCCGGCCGGCGGGGAACCGGAGGAGGCCGGCGAGGGCTGCCCGGCCGACGGCGAGGGTGCCCGAGGGCGTGGCGGTGGAAGCTTCGAAGGGCGGCGACGAGGCTTGGGGTCGGGCCGGAGGAGCCTGGGGCCGGCGGCGCGAGCTCCCGGCGGCGCGGCGACGATCCGGCCGCCTGCGGGTGGCGGCGCGGCGGCCGGCGCGGAGAAGGACGGCGGAGGGGGCTCAAAGGCGGCGCGGCAGTGGTGCGGGCCGCGGGGGGCGGGGACGGGCCAGGCGGGCCCGCGCGGTGGGAGGCGGCGGCTGTGTCCGGCGCGGACGGACATGTCCGCCCGGCACGGAAAACGAGGCGCGGCTGGAGCTAGGAGGAGGCTAGGGTTTTGGACGAAAATGGAGGGGTGGACGTTTATATAGGCACAAGGAGTTAGGAGACTCCAAATGGGGAGCGGTTTTCGGCCACGCGATCACAATTCAACGGCCGAGATGATGGGAAGGGTTGAGCTGGGTTGTTGGGCTGTTGTGGAGGGGGTCTTGGGCCTCAAAGAGGAGGCACTTTTAGCCCACGAGGTTACCCGTTGGAGTACCAAACGAACTCCAAACGCGACGAAACTTGACAGGCGGGTTACACGTATCAAAACAACATCGCACGACAAGTCTCACGTCATTCCGGAAACGTTACACGCCCAAACACGAAAGAAGTACTCGGGGATGCCACGGGCACGTGTGAGAGCGTCGGAACTCGAAACGGACAACGGGAAGAGACGAGTGGGACCGGATGCAAAAGACAGCACAAATGCAATGCAATGCACATGACAACATGACATGGATGAATGCACACACGCATACGACAAAACGACGAAAACCCGAAAAGACGAAGAACCCGGAATGGAACTGATGAAGCCAAAGTTTATATATTGCCATATAGGGAAAGTGTTACATCCGGGGCATTACATTGTCATCCTTTCTGTGGAGGTCGGGATCGCACGATGGTTAACTCCTACCAAACCTTCCCCTAGAAGCAGCCATGTAGTACTTTGTTTTGATTACTTGTAGATTTTTGCAATAAGTATGTGAGTTATTTATGACTAATGTTGAGTCCATGGATTATACGCTGTCTCACCCTTCCACCATTGCTAGCTTCTCTAGTACCGCACAACTTTCGCCGGTACCATAAACCCACCATATATCTTCCTTAAAATATCCACCATACCTACCTATTATGGAATTTCCATAGCCATTCCGAGATATATTGCCATGCAACTTTCCACCGTTCCGTTTATTATGACATGTTTCATCAATGTCATATTGCCTTGCATGATCATGTAGTTGACATCGTATTTGTGGCAAGGCCACCATGCATAATTTTTCATACATGTCACTCTTGATTCATTGCCTATTCCGGTACACTGCCGGAGGCATCCATACAGAGTCATATTTTGGTCTAGTACCGAGTTGTAATCTTTGAGTTGTAATTAAATAGAAGTGTGATGATCGTCATTATTAGAGCATTGTCCCGGAAAAAAAGCCAAATAAAAAAGTAAAGGACAAATTGTGGGGACCCCGACTTAAAAGTCGAGATCACCGAATGCACGTGTATAGTGATCCCAGAGATCAATGCTCACTGAACACACAGAAGCTGAATAACAAGAGTCTTACATCCATACAAATAGTCTTACACGAATTATGGCCATTATGGCCAAGTCTTACATAGATAGAGCCTCACGGGCTGAATAGTAAATAACTCAAATAGCGGAAGTCTTCGATAACGGGTAGAACCCATGCCATCTGCCTTAACCCTACAGGCATTCTGACTGGGATAGCGTCCTAGTTCGCATGTTCGTCTCCAAAGAACTCTTCCTCATAATCCTGTTCTTCCATGCCTGGCCAATTAAATAACCAGTGGCAAGCCAATGAGTACTTTGAATGTACTCGCAAGCAACCCATGATGTGGTTTAAAGTAACAATGCAATTTGAACAATAATGAGCAATCTAGCAATGGGCTAGAATAAGTATTCCACCATCAAGTTTATGCATCAATAAACTCCTGTAACCTCGAAGGCAGATTACCAATATCAACATGAATATGATTCAACTCATCGAGTCAAGTCACCACCTTGACTCATCACACACATACTTGCATCGAAGAAGTAAAATTCTGGACATAGTTTAAGTAGCACCACCTGATACGTCCAAAACGTATCTACAATTTCTGCTTGCTCCATGCCACTTTTGGGTGATATTGCCATGATATTCATACACTTCCATACACTTTTGATCATATTTGGACTAACTTACTAATCCAGTGCACCCCAGTGCCAGTTTTTGTTTTCGGCTGTTTTTGAATTTCAGGTTTTCACGTTTCGAGAACTGCCCAGAAAAATCCATAAAAAATATATAAAAAATCAGCGTTCCAGGAGCTAACGTGCGGCCAAAGTATAGCCGGGGGGACCCACCGGGGCTCCAGGCGGCCTGTGGGCGCGGCCCCCCATGGGCCGCGCCGGGGGGCGCCTGGGCACCCCTGACCCCCTCTGGTGGCCCCCTTTGGCATTTATTTAAAGCGTGTCGAGGAAACCCTGATTCCGAAACCCTTTTCTCCAGACGCGTTTCCGATCTCCGCCGCCATCGCCATCAAGCTTCTCGGGACCAGAATTCCTGCGCCGGCACCCTGCCGGGACGGGGAAGTGCCCCCGGATTCATCTCCATCGACGTTGCTTCCTCCCTCCATGATGCGGGAGTAGTTCCTCCTCGGGACTGAGGTTCTTACCAGTAGCTATGTGGTCAACTCTCTCTCCCATGATGTGATCTTCGTTGTGATCATAGGCTAGGTTAATCTAGGGTGTTTCCCTTCCTCTATGTATTGGATTGATGTACTCACTTGTCTTTATCTAGTATAATCCCCGAGACCAAGGTGACAGCGGTCTATTGGACATGGATTAGAACAATATTTTCATGAGTGATTTCCTTTCTTGTGTGTTGATTGAAGATTGAGAGTCTCTTGGTGCTTGTCTTTGACTATCCTTTAGATATGTTATGGTGATTGTGGGACTCTCTTTGGATGGCCGCGGTGACATTGGGAAATCCTTAGATTGAGAACTACGAACTTTGAGGTGTGCTTTTGTAGCCCCACATAATTCTCGTCCTCTCTTGACCACGAAGGAATGATCTCCGAGTGTGTCCCCTTTGCATGTTTTATGGGAAATATCATGTGATTCGATTATGTTAATGTTGTTGGGAGTTGCCACTAGTGAAAGTATGAACCTTAGGCCTTGTTTCCACCATTGCAATACCATTTGTGGTCACGTTTACTACTTGTTTGCTTGCTGCACTTTTTATTACATATTTATATTACCTTGTTTTGCCATCCGTATCACTTGCCATTTAACATCTCTTCGCCGAACTAGTGCACCTATACATCTGACAAGTGTATTAGGTGTGTTGGGGACACAAGAGACTTCTTGTATCATAGTTGCAGGGTTGCTTGAGAGAGACCATCTTCAACCTCTACTTCCCTGAGTTCGATAAACCTTAGGTCATCCACTTGAGGGAAATTGCTACTGTCCTACAAACCTCTGCGCTTGGAGGCCCAACATAGTCTACAAGAGTAGAAGCGTGTGTAGACATCAAGCTATTTCTGGCGCCGTTGCCGGGGAGGTGAGTGCTTGAAGGTATTTCTTTAGATCTTGCAATTAAATCTTTTTGTCTCTTGTTTTTTATTATTTCACTAGTTATGCTTATGGAAAACCTTATTATTGGATCGTTGCTTGCGGGAGGACACCCCACACCTGTGGTGGTTGCTCCTCCTCCTACTGAAATTGTGCCCTATAGAATACTGGCTGATATTATCGATCATGTTTTGGCTAATCGTTATGCAGGAGACAGACATCCCGATGAACACTTGCTATATCTGTCACAACTATGTTCATTATTTAAGCTTGCAGGTGTATCGAGGGAGTTTGTCATGAGGAAATTATTTGCCTTGTCACTGAAAGGAAAAGCATTGGAATGGTATAGGCTACTAAATGACTCTCACCTGCTGGAGTGGGAAGAGATCCAGTCTCTCTTTTACTCCAAGTTTTATCCTCTTCATGAAGTCCATAAGAATAGGAATTATGTTTATAATTTTTATCCTCATGACGGAGAGAGCATAGCTCAAGCTTGGGGGAGACTGAAAACGTTAATGCTAAAATGTCCTAACCATGGGCTCCCCAAAGATATTATTATTACTAACTTCTATGCGAGGCTCTCTCGACTGGATAAAGATTTGCTCGATGCTTCCTCTATGGGTTCTTTCACAAACAAAAAGACTGATGCTAAATGGGAACTCCTTGAAAGAATTCAACGCAACACTGAAGATTGGGAGATCGACAAAGGTAAGGAGTCAGGTATAATTTATGAGTATGATTGCATTAAGTCTTTTGTTGAAACTACAAGTTGGTATCAGAGCCGATTGCCTGTAGGAATCCCCCTTCCACACTCCTTGGCCGAAGTCGAGTCTAGACATTGCAAAACTTTTACTAACATGGCTGTGTGGCTTACGGGCCCACGTCGCCATTTGGGTGGTACTAGATTCTTTTACTCCTCGATCTATACTCCGGGATTCTGAACACTCTCCTATTTCGGGTAAAACGATTTTACTAACTCTAACATTTGGATCCCCGAGACCCCTCACCCCAAAGTTGGATTAGCCATAGTTATTGCTTAGACTAGAATTTTGCATAATCCCCACATTGTCATTTGACTCCTTTGAAACATCTTTGTTTTCAGATGGAACCCACGAGGCAGGTCGTGCGCCACACGCAGGCCTTTGGTGCCTCGGGATCACCTGCTGTGCTAGTTGAGATGATGACCTATCTGGGTTATCGCTGGCACCCTAAGTATACCGTGTACGAGCAGTACCAGGACTTTAACCAGGAGCAGTATCGTGCCATCGTCCGCCTCTACTCGTGAGCAGATTACTCCTCTACTGTGCTGCACACCGCTCATGGTGTTGGAGTGACCGTCGATATGGCAGTTCATGATGCTGCTTACGCTGCTCTGACACGCCTTCGTGGAGAGTATCGGGCGTTGGACACTTCCCCTTTCAGGCACGTTGCTATCGCCTCCGACGATGGAGCGGAGGGATACTACACTGCTGCCTACTCCACCCTCACCCGAGAGCCCTTCCATCATCGGAACCTTGTCCTGCATGCTGATGGGCTGGATCGAGCTAACCGAGCTCTTCGCCACGAGTTGTACACCACCCGTCAGCACCTGTGCCGCGCCTTGACGCTGTTGCACCCCTTTGTCCTATCTGGACAGCTGCCTCCTACTATGCTCTACCCAGCTAGGACCGTGATGCCTCCTGGTGTCGGTTGGCCAGATTGGGGAGGCGACACTCCCACACCTGGTCCTCTGTTGCCACATGGACGTCGGGTCCTGCACCAGAGTATCCACGACCCTCAGGTTGATGGCGTGGAGGACTTCTCATTGCAGCACTGCCAGCTGTCAGGCTACCTTTACCTCCACAGTACCGCCTGGGACTGATGTAGTCTTGCTTACTAGTACTAGATGCATTCGCCGCGAGCCTGCGTGCCGCCTATGATGTCCTTAGTTATGTACTGAACTCTGTGTACTGAACTCTATGCATGCACCCCTTTTGTAATATATGCCGACTACTATGTGGTATTTTACGTGCTCCTTTCATTATGCATGTTTCATTCATGAATGATTCCTGTGTTTGCAAATTTCTCAATGGTGAACTACCCCTGTTATATATTAGCAGGATGGTTAGACCAGCTGGCCGTGGTGGCAATGCCCCACCACCGCCCGAATACATGGCCGGTATGATCCAACAGTTGGAGATGAATCGCCAGTTCATGGAGACTGTCATGGCTCAGTTCCCTCATCCCAACATGGGTCAGCAGCAAGGCGTAGTGACACTGAATGACTTTGCTCGCCTCAACCCATCCGTCTACCGCAGCTCAACTCAGCCTCTTGATGCTGATGACTGGCTCCGTGACATTGCTTTTGAACTGGAGTCTGCTAGAGTTGCCGCTGCCAACTATGTCACCTTTGCGGCATACTATCTGAAGGGTCCCGCTGCTCAATGGTGGGATAGCCACAGGCGTACACTGCGTGCTGGAACAATCATCACTTGGCCGGAATTCCAAGCTGCCTTCCGTGCCCGCTTCATTCCTCAGGGAATCATGGATAGGAAGAAGGTGAGTTCCGCAACCTCACCCAGGGCAACAAGACTGTGGATGCTTATCAGCGGGAGTTTCTGGACTTATCCCGTTATGCTGAAGAAGACATTGCCACTAATGCTCGTAGACAGGAAAAGTTCTGTGACGGACTTCAGGCTGACATCAAGCTCGCACTGCTTGTGCATGACTTTGGAGATTTCGCCACCTTGGTGAACAAAGCCATCCAGGTTGAAACTGGTCTGCAGGAACACCACAACACTATCAGGCGCAACCGTGAACCAAGCTCATCCTCGGGCCCTCCCTCACAGAAGCGTAGGGTCTGGATTCCCAACAATGTGTACCGTCCAGCTGCACCTGCTCCAAGGCAGTCCTATGCTGCACCTCGTCTGCCTCCACCACCTAGGCAGCCGAGACTTCCAGCTGCACCACTCCCAGCTCCTGCTTCTGCCCCCAATGATGGTCTGTGCTACAAGTGTGGTCAGCCAGGACACCTTGCCAGGAACTGCTTTCAGAATCAGAACCAGCTTGCACTGCCTACAGCTGGTCGTGGGAACAATCAGCCCCGCAACAACAATGCCAAGCCTTATGGCCGTGCTCAGGCCAACCACGTTGATCTCAATGAAGCTCAAGACCAACCTGCTACCGTGATGGGTACTCTCCTTGTTAATTCAGTACCTGCATCTGTTTTATTCGATTCAGGAGCATCACATTCATTCATATCAGAAGATTTTGCATACAAGCATGGCATTAGAAGTGAGGACATGAAAACCACGGTATTAGTAGACACCCCTGCCGGCCAATGCCGAACCTCCATGGTTTGCCACGACGTCCTCATTGAAATCGATGGACTGGAATTCTATGCCTCTCCCATCATACTGGGGTCTTGTAACATCGACCTCATCCTGGGAATGGATTGGCTGAAAGCGCATACTGCTTCTATCGCTTGCGGCACAAAAACCGTCCACCTATTACACCCTTCTAATGAGATAGTAAGCTACCAGGCTTGTCTGGTTCAAAATGCTGAAGCACGTCTTTATGCATTGAATGCATTGAACGCTTCACCACTCGAGGGCATCGAAAACATTCCCATCGTACGCGAGTTCCATGACGTCTTTCCTGAGGAACTTCCAGGGATTCCCCCTGCTAGAGCTGTCGAGTTTATCATCGACTTGAAACCAGGCACCACTCCTATAGCCAAACGACCCTACAAGATGCCGCCTCATGAACTCATTGAGCTTAAGGAGGAAATCGACAAATCTCTTGCTAGTGGTTTCATTCGCCCGAGTTGCTCTCCTTGGGGAGCACCTTCCCTCTTTGTCAGGAAGAAGGATGGGACAAACCGATTGGTCCAAGATTACCGTCCTATCAACCAAGCAACTATTCAGAACAAATATCCGCTTCCTCGGATCAATGATCTGTATGATCAACTGGCTGGTTCATCAGTGTTCTCTAAACTCGACTTGAGGTTGGGTTACCACCAGATCCGTGTTCGTGAAGAGGATATTCCAAAGACTGCCTTTGTAACTCGATACGGTTCGTTCGAGTACACCGTCATGTCATTCGGCTTGACCAATGCTCCAGCTACATTCTCTCGCCTGATGAATTACATATTCATGGAATACCTCGACAAATTCGTCGTGGTTTATCTGGATGATATCCTTGTATTTTCCAAGAATAAGAAAGAACATGCTGAACATCTTTGCCTTGTACTGGAAAAGCTTCGAGAGCATCAGCTTTATGCTAAGTTTTCCAAGTGCGAGTTCTGGCTTCCTGAAGTAACCTACCTTGGTCATGTCATCTCCAAGGATGGTATTGCCGTCAACCCTGAACGAGTTCAGGCCATTCTCGATTGGACTCCTCCGAAGAATGTCAAGGAAGTCAGGAGTTTTCTCGGTCTCGCCAGCTATTGCCGTCGATTCGTCGAGAAATTCTCCAAGATCGCCAAGCCTCTGACTGGTTTACTTCACAAGGGTGTCAAGTTCGAGTGGACAGACAAATGCCAGGAAAGTTTCCAGGCACTCAAGGACAAGCTGACTTCTGCTCCAGTGCTTGCTCCACCTGATACTAAGAAGGACTTCGTCATTTACTGTGACGCTTCTCGTCAAGGATTAGGCTGTGTCCTAATGCAAGAACGCAGAGTAATTGCTTATGCCTCTCGTCAATTGCGTCCTCATGAAGAGAACTACCCAGTTCACGACCTTGAGCTTGCTGCTGTCATATATGCGCTAAAACAATGGCGACATTACCTTCTCGGTAATCATTGCGAGATATTCACCGATCACCAAAGTTTGAAGTACTTGTTTACTCAACCAGACCTGAACCTCCGTCAGCAGAGATGGATGGAGACCATAGCAGATTTTGACTTGGGTATTTAATATACCCCTGGCAAGGCTAATGTGATGGCCGATGCCTTAAGCCGCAAGTCCTATTGCAACCACCTCCAGGTTCACAAGGTTCAGTCCTCGCTCGTTGAAGAATTCAGAAAGCTGAACCTCCATATTGTTCCTCCTGGGGCACTCGCCCCCCCTCCCCTAGAGTCCCGCCAGATGAATCTTCGTGTTGTTCCTTAGGGTTCTCTCAATACCCTGGTTGCTGAACCAGATCTCGTGGCCGCCATCAAGTGGATGCAGAAGGCTGACGATGAGGTCGAGAAGATTAAACACTATCTCAAAGGGGGAAAGCCCTCATTTTTCACTATTGCCGATGATGGCGCCTTATACTTCAAAGGCCGCCTAGTGGTACCATGTTCGAGAGAAAACGTGGACAAGACGCAGGAGGTTATGAAAGAAGCTCATGATACACCTTTGTCTATTCATCCCGGTAGTACCAAAATGTACCAAGACATTCGTTAGAGATTCTGGTGGTCTAATATGAAGCAAGACATTGCTCGTTATGTTGCTGAGTGTGACGTTTGCCGTCGTATCAAAGCAGAACATCAAAGGCCTGCTGGAACTTTGCAACCTATCTCTATTCCCGAATGGAAATGGGACCATGTTGAAATGGACTTCGTCACTGGATTTCCCAAATCGCAGAGAGGTAATGATGCAATACTTGTCGTCATTGACCGGCTTTCTAAAGTTGCACATTTTCTGGCAGTCAAAGAAACAATTACTGCTAGTCCGCTGGCAACTCTCTACATGTCCAGAATTGTTTCACTTCACGGTATTCCACTGGTTATCAGTTCAGACCATGGCAGTCTATTCACTTCAAGATTCTGGGCAAGTTTCCAAGAAGCTATGGGAACACATCTGTCATTCAGTACCGCCTTTCATCCTCAGTCGCAAAGGCAAGTTGAACGCGTCAACCAAGTTCTCGAAGACATGCTTCGAGCTTGTGTTATTTCCTTCGGCAAGAAATGGGAGGAATCTCTCCCGTATGCTGAGTTCTCTTATAATAATAGCTATCAAGCTAGTCTGAAGATGGCTCCCTTCGAAGTGTTATATGGACGAAAGTGCCGAACCCCTCTGAACTGGTCAGAAACTGGGGAACGTTCACTCTTCGGTCCGGATATTATTCAACATGCTGAAGAGCAAGTCCGCGTCATTCGTGAGAATCTGAAGGCTGCTCAGTCACGTCAGAAAAGTCAGTATGATCGTCATCATCAATACATGGTCTATCAACCTGGCGAAAAGGCTTATCTTCGAGTTACACCAATGAAGGGTGCTCACCGCTTCGGGATCAAGGGCAAATTAGCTCCTCGCTATATTGGTCCATTCACTATTCTTGAAAGGCGTGGAAAGGTGGCATATCAACTGGAGCTACCATCGAACCTTTCTCAGGTTCACGATGTGTTCCACGTGTCTCAACTTCGCCGCTGCTTCAAGGACCCAGTCCGCGCAGTGGATCACGAAGTGCTCGAGTTGCAACAGGACCTCTCCTATAAAGAGCATCCGGTCCGCATTCTCGACCAAGCTGAACGTCGCACACGTCAGAAGGTGATCAAGTTCCTCAAAGTCCAGTGGTCGCATCACTCCAAAGACGAAGCCACTTGGGAACGCGAGGATCGTCTTCGTGAAGAATACCCCGCACTGTTTCCTTCTACCTCCTAAATCTCGGGACGAGATTTCTTGTAGTGGAGGAGATTTGTAACGCCCGGGTAATCACGCTACAGTAATCCCCTGCTAATGATGCCACGTCTTCGTGTTACTGTTGATAGCATCACGCAAATCTAAAACCCCGTTCGGAATAAGAACCCGAAAAGGAGATAAACAAAATAAGTTTTCAAATATTAAAACTAAAATGTTCGGAATGAACCAAATAATGCATAGGTTATTATGGTGAAGAACTTAAATCCAAATAAAATATTTAAAAGCACTATACTGATTTAAACAGCGGCAAAAACAAAATTTTAAATGCCTTTGGTATTTTGTAAAATAATAAATTGTTTTAGTTGGGGGGTAAAAACTATTATGACAGTGGGTTATCGTGGAACATTATTTTAGGAGCTATTGTCATATTTCCCTAAACTAAGACAATGTGTAACTAAAATAAAACAGAAAAGTTAAAAGAAAAAGAAAGCATAACAGAAAGAAAATAAAAGGGGCCCCTCCCCACCCCTGGGCCTCGGTCCACGAGGCCATCAGCCAGGCCGACCCAACTGGCCCACCCCGGCCCCCCAATATCCCTACCCCCACCAGTGGGGGAAAATATCTCCCCCTCCCCCACCGACACTTCCCCCCTCTCGTCTGGATCGGGCGCTCCCGCCCCGACCCCGCTCGCCGCCGGCGCCGAACGCCGCCGCCCGGAGTCCCCCTCTCGCTGGAGCCACGCCGTTCGACTGCTTCCTCGTCGGACCTCCTCGTCCCCCTCCCCGCGCCCCGCTGCCAAGTCCTCTCCTCCCCCCTCGTGAGCCTCTCCCCT
>LR738715.1:726430122-726521958 GCA_902687465.1 Secale cereale
CCGCCTGGCCTAGCCACACCGTTCCGCGGACGCACGCGCCGCTCCGGCCGTCCTGGACGCCGCCGCCGGCAGCTCTGCACCGCCCCCGCCGCGCCCGTCCGCCGTTTCCCCATCGGCCGGCCTCAGCCTCCCCCTCCCGCGGCCCCTCCCGTGCGCGACCTCGCCCTCGCCGGCGCTGGCCGCCTCCGCTGTGGCCGCCCGTCGCTGGCATCGCAGCCCCGACGGCCGCCGCACCCCGTCCCGATGTGATTTTCCGCACCCTCCGCCCGCTCGCCCCACATCGGCCGCCGCTAGCTGCTACTGCCTACTGCTGCACGGCGCAGCAAGCCGCGGTTCTGGCCGGCGGCGCCCCAGTCTGGTGCCCTGCGCCCGCGGCTTCGAACGCCCGACGCCCAGCGCCCGTGCCCAGTCGGGCTCCCCCGTGTGCCCGATGCCCATTGCCCGTTTAGGCCTATGGCCCAATGACAAGGGGGGGCCCACCCCCCAGAAACGTTTTTAAACAAAAAAGAAAAGAAAAAAATAATAAAAAATAAATAGATAAATAATTATATTAATTAATTAATTAACAAATTAATTAAGTTAATTAATCCTATTTAATTAATCTAATTAACTAGTTAGATTAACTAAATAGTAATTAGATTAGATAAACCCAGATTAGGCTTAACACTGTATGACACACGGGACCCACTGGTCAGTTTGACCAGTCAACCATGATGACGTCAGCATGATGTCATGCTGATGTCATAAATCATTTTTCGAATTAATTTAATTAATATTAAATTCTAGAAATTAATAAAACCTTTAGGAAATCATATCTTTTAAACCGTAATTCGGATGAAAATAATTTATATATGAAAGTTGCTCAGAATTTCGAGACGCATCCGAATACGCAGACTGTTCGTCCACCACACATCCCTAGCATACCGAACCCGCAACTTTCCCCCTCCGTTTCATCCGCCCGAAAACGCGTAACACCGGGAATACTTTCCCGGATGTTTCCCCCCTTCGTCAGTATCACCCGATACTGCGTTAGGGCACACTTAGCACCGTTACATGTCATGTCATGCATCGTCATGCTTCTGTTTGCATTGTATTCACTGTTTCTTCCCCCTCTTCTCTCCGGTAGACTACGAGACCGACGCTGCTGCTGCCTCGATCGACTACGGTGTTGACGACCCCACTTTGGCTGCCGAGCTTCCAGGCAAGCCCCCCCTTTGATCACCAGATATTGCCTACTCTTCTCTCTACTGCTTGCATTAGAGTAGTGTAGCATGTTACTGCTTTCGATAATCCTATTCTGCTGCATAGCCTGTCACTGTTGCTATCACTGTTGATACTTTACCTGCAATCCTAACTGCTTAGTATAGGATGCTAGTATTCCATCAGTGGCCCTACACCCTTGTCCGTCTGCCCTGCTATTCTATCGGGCCGTGATCACTTGGGGGTGATCACGGGTATATATTACATACACATATACATGATACTTGATGTGACTAAAGTCGGGTCGGCTCGTTGAGTACCCGCGGTTGATTCACGGATTGGGGGCTGAAAGGACATACTTTCCCGACGGCCCTCTATGTGGATCTTTGTGGCGGAGCGACAGGGCAGGTTGAGACACCCAGTGGAGAGGTGGCCTGGCCCTGGTCGTTGTCCGCGGTTATTTCATAATAACACGCTTAACGAGTTTGGATATTTGATCTGAGTCTGGCCGTTGGCCTATACGCACTAACCAGCTACGTGGGAATAGTTATGGGTACTCGACGTCGTGGTATCAGCCGAAGCCTTCTTGACGTCAGCGGCTTAGCGGCACGCGCCGGGTTGGACCGCGTAACGTGACTTCCTTAGTAATGGAGGTTGCTAGGTCTGCTCACCGGCCGCCCTCGCAACGTGCAGGTGTGCATTGGGCGATGGGCCCAGACCCCTGTGTGCTTAGGACTTAGACCGGCGTGCTGACCTCTCTGCTGTGCTTAGGTAGGGCTGTGACGTGTTGATCTTCCGAGGCCGGGCATAACCCTGGAAAGTGTGTCCGGCCAAATGGGATCGAGCGTGCTGGGTTATGTGGTGCACCCCTGCAGGGAAGTTAATCTATTCGAATAGCCGTGTCCCTCGGTAAAAGGACGACCCGGAGTTGTATTCCGACCTCATGATAACTAGAACCGGACACTTGATAAAACACACCCAGATGAGTTCCAGATATAACTCGGTGGTTGCTCTCTCACAGGGTGATGTGCGGGAGGATCGCCGAGTAGGATTATGCTATTCGTTGTTACTTGGTGAATTTACCATCTATTCCCTTCTACTGCTGCAAGATGGAGGCTGCCAGAAGCGTAGTCTTCGTTTGGATTAGCTATCCCCCTCTTATTCCCGCTTGCTGCAGTTTAGTCCACCGATATTACCCATATCATTGTTACCATTGCATATGTAGTATAGATCCTTGCTTGCGAGTACTTTGGATGAGTACTCACGGTTGCTTTGCTCCCCCTTTTCCCCCTTCTGTACCTTCTTCTCGGATGATGCAACCAGATGGTGGAGCCCAGGAGCCAGACGCCACCTACGACGACTCCTACGACACCGGAGGCGCCTACTACTACGTGCAGTCTGCCGACGACGACCAGGAGTAGTTAGGAGGATCCCAGGCAGGAGGCCTGCTCCTCTTTCGATCTGTATCCCAGTTTGTGCTAGCCATCTTATGGCACCTTGTTTAACTTTATGTCTGTACTCAGATATTTGTTGCTTCCGCTGACTTGTCTATGATCGAGCACTTGTATTCGAGCCCTCGAGGCCCCTGGCTTGTAATATGAAGCTTGTATGACTTATTTTACTTTTAGAGTTGTGTTGTGATATCTACCAGTGAGTCCCTGATCTTGGTCGTACACATTTGCGTGCATGATTAGTGTACGGACAAATCGGGGGCGTCACAGAGACCATCTTCAACCTCTACTTCCCTGAGTTCGATAAACCTTAGGTCATCCACTTGAGCGAAATTGCTACTGTCCTACAAACCTCTGCGCTTGGAGGCCCAACATAGTCTACAAGAGTAGAAGCGTGTGTAGACATCAAGCTATTTCTGGCGCCGTTGCCGGGGAGGTGAGCCCTTGAAGGTATTTCTTTAGATCTTGCAATTAAATCTTTTTGTTTCTTGTTTTTTATTATTTCACTAGTTATGCTTATGGAAAACCTTATTATTGGATCGTTGCTTGTAGGAGGACACCCCACACCTGTGGTGGTTGCTCCTCCTCCTACTGAAATTGTGCCCTATAAAATACTGACTGGTATTATCGATCATGTTTTGGCTAATCGTTATGCAGGAGACAGACATCCCGATGAACACTTGCTATATCTATCACAACTATGTTCATTATTTAAGCTTACAGGTGTATCGAGGGAGTTTGTCATGAGGAAATTATTTGCCTTGTCACTGAAAGGAAAAGCATTGGAATGGTATAGGCTACTAAATGACTCTCACCTGCTGGAGTGGGAAGAGATCCATTCTCTCTTTTACTCCAAGTTTTATCCTCTTCATGAAGTCCATAAGAATAGGAATTATGTTTATAATTTTTATCCTCATGACGGAGAGAGCATAGCTCAAGCTTGGGGGAGACTGAAAACGTTAATGCTAAAATGTCCTAACCATGGGCTCCCCAAAGATATTATTATTACTAACTTCTATGTGAGGCTCTCTCGACAGGATAAAGATTTGCTCGATGCTTCCTCTATGGGTTCTTTCACAAACAAAAAGACTGATGCTAAATGGGAACTCCTTGAAAGAATTCAACTCAACACTGAAGATTGGGAGATCGACAAAGGTAAGGAGTCAGGTATAATTTATGAGTATGATTGCATTAAGTCTTTTGTTGAAACTACAAGTTTTAATAAGTTTAGTGCTAAGTTTGGGCTTGATTCTCAACTCCTTGTTGATTTCCTCAAATCTTTTGCTTCACATCTTAATATGCCTAAGGAGGATTGGATCAAGCATCATAAACCTTTTAAAGAGACTTGCAAAGAAAATGAAATTGTTCATGATGATTGCAACATGCATGATCCAATTCCTAAAAATGAAGTTTTATATAAGCATGTTAATTTTTGTGGAGTGGATAGACCTTGTGAAAGGCCTACGATTGAAGAAGATAAGTATTGTAAGCAACATAAGCATGAAAGAACAATCACTTGGGTCAGAGATTTAAATGAAATTGCTAGAGAATTGTGTGACCTTTATCCTTTTACTTGTGAACTTTGCCATATAGAGGGTCACTTTAATTTTCAATGCATGAACTTTCAAAACATAACTGTTAACCGGTTGTGTGATGACATGATCACCTCTGATCTTTGTGATGAGCTTATGTTATTTTTGATGTGTGAAGAGTTACCAGAAAAGATTTCTTGGCTGGATGATAATGCCATAGGAATAAAAAAGACTTTGCAAAATTGCCATCTCTATTGTGTTGTTAATTGCCATGAAAATGATTACATAAGTAAGATTAGAAAGCAGGGAACTGTACCAAAGCATAAAAATGTCTCTTATATTTCTGCTAATAAAAAGGAGAGTTTCTCCCAAGTTTCCCCTATTGTTTCTAATGATAAACCAGGATATGTGGAGAAGCTTCATCTCCAACCACTCCCTCCTAAGGTTAAGAAGAAGAAAAAGAAGAGGAGGAGGAAGAGGAGCAAGAAAGAAGAAGAAGGGGTATCAACCTGGCCTGAGCATATTCCTCCCATCAACTTTTATCCTAACGGTTGTAAGTTTAAAGAAGAAGGTGAAGTTTATTGCCTTAATTATCATCTTGATGATACGTCCGTAGGAACTATTGAAGATGATTTTGATTACGATATGCATGTTACTTATTGTGATTGGGAAAATGATGATAATGCTACTTATGAACTTGAAAATCTTTTTGTTACCAACTCTGAAAGTGAAGATATGGGAAGCTCTAAGCTTGGGGATGATAGGATTGCAAATCCTATCCCCACTAGTGATGTGATAATTGATAATTCTCTTGCTAGTAAGAATAAAGACAACATGTTTACAAATATAGTTGCTAGCAATGATAATGCTCTTCTCTACCATGATGATGTTATAACTCCAATCTATAGTGATTATAAAGGTACCTATGACATAAGGAGAAATTATCCTTATGAAACTTGTCATAATCATGGAGGGAATTACTCCCTTGTTGAACACCACCCTCCTGATATACAACTCATCTATAGTGTTCAAGTTGTTTATGATAGTTCTACTCCCACTATTACCAATGAGAAAAATTATGCTTATGTGGGGAATGAGAGTACCTTTTTGCATGTGGATCATGGTAACAATGCTTTATGTGATGCTTATATTGTTGAGTTCATCCATGATGCCACTGAAATTTATAATGAGAGAGGGAGGCTTGGTTCTAAATATCTTAATAATAAGAAGTTCCCTCTCTTTATGTTGAAGGTTTTGAAGCTGCACTTGTTTTGTCTTCCTATGCTTATTGCTTTGTGCTTCAATGAATTATTCTATTGCAATATTCCTATGCATAGGAAGCATGTTAGGCTTAAATGTGTTTAGTATTTGCTTCTTGATGCTCTCTTTTGTTCTTCAATTCTTATTCCTACAAGAGAATCATTAAAGTCTTATGCCTAGCTTAAAGGCATAAAAGAAAGCGCTTTTGGGAGGCAGCCCACATGAATAAAGTTTTTGCTTTTGTAGTTTCTTGATGTTGTTTACTGCTGTAGCATCATCATTGTACCTTTGCTTTTCATATTTGTGCCAAGTATAGCCTCTGATTGCTAGAAAGTTCAAAAGTTGTGAGGTGCTGTCCAGGAAACAGATTCTGTCCTTGGATTGAAAAATTCGTATAAAATCACCAGATCATCTTTTTGGTCTGAATTTTTTCGACAGCGTTCCCTATATAATTGTCTTTCGTGCGTCGGTTCTGAGTTTTTTGATTTGAGTTGCAGAACTATCCCGAACAGATCAATTACTGCCTGCTGTTCTGTTTTTCACAGATTCTGTCCTGTTTTGCCTTACCTCCACTTTGCAAATTAAGAACTTGCTTTTTCTTTGCAAAAACCTTTTGGCAATCTTGAGAAACAGTAGAACTTCAAGAATATCCTTATCTCCAGCAAGGTATAATTATTTTATTAAGGGTACTAACCTCGCTAATCAGATTATGATGAGTTGTGTATGAAGGGAGTTTTCAAGTGTGCGAGGGAAGATGATAAAAAGATTCAGGAGTGTCAAGCGCTCAAGCTTGGGGATGCCCCCGTGCACCCCTAGAAATATTCAAGGAGACTCAAGCGTCTAAGCTTGGGGATGCCCCCGTGCATCCCCTTCTCCATCAACATTATTAGTTCGTCTTTCGTTTCGCTATATTTTTATCACTTCATGTGTTATGTGCTATGCTTGGAGCGTCTTGCTTTTAGTTTTCTTTTTAGTTTTTCATAACGAGTCGGAACCCAGCATTCCTTTATGTGGGAGTGAAACACGCTCCACCTCTACCTAGAACATTACATAGAATTTTCATGTCTATCTATGCTGTGTGTGTTCTTTGTCTTTTAATAGCTACTATCGTGCTCTGCTCTTAGTATTCATGCTTATCTTTTCAAGAGCTTTTATTTAGTTGGTTGCTTGAACTCTCTTTAATTACCATGCTTACCTTATTAAGAGAGTTTGCTTCCGTTGCATGGGTTAATGTGTCTATGATAAAGATGCTACTTTCATGATGGTGCTTAGTAGTTAGGTTTTCTTTCGGTTAATCTCAAATAGCTGGGGGGTTCCCAATGTGTTATTGGAGTACCAACTTGGTTTGTTTTTTATGATGTGGTATGGTTTAGTAATATCTTCCTTCGAGAATTTATTTTGATTGACTTGGCGTATGCTCACGCATATTCAAGACTGTAAAGAAAGTCTGTCAAGCCTTGATGATCTTTTGTTTCTGAGTAGCGATATAACTACCATGCCTGATTCAATATTGCTTTGTCGCTCTGCATGATTATGACCGTCATTGCTCTCTTAGTTGGTCGCTCCTAGTCTTTTGCTAACCTCACCTGTACTAAGCAAATTAACCATGCAATACATAGCTCATGGGAAAGTAGCCTAAAAACTATTGTGGTAAAGAAAATGTTGTTTATGTATCTTATTTCTTATGAGTTGCTTGCTGAGCGGTAACCATGTTTCTGCGGACGCCATCAACTGTCACACTTTTGTTGAATATCATGTGAGTTGCTATGCATGTTCGTCTTGTCTGAAGTAAGGGTGATTTACCGTGGGTTGAATTAATATGCATATTGTTAGAGAAGAACATTGGGCCGCCAACCAAAGCCATGCATCATGGTGGAAGTTTTAGCTTGGACCTTAATCCTCAATCTCTCATGAGAATATGCTTATGCATTAAAGAGGAGTCCATCATCTATTTTCTATGTTGTCCCGGTATGGATGTCCTCAAGTTGAGATCTATCAAAAACGAGAAATCAAATGCGATCTATCTCCTTGGACCTTTGTACAGGTGGCATAGAGGTACTCCTTTGTGACACTTGGTTAAAACATATGCAATATAACCCATGGGGATCCGAGCTAATTAGGACAAGGAGCAAGCACTATTGGTATTCGATGCATGAGGCTTGCAACTTATAGGATGTTTTATACATGACACATATGAAGTACTACTACCGTTGACACAATTGCTTCCATGTTTCAAATAAAAAGCTTTAGCACTTAACCTTTCTTTTACCTTTATGATTGAAGCACCAACTACTGAGAGCATGATTGTCATTCTGAGTGTAATGTGCATTATCCCAAAGTAGCATTGTCTTTTGCATGATTGTGATATCGTTTATTCTGAAATGATTGTATCTAGTCATCACTTAAACCTTGAAGGTGCCCCTGCACTTATGTTTTGCATCACTAAAGGGGGCAAGCTAGATATCACTTGATCATATTTGCATATCATGTTCATTGCAAATCATTTTGATGTTTCAGTTTCATATTGTAAAACTTTCAGTCATTTGTGATTTTCTCTTGAGACAACTTAATTACTATAGAATCATTGTCTCGGTAAGCTTTTGTCATATGACTATGAGAAAGTCCTATATGGTTAATAGCATGTCACCACAGAAATTATTCTTGTTATCATTTACCTACTCGAGGACGAGCAGGAATTAAGCTTGGGGATGTTGATACGTCCAAAACGTATCTATAATTTATGCTTGCTCCATGCCACTTCTGGGTGATATTGCCATGATATTCATACACTTCCATACACTTTTGATCATATTTGGACTAACTTACTAATCCAGTGCACCCCAGTGCCAGTTTCTGTTTTCGGCTGTTTTTATATTTCAGGTTTTCACATTTCGAGAACTGCCCAAAAAAAATCCAAAAAAAATATATTAAAAATCAGCGTTCCAGGAGCTAACGTGCGGCCAAAGTACAGCCGGGGGGGACCCACAGGGGCTCCAGGCGGCCTGTGGGCGCGGCCCCCCCCTGGGCCGCGTCGGGGGGGCGCCTGGGCACCCCTGACCCCCTCTGGAGGCCCCCTTTGGCATATATTTAAAGCGTGTCGAGGAAACCCTGATTCCGAAACCCTTTTCTCCAGACGCGTTTCCGATCTCCGCCGTCATCGCCATCAAGCTTCGGGGGACCAGAATTCCTGCACCGGCACCCTGCCGAGACGGGGAAGTGCCCCCGGATTCATCTCCATCGACGTTGCTTCCTCCCTCCATGATGCGGGAGTAGTTCCTCCTCGGGGCTGAGGTTCTTACCAGTAGCTATGTGGTCAACTCTCTCTCCCATGATGTGATCTTCGTTGTGATCATAGGCTAGGTTAATCTAGGGTGTTTCCCCTTCCTCTATGTATTGGATTGATGTACTCACTTGTCTTTATCTAGTATAATCCCCGAGACCAAGGTGACAGCGGTCTATTGGACATGGATTAGAACAATATTTTCATGAGTGATTTCCTTTCTTGTGTGTTGATTGAAGATTGAGAGTCTCTTGGTGCTTGTCTTTGACTATCCTTTAGATATGTTATGGTGATTGTGGGACTCTCTTTGGATGGCCGTGGTGACATTTGGAAATCCTTAGATTGAGAACTACGAACTTTGAGGTGTGCTTTTGTAGCCCTACATAATTCTCGTCCTCCCTTGACCACGAAGGAATGATCTCCGAGTGTGTCCCCTTTGCATGTTTTATGGGAAATATCATGTGATTCGATTATGTTAATGTTGTTGGGAGTTACCACTAGTGAAAGTATGAACCTTAGGCCTTGTTTCCACCATTGCAATACAATTTGTGCTCACGTTTACTACTTGTTTGCTTGCTGCACTTTTTATTACATATTTATATTACCTTGTTTTGCCATCCGTATCACTTGCCATTTAACATCTCTTCGCCGAACTAGTGCACCTATACATCTGACAAGTGTATTAGGTGTGTTGGGGACACAAGAGACTTCTTGTATCTTAGTTGCAGGGTTGCTTGAGAGAGACCATCTTCAACCTCTACTCCCCTGAGTTCGATAAACCTTAGGTCATCCACTTGAGGGAAATTGCTACTGTCCTACAAACCTCTGCGCTTGGAGGCGCAACATAGTCTACAAGAGTAGAAGCGTGTGTAGACATCACCACCCAACTGTCCATGACCGTGGACACGGCTATTCGAATAGTTTTACACTCTATAGAGGTTGTACACTTTACCCACAAGATCCGGGGAGCTTCCGTGTCATCCACGACCCGTGATACCTCAAGTACCCGGGGTAAGCATCCGGTCATTATCTTTCCTTAGACGACACTAACATAGAGTCCACTCGTTGGTACACGGCCCTCGGGTGGAATAGGAGGGGTTAATAAGCTAATGAAATCTCAGGTTTAGAAAAGAAGAGAGGTTTAGAAGGTTTTTGAAAAGGGGTCTCATCTAACTAACGCCCATGCTAACTAAGGCTTCCTACAGTCAGGATGGCTCTGATACCAGCTCTGTGGGGACCCCGACTTAGAAGTCGAGATCACCGAATGCACGTGTACAGTGATCCCAGAGATCAATGCTCACTGAACACACAGAAGCTGAATAACAAGAGTCTTACATCCATACAAATAGTCTTACATGAATTATGGCCATTATGGCCAAGTCTTACATAGATAGAGCCTCACGGGCTGAATAGCAAATAACCCCAAATAGCGGAAGTCTTCGATAACGGGTAGAACCCATGCCATCTGCCTTAACCCTACAGGCATTCTGACTGGGATAGCGTCCTAGTTCGCATGTTCGTCTCCAAAGAACTCTTCTTCATAATCCTGTTCTTCCATGCCTGGCCAATTAAATAACCAGTGGCAAGCCAATGAGTACTTTGAATGTACTCTCAAGCAACCCATGATGTGGTTTAAAGTAACAATGCAATTTGAACAATAATGAGCAATCTAGCAATGGGCTAGAATAAGTATTCCACCATCAAGTTTATGCATCAATAAACTCGCGTAACCTCGAACGCAGGTTACCGATATCAACATGAATATGATTCAACTCATCGAGTCAAGTCACCACCTTGACTCATCACACACATACTTGCATCGAAGAAGTAAAATTCTGGACATAGTTTAAGTAGCACCACCCAACTGTCCATGACCGTGGACACGGCTATTCGAATAGTTTTACACTCTGCAGAGGTTGTACACTTTACCCACAAGATCCGGGGAGCTTCCGTGTCATCCACGACCCGCGGTACCTCAAGTACCCGGGGTAAGCATCCGGTCATTATCTTTCCTTAGACGACACTAACATAGAGTCCACTCGTTGGTACACGGCCCTCGGGTACAAACAATAGATCACGGGACTTGCCCTAATTTCAATGTCACGCGTACCCGAAGGGACCAACGGTGTGTCCGGTGCCCTGTAAAAATAGTCATGGCCGTCTATCCAAGCACGACCCTGTCCCGGGGAAGACCTCAAGTCTTCCCGTCACTAGTAATGCGGGCACCATGCTAGTATCGACCTAAGTAATCAATAAAGCCCCGTCCCATAAGGGGTAGTGTGGTTGCACATGTTAGGTTGGGACGGTAGACACACATAAATCTAATCCATCATTTCACCATGCACAAGGTTTACCGGCACATCACTTCTTCCTCAAGTGATGACCTAACTCAACGTTACCCTCGGGCATTAGGGGCACCCGATGGGTTCAAGCAAAGATTTCAACTACGAAGGTTCAAATCACACATGCATCATTAAGCATCAAGACTAATTATTTGCATGCCCTCTAGCACATAACAAGATCAAGAGCAAGCATGCATCTTGTGGTGGTTTCCACTAGGTCACCATCGTAACCCTATCATCATGCATCGGAAACAAACGGGTTCCGAAGAACAAGTGTATCATGGTCAAAGGGCTGCTTGCCTGGATTGGCTTGGTCTTCAAAGGCTTCAACTCCTTCTCCTTCTCCTTCTTCAGCAACTTCGTCAAATACGGTATCTATACGTCGCATATTAACAATGGAAAAATAAGACCACAAATAAAACAGAAAAATCAAAGTGCTCAGAAAAATGTCAACTTATTTTTGTTAAATACTAGAGGAATTTCTAAGATGGGGAAAAATCTTAGTTGGAGTTTTGGAGCAACAGAATGGATTCTATTGATTTTAGAACATGAGTTTTACTACTCAAATTTGAATTTAAATTTGAATAGAACAGAAAAGTTTCATAGATGTGAGTGAAAGTGGTACCATTAAATAGGTTGGAATATTACAAGAATTTAGGAGTTGGAATTATTTTATTTGGACCAATATTCATTTCTGTAAAAATGTTTAAAACAATTACAGAAAAGAAAAAGAGAAAGTGCCCTGTGCAACTGGGCCAGAGAGGCCTCAGTGCACGACCCAGGGCGGATCAGCCCAGCCGCACGGGTGCCTGCGCGCGCACGTCAAGTTTTTTAAACCTGACGGGCGGGGCCCGGCGGTCAGCGGCTGAGAGGAGGGGGAGAGAGGTGTGGGGATGACAGGCGGGGCTCGCCTGTCCTCTCCAACCTCACGGCCACGGCGACGGCGAGCTCACCGGCGAGGATTCTGGCCACGGCGACGGCAACGGAGGCCAGGAATGGGTCCAGCGTCGAGTGGCGGATGTAGGGGTGGTGGTGCGGCACGCCGGGGAAGTCGGGTTCGCCGGCGGCGAGGTGGGATGGCGGAGGGTCGTCGGGAGGTCGTTGCTCCGGTCGTTTCCGACTGCAACAGGAGGGGGAAACAGAGGGGAAATGATCAGTGTTGCACTGCGGTTCTAGATCGGGCAAAAGGAGGAACAGGGGAGGCCCGTACTGCGAGATCACCGGCGGCCCGACGCGGCGGTGCTCCGGTCGATCCCGAGTACTGAAGCTCCCTGGGGGAGAACTGGTGGTGCTGGAGGACTCAGGAGGAGGTGGTGGAGCTGCTGATGCTGTTGGAGAGGCCCGAGGGGTCCTATTTATAGGGGGACGGCGGAGCCCCATGGTCCAGTGCGCCGGCGAGCTCCGTCTCGACGCTACAGCGCACGGGGGGCGATGGGAATGAGTCCATGGTGTTGCTGGACGAGCTCTACGTCCAGTTGAGGTGAGAGGAGGAGCGGGGAACCTTCCAGTCAACGCGCGCGTGCGAGCCCGAGGAGTGGGTGCTGCGGGCGGCCGGTGCGCGTGCGACGACGGTCACTGGAGGGCACAGGAGGAGGGGGGACAGCGCCGGGGTGGTTGTGGACGTCGAGGAGCATCGACTGGCGCGAGGGAGAGGCCCGAGGCTGTCGGGGGCCGGCGATTGGCTGGTGCTACAGTGCGTGGGCGCACTGTAGCGTGCTCCAGAGCGCCCGAATGGCTGGCACCTTCGTGCCCTCGCCGCTCTGGTCAAGTCCAACGTGCCCAAGAGTGTCTAGAAGGTCAAGGGAGGAGTAAAGAAATGGCCTATGGCCTTGGATGCTCTGGAGATGCTGAGAGAGAGAGAGAGGAAGCTGGTGACTTGGTGAAAAATGGCTGTCCAGCAGGGTAAACTAGGGTTCTTACCCCTCAATCATGGAGCTGGGGTGCTGGGGAAGTTACTGGGGGTAGCCAGTAACTGAATGAACATGTGGTAAAAAGTTGAGGCCAAGGAGAAGAGTAAAAGTGATCAAGATGAGGGTTTTTGTAAAAAGCCAGAAGGTGTTTGATCAGTGTTTGGTCAAGCAAATGACCTCCACTTGCCATGACACTTAACAGGATTGAATAACATGTGAAAATATGGTGCTTCACCAAATTTGGGCTCATTTGAAGAAACTAGCCATTGTAACTTTGGTGAACCCTAGAAAACAATAGAAATAGCTTCATCTTGATTAAGTGAAGCTAATCATCTCCCCTTGATGCACCACTTGGTGTAGCATCATCATTTGGGGTATTGATCATGCCCACAAAGTTTGAAGCTCCAGGTAAAAAGTTGGTAATGTAAAGTTGTTCAAATTTGCATTTGAACAGAAAGGGTTTTGGGGTGATCTGATCAAGTTGCTCTGTTCCAAATCTTGTGCCATTTGGTCTAGATGCCTCATTAGGCCATTCTAGCATGTGCACCAAATTTGAGAGCATTTGGACAAGTTTGGCAATGTAGAGTTGCTCAATCTTCAAATATGGACAGAATGGTTATGAAGGGTTTTGATGATGTTTTCTTGCTTCCCAAGGCATGGGACTTGGCAAGATCATCAAATATATCATATGTGACATGATAGAATTTCCCTGGAATTTTTGGAGAATATTTCCTTTGTAAATATTTCAAAAGCTTGAAATATCCAGAAAGGGTTTAGAGGGATTAGCCCATTATTTTGAACATGACCAAGTGCTGAAACTCTTATATATGGACAATATATGTCCTATGAGTCTCTCTGAATTTTGGCAAATATTTTTGAAATAGTTAAATAATTGTTCCCTATTAAAGACCATTTCTGGCCTTAAGAAAAAGCTTTTAAATAAAATAGGAAAATAACTTTTAAAATTATACCTTTGTGGTTTCTGGGAGTCCTATGTCTACTAGGTTTCAAATGTACCTTTTGAAATAATTTTCTCACCATAAATCAAGCACTTGCAGTGCAAATCTCAATTCAGGGGTTTTTGGGAAACTAAATTTATAAAATACATTTTGGCCAAATTAATTTTGTAAGAAATTTCTATACTGTTATATAACACTTGGCATGATCATTGGGCAGAAGTTTTGGGTATGGAGATGAATTCTACAAGAGGTAATAGTTGACTTTAATGAGCACAAGAAAAAGCACATGAAGAAAACTCAATTCCAAATAAAAGCCAAATGATGCCAAAAAAATTTGCTGGTCCAAATTTTCATGCTTCATTGATGCAAATAACATGATACAAAATGCAGGGTGTGACAGACCTACCCCCCTTACAATAATCTCGTCCCCGAGATTCCTAAACTAGGTCTTAAAAGAGATCGGGAAACTCGGATCTAAGATAGTCTTCTCGTTCCCAGGTTGCTTCTGCCTCGGTGTGGTTGCTCCATTGGACCTTGAAGTACTTGATGGTACGGCTTCGCGTCCATCGTTCTGCTTCGTCCAGAATACGAATGGGCTTCTCACGGTAGGTCAAATCAGGCTGCAGATCAATGGCTTGGTGATCAACATCCTTGTGGAGATTGGGCTTGTCTGGAACTTGGAGACATTTCCGGAGTTGTGACACATGGAATACATTGTGCACATCGGATAGCTCAGGTGGTAGTTCCAACTGGTAAGCCACTTCTCCTCGTCGTGCAGTGATCTCAAAGGGCCCGATGAACCTTGGCGCGAGCTTCCCCTTGACGTGGAAACGCTTGGTTCCCTTCAGAGGAGTTACCCGCAGGTACACATGGTCTCCGACATGGAAACTCATGTTCCGACGGTGAGTGTCAGTGTAGCTCTTTTACCTTGACTTGGCTGCCTTCAATCGTTCTCTGGCTAGTTGGACTTGCTCTTCTGCTTCGCGAAGAATATCCGGTCCGAAAACTAGTCCTTCTCCAGTCTCTGACCAGTTGAGGGGTGTGCGGCATCTGCGTTCGTACAACACCTCAAATGGTGCCATCTGAAGGCTCGACTGGTAACTGTTGTTATAGGAGAACTCGGCAAAAGGGAGACAATCTTCCCACTTGGCCCCATATGCCAAGACACAGGCTCGGAGCATGACTTCGAGAATCTGATTGACTCGTTCTGTCTGACCTCCAGTCTATGGGTGAAAAGCTGTGCTGAAAGACAACTTGGTTCCCAAGGCTTCTTGGAACTTCTTCCAGAACCTTGAGGTGAACTGGGTTCCTCGATCTGACACAATCTCCTTGGGAACGCCGTGAAGACTTACGATTCGGTCGATGTAGAGAGCTTCCAGCCGGTTGCCATCATAAGTGGTCTTGACAGGAATGAAATGGGCCACCTTGGTCAAATGATCGACTATGACCCAGATGGAGTCATGTCCTCTATTCGACCTCGGTAATCCAGTGATGAAGTCCATTCCGACTTTATCCCACTTCCACTCAGGAACTTTGAGTGGTTGAAGCAATCCAGCAGGTCGCTGATATTCAGCCTTGACCCTTTGGCACACATCACACTTTGCAACATAGGTTGCAATCTCTCTTTTCATCCCGTGCCACCAGAATCGTGCCTTCAAGTCTTGGTACATCTTGGTTCCTCCGCGGTGGATGGAATACGGAGTGTCGTGGGCTTCTTGCAGAATCAGGTTCTTCAACGCTGTGTTGTTTGGTGCGCAGATGCGGCCTTTGTACCAAACAATCCCGTGCTCGTCTTCGGAGAATCCTGGGGCCTTGCCCAGCTTCATCTTCTTCTTGATGCCTTCAATGCTTGCGTGTCCATCTTGTGCCTTCTTGACTTCGTCCATCAGGGTTGGTCTGACTTCCAAATGACTCAGAAATCCAGGGGTGACCAATTCCAAACTGAATTGTTCGATCTCTTTAAACAAGGCTGGCTGCCTTTCTTGAATAACGGTATTCAAAGAGCAAGCCTTCCTGCTTAAGGCATCGGCCACCACGTTAGCCTTCCCGGGGTGATATTGAACACTGAGGTCATAGTCTTTGATGAGTTCCAACCATCTTCGCTGCCTCATGTTCAATTCCTTTTGGGTGAAAATGTACTTCAGACTTTTGTGGTCTGTGTAGATCTCACACCGTTTCCCTAGGAGGTAATGCCGCCATGTCTTCAAGGCATGAACTACTGACGCTAGCTGAAGATCATGAGTAGCGTAGTTCTCCTCATGAGGTCGTAGCTGCCTGGAGAGGTATGCTATGACGCGGCCTTCTTGCATCAGAACGCTTCCCAATTCGGTTCGAGAGGCATCACAATATATCATGAACTCCTTGTGAATATCAGGTGTTGCCAGAACTGGGGCGGTGGTCAATCTCTTCTTGAGCTCTTGGAAGCTTGCTTCGCACTTCGGCGTCCACTCGAACTTCTTGTCCTTCTTGAGGAGCTGAGTCATTGGCCGTGCAATGCTAGAGAATCCTTCCACGAATTTGCGGTAATAGCCCGCTAGTCCGAGGAAGCTTCTGACTTCCTTGACGGTCGTTGGAGATTGCCATTGGGTCACAGCTTCGATCTTCGCAGGATCAACAGATAATCCTTCTTCGGTCAAGACGTGACCTAAGAATCCAACTTTATGCAGCCATAACTCACACTTGCTGAATTTGGCATACAGTTGGTGCTCACGAAGCTTGTCTAGGACCATCCTCATATGCTGCTCGTGTTCTTCCTCCGACTTCGAGAACACAAGAATGTCATCAATGAAGACGACAACGAACTTGTCCAAATATTCCATGAAGACTTTATTCATGAGGTACATGAAGTAAGCTGGGGCATTGGTTAACCCAAAGGACATGACCGTGCACTCGTACAGGCCATATCTGGTTACGAATGCCGTCTTCGGAATATCTTGGGGTCTGATCTTCAGCTGGTAGTACCCAGATCTGAGGTCGATCTTGGAGAATACCTTGGCTCCGCTGAGCTGATCAAACAGATCTTCAATCTTGGGAAGTGGATACTTGTTCTTGATTGTAACTTCATTGAGAATGATAGTCAATGCATAAGCGGATGGTACCGTCCCTCTTCGGCACAAACAGAACAGGAGATCCCCAAGGGGAGGCACTCGGGCGGATAAATCCCTTCCTCAGTTGCTCTTCCAACTGCTTCTTCAACTCAGCTAATTCTTCCGTCCCCATTCTATAAGGCTTCTTATAGATGGGTCCTGCTCCGGGCACGAGCTCGATGATGAACTCAATGTCACGGTCAGGGGGCATTCCCGGTAGTTCATCCGGAAAGACATCAGGATACTCACATACCATCGGTACTTGATCTAGCCCAACTTCAGACAGACAGTTGACTTTAGCGGCTTGAGCGGAAGAGGAGTTGGAAGCAAACTTGACTTCGACTCCTTGGTCATTGGTCACAGTGACTGTCCAATTGGCACCGTCTAACAAGCCTTGGTGCTTGCTGAGCCAATTCATGCCTAGGATCACATCCAAGCCTTGCGATCTCAGGACGATGAGGTCTGCTAGGAAGTCTACACCGTTAATGGTAATACCGACTCCTTTACAGCCTATTTTGGCTCTCATCTCGGCTCCGGGGGTTTGCACCAACATAGGGTTATTCAGGGGTGTAGGGGTCATGCCACTTTTTAATGCAAATCTTTGAGTGACAAATGAATGCGTTGCTCCAGAATCAAACAAGACAGTTGCAGGTGCTGAGTTGACAAGGAACGTACCCAGCACGACGTCCAGGTCTTCCTGGGCTTCTTCAGCAGTGACGTGATTCACACGCCCTTCCCATGGTTAGGTGGATTGCGAGGAGCTGGGTTCCTAGGCGACATCCCGCGGCCTTGTCCCTGGTTCTGCGCATTGGGGCGCGGGGCATCATGCTTCTTGTTGGGGCACACCCTTGAGATGTGTCCGGGCTGACCACATCCAAAGCAAGTGACTTGGTTTGGATTGATCTTGTTGCCACCACTAGTATTGGGGTTGAAAGCTGGCCTGGGGTTGGCGTACTGCTGAGGCTGAGGGTTGGCACGAGGTGCAGGAGCTCTTGGTTGCTGATAGGTTGGCTTGGCCGGGGCTGACTGCCACGGACGAGGCTTCTGGTTGCTGGAACTTCCCTTACTGACCAACTTGCGCTTGCGAGTGTCTTCCAAAGCACGCCGCTTGTCTTCAAGCAAAAGTGCTTTGTTCACCAGGCCAGGGAAGGTTGGGCAGTCGCACACGACAAGCGAATACTGCAGAGTCTGGTTGAGGCCTTCCATGAAGCGCTCCCTTTTTGCAGCATCAGTGCTGACATCTTCAGGGGCATACCTTGACAGAACATTGAACTTCTGCATGTACTCCTTGACAGTGCCACTTCCTTGCTTCAGGGTTCAGAACTCACACTTTTTGATAGCCATGATTCCGGAAGGAATGTGGGCCTTGCGGAATTCTGCCTTGAAGTTGACCCAAGTAATGTCTTGCTCAGCATGCATGACCTTGAATCCATCCCACCAAGCTCTAGCAGTCCCCCCCGAGGCAGTGGGCTGCATAAGCCACCTTCTCGCGGTCTTCGGTGCATCCGACTAGTTCCAGTATTTCCTCAATGGAACGGACCCAGTCGTCTGCATCCAGTGGTTCAGCAGTCTCGATAAATGTTGGGGGTGCATGCTTCTTGAACTCTGCCAACATGGAACGTCCATTGCCATTCCCCGCCGGCTGGCGGTTGTTGGTGACAGCTTGAGCAATCAGCTGGAGGGCTGCAGTGTTGGCTTGGCGTTCCTCTCAGAAAGCTTGGAGAAGCTGAGCCATGTCCATGCTTGGAGGAGGTGGTGGTGGTGGAGCTTGGTCGTTGGTTTGGTCGCGGCCTGGCTCTGACTGAGCGGATGCTCCGGCTTCAGGCTGCTGGCTAGAGGTACCAGTACGAGTTACAACAGGCATCCTGTTGGAGCGGTAAAAGGTCTCATGACTCGGAAGAGGAAAGCAAGATAGATGGGTGCCTAGTAAGGGGGTGGTTGTGATACTAATCAAATCATGCAAGGGCCGAAAGGCCAAAACACATTCATTAAAATCCAAATGGGTGATGTAGTCGTTTACACATTCCTGAAGGAAGAATACGACATACATCCAGACACAACAAAAGCAGATACTAGATGGTTTCATATGAACCATACAAGGACTCGACTGCGCATAGGGATTACACGACCTATCCTACCGTAGAGGTTACATCCGGCATATCCGAGTAGCGAATAATGCCTAAGCGGCGGAATGCTCGGTCGCGTATTCTGGCTCTTCTGGGTCTTCCTCCTTGTCTTCATCTGTCTGGGCCCCCTTGTCACTTGAGGGTGTGGGGGAGTGGAGGAGTTGGATAGGACGGTGCTTTGTCGGTGGTGCAGGGATAAGCTTGCGATATTCCCTTGCCGTCATCCAGCGTCGCCGAGGTGGTTCTTCATTCTTGGAAGATTCATCCTCGGAGGGCCTTTCGCCTCGATATGCGATAGCGGATTGTCCAGAAGGTGCTCCTTCCTTCTTGACCCTATTAGTCTTCTCTTGAGCTCGACGAAGAAGTGCCTTGGTCTTGTGAAGTTCTTCTCGAAGCTTCATTGATTTTGAGGCCAAGTCTTGTGCCAAGCTGTCGGCACATAGACTGAAGTAGGTCTGGAACCGAAGCGAGAGTCCTTCCTTCAGTGGAGGGGCTAGTGCGCTGCTTTCTTCTTCACCTTCCTTCCGGTAAGGTAAGAAGCAAGTTGTCATCTTGGCTGCCATCTCCGGAAGAAGCTCGCAGAGACGGGTTAGTGCCTTGAGTGCAGCAGCCTCGACAGCGAGTGGTAGTGTTTCCATCTGGGGTCCCTCGAAGAACCAACTTGTGGGAGGATCGTTTGCCTTCACGATCACTTCCACATGGTATTCCACCTCAGTGTCGCTAACCCAATGCTCAAGGTAGGTGAGGATGGGCGCTCGGTGGAACTGACACTCCTGGAGGCTATCCTCGAGAAGCAAGGGAAACCCAGTGGTCAGATGCTCTTCGGGTACAGCGGCATCTACAAAGGTGGAATAGGAGGGGTTAATAAGCTAATGAAATCTCAGGTTTAGAAAAGAAGAGAGGTTTAGAAGGTTTTTGAAAAGGGGTCTCATCTAACTAACGCCCATCCTAACTAAGGCTTCCTACAGTCAGGATGGCTCTGATACCAGCTCTGTGGGGACCCCGACTTAGAAGTCGAGATCACCGAATGCACGTGTACAGTGATCCCAGAGATCAATGCTCACTGAACACACAGAAGCTGAATAACAAGAGTCTTACATCCATACAAATAGTCTTACATGAATTATGGCCATTATGGCCAAGTCTTACATAGATAGAGCCTCACGGGCTGAATAGCAAATAACTCAAATAGCGGAAGTCTTCGATAACGGGTAGAACCCATGCCATCTGCCTTAACCCTACAGGCATTCTGACTGGGATAGCGTCCTAGTTCGCATGTTCGTCTCCAAAGAACTCTTCTTCATAATCATGTTCTTCCATGCCTGGCCAATTAAATAACCAGTGGCAAGCCAATGAGTACTTTGAATGTACTCTCAAGCAACCCATGATGTGGTTTAAAGTAACAATGCAATTTGAACAATAATGAGCAATCTAGCAATGGGCTAGAATAAGTATTCCACCATCAAGTTTATGCATCAATAAACTCGCGTAACCTCGAACGCAGGTTACCGATATCAACATGAATATGATTCAACTCATCGAGTCAAGTCACCACCTTGACTCATCACACACATACTTGCATCGAAGAAGTAAAATTCTGGACATAGTTTAAGTAGCACCACCCAACTGTCCATGACCGTGCACACGGCTATTCGAATAGTTTTACACTATGCAGAGGTTGTACACTTTACCCACAAGATCCGGGGAGCTTCCGTGTCATCCACGACCCGCGGTACCTCAAGTACCCGGGGTAAGCATCCGGTCATTATCTTTCCTTAGACGACACTAACATAGAGTCCACTCGTTGGTACACGGCCCTCGGGTACAAACAATAGATCACGGGACTTGCCCTAATTTCAATGTCACGCGTACCCGAAGGGACCAACGGTGTGTCCGGTGCCCTGTAAAAATAGTCATGGCCGTCTATCCAAGCACGACCCCGTCCCGGGGAAGACCTCAAGTCTTCCCGTCACTAGTAATGCGGGCACCATGCTAGTATCGACCTAAGTAATCAATAAAGCCCCGTCCCATAAGGGGTAGTGTGGTTGCACATGTTAGGTTGGGACGGTAGACACACATAAATCTAATCCATCATTTCACCATGCACAAGGTTTACCGGCACATCACTTCTTCCTCAAGTGATGACCTAACTCAACGTTACCCTCGGGCATTAGGGGCACCCGATGGGTTCAAGCAAAGATTTCAACTACGAAGGTTCAAATCACACATGCATCATTAAGCATCAAGACTAATTATTTGCATGCCCTCTAGCACATAACAAGATCAAGAGCAAGCATGCATCTTGTGGTGGTTTCCACTAGGTCACCATCGTAACCCTATCATCATGCATCGGAAACAAACGGGTTCCGAAGAACAAGTGTATCATGGTCAAAGGGCTGCTTGCCTGGATTGGCTTGGTCTTCAAAGGCTTCAACTCCTTCTCCTTCTCCTTCTTCAGCAACTTCGTCAAATACGGTATCTATACGTCGCATATTAACAATGGAAAAATAAGACCACAAATAAAACAGAAAAATCAAAGTGCTCAGAAAAATGTCAACTTATTTTTGTTAAATACTAGAGGAATTTCTAAGATGGGGAAAAATCTTAATTGGAGTTTTGGAGCAACAGAATGGATTCTATTGATTTTAGAACATGAGTTTTACTGCTCAAATTCGAATTTAAATTTGAACAGAACAGAAAAGTTTCATAGATGTCAGTGAAAGTGGTACCATTAAATAGGTTGGAATATTACAAGAATTTAGGAGTTGGAATTATTTTATTTGGACCAATATTCATTTTTATAAAAATGTTTAAAACAATTACAGAAAAGAAAAAGAGAAAGTGCCCTGTGCAACTAGGCCACAGAGGCCTCAGTGCACGGCCCAGGGCGGATCAGCCCAGCCGCACGGGTGCCTGCGCGCGCACATCAGGTTTTTTAAACCTGACGGGCGGGGCCCGGCGGTCAGCGGCTGAGAGGAGGGGGAGAGAGGTGTGGGGATGACAGGCGGGGCCCGCCTGTCATCTCCAACCTCACGACCACGGCGACGGCGAGCTCACCGGCGAGGATTCCGGCCACGGCGACGCCAATGGAGGCCATGAATGGGTCCAGCGTCGAGTGGCGGATGTAGGGGTGGTGGTGCGGCACGCCGGGGAAGTCGGGTTCACCGGCGGCGAGGTGGGACGGCGGAGGGTCATCGGGAGGTCGTTGCTCCGGTCGTTTCCGACTGCAACAGGAGGGGGAAACAAAGGGGAAATGATCAGTGTTGCACTGCGGTTCTAGATCGGGCAAATGGAGGGGCAGGGGAGGCCCGTACTGCGAGATCACCGGCGGCCCGAAGCGGCGGTGCTCCGGTCGATCCCGAGTACTGGAGCTCCTTGGGGGAGAACTGGTGGTGCTGTAGGACTCAGGAGGAGGTGGTGGAGCTGCTGATGCTGTTGGAGAGGCCCGGGGGGTCCTATTTATAGGGGGACGGCGTAGCCCCGTGGTCCAGTGCGCCGGCGAGCTCTGGCTCGACGCTACAGCGCACGGGGGGCGATGGGAATGAGTCCATGGTGTTGCTGGACGATCTCTACGTCCAGTTGAGGTGAGAGGAGGAGCGGGGAACCTTCAAGTCGACGCGCGCGTGCGAGCCCGAGGAGTGGGTGCTGCGGGCGGCCGGTGCGCGTGCGACGACGGTCACTGGAGGGCGCAGGAGGAGGGGGGACAGCGCCGGGGTGGTTGCGGACGTCGAGGAGCATCGACTGGCGCGAGGGAGAGGCCCGAGGCTGTCGGGGGCCGGCGATTGGCTGGAGCTACAGTGCGTGGGCGCACTGTAGCGTGCTCCAGAGCGCCCGAAAGGCTGGCACCTTCGTGCCCTCGCCGCTCTGGTCAAGTCCAACATGCCCAAGAGTGTCTAGAAGGTCAAGGGAGGAGTAAAGAAATGGCCTGTGGCCTTGGATGCTCTGGAGATGCTGGGAGAGAGAGAGGAAGCTAGTGACTTGGTGAAAAATGGCTGTCCAGCAGGGTAAACTCGGGTTCTTACCCCTCAATCATGGAGCTGGGGTGCTGGGGAAGTTACTGGGGGTAGCCAGTAACTGAATGAACATGTGGTAAAAGTTGAGGCCAAGGAGAAGAGCAAAAGTGATCAAGATGAGGGTTTTTGTAAAAAGCCAGAAGGTGTTTGATCAGTGTTTGGTCAAGCAAATGACCTCCACTTGCCATGGCACTTAACAGGATTGAATAACATGTGAAAATAGGGTGCTTCACCAAATTTTGGCTCATTTGAAGAAACTAGCCATTGTAACTTTGGTGAACCCTAGAAAACAACAGAAATAGCTTCATCTTGATTAAGTCAAGCTAATCATCTCCCCTTGATGCACCACTTGGTGTAGCATCATCATTTGGGGTATTGATCATGCCCACAAAGTTTGAAGCTCCAGGTAAAAAGTTGGTAATGTAAAGTTGTTCAAATTTGCATTTGAACAGTAAGGGTTTTGGCGTGATCTGATCAAGTTGCTCTGTTCCAAATCTTGTGCCATTTGGTCTAGATGCCTCATTAGGCCATTCTAGCATGTGCACCAAATTTGAGAGCATTTGGACAAGTTTGGCAATGTAGAGTTGCTCAATCTTCAAATATGGACAGAATGGTTATGAAGGATTTTGATGATGTTTTCTTGCTTCCCAAGGCATGGGACTTGGCAAGATCATCAAATATGTCATATGTGACATGATAGAATTTCCCTGGAATTTTTGGAGAATATTTCCTTTGTAAATATTTCAAAAGCTTGAAATATCCAGGAAGGGTTTTAGAGGGTTAGCCCATTATTTTGAACATGACCAAGTGCTGAAACTCTTATATATGGACAATATATGTCCTATGAGTCTCTCTGAATTTTGGCAAATATTTTTGAAATAGTTAAATAATTTTTCCCTATTAAAGACCATTTCTGGCCTTAAGAAAAAGCTTTTAAATAAAATAGGAAAATAACTTTTAAAATTATACCTTTGTGGTTTCTGGGAGTCCTATGTCTACTAGGTTTCAAATGTACCTTTTGAAATAATTTTCTCACCCTAAATCAAGCACTTGCAGTGCAAATCTCAATTCAGGGGTTTTTGGAAAACTAAATTTATAAAATACATTTTGGCCAAATTAATTTTGTAAGAAATTTCTATACGATTATATAACACTTGGCATGATCATTGGGCAGAAGTTTTGGGTATGGAGATGAATTCTACAAGAGGTAATAGTTGACTTTAATGAGCACAAGAAAAAGCACATGAAGAAAACTCAATTCCAAATAAAAGCCAAATGATGCCAAAAAAATTTGCTGGTCCAAATTTTCATGCTTCATTGATGCAAATAACATGTTACAAAATGCAGGGTGTGACACAAATAAAAAAAGGAGAAAGGCCGAATAAAAAAGGAAGGCCCAAAAAAAGAAGAAAAAAAATAAAAAATAAAAAAGGGGACAATGCTACTATCTTTTTTGCACACTTGTGCTTCAAAGTAGCACGATGATCTTTATGATAGAGAGTCTCTCATTTTGTCACTTTCATATACTAGTGGGAAATTTTCATTATGGAACTTGGCTTGTATATTCCAACAATGGGCTTCCTCAAATGCCCTAGGTCTGCATGAGCAAGCAAGTTGGATGCACACCCACTTAGTTTCTTTTGTTGAGCTTTCATATATTTATAGCTCTAGTGCATCCATTGCATGGCAATCCCTACTCACTCACATTGATATCTATTGATGGGTATCTCCATAGCCCATTGATACACCTAGTTGATGTGAGACCATCTTCCTCTTTTTTGTCTTCTCCACAACCACCATTCTATTCCACCTATAGTGTTATGTCCATGGCTCACGCTCATGTATTGCGTGAAAGTTGAAATTTTTTGAAAAAAATAAAGTATGAAACAATTGCTTGGCTGAAACCGGGGTTGTGCATGATTTGGGTATTTTGTGTGACGAATAAGGAGCATAGCCAAACCATATGATTTTATAGGGATGAACTTTCTTTGGCCATGTTATTTTGAGAAGACATAATTGCTTTGTTAGTATGCTTGAAGTACTATTATTTTTATGTCAATATTAAACTTTTGTATAGAATCTTTCATATCTGAACATTCATGCCACAATAAAGAGAATTACATTGAAAATTATGTTAGGTACATTCCACATCAAATTTTTTTTTTATCATTTACCTACTCGAGGACAAGCAAGAATTAAGCTTGGGGATGCTTTATACGTCTCCAACGTATCTATAATTTTTTTATTGTTCCATGCTATTATATTATCTGTTTTGGATGTTTAATGGGCTTTAATATGCACTCTTATATTATTTTTGGGACTAACCTACTAACCAAAGGCCCAATGCAAATTGATGTTTTTTGCCTATTTCAGTGTTTCGCAGAAAAGGAATATCAAACGGAATCCAAACGGAATGAAACCTTCGCGAGGATCGTTTTTGGAACAAACGAAGTTCAGGAGACTTGGGGTGGATGTCAAGGAAGCAACAAGGCGGCCACAAGGTAGGAGGGCGCCCCTAGGGGGGTAGGCACGCCCCCACCCTCGTGGGCCCCTCGTAGCTCCACCGACCTACTTATTTCGCCTATATATACTCATATACCCTAGAACATCCAGGAGCACCACGAAACCCTATTTCCACCGCCGCAACCTTCTGCACCCGTGAGATCCCATCTTGGGGCCTTTTCCGGTGCTCCGCCGGAGGGGGAATCGATCACGGAGGGCTTCTACATCAACACCATAGCCTCTCTGATGATGTGTAAGTAGTTTACCATAGACCTTCGGGTCCATAGTTATTAGCTAGATGTCTTATTCTCTCTCTTTGGATCTCAATACAAAGTTCTCCTCGATCTTCTTGGAGATCTATTCGATGTAATACTTTTTGCGGTGTGTTTGTCGAGATCCGATGAATTGTGGGTTCATGATCAAGATTATCTATGAACAATATTTGGTGCTTCTTTGAATTCTTATATGCATGATTTGATATCTTTGCAAGTCTCTTCGAATTATCAGTTTGGTTTGGCCTACTAGATTGATCTTTCTTGCAATGGGGGAAGTGCTTAGCTTTGGGTTCAATCTTGCGGTGTTCGATCCCAGTGACAGAAAGGGAACCGATACGTATTGTACTGTTGCCCTCAAGGATAAAAGGATGGGGTTTATACCATATTGCTTGAGTTTATCCCTCTACATCATGCCATCCTGCTTAATGCGTTATTCTGTTCTTATGAACTTAATACTCTAGATGCATGCTGGATACCGGTCGATGTGTGGAGTAATAGTAGTAGATGCAGAATCGTTTCGGTCTACTTGTCACGGATGTGATGGCTATATACATGATCATGCCTAGATATTCTTGTAACTATGCATTTTTATCAATTGCTCGGCAGTAATTTGTTCACCCACCGTAAAATATGCTATCTTGAGAGAAGCCACTAGTGAAACCTGTGACCCCCGGGTCTATTTTCCATCATATTAATCTCCCGTCAACTAGCTAGTTTTATCGAAGTTTATTTTGCAATCTTTACTTTTAAATCTATAAAACAAAAATACCAAAAATATTTATCTTATTATCTTTATCAGATCTCACTTTTGCAAGTGGCCGTGAAGGGATTGACAACCCCTTTATTGTGTTGGTTGCAAGGTTCTTAATTCTTTGTGCATGTACTAGGGATTTGCATGCAGTCTCCTACTGGATTGATACCTTGGTTCTCAAAAACTGAGGGAAATACTTACGCTACTTTGCTGCATCACCCTTTCCTCTTCAA
Organism: Secale cereale; assembly: GCA_902687465.1. Classification (NCBI taxonomy): domain Eukaryota; kingdom Viridiplantae; phylum Streptophyta; class Magnoliopsida; order Poales; family Poaceae; genus Secale; species Secale cereale. The sequence goes on from LR738715.1 coordinate 726,457,043, forward strand.
GGGAAAACCAACGCATGCACAAGAGGTTGCATTCCACTGCTGGAAATCACGCAGAGTCGTCCGTCGCGTCTCAACCACAATCCTCAACCCTGGCCGAGTCTTCTACAAATGCCAGAATCATGGGGTAATAATATGTTTAAGTGTTGTTCCACTGCTTTTCAGTTGCTGATTTTTTTAATAGTTTATTTGATGATATTCCAATTTGAATCGTGCAGAAAAGGGAAAATTCGTGTGATTTGTATTTCTGGGAAGTTGCTGATATGGGGGAATGCAACTACGCTGATTATTTGGTTAGCCGAGGAATCCCAATACCAACAGGTTGGGGTGTTGGACAAGTAACTAAAGGAACGACAGAAGAGGAAGATGCGGAGCAGAAGGTTAAAGATGCAGTTCCTCTCATCATGGCCAAGCAACAGCCGCTGAACGGCCTTGACAACAATAAGGAGATGAAAGAGCTTGTGAAGATAATGGGCAAAATCGATGTGCTCTGTAGGATGATTATCTCTTTATTTGTAGTGTATGTAGCACTCGTGATGTAGTCACTGGCTATGACATGAACACTTTGCTGAAACTAGCAATGAATGAAACCTGTTTAGCAGGCTGGGCATAGTGTTGTGAACATCTAATGATTTCTATTAACGGAAATCGAGGGGTATCCCCTTTTGCTCATAAATAAATAAATAGCAGAGGCCCTTTGCTAATAAATAAATAAATTAGCAGAGGCCCTGTCGTGTCAGCTTTGTTCCCATTCGAAGAAGTCTAGCAAATTGCAGTCCAACAGCAAACTATGTCATCAAATACAAGTTTCACAGCCAAATATGAGTACAACTAAACAACAATGTTATCATATTTTAGTCGTCATACAATCACCACACAAATCAACATACATAATAAGTGATGTTCTCACAGCAAAATACTAAACAACAACTTCATCAGGTTTCAGTTGTCATAGCAAACACAATTTCACATAGTAGATAAAAGACATCTTCTAATAGGCAAATACGATAAAAGCAATCTAATCATCATCTGCAGCAGCAGCGTCAACATCTTCGCCATGTGTATCAGTCTGAATCGTAATTCCCCCCAGTTTCATCTTATTCTTCATCCTCAATGTCCTCAAATGTTGGCTTCTTATTGATCAACTCTCGTATGCCCATAGCCCGACAGGAAATCTTTTCGCCAGCATCATTGACGTGATGGTTCTCAAAGATATTAGGAACATTTGTGGAATCTTCTACATCAGGAGCAGTGTAAGCATCATCTTGTTGTGCAACTTCATTAAATGAATTCCTCTGCTCAAACCTTTGCACTACTCTCCAGTCATCGCTACGTGAAAATGTGTTTTCCAAGAAAAATATTTGTGTTTCTTGATTTGCCAAAATAAAAGGCTGGTCGGTCTTGTACACCGTCTTGACATTGATGGATTTGAAATAATCATCAGCTCTGGGTTTTGCGATCCTGGAAAACAGGTTATAGCAACGACAACACAACAAAATCACACACCGATGAACCTCAAAATTGGAGATATACTCCAAGTCAACAATGTCTGTTATGTTCGCATACATTTCAGTTGTCTCTTCGCCGTATTTATCCATGCTTATGATGGCATTGTTTCGTGTCTTCCTCCCTTTGTCTCGTGCAAGGGTGTTGTAGCGCACATCTCCAACAACGCAAGATTCATAATGTTTTACCCGATTATCATGACCCATTGCTAGTGCATAAAGGGAATCATTAACTGCATGCCCATCCTCCCGCATATTCTTAACCTATGGTTAGAAAATAGCCAAGCTGATCATCTTATGTACTCAATATATTTAAAAAACCGACAGTGCAATTCAAAAGCTTACATGGCTCTTGAACCATTTTGCAAATCCTGCCATAACCAGTTTGTCAATGTTTCTTGGATTTTGCGACAATAACTCCTTTTTGTAGATGCTGCACAACATAGTGATCACTTCAAACATCTAAATATATAAGAATGTGCTGAAAGTTTAGTAGATTACGATGTATAAGATGTAGTACTTAGCACTTACTCAATATAAGGTAGAATCTCAGAACATTTATTCAACACATACCAAACCATTTTGTCCAAATATTTAGGTTTGTCGCCTTGTCGACTCTTCCCTGTAACTCGAACAGAACAATCGAAGACATTAAGCTCGAGACTGTCTTCACCCACCTCTTTGCTAAGCTGATCAGCTGTTTCAATGTATTTTGAGCAGAATGTCAATGCTTCTGTAGCAATGTAGGCGTATGCAATGGAAACCTTGATGACCCACAAGTGTAGGGGATCTATCGTAGTCCTTTCGATAAGTAAGAGTGTCGAACCCACCGAGGAGCAAAAGGAAATGATAGGCAGTTTTCAGTAAGGTATTTTCTGCAAGCACAAAAATTATAAGTAACAGATAGTTTTGTGGTAAGGTAATTGGTAGCAAGTGACAAATAGTAAAAGTAAATAAGGTGCAGCAAGATGTCCCAATCCTTTTTGTAGCAAAGGACAAGCCTGGACAAACTCTTATATGAAGGAAAGCGCTCCCGAGGACACATGGGAATTATCGTCAAGCTAGTTTTCATCATGATCATCTGATTCGCGTTCGGTACATTGATAATTTGGTATGTGGGTGGACCGGTGCTTGGGAGCTGTCCTTACTTGGACAAGCCTCCCACTTATGATTAACCTCTAAGGCAAGCATCCGCAACTACAAAATAAGTATTAAGGTAAACCTAACCATAGCATGAAACAAGTGGATCCAAATCAGCCCCTTACGAAGCAAGGCATAAACTAGGGTTTAATCTTCTTTCACTCTAGCAACCCATCATCTACTTATTACTTCCCAATGCCTTCCTCTAGGCCCAAACAATGGTGAAGTGTCATGTAGTCGACGTTCACATGACACCACTAGAGGAGAGACAACATACATCTCATCAAAATATCGAACGAATACCAAATTCACATGACTACTTATAGCAAGACTTCTCCCATGTCCTCAGGAACAAAAGTAACTACTCACAAGACATAATATTGTTCATGATCAGAGGGGTATTAATATGCATAATGGATCTGAACATATGATCTTCCACCAAGTAAACCAACTAGAATCAACTACAAGGAGTAATCAACACTACTAGCAACCCACAGGTACCAATCTGAGGTTTGGGTATAAAGATTGGATACAAGAGATGAACTAGGGTTTGAGAGGAGATGGTGCTAGTGAAGATGTTGATGAATATAAACCTCCCCAAGATGGGAGAGTTGTTGGTGATGACGGCAGTGACAATTTCCCCCTCCCGGAGGGAAGTATCCCCGGCAGAACAGCTCCGCCGGAGCCCTAGATTGGTTTCCGCCAAGGTTCCGCCTCGAGACGGCGGCGTCTGGTCCCGAAAGCCTCCTTATGATTTTTTCCAGGTCAAAACACCTCATATAGGATAAGATGGGCATCGGGGGCATCGAGGGGCCCACGAGGCAGGGGCGCGCCCAGGCAGGGGGGCACGCCCCCACCCTCGTGGACAAGTGGTGGGCCTCCTCGTGATCCTATTTTGCCAGATATATTTTATATTTTCTGAAACGGTGTCCTGTGGAGTTTCGGAGCTTTTTGAGTTGTGCAGAATAGGTTTCCAAAGTTTGCTTCTGTTCCAGCCCAGAATTCCAGCTGCCGGCATTCTCCCTCTTCGTGTAAACCTTGTAAAATAAGAGAAAAAGGGCATAAGTATTGTGATATAACGTGTAATAACAACCCATAAAGCAATAAATATCAAAATAAAAGCATGATGCAAAATGGACGTATCAACTCCCCCAAGCTTAGACCTTGCTTGTCCTCAAGCGAAAGCCGATATCGAAAAATATGTCCACATGTTTAGAGATAGAGGTGTCGATAGAAATAAAATACGGACATGAGGGCATCATGATCATTCTTATAATAGCAACACATATATATTGTCATATTGTTCTTATGCTAAAGTAGCAATTCATTCACAATGTCAAGTATGAATCAGAAACTTCATTGAAAACCAACAAACTATAATCTCGGTCATTGAAGCAGTTGCAATTTATCGTAGCATCAGAAAGAGTCAACATAAGAGCTTTCCAGCAAGCCTACATACTAAACTATCATATAGTCTTTCACAATTGCTCACAGTCACGCAATACTTATGGCTATGGAGTTTTAACCAGACACAAAGAAAGATAGGGGCTTATGGTGTTGCCTCCCAACCTTTTACCTCGAGGGTAATGTCAACAGCAATAGACCATGACAACATTCTACGAACATTATGGCTATCTCCCACCTCTCTCACCTCTCCCACCTCTCCACCCAACACTACCATGGCGAATTCTCATCTTGATCAACATGGACGGGCTCCTACACTGGGATTTTGCACCGGGCATTGCCCTGGCAGATCAGGTGAGACGAAGGTTTGGAGCTACTGTTCATTTCTCCCCATCCAGAGACTCCAAGGAGTTCTTTCTGGTGGCTTCTTTCTCCTCGGCCTCCTTCAACCTTTTGGTGGAATCAGTAGGGTTGGCTCTACAATGCTGCCTTTGAGGCATTAGCTCTGGATTCAATGTGGTTCAAATCAACGCCCGATCTTTCCGATTTTGAGTGGCTAATAACAAAGTTGGGCATTTTATCTATGGACTTCGTGACCGCATTTGGCCGGATTTCATTTGCCATTTCCACCTCTTTAAAGGTCACTTTGCCAAAGCTTCTCTTTTCTCGGCGCATTGGCATGCCGATGAGGAAATTTTGGGTCTTTCAAACCGCCATCCTATTGCTATCAAATCCTCTCTTAAATTTTTGAAGCATGGCTCCGCTCTGGGCAATACTAGACAAGAACTGCGTGACACATCTCAATTACTCCCTCTGTTCCTAAATATTTGTCTTTCTAGACATTCAAATGGACTGCAACATACAGATGTATGTAGACATATTTTAGAGTGTAGATTCACTCATTTTGCTTCGTATGTAGTCACTTGTTGAAATCTCTAGAAAGAAAAATATTTAGGAACAGAGGGAGTAGTATCTTTGGATAAGATGGTTTTCTCGAATACACATGCTACGGAAGCTTCTACATCGGCAACAGCAATCTCGACCACAGAGCCGGAAAACAATTTCAAATTTCAAAATTCTTTTGATAGTGTTCATCCCACATCAACGGTTCCGACAACTGTCCCACAATCTCAGGCAGTGATCAATTATCGGGAACTTATGGCAAAGTATTCATTGCAGAAAAAATTGGGGGAATTTAATCCACCAGACTTTATAACTTTGGGAAATTTCAAATTCCCAATTAAAACCCATTATCCGTCCCCGCCTCAGTGTTTCCTAAAATTGGCCTTTCGTTATGCTCCACTGCACATCTCGTGCCCACCCCCCAATTACAGACTAAGCATGAGATTGATTTGGCCAAGGCCCAATACATAGAAATGGAGATTGAAAATCTGGCTATTAACTGGCCATGTTTGTGCACAAAATGCCTACAATGGGGACATAATCGCATCAACTACACAACTCGGGTTATTTGCATTAATTTCTCGACCCCGGATCATAAGGCAAGGCACTGCCCTTCTATAAGGAAATATCCAGGGACTAATATGGAGAAGTTTCCAAATAATGGAAAGGACTTTTGCGTATCTGAATTTTATGGTAAACACCCGATAACCCAGGAGCCTAAAAAGGCCTCTCGATGTGGGGAATGTGGATTTTATGGACATACGGATCGTGTCAGTCTCAAACGGCAATGGAGAAAGCACTGGAAGTGGGTCCCTAAATATAAAACTACCAACTCTACCCCTCACGTTCCACCTTCCGCCTCGTTTTTTCAAATGATCACCACACCGCCTGCACACCAATCCTGCACTCGCCACCTTCCTCCCCTGCTTCACCCGCCTCCCACAATCCCCCGGCCATGGCAAACTATCCTTTCAACCCAGTTCCCTTCCTCCCCTGGCTTCGCGGTGGAACCTGGTCCGGCTGATCGAGTCGTCCGCAGCGGCATGGTGGTCAACCCGGTGCCCCCCCCTCAACCATGACTTTCTGGCGGTGGCGGAGATCAGTCACTACGTCCCTCTTCATCACCGCGCCGCCATCCGCAACACCATCCAAGGTCTGCTCCATGAATCTCAACTCTTCACTACGGATTCTAGTGATCACCCTTTTGGAGTTGGTCTATTTGGATTTGTGGATGCCTTCATGTGAGATACTGCCGTGGCAACTCCCCTTGAGCTTGAAGATGAAGATTTACTGGTAACTTTTGTTCCCCATAACGCTACACTCAATAGGTGTACCACCACATATGGACCAGAGCTGTGGTTGATGTACTTTGGTTTTCCATATGATTATCGAACTGAGTACTATATCAACAAATCTCTGGGTGGATATGGATCTTTAGTCTCTTGGTCAAATCCTAGGCAGGACAGAAGGTTTATCTTACTTTGTGCTCGTGTCATTCATTTGCGGCTGATCCCTAAAAGTTTCGTGGTCTGGCAGTTGGGAGGTGTGCGGGATTGTTGGATAGTGCAGGTGACTATCCTTCGTAGTAATGATTGGAATGCCTTGCTTCCTGAGGTACCGCCGGCGGGGGAAGAACAACCTCCTCCAGATGGCAATCCACACCCCCAGTTTGGGCCCGATCTCACAGCTGAGCAGTTGTATCAACAACAAGTCCATAATTGGTTTGTGCAAAATGCTGCCCCTGCCAATGCTGCTCCTCCTAATTATGCTCATGAGGATTCTGACATAGAGGGATAAGTTCAAGTTGCTACTGGATGGGGAGCCTGGCCTACACCTTCACCCCCACCACTCCCACCTCACCTCATGAACTTCCAGGCATGGCTCGCTGCACAGGGTTTGACGGTGCAGCATGGCATTGTTCCTGAAGATAATGATACTGACAGTGCAGCCCAAGCATGGAATGATTCCATTACTGTGTCAGATGATTCCAGCTCTGCAGATTCAGCTCTACCTTCTCCAACACTGATGCATGCCTCTGGTTCCCAACACTATACAACACCATACTGAAGAAGTTGTAGTTAACGTCAGGATTCATCCTGGTGGAGTTCATTTTGGTCTGTCCACTCAGGGAGAAGAAGTGCTGGCCATACTCCTCAGTGATCCCATCCCTCGACAGCAACTTAACAGCTTCAACTTTGAAGCTCTGAGGCCTGCCATTGCCTCTTTGGGGCCTTGGGAAATTGCTACGGTATGAGACAGGAGGCTTTGGAGATTACTATCAGAATCTCTCAATCCACTGATGGTCTTCAGTTTCAGCAGTTAGCAAACTGCTCTGGCCGTGCTGCCCCTTTAGTTGTCATTGAAGATATCTCAAAGATGGAGGTGGAGAGCTATCAAGGCATGGAGGACTCAAGGTTTGCTGTATTGGATCCCAACCTACAACTGGTGCCAGTGCATGAGGGCAACAATGCTGATCTTCAGGTTTCTGAACTTGCACTGATCGCTTCTTCTGCTATGCTGACTAATACCAACACGGATAGCTTTTTACATGCTCATAGCTCCTCTGCTTCTGCTTCTGCTTCTGATAATCCTTCCCACAACAAGCGCAAAGGGAAAGCCTCAGCTCCTATTGACTGCTCCAACCTCCGCAGAAGCACTAGGAACAATAAATATGATGGCTTCAAAATCCACCAGCCAACTGATTATCGCCCGTTCAAATCAAAGGTAAAGAACAGGGAAGTCCCTTCTGCTCTGAAATCCACCACACAAGGTAGCAGTGAAGCATCAGTGGCAACAGTAGAGATGCAGATCCCGCCTCCAACATCTATCCCAACAATGGAAGCAGTGGGGGTGCAGCTCTGTGCTATTCCTGAAGATGAACTCACTGAAGAGGCACTTGCCATGGAGCCTGAAGTGACTCCGTCTTCTTCAGCATGATTTCCCTGCTTTTATTTACTCTTTATGATACTTTTGAGCACTTGGAATGTGCTTTGCTGGAATGTACGCGGTCTTAATGCTGCGGATAAGCAACTAGCCCTTTCGAACGCAATTACCTCAAGTGGATGCGCCGTTATTTGCCTGCAAGAAACCAACATGTCGACCTTTGATGTTGCAATGCTTAAATCTATTTGCCCAAACGTTTTGATCATTTTGCTTACATTCCATTGCAAGGGGCCTCTGGGGGGATAGTAACAATTTGGAATGGCTCTCTCTTCTCTGGTGACGTTATCTTTTCTGAACCCTTTGCATTGGGTATCCAATTTACTTCTAAACAATCGGCGCATAAGTGGGGATTGATTAATGTTTACAGGCCCTGTTAAGGAGAGCGGCGTGACACATACACTAAATGGTTGTTTGATCTAAGTCTGCCTTCTAATGATCATTGGTTATTACTAGGAGACTTCAAATATATTAGACCGCCCGACAATCGTAACAAACCTGGAGGTGATATACAAGACATGTTCCTGTTCAGTGACTTCATTCGCTCTCAAGAACTAATTGAGGTCCCTATTAAAGGACGATATTTCGCATGGAGTAACATGCAACATGATCCACTACTAGAGCAACTTGACTGGTTTTTCACTACGCTGAATTGGACACTAACCTTCCCCAATACAATGGTTAAACCTCTTGGTCGCCCTATATCAGATCATGTTCCTTGCAATGTTATTATTCAGACCAACATTCCCAAGTCTAAAGTATTTCGTTTTGAACATTATTGGATAGCTCATCCTAGTTTCATGGACGTGGTTGCAACCGCTAGGAACAAGCCCATTAAGCATGGTAACAACAAAAATGCAGCAGCAAGTATCTGCCAAAAGCTTAAAGCTGTCAGACACGCCCTTAGCACGTGGAGCCGACGAATCTCTCGCCTAATGATTGCAATTGAGAACACCAACAGAACAATCCTTGAAATGGACACCATCGAAGAAAAACGGAATCTGACAGTTCCTGAATCCAACTTCAGGAAGATTCTCAAAAAACACCTCTTACGGCTACTCACCTATCAGAAAGAATACTGGAAAAAAACGATGTACGACTAGATGGATAAGATTTGGTGATGAAAATACAAAGTTCTTCCAATCCGCTCCTACAGAACGATACAGGAAAAATTATCTTGCCAATCTTAAAACTCCTGATGGCTCGATTGTAGAAGATCATGTTGGGAAGGAATCCATTCTGTTCAACTCTTTTAAAGCTCGCCTAGTCAATGCCAATCCCCACCACATAAAATTTGATCTGAATGAGCTCATCAACTCAGATCCCGACCTAGCTCAACTTACTCTGCCATTCACGAATAAGAAAAATGATGCAATTGTGATGGAAATGTGATACGTCTCCAACGTATCTATAATTTTTGATTATTCCATGCTATTATTTATGAAGTCTTGGATGTTTAATGGGCTTTATCATTCACTTTTATATCATTTTTGGGACTAACCTACTAACCCAAAGGCACAGACCAGATTGCTGGTTTTCCGCCTATTTCAGGGTTTTGCAGAAAAGGAATATCAAACGGAGTCCAAACGGAATGAAACCTTCGCGAGAGATATTTTTGGAGGAAATCACGCTCGAGAAATGTCGGGACCAAGTCAGGGGGCAAGGGTCCTGCCCTCGAGGGTGGGGGGCGCGCCCCCCTTCCCAGGGCGCGCCCCCCTGCCTCGAGGCTGGCCCACACGGTCCCCGGTGCCCTCCTTCTTCCTATATATACCTACGTACCTCAGAAACTCCATACGCAGATAGAAAACCCTAATTCCACCGCCGTAGCTTCTGTACCCATGGAGATCCCATCTTGGAGCCTGCTCCGGGAGGGGGATCCATCACGGAGGCCTTCATCATCATCATCATCGCCCTCACCATGAGTTGTGAGTAGTTTACCACAGACCTTCGGGTCCATAGCTAGTATCTAGATGGCTTCTTCTCTCTCTCTGGATCTCAATACAAAGTTCTCCTCGGTCTTCGAGGAGATCTATTCGATGTAATCTCTTTTTGCAGTGTGTTTGTCGAGATCCGATGAATTGTAAGTTTATGATCAAGGTTATCTATGAAAGATATTTGGTTCTTCTCTGAACTTTTTATGTGTGCTCATAATATCCTTGCAAGTCTCTTTGAATTATTGGTTTGGTTTGGCCTACTAGATCTATAGTTCTTGCAATGGGAGAAGTGCTTGGCTTTGGGTTCAATGTTGCGGTGTCCTTTCCCAATGACAGTAGGGGCAGCAAGGCACGTATTGTATTGTTGCCATCGAGGATAAAAAGATGGGGTTTTCATCATATTGCGTGAGTTTATCCCTCTACATCATGTCATCTTGCTTAAGGCGTTACTCTGTTCGTATGAACTCAATACACTAGATGCATGCTGGATAGCGGTCGATATGTGGAGTAATAGTAGTAGATGCATAATCATTTCGGTCTACTTGTCTCGGACGTGATGCCTATATACAATGATCATGCCTAGATAGTCTCATAATTATTCACTTTTCTATCAATTGCTCGACAGTAATTTGTTTACCCGCCGTAGAATATCGCTATCATGAGAGAAGCCACTAGAGAAAACTATGGCCCCCGGGTCTATTCTCAACATATCAATCTACATATACTTTACTTTTCTTGCTTTTATTTACTGTTTTATTAAACCAAAAATACCAAAAATATAATTATCATCTCTATCAGATCTCACTCTCGTAAGTGACCGTAAAGGGATTGACAACCCCTTATCGCGTTGGCTGCGAAGTTCTTATTTGTTTGTGCAGGTGCGAGGGACTGGCGCGTGGTCTCCTATTGGATTGATACCTTGGTTCTCAAAAACTAAGGGAAATACTTACGCTACTGTGCTGCATCTCCCTTTCCTCTTCAAGGGAATACAACATAAGCTCAAGAGGTAGCAAGAAGAATTTCTGGCGCCGTTGCCGGGGAGGCTTACGCAAAAGTCATATACTAAGTACCTATCACAAACCCTTATCCTTCGCATTACATTTATTTGCCTCTTGTTTTCCTCTCCCCCACTTCACCCTCGCCGTTTTTATTTGCCCTTCTTCCGCCGTGTGTTTTTCGTTCGCTTGCTTCTTGTTTGCTTGTGTGTGTCGGATTGCTTGCTTGTCACTATGGCTCAGAACAATACCAAATTGTGTGGCTTCTCCAATACCAACAACAATGATTTTATTAGCACTCCGATTGCTCCTATTAGAACTTTTATGCTGGCTTGAATTTTGCTTCTAGAAATCTTTTAGATTTGGTCGTCGGAGGCACTTTCATGGAAACCACCTTAGGAGAAGCTACCAAACTCCTAGATAATATTATGGTTAATTATTCTCAATGGCACACCGAAAGATCTACTAGTAAAAAAGTGCATGCTATCGAAGAAATTAGTGTTTTGAGTGGAAAGATGGATCAACTTATGAAATTGTTTGCTGCTAAGAGTGCTTCTTCTGATCCTAATGATATGCCTTTGTCCACTTTGATTGAGAATAACAATGAATCTTTGGATGTAAATTTTGTTGGTAGGACTAATTTTGGTAACAATGCTTATAGAGGTAATTTTAATCCTAGGCCTTTTCCTAGTAATTCCTTTAATAATTTTGGTAATTCCTACAACAACTCTTATGGAAAGATGCCTTCTGAATTCGAAACTAGTGTTAAAGAGTTTATGATCTCGCAAAAGAATTTCAATGCTATGCTTGAAGAGAAATTGCTGAAGGTTGATGAATTGGCTAGAAGTGTGGATAGAATTACTCTTGATGTTGATTCTTTAAAACTTAGATCTATCCCACCTAAGCATCAATGAGTCTCTCAAAGCCATGAGAATTTCCATTGATGAATGCAAAGAAAGAACCGCTAGAATGCGTGCTAAAAGAGAAGATTATATTAAATCGTGTTCTTCTAGTTGTCGTGAAAATAAAGATGAAGATCTGAAAGTTATTGATGCGTCTCCTATTAGATCCTTGTTTTCTAGTATTAATCTTGATGAAAATCGGATTGGAGATGATTCTGCTTTAAGGTGTCCCAATGATTCGGAGTTTTTAGATTTGATGCTAAAATTGCTAAAAGTGGGAACGAAGAGATTAAAACTTTGCATAGTGATGAACCCACTACTTTGGATTTCAAGGGATTCAATTATGATAATTTCTCTTTGATTGATTGTATTTCGTTGTTGCAATCAGTGCTAAATTTTCCGCATGCTTATAGTCAAAATAAAGCTTTCACTAAACATATAGTTGATGCTTTGATGCAATCTTATGAAGAGAAACTTGAGTTGGAAGTTTCTATACCTAGAAAGCTTTATGATGAATGGGAACCTACTATCAAAATAAAAATAAAAGATCATGAATGCTATGCTTTGTGTGATTTGGGTGCTAGTGTCTCCACTATCCCAAAAACTTTGTGTGATTTGCTAGGGTTCCATGAGCTTGATGATTGTTCTTTAAATTTGCATCTTGCGGATTCCACTATTAAGAAACCTATGGGAAGACTTAATGATGTTCTTATTGTTGCCAATAGGAATTATGTGCCCGTAGATTTCATTGTTCTTGATATAGATTGCAATCCTTCATGTCCTATTATTCTTGGTAGACCTTTCCTTAGAACGATTGGTGCAATTATCGATATGAAGGAAGGACATATTGGATTCCAATTTCCGTTAAGGAAAGGCATGGAACAGTTTCCTAGAAAGAAAATCAAATTACCATACGAATCTATCATGATAGCCACTTATGGATTGCCTTCCAAAGATGGCAATACCTAGATCTATCTTGTATCGTGCCTAGCTAGGGGCGTAAAACGATAGCGCTTGTTGGGAGGCAACCCAATTTTATGTTTTTTTTCTTTTGTTGCTGTTAGGGAATAAATATTGCATCTAGCTTCTGATTATATGTGTTTTCATGTTTTGTTTAGTGTTTGTGCCAAGTAGAACCTTTGGTAAGACTTGTGTGAAGTTTATTTGATCTTGCTGTGAAAAACAGAATCGTTAGCGCTCTCTAAAGTAGTCTTAAGATTTTACTGGAGCGTGCTTTTTAGTTGATTCTTTTTGCTGCTGATTGGCTGACAAATTGCGCAAATTTACCATTTTAGTTTGAATTTTTTGGAGTTCTAGAAGTAGGCGAACCCTGCAGATTACTACAGACTGTTCTGTTTTTTGACAGATTCTGTTTTTCGTGTGTTGTTTGCTTATTCCGATGCATCTATGAGTAATATTGGAGGATATTAACCATAGATAACTTGGAGTACAGTAGGTTTAACACCAATATAAACAAAGAATTAATTCCTTGATGTACCTTTGAGTGGTGGTTTGCTTTCTCTTACTAACGGAGCTCACGAGAATTTTTGTCTAAGTTTTGTGTTGTGAAGTTTTCAAGTTTTGAGTATTGCTTTGATGGACTATGGAAAAGGAGTAGCAAAGGCTCAAGCTTGTGGATGCCCATGGAACCCCAAGTAAATTCAAGATAATCAAAATCCTAAGCTTGGGGATGCCCCGGGAAGGCATCCCCTCTTCCGTCTTCATCCATCGGTAACTATACTTGGAGCTATATTTTTATTCGCAACATGTTATGTGTTCTGCTTGGAGCGTCTTGTATAATTTGAGTCTTTGCTTGTTAGTTTGCCACAATCATCCTTGCTGGACACATCTATTTGAGAGAGTTAAATATGGCCTAGAAATTGTTAGAACACTCTATGTGCTTCACTTATATCTTTTGAGTTGAATAGTTTTTGCTCTAGTGCTTCACTTATATCTTTTAGAGCATGGTGGTGGTAATATTCTGTAGAAATTGCTGAACTCTCATGCTTCACTTAGATCTATTTGAGAGTCTATTAAAACAGCATGGTAAAGTGTTTAGGCTAAAGAAACTAGTCTTCACATGATAAACATCCAACGTCAATGTGGTAAAAAAAAATCACACCAAGTACATTGAATAGAAAGAGATGTTGAATGTTTGATAATTGTTTTGAGACATGAGGATAGTGATATTAGAGTCATGCTAGTGGAGTTATTATGAAACTGAGAAATACTTGTGTTAAGGTTAGTGATTCCCGTAGCATGCACGTATGGTGAACCGTTGTCTGACTAAGTTAAAGCGTGAGGTATTTGTAGAGTGTCAACCTTTGTGTGGAGGTCGGGGGCGCGCGATGGTTAACTCCTACCAACCTCCCCCCTAGGGGCATGCGTTAATTGCTTTTTTTTGATGATTCGTAATTTTTTGCAATAAGTATATGAGTTCTTATGACTAATGTTGAGTCCATGGATTATACACACTCTCACCCTTCCACAATTGTAGCCTCTCTTGTACCGCGCAACTTTTGCCGGTGCCATAAACCCACTATATATCCTTCCTCAAAACAGCCACCATACCTACCTATCATGGCATTTCCATAGCCATTCCGAGATATATTGCCATGCAACTTTCCACCATTCCGTTCATATGACACGCATCATATTGTCATATTGCCATGCATGATCATGTAGTTGACATCGTATTTGTGGCTAGGCCACCATGCATAATTCTTTCATACATGTCACTCTTGTTTCATTGCACATACCGGTACACCACCGGAGGCATTCATATAGAGTCATACTTTGTTGTAGTATCGAGTCGTAATTTCGTGTTGTAATGAAAGTGTGATCATCATCATTATTAGAGCATTGTCCCATGGGAGGAAAGGCTGAATCTATAAAGCCCCTCCGCAAAAAAAAGAAAAAAAAAGAAAGGCCAAAGAAAAAAAGGCCAAAAAAGGAAAAAAAGGGGGACAATTGCTACTATCTTTTTCCACACTTGTGCTTCAAAGTAGCACCATGTTCTTCATTGTAGAGAGTCTCATGTTTAGTCACTTTCATATACTAGTGGGAATTTTCATTATAGAACTTGGCTTGTATATTCCAACGATGGGCTTCCTCAAATGCCCTAGGTCTTCGTGAGCAAGCAAGTTGGATGCACACCCACTAGTTTCTTTTGTTGAGCTTTCATTCATATTTAGCTCTAGTGCATCCGTTGCATGGCAATCCCTACTCACTCACATTGATATCTATTGTTGGGCATCTCCATAGCCCGTTGATACGTCTAGTCAATGTGAGACTATCTCCCTCTTTTTGTCTTCTCCACAACCACCTCTATTCCACCCATAGTGCTATGTCCATGGCTCACGCTCATGTATTGCGTGAAAGTTGAAAGGTTTGAAAAGATAGAGCATGAAAACAAATGCTTGGCTGAAATCGGGGCTGTGCATAATATGAATATTTAGTGTGATAACAAGGGAGCATAGCCAACACTATATGATTTTGTAGGGATAACTTTCTTTAGCCATAGTATTTTGAGAAGACATGATTGCTTTGTTAGTATTGCTTGAAGTATTGTTATTTCTTATGTCAATATAGACTTTTGTCTTGAATCTTTCAGATCTGAACATTCATGCCACAATTAAGAGAATTACATTGAAAAACTATATTGGTTAGCATTCCACATCAAAAATTCTTTCTTTATCATTTACCTACTTGAGGACGAGCAAGAATTAAGCTTGGGGATGCTTGATACGTCTCCAACGTATCTATAATTTTTTATTGTTCCATGCTATTATTTATGAAGTCTTGGATGTTTAATGGGCTTTATCATTCACTTTTATATCATTTTTGGGACTAACCTACTAACCCAAAGGCCCAGTCCAGATTGCTGTTTTTTGCCTATTTCAGGGTTTTGCAGAAAAGGAATATCAAACGGAGTCCAAACGGAATGAAACCTTCGCGAGAGATATTTTTGGAGGAAATCACGCTCGATAAATGTCGGGACCAAGTCAGGGGGCAAGGGTCCTACCCTCGAGGGTGGGGGGCGCGCCCCCCTTCCCAGGGCGCGCCCCCCTGCCTCGAGGCTGGCCCACACGGTCCCCGGTGCCCTCCTTCTTCCTATATATACCTACGTACCCCAGAAACTCTATACGCAGATAGAAAACCTTAATTCCACCGCCGTAGCTTCTGTACCCGTGGAGATCCCATCTTGGAGCCTGTTCCGGGAGGGGGATCCATCACGGAGGTCTTCATCATCATCATCATCGCCCTCACCATGAGTTGTGAGTAGTTTACCATAGACCTTCGGGTCCATAGCTAGTATCTAGATGGCTTCTTCTCTCTCTCTGGATCTCAATACAAAGTTCTCCTCGGTCTTCGAGGTGATCTATTCAATTTAATCTCTTTTTTGCGGTGTGTTTGTCGAGATCCGATGAATTGTGAGTTTATGATCAAGGTTATATATGAAAGATGTTTGGTTCTTCTCTGAACTGTTTATGTGTGCTCATAATATCCTTGCAAGTCTCCTTGAATTATTGGTTTGGTTTGGCCTACTAGATCTATAGTTCTTGCAATGGGAGAAGTGCTTGGCTTTGGGTTCAATTGCGGTGTCCTTTCCCAGTGACAGTAGGGGCAGCAAGGCACGTATTGTATTGTTGCCATCGAGGATAAAAAGATGGGGTTTTCATCATATTGCTTGAGTTTATCCCTCTACATCATGTCATCTTGCTTAAGGCGTTACTCTATTCGTATGAACTAAATACACTAGATGCATGCTGGATAGTGGTCGATGTGTGGAGTAATAGTAGTAGATGCAGAATCGTTTCGGTCTACTTGTCTCGGGCGTGATGCCTATATACAATGATCATGCCTAGATAGTCTCATAATTATTCGCTTTTCTATCTATTACTCGACAGTAATTTGTTTACCCGTCGTAGAATATCGCTATCATGAGAGAATCCACTAGAGAAAACTATGGCCCCCAGGTCTATTCTCAACATATCAATCCACATATACTTTACTTTTCTTGCTTTTATTTGCTGTTTTATTAAACCAAAAATATAATTATCATCTCTATCAGATCTCACTCTCGTAAGTGACCGTAAAGGGATTGACAACCCATTATCGGGTTGGCTGCAAAGTTCTTATTTGTTTGTGTAGGTGTGAGGGACTGGTGCGTGGTCTCTACTGGATTGATACCTTGGTTCTCAAAAACTGAGGGAAATACTTACGCTATTGTGTTGCATCTTCCTTTCCTCTTCGAGGAAATACAACGCAAGCTCCAGAGGTAGCAAAATGCCCCCTGGTAAGGCTCCTAGCCCCGACGGCTTCAATGGAGCGTTCATGAAAGCATGCTGGCCAATCATCAAGCATGACTTCTATCAACTTTGTTCTGAATTCCATACTAGTTCACTCAACATTGAAAGCTTAAGCTATGGCCACATCACATTGATTCCCAAGACCAACTCCCTGGAGATAGTGAATGTCTGTCGAGCTATCACACAACTCAACTGCTGCTTAAAGATTTTAACTAAGCTGCTGGCCAACCGACTCCAAAAGGTTATACTTCGTCTAGTACATTGCAACCAATATGGTTTTTAAAGGGGCGTTCAATACACGACTGTCTCGCATGGGCGTTTGAACTCATTCACCAATGCCAAGCCTCCAATAAACCTATTATCCTACTCAAGCTCGAGTTTGCAAAGGCGTTTGACACTATTAACCATGCGGCCATGATACAGATTATGGAGAAAATGGGCTTTAATGACAGATGGATCAAGTGGATCAACTGCATCTTTAATTCAGGCAAATCATCAGTGCTCCTTAATTGTCAGGCCCAAGATGCGATTCTATCCCGATCACGTGACACTTACGTGATTGGGGCACAACCGCATTTCGGGCGCTTAGCAAGATGGATATCATTACATCGTACCATTACATACATACATGGGGGATACAACAATACATACAAGTCACATGAATACAACATCATCAATACAAGGCATCCGACTACGGATGCAAACATGAAAAGCACAACGACATCCATCTGCTATCCCAGGCTGCCGACCCGGAACCTAACCCAAGACTGAAGAAGAAGAAGAAGAAGAAGAAGAAGAAAAATAACTCCAACACAACGATCATCGCTCTCACGTCAAGACATCGTAAACCTGCACCTGCAACTGTTTTTGTAGTATCTGTGAGCCACGAGGACTCAGCAATCCCATAACCATGGGTAACAAGACTATCAAAGCTGAAGGAAATATGCCCTAGAGGCAATAATAAAGTTGTTATTTATATTTCCTTATATCATGATAAATGTTTATTATTCATGCTAGAATTTTATTAACCGGAAACTTAGTACATGTGTGAATACATAGACAAAACAGAGTGTCCCTAGTATGCCTCTACTAGACTAGCTCATTGATCAAAGATGGTTATGTTTCCTAACCATAGACATGAGTTGTCATTTGATCAACGGGATCACATCATTAGGAGAATGATGTGATGGACAAGACCCATCCATTAGCATAGCACTATGATCGTTTAGTTTTACTGCTATTGCTTTCTTCATGATTTATACATGTTCCTATGACTATGAGATTATGCAACTCCCGAATACCGTAGGAACACCCTGTGTGCTATCAAACGTCACAACGTAACTGGGTGATCATAAAGATGCTCTACAGGTGTCTCCGAAAGTATTCGTGGTGTTGGCATAGATCAAGATTAGGATTTGTCACTCCGAGTGTCGGAGAGGTATCTCTGGGCCCTCTCGGTAACACACATCACAATAAGCCTTGCAAGCAAAAGACTAATGAGTTAGTCACGAGATGATGTGTTACGGAACGAGTAAAGAGACTTGCCGGTAACGAGATTGAACTAGGTATAGAGATACCGACGATCGAATCTTGGGCAAGTAACATACCGATGACAAAAGGAACAACGTATGTTGTTATGCGGTTTGACCGATAAAAGATCTTCGTAGAATATGTAGGAGCCAATATGAACATCCAGGTTCCGCTATTGGTTATTGACCGGAGATGAGTCTCGGTCATGTCTACATAGTTCTTGAACCCGTAGGGTCCGCACGCTTAACGTTTGATGACGATCGGTATTATGAGTTTATGAGTTTTGATGTACCGAAGGTGGTTCGGAGTCCCGGATGAGATCACGGACATGACGAGGAGTCTCGGAATGTCCGAGACATAAAGATTGATATATTGGACGACTATATTCGGACACCGGAAGTGTTCCGGAAAAGTTTCGGATTTAACTGGATTGCCGGAGAGGGTTACCGGAACCCCCTACGAGGGGGGATGGTCCATAGTGGGCCTTGAGGAAAGGAGAGAGGCAGCCCATAGAGGCTGGCCGGCTCCCCACCTAGGGATCCTAGTTGGACTAGGATTGGGGGGGCGCCACCTCTCCCTCTTTTCCTTTCCCTCTCTTCCTTCTTGATGGACTCCTACTAGGAATAGGATTGCAATCCTATTCCTAGTAGGATTGCCCTAGCCGCACCATAGGAGACCGGTCGGACCTCCCCTCTTGCTCCTTTATATACGGGGGCAGGGGGGCACCCAAAGACACACAAGTTGAATTGTTCCAGCCGTGTGCGGTGCCCCCCTCCACAGAAACACACCTCGGTCATACCGTCGCGGTGCTTAGGTGAAGCCCTGCGCCTGTGAATACATCATATCCGTCACCACGCCGTCGTGCTGACGAAACTCTCCCGTGAAGCTCAACTGGATCAAGAGCTCGTGGGACGTCATCAAGCTGAACGTGTGCTGAACGCGGAGGTGCCGTACGTTCGGTGTTTGATCGGTTGAATCGCGAAGAAGTTCGACTACATCAACCGCGTCACTTGACGCTTCCGCTTCCGGTCTACGAGGGTACGTAGACACACTCTTCCCTCTCGTTGCTATGCATCTGGTAGATAGATCTTGCGTGATCGTAGGAAAATTTTAAAATACTACGTTCCCCAACAGTGGCATCAGAGCCAGGTCTATGCGTAGATGATATGCACGAGTAGAACACAATGAGTTGTGGGCGATACTAGTCATACTGCTTACCAGCATGTCATACTTTGCTTCGGCGGTATTGTGAGATGAAGCGGCCCGGACCGACATTACGCGTACGCTTACGCGAGACTGGTTTCACCATTACGAGCACTCGTTTCTTAAAGGTGACTGGCGGGTGTCTGTCTCTCTCACTTTAGCTGAATCAAGTGTGGCTACGTCCGGTCCTTGTGAAGGTTAAAACAGCACATACTTGACGAAACATCGTTGTGGTTTTGTATGCGTAGGTAAGAACGGTTCTTGCTAAGCCCGTAGCAGCCACGTAAAACATGCAACAACAAAGTAGAGGACGTCTAACTTGTTTTTGCAGGGCATGTTGTGATGTGATATGGTCAAGACATGATGAGTTATACGGTTTTGTATGAGATGATCATGTTTTGTAAAGTTATCGGCAACTGGCAGGAGCCATATGGTTGTCGCTTTATTGTATGAAATGCAATCGCCATGTAATTGCTTTACTTTATCACTAAACGGTAGCGATAGTCGTAGAAGCAATAGTTGGCGAGACGACAACGATGCTACGATGGAGATCAAGGTGTCGCGCCGGTGACGAAGGTGATCATGACGGTGCTTTGGAGATGGAGATCAAAAGCACAAGATGATGATGGCCATATCATGTCACATATTTTGATTGCATGTGATGTTTATCTTATTATGCTTCTTATTTTGCTTAGAACGACGGTAGCATTATAAGATGATCCCTTACTAAATTTCAAGGTATAAGTGTTCTCCCTGAGTATGCACCGTTGCGAAAGTTCGTCGTGCCGAGACACCACGTGATGATCGGGTGTGATAAGCTCTACGTTCAAATACAACGGGTGTAAGCCAGTTTTGCACACGTAGAATACTCGGGTTAAACTTGACGAGCCTAGCATATGTAGATATGGCCTCGGAGCACTGGAGACCGAAAGGTCGAGCGTGAATCATAGAGTAGATATGATCAACATAAGATGTTCACCATTGAAACTACTCCATCTCACGTGATGATCGGACATGGTTTAGTTGATTTGGATCACGTGATCATTTAGATGACCAGAGGGATGTCTATCTAAGTGGGAGTTCTTTAAATTAATATGATTAAATTGAACTTTAATTTATCATGAACTTAGTCCTGGTAGTATTAGCATATCTATGTTGTAGATCAATAGCTCGCGATGTTTGCTCCACATTTATTTTTTATATGTTCCTAGAGAAAACTAAGTTGAAAGATGTTAGTAGCAATGATGCGGAATTGTTCCGTGATCTGAGGATTATCCTCATTGCTGCATAGAGAATTATGTCCTTGATGCACCGCTAGGTGACAGACCTATTGCAGGAGCAGATGTAGACGTTATGAACGTTTTGACAAAAGCTCGGTATGATGACTACTTGATAGTTTAAGTGCACCATGCTTTACAGCTTAGAACCGGGACTTCAAAAACGTTTTGAACGCCACGGAGCATATAAGATGTTCCAAGAGTTGAAATTAGTATTTCATACTCATGCCCGTGTCGAGAGGTATAAGACCTCTGACAGTACTTTGCCTACAAGATGGAGGAGAATAGCTCAACCAGTGAGCATGTGCTCAGATTGTTTGGGTACTGCAATTGCTTGAATCAAGTGGGAGTTAATCTTCCAGATAAGATAGTAATTGACAAAGTTCTCTAGTCACTATCACCAAGTTAGTAGAACTTCGTGATGAACTATAATATGCAAGGGATGACGAGAGTAATTCCTGAGCTCTTCGCGATGCTGAAATCGGCGAAGGTAGAAATCAAGAAAGAGCATCAAGTGTTGATGGTTAAACAAGACCACTTGTTTCAAGTAAAGGGCAAAGGGATAGAAGGGGAACTTCAAGAAGAATGACAAGCAAGTTGTCACTCCCATGAATAAACCCAAAGCTAAACTCAAGCCTGAAACTAAGTGCTTCTACTGCAAAGGAAATAGTCACTGGAAGTGGAACTGCCTTAGATACTTGGCGGATAAGAAGGATGGCAAAATGAACAAAGGTATGTTTTGATATACAGATTATTGATGTGTACTTTACTAGTGTTCATAGCAACCCCTGGGTATTTGATACCGGTTCAGTTGCTAAAATTAGTAACTCGAAACGAGAATTGCAGAATGAACAGAGACTAGTTAAAGGTGAAGTGACGATGTGTGTTGGAAGTGGTTCCAAGATTGATATGATCATCATCGCACACTCCCTATACTTTCGGGATTAGTGTAAAACCTAAATAAATGTTATTTGGCATTTGCGTTGAGCATGAATATGATTTGATCATATTTGTTGCAATATGGTTATTCATTTAAAGTCATAGAATAATTGTTATTCAGTTTACATGAATAAAACCTTCGATGGTCATACACCCAATGAATATAGTTTGTTGGATCTCGATCGTGGTGATACACATATTCATAATATTGAAGCCAAAAGATTCAAGGTTAATAATGATAGTGCAACTTATTTGTGGCACTGCCGTTTAGGTCATAATGGTGTAAAGCGCATGAAGAAACTCCATAGTGATGGACTTTTGGAATCACTTGATTATGAATCACTTGGTGCTTGCGAACCATGCCTCATGGGCAAGATGACTAAAACTCCGTTCTCCGGAACAATGGAGCGAGCAACAGATTTGTTGGAGATCATACATACAGATGTATGTGGACCAATAAGTGTTGAAGCTCGCGGCGGGTATCGTTATTTTCTGACCTTCACTGATGATTTGAGCAGATATGGGTATATCTACTTAATGAAGCACAAGTCTGAAACATTTGAAAAGTTCAAAGAATTTCAGAGTGAAGTGGAGAATCATCATAACAAGAAAATAAGAGTTTCTACGATATGATCGTAGAGGTAAAATATTTGAGTTAGCGAGTTTTGGCCTTCAGTAAAAACAATGTGAAATAGTTTCACTACTCATGCCACCTGGAACACCACAGTGTAATGGTGTGTCTGAATGTCATAACCGTACTTTATTAGATATGGTACGATCAATGATGTCTCTTACCGATCTACCACTATCGCTTTTGGGGTTATGCATTAGAGACAGCTACATTCACGTTAAATAGGGCACCATCTAAATCCGTGGAGATGACACCGTATGAACTGTGGTTTGACGAGAAACCTAAGCTGTCATTTCTTTAAGTTTGGGACTGCGATGCTTATGTGGAAAAGTTTCAACATGATAAGCTCGAACCCAAATCGGAAAAGTAAATCTTCATAGGATACCCAAAAAGAAACTGTTGGGTACACCTTCTATCACAGATCCGAAGGCAAGATATTCGTTGCTAAGAATGGATCCTTTCTAGAGAAGGAGTTTCTCTCGAAAGAAGTGAGTGGGAGGAAAGTAGAACTTGATGAGGTAATTGTACCTTCTCCCGAATTGGAAAGTAGTACATCACAGAAAATTGTTCCAGTGATTCCTACACCAATCAGTGAGGAAGTTAATGATGATGATCATGAAACTTCGGATCAAGTTTCTGCTGAACGTCGTAGATCAACCAGAGTACGTTCCGCACCAGAGTGGTACGGCAACCCAGTTCTGGAAATCATGTTACTAGACCATGATGAACCTACGAACTATGAGGAAGCGATGATGAGCCCAGATTCCGCAAAATGGCTTGAAGCCATAAAATCTGAGATGGGATCCATGTATGAGAACAAAGTGTGGACTTTGGTTGACTTGCCCGATGATCGGCAGGCCATCGAAAATAAATGGATCTTCAAGAGGAAGACCGACGCAGACGGTAATGTTACTGTTTACAAAGCTCGACTTGTTGCGAAAGGTTTTCGACAAGTTCAAGGAGTTGACTACGATGAGACTTTCTCACCTGTAGCGATGCTTAAGTCTGTCCGAATCATGTTAGCAATTGCCGCATTTTATGAAAATCCGGCAAATGGATAACAAAACTGCATTCTTTAATGGATTTATTAAAGAAAAACTGTATATGATGCAACCCGAAGGTTTTGTCAATCCTAAAGGTGCTAACAAAATGTGCAAGCTCCAGCGATCCATCTATGGACTGGTGCAAGCATCTCGGAGTTGGAATATACGCTTTGATAAGTTGATCAAAGCATATAGATTTATACAGACTTACGGTGAAGCCTGTATTTACAAGAAGTGAGTGGGAGCACTACAACCTTTCTGATAAGTATATGTGAATGACATATTGTCAATCGGAAATGATGTAGAATTTTCTGGAAAGCATAAAGGAGTGTTTGAAAGGAGTTTTTCAAAGAAAGACCTTGGTGAAGCTGCTTACATATTGGGCATCAAGATCTATAGAGATAGATCAAGACGCTTGATAAGACTTTCGATAAGTACATACCTTGGTAAGATTTTGAAGTAGTTCAAAATGGATCAGTCAAAGAAGGAGTTCTTACCTGACTTGTAAGGTGTGAAGTTGAGTAAGACTCAAAGCCAGACCACGGTAGAAAAATATAGAGAGAATGAAAGTCATTCCCTATGCCTCAGCCATAGGTTCTATAAAGTATGCCATGCTGTGTACCAAACATGTTGTGTACCTTGCCATGAGTTTGTCAAGGGGGTACAATAGTGATCCAAGAGTAGATCACTGTACAGCGGTCAAAATTATCCTTAGTAACTGGATGACTAAGGAAATGTTTCTCGATTATGGAGGTGATAAAGAGTTCGTCGTAAAGGGTTACGCCGATGCAAGCTTTGACACTAAATCCAGATGACTCTAAGTATCAATCTGGATGCGTATTGAAAGTGGGAGCAATTAGCTAGAGTAGCTCTATGCAGAGCATTGTAGACATAGAAATTTGCCAAATACATACGGATCTGAATGTGACAGACCCGTTGACTAAACTTCTCTCACAAGCAAAACATGATCACACCTTATTACTCTTGGGTATTAATCACATAGCGATGTGAACTAGATTATTGACTCTAGTAAACCCTTTGGGTGTTGGTCACATGGTGATGTGAACTATGGGTGTTATTCACATAACGATGTGAACTATCGGTATTAAATCACATGGCGATGTGAGCTAGATTATTGACTCTAGTGCAAGTGGGAGACTGAAGGAAATATGCCCTAGAGGCAATAATAAAGTTATTATTTATTTCCTTATATCATGATAAATGTTTATTATTCATGCTAGAATTGTATTAACCGGAAACTTAGTACATGTGTGAATACATAGACAAAACAGTATGTCCCTAGTATGCCTCTACTAGACTAGCTCATTGATCAAAGATGGTTATGTTTCCTAGCCATAGACATGAGTTGTCATTTGGTCAACGGGATCACATCATTAGGAGAATGATGTGATGGACAAGACCCATCTGTTAGCATAGCACTATGATCGTTTAGTTTTACTGCTATTGCTTTCTTCATGACTTATACATGTTCCTATGACTATGAGATTATGCAACTCCCGAATACCGTAGGAACACCTTGTGTGCTATCAAATGTCACAACGTAACTGGGTGATCATAAAGATGCTCTACAGGTGTCTCCGAAAGTATTCGTGGTGTTGGCATAGATCAAGATTAGGATTTGTCACTCCGAGTGTCGGAGAGGTATCTCTGGGCCCTCTCGGTAACACACATCACAATAAGCCTTGCAAGCAAAAGACTAATGAGTTAGTCACGAGATGATGTGTTACGGAACGAGTAAAGAGACTTGCCGGTAACGAGATTGAACTAGGTATAGAGATACCGACGATCGAATCTCGGGCAAGTAACATACCGATGACAAAAGGAACAACGTATGTTGTTATGCGGTTTGACCGATAAAAGATCTTCGTAGAATATGTAGGAGCCAATATGAACATCCAGGTTCCGCTATTGGTTATTGACCGGAGATGAGTCTCGGTCATGTCTACATAGTTCTCGAACCCGTAGGGTCCGCACGCTTAACGTTTGATGACGATCGGTATTATGAGTTTATGAGTTTTGATGTACCGAAGGTGGTTCGGAGTCCCGGATGAGATCACGGACATGACAAGGAGTCTCGGAATGTCCGAGACATAAAGATTGATATATTGGACGACTATATTCGGACACCGGAAGTGTTCCGGAAAAGTTTCGGATTTAACTGGATTGCCGGAGAGGGTTACCGGAACCCCCTACGAGGGGGGATGGTCCATAGTGGGCCTTGAGGAAAGGAGAGAGGCAGCCCATAGAGGCTGGCCGGCGCCCCACCTAGGGATCCTAGTTGGACTAGGATTGGGGGGGCGCCACCTCTCCCTCTTTTCCTTTCCCTCTCTTCCTTCTTGATGGACTCCTACTAGGAATAGGATTGCAATCCTATTCCTAGTAGGATTGCCCTAGCCGCACCATAGGAGACCGGTCGGCCCTCCCCTCTTGCTCCTTTATATACGGGGGCAGGGGGGCACCCAAAGACACACAAGTTGAATTGTTCCAGCCATGTGTGGTGCCCCCCTCCACAGAAACACACCTCGGTCATATCGTCGCGGTGCTTAGGTGAAGCCCTGCGCCGGTGAATACATCATATCCGTCACCACGCCGTCGTGCTGACGAAACTCTCCCGTGAAGCTCAACTGGATCAAGAGCTCGTGGGACGTCATCAAGCTGAACGTGTGCTGAACGCGGAGGTGCCGTACGTTCGGTGCTTGATCGGTTGAATCGCGAAGAAGTTCGACTACATCAACCGCGTCACTTGACACTTCCGCTTCCGGTCTACGAGGGTACGTAGACACACTCTTCCCTCTCGTTGCTATGCATCTGGTAGATAGATCTTGCGTGATCGTAGGAAAATTTTAAAATACTATGTTCCCCAACAAAAGCTTAATGGGAAGGAGGAGGTAAAGTGGTGAGGTTGCACCAGCAGCTAAGCAATATATGGTGGCTAACTTACGAATACAAGAATAAGATGAGCATCTACGCAAACGGTCGCAAACTAGTAATGATCGCTAAAGATCCTGAACTACCTACGAGTCAAACATAACCCCATCGTGTTCTCTTCTCAAAGTGAAAAGAGATAGTCACGGTTACTCAGACAGTTATGTGTTTTACTTCGGATCCTCTGTCAAGTTTTCTACAACCGGACATTAACAAATTCCAATCTGCCACATAACCGCGGGCACGACTTTCGAAAGATCATAACCCTACAGGGGTGTCCCAACTTAGCCAATCACAAGCTCTCACGATCAGGTGAAGTAATAATAATTATTACCCCTTATCTTAGGGAAATCCGATCAGGCTCGGCATCCCGGTGCACAAGAAATTTCGACAATGGTAAAACAAGTCCAGCAAGACCTCCCGGCGTGCCGACACCCTGATAGTAGCCGCACGTATCTCGTCTCAGGCCACGTCCGGATGAGCTATGGTTACAACGACCAGATACCCCAAGTTTCCAAGGGCCGGCGCCGCAAGCTGCTTTATTTGTGGCCAACACCATCGGCACTAGCCCCCCTGTATGTAGAAGAATCCACGGGTAGCGCTAACTCCCTATGCAATTAATTAATTAATTAAGTTGTTATTATGTTGCAATAAAACCAATGTTGGGCCTTGCTGGAGGAGTTTTATTCAAAGACGAAGTGTCAAGGGGTCCCCATATACCCAACCGTGTAAGGAACGCAAAATCAAGGAACATAATGCCGGTTTATCGGCGCCTATGGTGGCATGAGTGGAACAAAACACCGAGCAAAAGGCCAAGCCTTCCACCCATGCCCAGTATATAGGTGTGTTAATAATAATAATAATAATAATAGAAATTGTGATATACCAACAACAAGTTCCAACATGGAACGATCTTCATCTTCACCTGCAACTAACAACGCTATAAGAGGGGCTGAGCAAGCGGGTAACATAGCCAAACAATGGTTTTGCTAGGAAGGTTTCAAAGGTTAGAGGTTTCATGGAAACAAGGAGAGGCTAACAATAATGATGGGTAGCGCGACATGTACCGATAGCATCGAGACAACTAAGCATGGCAATGATAGTAAAGGTATCCAACGGTATGGTCATCTTGCATGAGATCCCGCAAGGAAGAAGAATGGTTCCATGAAGAAGACGAAGAAGAAGCCTCGAAGACGAACCACGGGTAGATGAACGAATCCTCACGATCGCAACGGAACAAGCACTAACGAGAAGAAGCAAGCAATACGGTAAACACACAACACAAGAACACGACAATATGCTCAACCAAGTATGATGCAAGACAAGTCAATATATGATGCAAAACATGGCAAGGTAGGAAGCACAGAAAAACAACACAAGAACATGACAATATGCTCAAGCAAGTATGATGCAAGACAAGTCTATATATGATGCAATACATGGCAAGGTAGGAAGCACAGAAAAACAACACAAGTCAACAAGTTTAAATGAGGCCGGAAACTACATATAACAAATCCGGTAAGTCCTCATATGCATAGTTTGAAATTAGTCCAGATCTGAACAAACCTTAATTTAAAGTTGTTAAACAGCAAGTTAACATGCACCATGATGATCTACACGAAATTCTAGTCAAGTTTCATATAAAGTTTGTTTAATTCGGAGCTACGGCCTAGAAGATATGAGCAAAACAAGACAAGCATGGCAACGATGCAAGATGCACCCAAACATCAAGAAAACTCACCCCCAAACATAAAAACAACATGATATTATGATTCTACATGCAAAATCACACAAGTTTCATATAGGGCACACTCAAAACGGAGCAACGGGCTAAAAGATACACATGAAACAAGATATAACAACAAGCTGAAGTTAACAGCCACATAGCAACTTTGGAGCAAGGTAAATATATGCTACAGCACTCAAACATGATAACATGAAGCATGGATGTGAAGTAGACATGTTACTTAACAAGTTGGAACTTAGAACACACCCAAAAGCTTGCTGGAACACATTTAAACAAGCATGGCAAGTTGCAATAAAATATTCCAGACTTAGTCAAAATCTGGGAAGGCAAAAACATCATCATGATGCTGCCTTTGGAGGCACAAAACAACAAGCATATCAACTCTAATAAGAACATAAAGAGCATGGACATGTAGTAGACATATCCTACAGCAAACAACTCCATTGGAGCAACTCCATAGGAGGCATGGATCAATAGCAACAAGCTACACCAAATTGAACATGCTGTTAAAAACCTGACAATTATATTTTATAGCAACTTGTGAGCAAGAAAAAAATAAGATACAGCAGGTCATATGAGCAAGTAAGGGCATGAATGGATATACAATAACATGGACAACAAGGCATGATCATTGGCCACTCCAAAACAAGCATGGATTTATCTAGGGCATCAAGCAAACATAGCACCAGGTTAAAAGAGATTCCAGACTTAGTAGAATTTTCACTAAGTATAAAACAGTAACAACAACATGGCATGTTTACAAGCACGTTTAAGTCAACTCAAGGCATATCATGGAAATATAATTGCACCACATCAAAGACCATATAATGGTGCTTCTAAAACATCTAGACATGTGGGATGAGGACAAACACATCAATAGCAAAGAGCAATTGAAATCAGCATCTCGTAACAAGTTTCAGCACATAACAGCCAAATGCACTTTTGCAACAGATATTAACATGGCAATATGGACTCAAACAAGCATGCTACAGCAACCATCATGTAGTACATTTCATAATGAACATTTTGACATATCATATGCATCATTTGGATAAACATGCACCTAGTTATCATATCTCAAACATGGCATAAAATTAACAAGTAACAGCAATTTATAACAAGTAGCACTCTTGCAACAGAGAATAGAGCATCTAGATGAACTCAAATGAGCATGGCACAATGGAACAAAGTGTAGAGCATATCACCACGATCATTTTGACATATCATTCACTCAATTTGGATGACCACACAAAAAGTTATCACTATGCAAAGTATGCAACATGATATAAACAGAAAAGGACTTGGCAGTTTTTATAAGACTTAGGAAAAAAACAACTGAGCGCAAGATAGCAATATGCCGCACGGGCGGGGAATAGCAGCGCTCACCCAAAGGGCCTCGGCCCAAGATGGAGATGGGCCTGGAGGTGGGGCAGGCCGGAGAGAGCGGGCCGTCTGGAGCTGGGCCGTGGCCCACGGGAGGCAGAGGTGGCCTGGGGCCTGGAACTAGGGCCGAGCGGAGCCGGGCCTGATGGACATGGGCCAGACGAGGCCCGCCTGACCAGCACGCTTGGCCTGGTGGCCCACGAGGCCGAGCGGAGCGGCGGTGTCGTCCTCCTCCCGTGCTCCTCATGGGCAGGAAGGCCATGGCGGCGGCGCGAGCTGGGAACCTCCGGTGGAGGCCGAGGGGGCGGGGCCCGACCGGATCCGGGCGGATCTGGTCTAGCCGGACCCATTCCCGGCGGCGACAGGGTCGAGCGGTGACCAGGTGGCAAGATCAGAGCGAGGCGACGGCGGTTACAGACATGGAGACGGTGGCTGTCGAGGTCGCGAGCGTGCGCGGCGGCTGCGGCTTCCGGGCGGCGGCGGGGGAAGCTCGGTGCGGTGCGGGCCTCCGGCGGAAAGACCTGCGACGGGACGGCGTCCGGCGGCAGTTGCATCACGGCGGCGGAACGGACGAGGCTTGCGGGGCGAAGCCTCGAGCGACGGGGCTGGTTCGGGCCCGGTCGGGCGGAGGAGCGGGCTGCGGCTGGGCCCGAAGGGCCTGCGCGGTGGGAGAGAGCTGAGGGACGCGGGGCGACGTGGCCCAAGCCACGAGGCAGCCTGCGGTTGGTCAGGGCAGCTGACTTGGCGGCCTGAGGCCAATAGGAAGCCGCCAAGTGGCAGGAGGGGGCTGGGCTGCACCCAATTTGGAGGAGGAAGGGGTTTGGCTGCGCGGATTTTTAGGTGGAGGGAGGCTAGAGGTAGGGGAAGGGACTAGGTTGCCCAAAATGGCAAGAGGGTTGTTTATATAGGGAAAAGCCTAGGGTTTGGGGGTTTTTGCTCCGTTTCGAGCCGTACGATCTCGATCGTGCAGCTCCGAGCGGAGGGGGGAGGTAGGTGACTTAGGTGGGCTTCGTAGAAGGCCTTGGGCTGAGAAGATAAAGAAGAAGAGTGGCCCGACGGGGTTTTCGGAGACCGAAAACGTCCGACGAATTAACCGGCGACTAGTGCCGCTATATATATCCGTTGGGCTATCAAACGAGCTCCGAATGCGATGAAATTTGGCAGGCGGCCTGTCTACACTATTATACGACCACACGCCAAGTTTCATCCCATTCCGAGAACATTTTCCGCCCATTCACAAAATAAATATTCGGAGGCGCCGCGGGTGCGTGTGAGTGTGTCTGGGCTCAGAACGGACAACGAAAAGGACGGGCGGACTCGGACGGATGCAAGTTTTGAAAACATGAGGAAGCAATGCACACGATGACATGGCAAGATGCAACACGCAAGCAGATGACATGGCAACAACGACGAATAACTGACTGACACCTGGCGCACCGGTCTCGGGGTGTCACAACACTCCCCTACTAACAAGAGATCTCGTCCCGAGATCTTAGGAACGAGACGGGAGATGAAAAAGGAAGAACAAAGTTCTTCGAAAACAAAAGAGTGAAGCCAAAGAATATTGAGGGTTGAACAATTGAAAGAAAGAACAACAGAGATGAACAAGATTTGAGAAGCTCCGGTAAAATAAGCAACAAGGCATAAGACGAGAACCAAGGATAAGGATATGAAGCCCGAGTTGAAGGAACAAGAATGAATTCGAAACCCTCCGGTTAGTAAGATAGAAAAGGAATTTGAATGAAGTAATTCGGGCAGCACTCCGGCTGAAACTGAAAGAAATAGCAAACCGGTTGAACATGAATGGAATAGGACAAGAACCTGAGAAGATGGAATAAAAAACATGACGAAATGAACAAGACAATGCCTCCGGAATAATTGAAATGATGGAATTTAAAGAATGGAGAAGAAGATGACAACTTTGAACACAACTGAATTTGAAAGAGCACCTTGAAGGAAAGACTCGAATGGAGTTGTTGGGAAAAGCAACAACAAAAGAATAAGCTTGTTGTGGACTTATGTAAATATCCCGAAACTTGAGGTGAATTACCGCCGCAACGAAAAGATTGAAGAGATGAGAATGAAGAAAGAAATACAAAACTCCATTTCAAAAGAATACGGAGAATTATTTACATCTCGAGAGGCAAAGAATAATGCTTGAGCTGTCCAGAAGCATTAGATGAACGTTTGAAGAATGAATTAAATGATGAAGAACCATCATGAAGAACTCCGATAACCAAAGGATGATGATATAGAAATGACGGATGAAAAGAATAAGATTAAAGCCTTGCGATGATTTCGAGGGGGTACCAACGAAATAGCCGAGAACTTTGAGCTCCGGGGAAGAAAAGATTAAAGCACTTGGAACTAGAATTTATTCGTCAAGAATAAACTCCGAAGGAAGGAATACATCAACTTAACAAAGGAGAATAAGAATTATGTTATGCTTATCCTCCACCAATTAAATTGATGAGAAGCAATGGTTTTTTGCACACCACATATTCACGTTGAAATGATTAAAGAGAGATATATCGCGAACTCGAGAAAGTCTTCATGAACCACCGGTAAGATTGGAATAAAAATGAATGGATTGATATGATAACGCCGGAAAAGAACTCTTGAGCGAACCACCGTAAGAATTGAAGCCGAGTGAAGGAAAGAACAAGCCACCGGGAAGAATTAAAATCGAGTGAAGAACGAGAATGACCACCGTAAGGAATGAAATTGAACGATGCAAGAGGACAAGCCACCGTGAAGAATTGAAATTAAGTGAACACGAGAGAATGAATCGCCGGGAAAATGATAAGTACTTTAGAAAATTGTATGACGAGAACGAAGAGATCGTGAACTGATTAAAGAATATTTGAACGAAGCACCGGACAAATGTGAGACGAACGAAGAGGCATGAATGAAGAATATTTGAAGGACGAAGTTGAAAACTGCGGATGAAGAAATCTTCTGAAATGATGGCCTTCGGAGGAACACAATGAAAAGAATTCATGAAATACTCCGGAAGAATGAAAGAAGAAAGGTTGAACCAACATGAACGAATTGAACGCGATCTTGAAGAAGGTATATGACTGATGGAATCCATACTTATGTCATACATGAAAAGAATTTCGGAACACTCCGGGAAAGAAAAGAGTTAGGTAAGATCCTGGGAAAAGACCTGTGGGTTATGAGCCCACCGAAGAGAAAAACACCGTTGAAAGGATTGAAAGAAGATGATGCACTGGACTAATTAAAGAATCGAATGAGGTGACAACCTCGGATGAATTAGAACACAGACGAATCTCCTGAGATTCCTTCGGAACTCCGGAATAATTAAATGGTGAGAGACGAATGAGCAAGGGGAAAAACACTTGAGCAGAGGAAAAAGATTATGAAGAACACTGGATACTAATAGAATTGGAACCGTCGGAAAGTAAAGAGATGAAGAATGAAGAACTAGAAGAGAATTCACGAGTTGAAACAATTGAGGAAGTGAAGCAAAGACTTCACACGAGTAGGATGGATACTCGATTAAGGACTCCGGCTCCGAGAAGAAAAAGGGTGGGCGGGTGGGAAAAGAAAGACCACTTCGGACGGGGAAAACACCGTCGGAAGGAAAAGAACTGAGGGTTGAACTTGCAAAGAAGAAGAGGGTTGAATCCACTTGACGAGAGATGCACCAGATGAAAGAACTAAGAACGCAACGAATGAAAACTAACCACGAGATCCTAAAAAAATTGAAGGGGAAGAGGAGTAATTCAAAACACCTACGTCAAGATTCCTCACCAGAGCGACGAAGGGGCAGGGGAGTAAAAAGAATTCCTACTCTCCGATATAACTAGACTTCGAAAAAGTTTTCTGCTAGACTCAACAACGGCCAGACTACGATCAATCAAGGGGGCTCCTATGGTCGGTCGAGGCTTTGATACCAACTTGTCAGGCCCAAGATGCGATTCTATCCCGATCACGTGACACTTACGTGATTGGGGCACAACTGCATTTCGGGCGCTTAGCAAGATTGATATCATTACATCGTACCATTACATACATACATGGGGGATACAACAATACATACAAGTCACATGAATACAACATCATCAATACAAGGCATCCGACTACGGATGCAAACATGAAAAGCACAACGACATCCATCTGCTATCCCAGGCTGCCGACCCGGAACCTAACCCAAGACTGAAGAAGAAGAAGAAGAAGAAGAAGAAGAAGAAGAAGAAGAAGAAAAATAACTCCAACACAACGATCATCGCTCTCACGTCAAGACATCGGAAACCTGCACCTGCAACTATTGTTGTAGTATCTGTGAGCCACGAGGACTCAGCAATCCCATAACCATGGGTAACAAGACTATCAAAGCTTAATGGGAAGGAGGAGGTAAAGTGGTGAGGTTGCAGCAGCAGCTAAGCAATATATGGTGGCTAACTTACGAATACAAGAATAAGATGAGCATCTACGCAAACGGTCACAAACTAGTAATGGTCGCTAAAGATCCTGAACTACCTACGAGTCAAACATAACCCCACCGTGTTCTCTTCTCAAAGTGAAAAGAGACAGTCACGGTTACTCACACAGTTGTGTGTTTTACTTCGGATCCTCTGTCAAGTTTTCTACAACCAGACATTAACAAATTCCAATCTGCCACATAACCGCGGGCACGGCTTTCGAAAGATCATAACCCTGCAGGGGTGTCCCAACTTAGCCAATCACAAGCTCTCACGATCAGCTGAAGTAAAATAATTATTACCCCTTATCTTAGGGAAATTCGATCAGGCTCGGCATCCCGGTGCACAAGACATTTCGATAATGGTAAAACAAGTCCAGCAAGACCTCCCGGCGTGCCGACACCCTGATAGTAGCTGCGCGTATCTCGTCTCAGGCCACGTCCGGATGAGCTATGGTTACAGCGACCAGATACCCCAAGTTTCCAAGGGGCGGCGCCGCAAGCTGCTCTATTTTGGAACAACACCATCGGCACTGGCCCCCCCTGTATGTAGAAGAATCCACGGGTAGCGCTAACTCCCTATGCAATTAATTAATTAATTAAGTTGTTATTATGTTGCAATAAAACCAATGTTGGGCCTTGCTGGAGGAGTTTTATTCAAAGACGAAGTGTCAAGGGGTCCCCATATACCCAACCGTGTAAGGAACGCAAAATCAAGGAACATAATGCCGGTTTATCGGCGCCTAAGGTGGCATGAGTGGCACAAAACACCGAGCAAAAGGCCAAGCCTTCCACCCATGCCCAGTATATAGGTGTGTTTATAATAATAATAGATATTGTGATATACCAACAACAAGTTCCAACATGGAACGATCTTCATCTTCACCTGCAACTAGCAACGTTATAAGAGGGGCTGAGCAAGCGGGTAACATAGCCAAACAATGGTTTTGCTAGGAAGGTTTCAAAGGTTAGAGGTTTCATGGCAACAAGGAGAGGCTGACAATAATGATGGGTAGCGTGACATGTACCGATAGCATCGAGACAACTAAGCATGGCAATGATAGTAAAGGTATCGAAGGGTATGGTCATCTTGCCTGGGATCCCGCAAGGAAGAAGAACGGTTCCATGAAGAAGACGAAGAAGAAGCCTCAAAGACGAACCACGGGTAGACGAACGAATCCTCACGATCGCAACAGAACAAGCACTAACGAGATGAAGCAAGCAATACGGTAAACACACAACACAAGAACACGACAATATGCTCAACCAAGTATGATGCAAGACAAGTCTATATATGATGCAAAACATGGCAAGGTAGGAAGCACAGAAAAACAACACAAGAACATGACAATATGCTCAAGCAAGTATGATGCAAGACAAGTCTATATATGATGCAATACATGGCAAGGTAGGAAGCACAGAAAAACAACACAAGTCAACAAGTTTAAATGAGGCCGGAAACTACATATAACAAATCCGGTAAGTCCTCATATGCATAGTTTGAAATTAGTCCAGATCTGAACAAACCTTAAGTTAAAGTTGTTAAACAGCAAGTTAACATGCACCATGATGATCTACACGAAATTCTAGTCAAGTTTCATATAAAGTTTGTTTAATTCGGAGCTACGGCCTAGAAGATATGAGCAAAACAAGACAAGCATGGCAACGGTGCAAGATGCACCCAAACATCAAGCAAACTCACCACAAACATGAAAACAACATGATATTATGATTCTACATGCAAAATCACACAAGTTTCATATAGGGCACACTCAAAACGGAGCAATGGGCTAAAAGATACACATGAAACAAGATATAACAACAAGCTGAAGTTAACAGCCACATAGCAACTTTGGAGCAAGGTAAATATATGCTACAGCACTCAAACATGATAACAAGAAGCATGGATGTGAAGTATACATGTTACTTAACAAGTTGGAACTTAGAACACACCCAAAAGCTTGCTGGAACACATTTAAACAAGCATGGCAAGTTGCAATAAAATATTCCAGACTTAGTCAAAATCTAGGAAGGCAAAACATCATCACGATGCTGCCTTCGGAGGCACAAAACAACAAGCATATCAACTCTAATAAGAACATAAAGAGCATGGACATGTAGTAGAGATATCCTACAGCAAACAACTCCATTGGAGCAACTCCATAGGAGGCATGGATCAATAGCAACAAGCTACACCAAATTGAACATGCTGTTAAAAACCTGACAGTTATATTTTATAGCAACTTGAGAGCAAGAAATAAATAAGCTACAGCAGGTCATATGAGCAAGTAAGGGCATGAATGGATAGACAATAACATGGACAACAAGGCATGATCATTGGCCACTCCAAAACAAGCATGGATTTGTCTAGGGCATCAAGCAAACATAGCACCAGGTTAAGACAGATTCCAGACTTAGTAGAATTTTCACTAAGTATAAAACAGTAACAACAACATGGCATGTTTACAAGCATGTTTAAGTCAACTCAAGGCATATCATGGAAAGATAATTGCACCACATCAAAGTCCATATAATGGTGCTTCTAAAACATCTAGACATGTGGCATGAGGACAAACACATCAATAGCAAAGAGCAATTGAAATCAACATCTCATAACAAGTTTCAGCACATAACAGCCAAATGCACTTTTGCAACAGAGTTAACATTGCAATATGGACTCAAACAAGCATGTTACAGCAACCATCATGTAGTACATTTCAGAATGAACATTTTGACATATCATATGCATCATTTGGATAAACATGCACCAAGTTATCATATCTCAAACATGGCATAAAATTAACAAGTAACAGCAGTTTATAACAAGTAGCACTCTTGCAACAGAGATTAGAGCATCTAGATGAACTGAAATGAGCATGGCACAATGGAACAAAGTATAGAGCATATCACCACGATCATTTTGACATATCATTCACTCAATTTGGATCACCACACAAAAAGTTATCACTATGCAAAGTATGCAACATAATATAAACAGAAAAGGACTTAGCAGTTTTTATAAGACTTAGGAAAAAACAACTGAGCGCAAGATGGCAATATGCCGCACGGGCGGGGAATAGCAGCGCTCACCCAAAGGGCCTCGGCCAAAGATGGAGATGGCCCTGGAGGTGGGGCAGGCCGGAGAGAGCGGGCCGTCTGGAGCTGGGCCGTGGCCCACCGGAGGCAGAGGTGGCCTGGGGCCTAGAACTGGGGCCGAGCGGAGCCGGGCCTGATGGAGATGGGCCAGCCGAGGCCCGCCTGGCTAGTGCGCTTGGCCTGGTGGCCCACGAGGCCGAGCGGAGCGGCGGTGTCGTCCTCCTCCCGTGCTCCTCACGGGCAGGAAGGCCATGGCGGCGGCGTGAGCTGGGAACCTCCGGTGGAGGCCGAGGGGGCGGGGCCCGACCGGATCCGGGCGGATCTGGTCTAGCCGGACCCATTCCTGGCGGCGACAGGGTCGAGCGGTGACCGGGTGGCAAGATCAGAGCGAGGCGACGGCGGTTACAGTCGTGGAGACGGCGGCTGTCGAGGTCGCGAGCGCGCGCGGCGGCTGCGGCTTCCGGGCGGCGGTGGGGGAAGCTCGGTGCGGTGCGGGCCTCCAGCGGAAAGACCTGCGACAGGACGGCGTCCGGCGGCGGTTGCATCACGGCGGCGGAACGAACGAGGCTTGCGGGCAAAGCCTCGAGCGACGGGGCTGGTTCGGGCCCGGTCGGGCGGAGGAGCGGGCTGCGGCTGGGCCCGAAGGGCCTGCGCGGTGGGAGAGAGCTGAGGGACGCGGGGCGACCTGGCCCTAGCCACGCGGCGGCCTGCGGTTGGTCAGGGCAGCTGACTTGGCGGCCTGAGGCCAATAGGAAGCCGCCAAGTGGCAGGAGGGGGCTGGGCTGCACCGAATTTGGAGGAGGAAGGGGTTTGGCTGCGCGGATTTTTAGGTGGAGGGAGGCTAGAGGTAGGGGAAGGGCCTAGGGTGCCCAAAATGGCAAGGGGGTTGTTTATATAGGGAAAAGCCTAGGGTTTGGGGGGTTTTTGCTCCGTTTCGAGTCGTACGATCTCGATCGTGCGGCTCCGAGCGGAGGGGGGAGGTAGGTGACTTAGGTGGGCTTCGTAGAAGGCCTTAGGCTGAGAAGAGAAAGAAGAAGAGTGGCCCGACGGGGTTTTCGGAGACCGAAAACGTCCGATGAATTAACCGGCGACTAGTGCCGCTATATATATCCGTTGGGCTATCAAACGAGCTCCGAATGCGATGAAATTTGGCAGGCGGCCTGTCTACACTATTATACGACCACACGCCAAGTTTCATCCCATTCCGAGAACATTTTCCGCCCATTCACAAAATAAATATTCGGAGGCGCCGCGGGCGCGTGTGAGTGTGTCTGGGCTCAGAACGGACAACGAAAAGGACGGGCGGACTCGGACGGATGCAAGTTTTGAAAACATGAGGAAGCAATGCACACGATGACATGGCAAGATGCAACACGCAAGCAGATGACATGGCAACAACGACGAATAACTGGCTGACACCTGGCGCACCGGTCTCGGGGTGTCACAACACTCCCCTACTAACAAGAGATCTCGTCCCGAGATCTTAGGAACGAGACGGGAGATGAAAAAGGAAGAACAAAGTTCTTCGAAAACAAAAGAGTGAAGCCAAAGAATATTGAGGGTTGAACAATTGAAAGAAAGAACAACAGAGATGAACAAGATTTGAGAAGCTCCGGTAAAATAAGCAACAAGGCATAAGACGAGAACCAAGGATAAGGATATGAAGCCCGAGTTGAAGGAACAAGAATGAATTCGAAACCCTCCGGTTAGTAAGATAGAAAAGGAATTTGAATGAAGTAATTCGGGCAGCACTCCGGCTGAAACTGAAAGAAATAGCACACCGGTTGAACATGAATGGAATAGGACAAGAACATGAGAAGATGGAATAAAAAACATGACGAAATGAACAAGACAATGCCTCCGGAATAATTGAAATGATGGAATTTAAAGAATGGAGAAGAAGATGACAACTTTGAACACAACTGAATTTGAAAGAGCACCTTGAAGGAAAGACTCGAATGGAGTTGTTGGGAAACGTAACAACAAAAGAATAAGCTTGTTGTGGACCTATGTAAATATCCCGAAACTTGAGGTGAATTACCGCCGCAACGAAAAGATTGAAGAGATGAGAATGAAGAAAGAAATACAAAACTCCATTTCAAAAGAAT
Source organism: Secale cereale (assembly GCA_902687465.1). Taxonomy (NCBI): domain Eukaryota; kingdom Viridiplantae; phylum Streptophyta; class Magnoliopsida; order Poales; family Poaceae; genus Secale; species Secale cereale. Next base: position 726,496,425 of record LR738715.1, read on the forward strand.
ACGGAGAATTATTTACATCTCGAGAGGCAAAGAATAATGCTTGAGCTGTCCAGAAGCATTAGATGAACGTTTGAAGGATGAATTAAATGATGAAGAACCACCATGAAGAACTCCGATAACCAAAGGATGATGATATAGAAATGACGGATGAAAAGAATAAGATTAAAGCCTTGCGATGATTTCGAGGGGGTACCGACGAAATAGCCGAGAACTTTGAGCTCCGGGGAAGAAAAGATTAAAACACTTGGAACTAGAATTTATTCGTCAAGAATAAACTCCGAAGGAAGGAATACATCAACTTAACAAAGGAGAATAAGAATTATGTTATGCTTATCCTCCACCAATTAAATTGATGAGAAGCAATGGATTTTTGCACACCACATATTCACGTTGAAATGATTAAAGAGAGATATATCGCGAACTCGAGAAAGTCTTCATGAACCACCGGTAAGATTGGAATAAAAATGATTGGATTGATATGATAACGCCGGAAAAGAACTCTTGAGCGAACCACCGTAAGAATTGAAGCCGAGTGAAGGAAAGAACAAACCACCGGGAAGAATTAAAATCGAGTGAAGAACGAGAATGACCACCGTAAGGAATGAAATTGAACGATGCAAGAGGACAAGCCACCGTGAAGAATTGAAATTAAGTGAACACGAGAGAATGAATCGCCGGGAAAATGATAAGTACTTGAGAAAATTGGATGACGAGAACGAAGAGATCGTGAACTGATTAAAGAATATTTGAACGAAGCACCGGACAAATGTGAGACGAACGAAGAGGCATGAATGAAGAATATTTGAAGGACGAAGTTGAAAACTGCGGATGAAGAAATCTTATGAAATGATGGCCTTCGGAGGAACACAATGAAAAGAATTCATGAAATACTCCGGAAGAATGAAAGAGGAAAGGTTGAACCAACATGAACGAATTGAACGCGATCTTGAAGAAGGTATATGACTGATGGAATCCATACTTATGTCATACATGAAAAGAATTTCGGAACACTCCGGGAAAGAAAATAGTTAGGTAAGATCCTGGGAAAAGACCTGTGGGTTATGAGCCCACCGAAGAGAAAAACACCGTTGAAAGGATTGAAAGAAGATGATGCACTGGACTAATTAAAGAATCGAATGAGGTGACAACCTCGGATGAATTGGAACACAGACGAATCTCCTGAGATTCCTTCGGAACTCCAGAATAATTAAATGGTGAGAGACGAATGAGCAAGGGGAAAAACACTTGAGCAGAGGAAAAAGATTATGAAGAACACCGGATACTAATAGAATTGGAACCACCGGAAAGAAAAGAGATGAAGAATGAAGAACTAGAAGAGAATTCACGAGTTGAAACAATTGAGGAAGTGAAGCAAAGACTTCACACGAGTAGGATGGATACTCGATTAAGGACTCCGGCTCCGAGAAGAAAAAGGGTGGGCGGGTGGGAAAAGAAAGACCACTTCAGACGGGGAAAACACCGTCGGAAGGAAAAGAACTAAGGGTTGAACTTGCAAAGAAGAAGAGGGTTGAATCCACTTGACGAGAGATGCACCAGATGAAAGAACTAAGAACGCAACGAATGAAAACTAACCACGAGATCCTAAAAAAATTGAAGGGGAAGAGGAGTAATTCAAAACACCTACGTCAAGATTCCTCACCAGAGCGACGAAGGGGCGGGGGAGTAAAAAGAATTCCTACTCTCCGATATAACTAGACTTCGAAAAAGTTTTCTGCTAGACTCAACAACAGCCAGACTATGATCAATCAAGGGGGCTCCTATGGTCGGTCGAGGCTTTGATACCAACTTGTCAGGCCCAAGATGCGATTCTATCCCGATCACGTGACACTTACGTGATTGGGGCACAACCGCATTTCGGGCGCTTAGCAAGATTGATATCATTACATCGTACCATTACATACATACATGGGGGATACAACAATACATACAAGTCACATTAATACAACATCATCAATACAAGGCATCCGACTACGGATGCAAACATGAAAAGCACAACGACATCCATCTGCTATCCCAGGCTGCCGACCTGGAACCTAACCCAAGACTGGAGAAGAAGAAGAAGAAGAAGAAGAAGAAGAAGAAGAAGAAGAAGAAGAAGAAGAAGAAGAAGAAGAAGAAGAAGAAGAAGAAGAAGAAGAAGAAGAAGAAGAAGAAGAAGAAGAAAAATAACTCCAACACAACGATCATCGCTCTCACGTCAAGACATCGGAAACCTGCACCTGCAACTGTTGTTGTAGTATCTGTGAGCCACGAGGACTCAGCAATCCCATAACCATGGGTAACAAGACTATCAAAGCTTAATGGGAAGGAGGAGGTAAAGTGGTGAGGTTGCAGCAGCAGCTAAGCAATATATGGTGGCTAACTTACGAATACAAGAATAAGATGAGCATCTACGCAAACGGTCACAAACTAGTAATGATCGCTAAAGATCCTGAACTACCTACGAGTCAAACATAACCCCACCATGTTCTCTTCTCAAAGTGAAAAGAGACAGCCACGGTTACTCACACAGTTGTGTGTTTTACTTCGGATCCTCTGTCAAGTTTTCTACAACCAGACATTAACAAATTCCAATCTGCCACATAACCGCGGGCACGGCTTTCGAAAGATCATAACCCTGCAGGGGTGTCCCAACTTAGCCAATCACAAGCTCTCACGATCAGCTGAAGTAATAATAATTATTACCCCTTATCTTAGGGAAATTCGATCAGGCTCGGCATCCCGGTGAACAAGACATTTCGATAATGGTAAACCAAGTCCAGCAAGACCTCCCGGCGTGCCGACACCCTGATAGTAGCTGCGCGTATCTCGTCTCAGGCCACGTCCGGATGAGCTATGGTTACAGCGACCAGATACCCCAAGTTTCCAAGGGGCGGCGCCGCAATCTGCTCTATTTTGGACCAACACCATCGGCACTGGCCCCTCCTGTATGTAGAAGAATCCACGGGTTGCGCTAACTCCCTATGCAATTAATTAATTAATTAAGTTGTTATTATGTTGCAATAAAACAAATGTTGGGCCTTGCTGGAGGAGTTTTATTCAAAGACGAAGTGTCAAGGGTTCCCCATATACCCAACCGTGTAAGGAACGCAAAATCAAGGAACATAATGCCGGTTTATCGGCGCCTAAGGTGGCATGAGTGGCACAAAACACCGAGCAAAAGGCCAAGCCTTCCACCCATGCCCAGTATATAGGTGTGTTTATAATAATAATAGATATTGTGATATACCAACAACAAGTTCCAACATGGAACGATCTTCATCTTCACCTGCAACTAACAACGTTATAAGAGGGGCTGAGCAAGCGGGTAACATAGCCAAACAATGGTTTTGCTAGGAAGGTTTCAAAGGTTAGAGGTTTCATGGCAACAAGGATAGGCTGACAATAATGATGGGTAGCGCGACATGTACCGATAGCATCGAGACAACTAAGCATGGCAATGATAGTAAAGGTATCCAAGGGTATGGTCATCATGCCTGAGATCCCGCAAGGAAGAAGAACGGTTCCATGAAGAAGACGAAGAAGAAGCCTCGAAGATGAACCACGGGTAGACGAACGAATCCTCACGATCGCAACGGAACAAGCACTAACGAGATGAAGCAAGCAATATGGTAAACACACAACACAAGAACACGACAATATGCTCAACCAAGTATGATGCAAGACAAGTCTATATATGATGCAAAACATGGCAAGGTAGGAAGCACAGAAAAACAACACAAGAACATGACAATATGCTCAAGCAAGTATGATGCAAGACAAGTCTATATATGATGCAATACATGGCAAGGTAGGAAGCACAGAAAAACAACACAAGTCAACAAGTTTAAATGAGGCCGGAAACTACATATAACAAATCCGGTAAGTCCTCATATGCATAGTTTGAAATTAGTCCAGATCTGAACAAACCTTAAGTTAAAGTTGTTAAACATCAAGTTAACATGCACCATGATGATCTACACGAAATTCTAGTCAAGTTTCATATAAAGTTTGTTTAATTCGGAGCTACGGCCTAGAAGATATGAGCAAAACAAGATAAGCATGGCAACGGTGCAAGATGCACCCAAACATCAAGCAAACTCACCACAAACATGAAAACAACATGATATTATGATTCTACATGCAAAATCACACAAGTTTCATATAGGGCACACTCAAAACGGAGCAACGGGCTAAAAGATACACATGAAACAAGATATAACAACAAGCTGAAGTTAACAGCCACATAGCAACTTTGGAGCAAGGTAAATATATGCTACAGCACTCAAACATGATAACAAGAAGCATGGATGTGAAGTATACATGTTACTTAACAAGTTGGAACTTGGAACACACCCAAAAGCTTGCTGGAACACATTTAAACAAGCATGGCAAGTTGCAATAAAATATTCCAGACTTAGTCAAAATCTAGGAAGGCAAAAACATCATCACGATGCTGCCTTCGGAGGCACAAAACAACAAGCATATCAACTCTAATAAGAACATAAAGAGCATGGACATGTAGTAGAGATATCCTACAGCAAACAACTCCATTGGAGCAACTCCATAGGAGGCATGGATCAATAGCAACAAGCAACACCAAATTGAACATGTTGTTAAAAACCTGACAGTTATATTTTATAGCAACTTGAGAGCAAGAAATAAATAAGCTACAGCAGGTCATATAAGCAAGTAAGGGCATGAATGGATAGACAATAACATGGACAACAAGGCATGATCATTGGCCACTCCAAAACAAGCATGGATTTGTCTAGGGCATCAAGCAAACATAGCACCAGGTTAAGACAGATTCCAGACTTAGTAGAATTTTCACTAAGTATAAAACAGTAACAACAACATGGCATGTTTACAAGCATGTTTAAGTCAACTCAAGGCATATCATGGAAAGATAATTGCACCACATCAAAGACCATATAATGGTGCTTGTAAAACATCTAGACATCTGGCATGAGGACAAACACATCAATAGCAAAGAGCAATTGAAATCAACATCTCATAACAAGTTTCAGCACATAACAGCCAAATGCACTTTTGCAACAGAGTTAACATTGCAATATGGACTCAAACAAGCATGTTACAGCAACCATCATGTAGTACATTTCAGAATGAACATTGTGACATATCATATGCATCATTTGGATAAACATGCACCAAGTTATCATATCTCAAACATGGCATAAAATTAACAAGTAACAGCAGTTTATAACAAGTAGCACTCTTGCAACAGAGATTAGAGCATCTAGATGAACTCAAATGAGCATGGCACAATGGAACAAAGTGTAGAGCATATCACCACGATCATTTTGACATATCATTCACTCAATTTGGATCACCACACAAAAAGTTATCACTATGCAAAGTATGCAACATAATATAAACAGAAAAGGACTTAGCAGTTTTTATAAGACTTAGGAAAAAACAACTGAGCGCAAGATGGCAATATGCCGCATGGGCGGGGAATAGCAGCGCTCACCCAAAGGGCCTCGGCCCAAGATGGAGATGGCCCTGGAGGTGGGGCAGGTCGGAGAGAGCAGGCCGTCTGGAGCTGGGCCGTGGCCCACGGGAGGCAGAGGTGGCCTGGGGCCTGGAACTGGGGCCGAGCGGAGCCGGGCCTGATGGAGATGGGCCAGCCGAGGCCCGCCTGGCTAGTGCGCTTGGCCTGGTGGCCCACGAGGCCGAGCGGAGTGGCGGTGTCGTCCTCCTCCCGTGCTCCTCACGGGTAGGAAGGCCATGGCGGCGGCGCGAGCTGGGAACCTCCGGTGGAATCCGAGGGGGCGGGGCCCGACCGGATCCGGGCGGATCTGGTCTGGCCGGACCCATTCCCGGCGGCGACAGGGTCGAGCGGTGACCGGGCGGCAAGATTAGAGCGAGGCGGCAGCGGTTATAGTCGTGGAGACGGCGGCTGTCGAGGTCGCGAGCGCGCGCGGCGGCTGCGGCTTCCGGGCGGTGGCGGGGGAAGCTTGGTGCGGTGCGGGCCTCCAGCGGAAAGACCTGCGACGGGACAGCGTCCGGCGGCGGTTGCATCACGGCGGCGGAGCGGACGAGGCCTGCGGGGCGAAGCCTCAGGCGACGGGGCTGGCTCGGGCCCGGACGGGCGGAGGAGCGGGCTGCGGCTAGGCCCGAAGGGCCGGCGCGGTGGGAGAGCGCTGAGGGGCGCGGGGCGACGTGGCCCTAGCCACGCGGCGGCCTGCGGTTGGTCAGGGCAGCTGACTTGGCGGCCTGAGGCCAATAGGAAGCCGCCAAGTGGTAGGAGGGGGCTGGGCTGCACCGAATTTGGAGGAGGAAGGGGTTTGGTTGCGCAGATTTTTAGGTGGAGGGAGGCTAGAGGTAGGGGAAGGGACTAGGGTGCCCAAAATGGCAAGGGGGGGTTGTTTATATAGGGAAAAGCCTAGGGTTTGGGGGTTTTTGCTCCGTTTCGAGCCGTACGATCTCGATCGTGCGGCTCCGAGCGGAGGGGGGCGTAGGTGACTTAGGTGGGCTGTGTAGAAGGCCTTGGGCTGAGAAGAGAAAGAAGAAGAGTGGCCCGGCGGGGTTTTCGGAGACCGAAAACGTCCGACGAATTAATCGGTGACTAGTGGCGCTATATATATCCGTTGGGCTATCAAACGAGCTCCGAATGCGATGAAATTTGACAGGCGGCCTGTCTACACTATAATAAGACCACACGCCACGTTTCATCCCATTCCGAGAACATTTTCCGGACACTCACAAAATAAATATTCGGAGGCGCCGCGGGCGCGTGTGAGTGTGTCAGGGCTCAGAACGGACAACGGTAAGGACGGGCGGACTCGGACGGATGCAAGTTTTGAAAACATGAGGAAGCAATGCACACGATGACATGGCAAGATGCAACACGCAAGCCGATGAAATGGCAACGACGACGAATAACTGGCTGACACCTGGCGCACCGGTCTCGGGGTGTCACATTAATGGTGTCCCAGGAAGGAAATTCTCATGCAGATGTGGTGTACATCAGGGTGACCCACTGTCCCCTTTAATATTTGTTCTCTAGGTGGAGCTTTTACAAGCGGCAATTAATGATGCTATGCGCAAACAACTTCTTCGACACCCGTTCAATGACGACCATACGACAGACTTCCCAGTGGTTCAATATGCCGACGACACATTGATAATTATGTCGGCATGCACCACACAAGCATGCTTAATGAAGGAACTCCTCACTGATTATGCTGAATCAATTGGGTTGCGCCTCAACTTTCAGAAATCTACGATTGTGCCTATCAACACGCCTCCGGAGCTCTGTCTAAACCTAGCATCTATCTTTGGTTGCTCAACAGCTTCCATGCCGTTCACCTACCTAGGTCTCCCTCTAGGAACAACCAAACCATCTATTCAAGACCTCACCCCCATCGTATGCAAGGCCGAACGGAGGATAACATCCACGATGCTCCTGATGTCATATGCAGGGAAACTGGCGTTGATCAACTCGATAGTTCCTTCGTTGGCTATCTTCACCATGTGTCATGCCCAAGATGCGATTCTATCTCGATCACGTGACACACTCGTGATTGGGGCACAACCGCATTTCGGGTGCTTAGCAAGATGGATATCATTACATCATACCATTACATAAATACATGGGGATACAACAATTCATACAAGTCACGAGAATACAACATCAATACAAGGCATCCAACTACGGATGCAAACATGAAAAACACAACGACATCCATCTGCTATCCCAGGCTGCCGACCCGGAACCTAACCCAAGACTGACGAAGAAGAAGAAGAAAGAACTCCAACACAAAGGACATCGTTCTCGCGTCAAGTCATCGGAAACCTGCACCTGCAACTGTTGGTGTAGTATCTGTGAGCCACGAGGACTCAGCAATCCCATAACCATGGGTATCAAGACTAGCAAAGCTCAAAAGGTATGGAAAAGGATAGTGGTGAGGTTGCAGCAGCGGCTAAGCAAATATATGGTGGCTAACTTACGAGTACAAGAATAAGATGAGCATCTACGCAAACGGTCGCAAACTAATAGTGATCGCTAACGATCCTGAACTACCTACGAGTCAAACATAACCCCACTGTGTTCTCTTCTCAAAGTGAAAAGAGACGGTCACGGTTAGTCACACAGTTGTGTGTTTTATCTCGGATCCTCTGTCACGTTTTCTACAACCGGACATTAACAAATTCCAATCTGCCACATAACCGCGGGCAGCCGGGCACGGCTTTCGAAAGATCATAACCCTGCAGGGGTGTCCCAACTTAGCCCATCACAAGCTCTCACGATCAGCAGAGAGAATAATAATATTACCCCTTATCTTAGGGAAGACCCGATCAGACTCGAAATTCCCTGTGCACAAGACATTTCGACAATGGTAAAACAAGTCCAGGAAGACCTCCCGGCGTGCCGACACCCTAATGGTAGCCGCGCGTATCTCGTCTCAGGCCACGTCCGGATGGGAAAGCCTACGGTAAAATACCAGATACCTCGGGTTTCCCCAAGGCGGCCCCGCAGTCCCCCTGTTTGGGACCAACACCGGCAGCACTGGGCCCCCCTGTATGTAGAAAAGAATCCTCGGGGACGTGACCCCCTATGCAATTTAATTAATTAATTAAGTTATTATTATGTTGCAAATTAAAACCAATGTTGGGCCTTGCTGGAGGAGTTTTATTCAAAGACGAACTTTCAAGGGGTCCCCATATACCCAACCGCGTTAGGAACGCAAAATCAAGGAACATAACACCGGTTTATCGGTTCTTAAGGCGGCATGAGTGGAACAAAACACCGAGCAAAAGGCCAAGCCTTCCACCCATTGCCAAGTATATAGGTGTGTTAATATAGTATTAGATATTGTGATATTCCCAAAACCAAGATCCGACATGGATAAATCTTCATCTTCACCTGCAACTAATAACGCTATAAGAGGGGTTGAGCGAGCGGGTGACATAGCCAAACAACGATTTGCTAGGAAGGTGTCAAAGGTTAGAGGTTTCATGGCAACAAGGCGAGGCTGACAGCAAAAGATAGGTAGCGTGACATATAACGATAGCATCGAGACAACTAGCATGGCAATGATAGTAAAGGTATCCAAGGTGATGGTCATCTTGCCTGAGATCCCGCAAGCAAGAAGAGAGAGTCCATGAATAAGATGAAGAAGAAGCCACGAAGACGAACCAAGTGAAGTCGAACGAATCCTCATGAACGCAACGGATAATGAACTAGCGAGAAGAAGCACACAACATGGTAAACACACAATGCATAGACAAGACAAGATGCTCAAACAAGTATGATGCAAGACAAGTCTATATGATGCAAAACATGGCAAGGGATGAAGCACACAAGAACAACACAAACCAACAAGTTTAAATGAGGCCGAAATCAACATATAACATTTCCGGTAAGTCCTCATATGCATATTTCGAAATTGGTCCAGATCTGAACAAACCTTAAGTTCAAGTTGTTAAACATCAAGTTAACATGCACCATGATGATCTACTCAAAATTCTAGTCAAGTTACATATAAAGTTTATTTAATTCGGAGCTACGGCCTAGAAGATATGAGCAAAACAAGTTAAGCATGTCAAGGGTGCAAGATGCGCCCAAACATCAAGCAAACACACTCCAAACAGATTTACGACAAGATATTATGCATCTGCATGCAAAAACACACAAGTTTCATATATAGCACGCTCAAAACGGAGCAACGGTTCAACACATACACATGAAACAAGATATAACAACAAGCTCTCCAAAAACAGCAACATAGCAACTTTGGGGCAAGGTATATATATGCTACAGCACCCAAACATGATAACAAGATGCATGGATGTGAAATAGACATGATACTTAACAAGCATGAACTTAGAGCACACCCAAAAACTTGCTGGAACACAATTAAACAAGCATGAAAAGATTCAATAAGTTTACAGATTTTTCAGACTTAGCCAAAATCTGGGAAGGCAAAAACATCATCACGATGCTGCCTTCGGAGGCACAAAACAACAAGCATACCAACTCTACTAAGTATATAAAGATCATGGACATGTAATAGACATAGCATACATCAAACAACTCCATTGGAACAACTCCATAGGAGGCATGGATCAATAACAACAAGCTTCACCAAATTGATCATGCTGATAACAGTCTGACAGGTACATTTATAGCAACTTGAGAGCAATAAATAAATAAGCTATAGCAGGCCATAAAGGCAAACAAGGGCATGGATGGATAGAGCATAACACGGACAACAAGACATGGTCATTGGACATACTAAAACATCCAAGGATCTGAGTGGGGCATCAAGCAAACATGGCATCCGGTTTAACAGTTTCAAACTTAGCAGTTTTTGACAAGTCTTAGAATACAACAACAACGAGTAGGCTACTTTACAAGCTTGTTGCAAACACCACAAGACATATCATGAAAAGTGGATTGAGCTGCAGCAAAGATGGCATGATTGTGCTTCTAAAACATATTGACATGTGGCATAAAAGACAATCACATCAATAGCTATGAACAAGACAAAACAGCATCTCATAACAAGTTTCAGCACTTAGCAGCCGCATGCACTTTTGCAACAGAGATTAACATGGAAATATGGCACCTAACATGAATCCTACAGCAACCATCATGTAGAGCAGTTCACAATGAACATTTTGACATATCACACACTCCATTTGGACAAACATGCACAAAGTTATCACATCACAAACATGCTAACATATTAACAGTTTTCAGCAGTTTTAAACATATAGCTCTCTTGCAACGATGATTAGGGCATCAAGATGAACTCAAACAAGCATGCCACAATGGAACAAAATGAAGAGCATATCACGTCGAATATTTTGACATATAATATGCTCAATTTGGATCACCACACAAAAAGTTACACCAACTCAAAGTATGCAACATATTTACACTAAACAGGGACTTGGCCGTTTTTGACAGGAACAGAGTGAGCGTTGGATAATAGAAAAATGCACGGGCACGAAATAGACGTGGACTGCTCACCTAGTGGGCTCGTCCCAAGACGGTGAGGAAGAGGAGCTGGGCCGGCGGGGCAGTAGCTGGGCCCGGCAGAGGAGACGGGCCGGAGGGGAGGAGAGGTGGGCCCTACTAGCAGGCCGGTTGGACTGCGGAGGTGGGCCGGCCCACGCGCGACGCGAGTGGGGCTGTGGGCCCATCTGGGGAGTGTGGCGAGCGGTCAAGCTCCCAGCTCATCCCGCACCATGGCGACGGTGGCTGGGAAGGCGGGGACGGCGCCGGCGGGAAGCTGGGGCGGCGGAGCACGCCGGAGACGGCCGGATCCGGTGCGGGGGAACCCAATCCCGCCGGATCCATGGCTGGAGTAGGGCGGCAGCACGGAGGATCGGCCGCGGACGTCGCGGCGACGGCTAGTGCTGGAGACGGTCGGCGGTGACGATGTGAGCGAACGGCGGCGGAGGCACGCGGCACTCCGGTGAGGCTGCCGGCGAGCGGGCGGATCTGGCGGCGCGAGGGCGCTAGCGAGCGAGGAGGCGAGGCGCCTCGGGCGCGGGAGGCAGGCGGCGACGGCTACGGGCTCGCGCGGGCCCGTGATGGGCCTGGCGGGCCGCGGCGATGCGGCGCGGTGGGGATAGGCGCGTGGACAGGTGGCGACGTGGGAGTGGCTCAGGGCGGCGGCGCGGCTGACGTGTCGGACAGTGATTGGCCGGAACACGTGGTGGCGGGACATGTCCGGCGTGGGTGGACATGACCGGCGGCGTGAGGAAGAGGGAGACTAGGGTTTGCGTGCGATTTTGGACGGGGGAGACTCTTTTATAGGTTGAGGGAGCTAGGAGTGGCCAAATGAGGAGCGGTTTTCGTCCACGCGATCACGATCCAACGAACGAGAGCATGGATGTGATTGGGATGGTCTAGTGGGCTGTTGTGGAGGGGGTGATGGACAAAAAGAGAAAAGGCTTCCGGCGGTTAACGCGGTTAACCCTTGGGCTATCAAACGGACTCCGAATGCGACGAAACTTGACAGACGGTCTACCTATGCTATACTAAGACCACACGCGAAGTTTCATCCCATTCCGAGAACATTTTCCGGCCACTCATAAAATAAATATTCGGAGGTGCCGCGGGCGCGCGCAAGTGTGTCTGGGCTCAGAACGGACAATGGAAAGGACGGGTGGACTCGGACGGATGCAAGTTTTGAAAACATGAGGATGCAATGCACATGATGACAAGGCAAAGTGCAACACGCAAGCAGATGACATGGTTACGATGATGAATAACTGGCTGACACCTGGCGCATCGGTCTCGGGGTGTCACACCATGGGAACAATTAGACTGCACCCAAAAATTGTAGAACAGTTGGACAAGATTCGACGCCACAGTCTTTGGAGAAAACAAACCGATGATGGGGTGAAGAATACCTCTTTAGTTGCATGGGACATGATATGCCGTCCGAAAAAACACGGGGGTCTGGGAGTGCTCAACCTTTGAGTACAAAATGATGCAATGCTCCTCAAATTCTTGCACAAATTCTACAACAGACACGACATCCCCTGGGTCCAATTGATATGGGACACATACTACAACTCCACCATTCCCCATGCCGCAGAACCGTGTGGATCCTTCTGGTGGCGCAAAATAATGCAACTCAGTCCTATATTCAGAGGGGTTTCGTCGATCCAGGTTAGCAGAGGTGACACGGCTCTATTCTGGAAAGATTGCTGGAATCACAATATACTTTCTGAAGCTTTCCCCCTGGCTTTCTCCTTCACGTCCGCAGAAGACATATCGGTCAGGGACTTTCTCCAAACCACGAGCTTGCAAACGGTTTTCCACCTCCCGCTGTCAATTCAAGCTCGCGATGAGGTGAGACAGATCCAACAAGAGACCATTCACGCAGATATATCCGGCCAGGCCCATGATAGATGGTCCTATGTCTGGGGGAAAAGGTGTTCAAGACCAAGGATTGCTATGTGTATTACTTCAGAGAAATTCAAGTACATCAAGCCTACAAATGGCTCTGGAAATCTTCGAATACCCCCAAGCTGAAAGTCTTTGGATGGTTCCTTCTCTCTGATAGGCTCAACACACGAACATGCTGAAAATGAGACATTTCAACATCGGACATAACTACGACTGTCTCCTTTGTGAAACTCATGTGGAAGAAACGGTAGTACATCTCTTTTTTCAGTTCAAATTCAGCCAGGAATGCTGGGAGATCTTGAACATTAACTGGATGCAGCACAATAACAGATTCCAACTGGTTGAGGTGCCCAAAAGCAATCATACCAACCCCATATTCATGGATATTTTCCTAGTGGCTGCGTGGAGCTTATGGAAAGAAAGGAATAATAATGTTTTCAGACGGATCAAACCCACAATTGCAGCCTAGAGACATAGATTTAAGACTTACTTGGCTGCCCTGACCCATAGGGCACCTGAGAAGAAACAGCAGTTTATTGCTGCCCTTGTAGACTCTCTAGCCTAGGTTTACACTACACACTTGTTGTTTTTGTCCCCCCCCCCTTGTGGGTGTCCCCACACCCCTCATTATAATTATGTAACATTTTGTGTGAGATAGAAATATATATGCAGTAGGAGTCTTTCCTACTGTCCTCTTGGTTAAAAAAACAGTAATAGACCATGATAACTTACATCCAAGTGAGTATATATATGTCAGGATCTTTCCAACACAATGTGCTTGCCAAAGGATAAAATGTAATAAGGAAAGGTGATTTTCACCTTGACTCGTAAGGAAGAATAATAGATAGGCCCTTCGCAGAGGGAAGCATAGGTTGTCATGTGCTTTTATGGTTGGATGCACAAAGTCTTAGTGCAAAAGAACGTCACTTTATATTGCCACTTGTGATAAGGACCTTTATTATGCAGTCTGTCGCTTTTATTACTTCCATATCACAAGATCGTATAAAGCTTATTTCCTCCACACTAATAAATCGTACATATTTTAGCGAGTTTGCAACATGACAACTTACTTGAAGGATGTTACTCAATCCATAGGTAGGTATGGTGGACTCTCATGGCAAAACTGGGTTTAAGGATGTATGGAAGCACAAGTAGTATCTCTACTTGGTGCAAGGAGTTTTGGCTAGCATGATGGGGAAAGGCAAGCCCAACATGTTGGATGCTCCATGACATTATACTTTATTTCAGATATAAGAAAACATAACACATTATGTTGTCTTCCTTGTCCAACATCAACTCTTTAGTATGTCATATTTTAACGAGTGCTTACAATCATAAAAGATGTCCAAGATAGTATATTTGTATGTGAAACCTCTCTTTCTTTATTACTTCCTATTAATTGCAACGATGACCAAAACTATGTTTGTCAACTCTCAACAACTTTTATTCATCATACTCTTTATATGTGAAGTCATTACTTCCCATGAGATCAATATGATCTCTTTGATACTTTTTATATTTTCTTTTATTCTATCATGACCAAAGTGAGAAAATCAAGCCCTTGACTCAACACTAATCTTTATTATATAGCTGACGGACTCGATTACAAAGGGTAAAGATCATAAAGCAAAAGCTCACAACTAGATCATGCTAACTTTATTCTACTAGATCAAGATACTACCAAAAGGATCGAGCTAAGAAAAACGGTAAAGATAGGAGTGTGATGGTGATACGATACCGGGGCAACTCCCCCAAGCTTGGCAGTTGCCAAGGGAAGTGCCCATACCCATATGATTATGTTTCCTTCTTCGGAGGTGGTGATGATGGAGTTGAAAGTAGTGACGCCGTATCATCATACATCGAGCGTAGGAGATCCTCCAACTTGCGGATAATACCTTTGAGTGCAGCTATGTGCTCCTTCAACAAAATATTTTCACTTGTGATATACTTGTTTTGAATTTGAGCTAACTCAATCATCTTGAAAGCTTTAATCTCGGTTGAAGTAAAGAGGTATGGAAGAGGTTGAAGGATCTCTTCTTCTCCCGTTGTCGGAGCTTGACCTTCCACCGCCTTCTTGATCCTTTTCTCCTTGTTGGTCTCCTCGGGTCCTTCCCTCTTCAGATCTATCTTCATTAGCCAAGCGTCGTTGCCCTCATTGTTGGAGGAGGAAGACGACATGATGCCTGGCCTCGGCAACCCTAGCAGAAAATAGCTCGAAACAAGAACAGAGGATCTTTGCGTAATACAGATGTCAAAACCTTCGAGTGAATATATAGTGATTTTTTACCGACCAAAAGGAGTAACATACAAGAAATCGGAGTCCAGGAGGCACACGAGGTGCCCACGAGGCGGGGGGGCACGCCCTCCACCCTCGTGGATGGCTCGTGTCTCTTTCGGACTGTCACTTATTTTTCTATTTTTCTAAATATTCCAAAACGGAGAAAAATTGCCTTTATAGCTGTTTTGGAGTCGGTTTACTTACCGTATCACATACCTCTTCCTTTTCGGGGTCTGAATTGTTCTAGAAAGTGTCCCTTATGTACTCCTCCAGGGTTACGGTTTCAATAACATTGGTTTCAACATTTATAGGATTTTACCTGAGATATAATTCTTGATTCTTTGACCGTTCACCACCTTCTGATTTGTGCCTTCGAAGTTGTTGATTTTTATGGCACCGAAATGATAGTCCTCCTCGATAATGTAAGGACCCTCCCATTTGGAGAGAAGTTTTCCTGCAAAAAACCTTAAACGAGAGTTGTATAGCAAGACATAATCACCTACGTTAAACTCACGCTTTTGTATCCTTTTGTCATGCCATCTTTTAACTTTTTCTTTAAACAGCTTGGCATTCTCATAGGCCTGGGTTCTCCATTCATCAAGAGAGCTGATGTCAAATAACCTCTTCTCACCGGCAAGTTTGAAATCACAATTGAGCTCTTTAATAGCCCAATATGCCTTATGTTCGAGCTCAAGAGGTAAGTGACATGCTTTTCCATAAACCATCTTATATGGAGACATACCCATAGGATTTTTGTATGCAGTTCTATAGGCCCATAATGCATCATCTAGTTTCTTTGACCAATTCTTTCTAGACCTATTAACTGTCTTTTACAAAATTAATTTCAGCTCTCTATTACTTAGTTCTACTTGACCACTAGTTTGTGGGTGATAAGGGGATGCAATCCTATGATTAATAGCATACTTAGCAAGCATTTTACGGAAAGCACCATGAATAAAGTGCGAACCACCATCAGTCATTAAGTATCTAGGGACTCCAAACCTCGGGAAAATAACTTCTTTAAGCATCTTAATAGAAGTGTTGTGATCAGCACTACTAGTTGGAATAGCTTCTACTCACTTAGTAACGTAATCAACAACAACTAAAATATGTGTATACCCATTAGAGGAAGGAAATGGTCCCATATAATCAAAGCCCCAAACATCAAACGGTTCAGTAACAAGTAAATAATTCATAGGCATTTCTTGACGTCTACTGATATTACCAATTCTTTGACATTCATCACAAGATAAGACAAACTTATGGGCATCCTTGAAGAGAGTAGGCCAATAAAAACCAGATTGCAATACCTTATGTGCAGTTCTATCTCCAGCATGGTGTCCTCCATACGCTTCGGAGTGGCACTTACGTAGGATCTGTTCATGTTCATGCTCAGGTACATAACGTCTAATAATACCATCTACTCCTTCTTTATAAAGATGTGGGTCATCCTAGAAGTAATGTCTCAAATCAAAGAAGAACTTTATCTTTTGCTGGTATGTGAAGCTACGAGGTATAAACTTAGCAACAATATAATTAGCATAATCAGCATACCATGGAGCAGTACGAGAAGTATTTGTGATAGCTAATTGTTCATCAAGAAAGCTATCATCAATAGGTTGTGGGTCATCAAGTATATTCTCTAGCCTAGACAAGTTATCTGCTACGGGGTTCTCAGCTCCCTTTCTATCAATAATGTGCAAATCAAATTCTTGCAGCAAGAGAACCCATCTAATAAGTCTAGGTTTAGCATCTTTATTTTCCATAAGGTATTTGATAGCAGCATGATCAGTGTGAATAGTTACTTTAGAATCAACAATATAAGGTCTAAACTTATCAAAAGTAAATACAACCGCTAAAAATTCTTTCTCAGTAGTAGCATAATTTCTCTGGGCACTGTCTAGGGTTTTACTAGCATATTGGATAACATTCAATTTCTTATCAACTCTTTGTCCTACAACAACACCTACAGCATAATCACTAGCATCGCACATAATCTCAAAGGGTAAATTCCAGTCAGGAGGCTGGACAATAGGTGCAGAGTTTAATGCTTTCTTAAGTATATCAAATGCTTCTAGACAATCATCATCAAAGACAAAAGGAATATCTTTTTGTAAGAGATTAGTCAGGGGCCTAGAGATTTTGGAGAAGTCCTTAATGAACCTCCTATAAAACCCGGCATGACCAAGGAAACTTCGTATACCTTTGATGTCCTTGGGGCACGGCATTTTTTTAATAGCATCAACTTTAGCCATGTCAACTTCAATACCTCTTTCAGAAATTTTATGTCCCAAGACAATGCCTTCTTTAACCATAAAGTGGCACTTCTCCCAATTCAAGACAAGATTAGTGTCTTCACATCTCTGCAAAACTCGATCAAGGTTGCTCAAGCAATCATCAAAAGAAGTTCCATAAACGGAGAAATCATCCATGAAAACCTCAACAATCTTTTCACAAAAATCAGAGAATATAGCCATCATGCATCTTTGAAAGGTAGCAGGTGCATTACATAAACCAAAAGCCATACGTCTATAAGCAAAGGTACCGAAAGGACAAGTAAAAGTGGTCTTTTCTTGATCCCCTTTTGACATAGGTATTTGAGAGAAACCAGAATAACCATCTAGAAAGCAAAAATGAGTATGTTCGGATAACCTTTCTAGCATTTGATAAATAAAAGGCAGGGGTAATGATCTTTCTTAGTAGCTTTATTTAATTTGCGGAAATCAATTAACATCCTATAACATGTAACAATTCTTTGTGGAATCAATTTATCTTTATCACTAGGAACTACGGTCATACTTCCCTTCTTAGGGACACAATGGACAGGACTTACCCACTGGCTATCAGCAACTGGATAGATAATACATGCCTCTAGAAGCTTTAGAATTTCCTTCCTTACCACTTCTTTCATCTTAGGATTTAACCGTCGTTGATGATCAATAACCGGTTTAGCGTTTTCTTCCAATTTTATCTTGTGTTGGCATAAAGTGGGACTAATGCCCTTAAGATCATCCAGAGTATATCCAATAGCAGCACAGTGCTTCTTCAGAGTTTTCAATAATTTTTCTTCTTCCTGCTCTGAAAGGTTAGCACTAATAATGACATGATATATCTTCTTTTCATCAAGATAAACATACTTAAGATTATCAGGTAAAGGTTTAAGTTCAAACAAGGGATCACCCTTGGGTGGAGGAGGATCCCCTAGAATTTCAACAAACAAGTTGTTTTTCAATACGGGTCCCTGCTTAAAGAATATTTCATCTATTTTCCTTCTCTCATTCATATACATATCATTTTCATGGTCTAGCAAATATTGTTCTAAAGGATCATTAGGATGCACAACAATAGAAGCAAGACCAATAATTTCATCCTTACTAGGTAATACTTTATCAAGGGGTTGTCTACGAAATTTAGCAAAGATAAAATCATGAGACATATCCCCTAAACCAACAGTAACAATATCTTTCGCGCAGTCTATCTTAGCATTAACAGTATTCAAGAAGGGTCTACCAAATATGATGGGACAAAAATCATCTTGTGGGGAACCAAGAACAAGAAAATCAGCAGGGTATTTAACTTTCCCACACAAGACTTCAACATCTCTAACAATCCCAATTGGTGAAATAGTGTCTCTATTAGCAAGTTTAATAGTAACATCTATACCTTCTAGCTCAACGGGTGCAATATCATGCATAATTTCATCATATAAGGATATAGGTATTACACTCGCACTAGCAGCCACATCACATAAGCCATGATAGCAATGATCTCCTATTTTAACTGAGATAACAGGCAAGCCTACAACATGTCTATGTTTATTCCTAGCATCGGGTTTGGCTATTCTAGCAGCTTCCTCTTGGAGGTAAATAACATGTCCATCTAAATTTTCTACCAAGAGATCTTTAACCATAGCAACACTAGGTTCAACTTTAATTTGCTCAGAGGGTGTAGATGTTCTAGTACTACTCTTACGAACCACAATTGAAGCTTTAGCATGATCCTTTATTCTAACAGGGAAAGGTGGTTTCTCAATATAAGAAGTGGGAACAATAGGATCAATATTATAAATGATAGTCTTTTCTTCAACTTTAACAGGTTCAACTACTTTTACTTCAATGGGAGGATGGTATTTAAACCACTTCTCCTTGGGAAGATCAACATGATAGCAAATTATTCACAGAAAGAAGCTACTATCTCAGAGTCAAGTCCATATTTGGTGCTAAACTCACGGAAAACATCGGTATCCATAAAAGCTTTAACACAATCAAACTTAGGGGTCATACCTGACTCCTTACCTTCGTCGAGATCCCAATCTTCAGAGTTGCGTTTAATTATTTCCAATAAATCCCATTTGAATTCAACGGTCTTCATCATAAATGAACTAGAACAAGAAGTATCAAGCATGGAGCGATTATTGAGAGAAAGCCGAGCATAAAATTTTTGAATGATCATTTCTCTTGAGAGCTCATGACTGGGGCATGAATATAAGATTGACTTAAGCCTCCCCCAAGCTTGAGCGATGCTTTCTACTTCGCGAGGCCAAAAATTATAAATATAATTACGATCACGATGAACCTGGTGCATAGGGTAGAACTTCTGATGATATTCCAACTTCAGACGATTATAGTTCCATGATCCAATATCATCACATAGCCTAAACCATGTCAATGCATCTCCCTTCAAAGATAAAGGGAAGACCTTCTTCTTGATAACATCTTCGGGCATACCTGCAAGCTTAAATAATCCACAAACTTCATCCACATAGATTAGATGCAAATCGGGATGCAGTGTTCCGTCTCCTGTAAAGGGATTATCTAGCAGTTTCTCTATCATACCCGAAGGAATTTCAAAGCAAACATTTTTAGTAGGTGCAGTAGGTTGAGGAGAAACTCTTTCCTCCTCTGGTCGGGGTGAAGATACCCCGAACAAGCCCCTCAAAGGATGATGAGCCATAGTAACAAGTGACAGTAAATTTCAGCACACTATATAAAATTTTCCTTACCAAATTCCACTTACCAAAGGCGCTTCACTCCCCGGCAACGGCGCCAGAAAAGAGTATTGATGACCCACAAGTGTAGGGGATCTATCGTAGTCCTTTCGATAAGTAAGAGTGTCGAACCCAACGAGGAGCAGAAGGAAATGATAGGCAGTTTTCAGTAAGGTATTTTCTGCAAGCACTAAAATTATAAGTAACAGATAGTTTTGTGATAAGGTAATTGGTAGAAAGTGACAAATAGTAAAAGTAAATAAGGTGCAGCAATATGGCCCAATCCTTTTTGTAGCGAAGGACAAGCCTGGGCAAACTCTTATATGAAGGAAAGCGCTCCCGAGGACACATGGGAATTATCGTCAGGCTAGTTTTCATCACGGTCATCTGATTCGCGTTCGGTACTTTGATAATTTGGTATGTGGTTGGACCAGTGCTTGGGTGATGTCCTTACTTGGACAAGCCTCCCACTTATGATTAACCTCTAATGCAAGCATCCACAACTACAAAATAAGTATTAAGGTAAACCTAACCATAGCATGAAACAAGTGGATCCAAATCAGCCCCTTACGAAGCAACACATAAACTAGGGTTTAAGCTTCTGTCACTCTAGCAACCCATCATCTACTTATTACTTCCCAGTGCCTTCCTCTAGGCACAAATAATGGTGAAGTGTCATGTAGTCGATGTTCACATGACACCACTAGAGGAGAGACAACATACATCTCATCAAAATATCGAACGAATACAAAATTCACATGAGTACTTATAGCAAGACTTCTCCCATGTCCTCAGGAATAAAAGTAACTACTCACAAGACATAATATTGTTCATGATCAGAGGGGTATTAATATGCATAATGGATCTGAACATATGATCTTCCACCAAGTAAACCAAATAGCATCAACTACAAGGAGTAATCAACACTACTAGCAACCCACAGGTACCAATCTGAGGTTTGGGTACAAAGATTAGATACAAGAGATGAACTAGGGTTTGAGAGGGGATGGTGCTGGTGAAGATGTTGATGAAGATAACCCTCCCCAAGATGGGAGAGTTGTTGTTGATGACGGCGGTGACGATTTTCCCCTCCCGGAGGGAAGTATCCCCGGCAGAACAGCTCTGCCGGAGCCCTAGATTGGTTTTCGCCAAGGTTCCGCCTCGAGACGGCGGCGTCCAGTCCCGAAAGCCTCCTTATGATTTTTTTTCCAGGTCAAAACACCTCATATAGGAGAAGATGGGCATCGGGGGGCATGGGGGGCCCACGAGGCAGGGGCGCGCCCCCCACCCTTCCCACCCTCATGGACAGGTGGTGGCCCCCCTGGTGATCCTCTTTCACCAGATATTTTTTATATTTTCTGAAACAGTGTCCTGTGGAGTTTCGAAGCTTTTTGAGTTGTGCAGGATAGGTTTCCAGAGTTTGCTTCTTTTCCAGCCCAGAATTCCAGCTGTCGGCATTCTCCCTCTTCATGTAAACCTTGTAAAATAAGAGAGAAAGGGCATAAGTATTGTGACATAACGTGTAATAACAGCCCATAATGCAATAAATATCAACATAAAAGCATGATGCAAAATGGACGTATCAACCCTCGGGTCTAGCTCTGTTCCTAACATAGCCCTTGAAAGTGCCTAGCCACCTTTCAATAGGGTACATCCAGCCATACTGGACTGGACCTCTAAGTAGTGCCTCATCAGGTAGATGAACAACCAAATGCACCATCACATCAACGAAGGCTGGAGGATATATCTTCCTAAGGTCGCATAGTTGTAACGCCCCGGACACACCCGCCGGTGGTCGTTACTCCTGCCGGGATCTAGACTGGCCCCACATATCAATACTAGTCTTTTCTGTGCACTTTGTCCTCACTCGTGCGCACCCGGGAGCAACTTCCCGGTCGGTCACCCATCCTGAAACTACTCCAAGCTGAGCACGCTTAACTTTGGAGTTCTATCTGAATGGGCTCCCGGAAAAGAAGGAATTCCTTATTGATATGAGTATTCTATCATCCCTAATCAGCCAGGCTATCACATACACCCCCACTCAGAGGACCGACATCCTCGTCGGGCCACAGGAACGTTCCCTCTTGGCACATACGTCTGTGCATCCAGTCCGGTACATGTGCCATGCCGTGTGCCACGACGGGTCACAAACGTCATGAATAACATGACCGCACACCTGTCCGCAAACATCCGTGTAACCGCGAGGGTCGGCTCTGATACCAATTTGTAACGCCCCGGACACACCCGCCGGTGGTCGTTACTCCTGGCGGGATCTAGACCGGCCCCACATATCAATACTAGTCTTTTTCGCGCACTTTGTCCTCACTCGTGCGCACCTGGGAGCAACTTCCCGGTCGGTCACCCATCCTGAAACTACTCCAAGCTGAGCAAGCTTAACTTTGGAGTTCTATCCGAATGGGCTCCCGGAAAAGAAGGAATTCCTTATTGATATGAGTAGTCTATCATCCCTAATAAGCCAGACTATCACAATAGTATAGTTGGTATCTTGTCTCTAAGATGCTCCAAAGCATCTATCCTGATATTTCTACTGCAGAGTTCCCTGAAGAATTGTCCCAACTCTACAACTGCTCTGTATAAGTCAGGGCAGCCCGATCCTCTAAGGATAACAGGTAAAACCCTTTGAAGTAGGACGTGGCAGTCATGAGTTTCCAACCCTTGTACCTTGTTTCCATTTGCACTGACTCTCCTTTCAGGGTTCGAAGAAAATCCATGTGGGAATCTCACACGTGATAGGACCTCGCAGAATTCTTTTCTTTTTACCTTGTCCAAGGCGTACAAAGCTCGTGCCATATCCTGTGATTTACCTTCATCTTCCACCTGCAAATCCATTATGATACACAGGTGTGTCAAATCAATCCTAGATTTTAAGGTATCTTTAGTCTTGCCTTCAATATTAAGAAGTGTGCCGATAATGCTGTCGCATATATTTTTCTCGATGTGCGTCACATCAAAACTATGCCGCAGATCCAAATCTTTCCAATACTCCAAGTCCCATAAAGTGGACCTGCGGGTAAACAATAATCTCTCTTCTGCCCTGCCATGCTTCCTTTTCCCCCTACCATTATCAGGATGATTTCCTGGTGTAATATGCCTGACCTTCTCTAATTCCACTTGCAATTCATCGGCGGTGAGCTTCTTTGGCACATCACGGTTTTCATGCTTTGCATTGAACACATATCTTCGGTATTTTGTAGGACACGGCTTGTCCTTGGCAAGGAAAAAAACGGTGTCCAATGTAACAGATCTTGCTAAGTATTGCGTATGACAGCGGATTCCTGTACAACGAACACATGCATTGTAACCATGTGTCGTTCGCCCTAACATAGTGCCCAAAGTCGGTTAATCATGGATGCACCAAATTATAATAGCACACAGAAAGAAATCATCTGGTGGGCTGCTATATAGGTCTCGAGTGAGAACACCCCTCCATAGCTGTTGAAGTTCCTCCACAAGAGGCTCCATGAATAAATCAAAATCCTTTCCAGGACTTTTTGGACCTGGGATGAGCAAGGCCATCATGTAGTTTGATTCTTTGGTGCGGACATTTGGTGGCATGTTCTAAGGGATAACAAGCACTGGCCACATGCTATATGTGGCGCTCTGGTGGCCAAATGGGTTAAATCCATCTGTAGCTAAGCCAAGTCTCATGTTTCTCGGGTCAGCAGCAAACTCTTTGTGTTTCTTATTGAAGCTTTTCCAGTCACTACCATGAGATGGATGGCTCATTACATTCTGATCTCTGTACTCCTGGTTCCTAGAATTCCACAGTACATTATCTCTTGTTTTAACATCATGAAACAATCTCTACAATTTTGGTATAATTGGAAAATGTCTTAGAACACTATGAGGAATCCTCTTCACAACATCGCCATTTTTCCATCTTGATGATTCGCATTTTGGGCATTCACTTAAGATGGCATAATCCTTCCGGAACAGAACACAATCATTCTTACAAATATGGATCATATCATATCCAATTCCAACTGCACAAATGAAATTCTTCATTTTACTTTAGGTGTGTGTCAGCTTAGACGCAACTGGGAAAGATTTGCAGAGAGCAGCCAACATCTTATCGAATGATTTGTTGGTCATCCGCGTAGATGTCTTCACCTGAAGAAAGGTGACTATAGCTGAGAATACTGACATCTTATTTCCTGGGGTGACAGCCACGTTGCATTATTCCAACATGCAGGCCCACATTTTTCTTATGCACGTGAAAGTTCACGAAATGCATGAGCATTTCATAGCATTGTTTCAATGTTCGTCAAACTCACTGGCTCCGCCACCACTACCTCCTCCTCTTCCACTTGAGCATCAGGCAGATCAAGATGGTGGTTTGCTACTTCCACATAATCAGTAACATTGACGTTCACAACTTCACCATGATGAACCCACCTAGTATATATGACCGACATCCCATACAAGTGTAGATGATTTTGCATAGTTGACTGGGGTCTTGTAACTGAATTCATACAACTGCTACATGGGCAGAGCACATCTGATTTCGGACCACCGTACTCAGCTCTGATAAAGTTCATGAAGTTTTCAACCCCCTCGACATATGCAGTGGAGAATCTTCGAGCAGAAGTTATCCAAGTCATGTCCATTTGTTAGACATACAAATTAGTTCTTCTACTAGATATTATAGAAAAACCATATATGTTTGGACAAGCAGATCTAAGTAACGAAATATATGTACAGCTAATTCAGCAAACATATTTGAGTGCTAAATTATGGCAGGCTGTTTCAGCAGTCAATGAGGCCGAGCACACAGCCATCGAAGGCCATCTCAGCAACAACGATCAAGTATAAAACGGTGTAGAGCTATTTCACCTAACAGATTGGGTACTAGACCATGGCAATCTACGTCACAATAAATATATGGCAGGATATTTTAGCAACTACTCGGGCGTGGCATGCCATCTCAGCTAAGCAAATTGAGTGCAGAACAGGGCAAGGAAGCTTCTTAGGCACAGCATATTGACTGTAAACTACTTAGGCAAACAGTGAGATTAACATCGTCTATCAGGTAACATTCAGCGCTACTCCGACATGCACGGGGCCTCAGTCTAGAATGCGCGTACCATGGGAGAAGCTGACCGCCGTGCGTCTCCACAAGAATGTCGCCAACGGTGGCGGCGTGGCTAGAGGACGGTAGTCTACGAGAGCGTACTGTGGGAGCGAGAGGATCGCCGTCTGTCCCCTCGACGAACCGCGACGCCAACGTATCGGCACGGCGGGCAGGGCGGCTTTGGCAGAGCGAATGGAGTGGAGGGGGTGGGGGAGGGGTTTGAGGAATATTATTGGCTAGTTGGCCGAAGGGCGGTTGAATTTGGGATTTGGGGGAAAT
>LR738715.1:726521968-726533068 GCA_902687465.1 Secale cereale
GGGGGGGGGTCGCGCGGTGGGCGGGGGAGTTTGGCGCATGGTCGTTTTCTCCAAGTGCAGTCCCACGTACCAGTGAAGAGGCAAGCCGAAGCGCGTTCCGTTTGCGTGAGCGGTGTGCAGGACCAACCGTGTGAGGGGTGCAATGCGACCACGACAGGCGTGCTGTGAGTGTGCCCCCTCAAAAAAAAACTTGGTGCTTCGCGCGATCCATCGATACTACTACTAGTAATCCGGTAATCCCGACTAAAATGGTGCGGCCGGGTCTTTTCCCGCGCGATATGCTCGGAGGTTGGCTTAGTTATTTTTTTATGATGAGTAATGCTACACCTACGTAATCCCACTTACGTAATTAACGTAATGTGAAACATGTGAGCTGTTGATTGGAGATTGGGGGGAGTGAGGGGCCCACCATCATGAAAATAAGGGAAAAGAGAGAGATGCAATATACGTTAACCTTTTCGTAGGTTCCCATAGATGTAGAAAGATGTGAAATGCGTGAATGTGTAGTGGACATAATATAGGAGTGCCTAAGATAAATTGTGTATGTAGACCCTATGTGTTTATTTACTTCGCATGTTAGCTTTGTCTCGGGTCAAACCTTCTAAGTTTATACACACAAAAACGAATCATCATTCCATATATTTTCATACTCCTACAATATATCTTACTATTATTGTGAATGTTCATATACACTAGACGAGATTCATGCAAATACGGCAGATTTTCATTACATTTCGAACTTTTACATGACAGAAAAATAAAAGAAACCCGACCCTAAACCTATTCTACGACGGTGACCGGCGTCCTCCATCTGCGATCTCCATGTACGGGGGCGGGATTCAAAACCCGTGAAGTGAAGGTGCGGTCTCCGGCGAGGAACAGTAAAACACGGCAGATGGACCGGCCAGTTGGCACAGCATGCCCTGCCGCCTCCCATGCCCTACTCATCCTCGGAGGAGTCCCCGACCTCGGCGGTGCCGATGGATGTGAGGTCGATGATGACGGACGTGGACAGTCCGTCGCTTCACCTGCCACATGCGCCAGCGAACGTTGGACGGCGGCAAGTAGGACGCGTGGCTGACGGTGCTCCCGTCGTAGGCCGCCAGCGTGGCCACCGCTTGTGCGATCGCGTCCGCGTCCGGCTACGCCGCTATTGCGTTGCGAGCGACGACTTGAGCGAGGGCGGTGACCTCGATCTTCATCCCCGAAGACAAGCTCTCCCGCAGAGCGTTCGCGCTCTCGGTCATGTCGGATGTGCACTAGCAGGACAATGCGCTATGGTGTGGAGTTTAGCTGGGCATTGCCGCTTTAAGTAGCGCATTCCGGTGAGGCCAAGCGACATGGTGCGTTATTAAGTCGCCGGAGTTGGTTCCTCGGGCACCGAGTGTGGCACCCCGGCTTAGAGCAACCGGTTTACCTTGCATTGCCAACCCAGAGATCATGCCTTCTGGCAATACACAACATCTTGGTACAAGAAATCACCGCTTTATTGAAACTAGCGGAAGCATAGTGCGATATTACATCAAGTAGCGAGGCCCAGCAGCACACTCGGTGCGGCTGAACAATATGTACATTATTTAGTGAACATCAAGGGGCCTCGAGCACGACATCTACACGACAGTGGAACAACAACGTAGCGGGACTCCATGGCACAGGGACACCGATGTGGACACGGTCTAGACACGGCAGCACTCCGATCCAGTTTGACTTTTCTGAAATCTGGCATAACACGCCAGATCAGTACATTGGATGTACTTGCAAGCTCACATCAAGCATAACCATAATGACAAACAATATTATGACATTTAATCAAGTTAAATGCAAACAGCAACATGCTACTCATGCAGTGAAACCAAACTTGTGTACTGAGTCACTCGGACTCTCCCTTACCAACAGGTTGCGAGGCAACCGAACGATGATCATGACGGATCACAAACGGAACCATACTCGGTTCAACGGGTTACCTTGTAATCAAACGGTGATCACTCACGGATCACAAATGATACCACAACAGTCAGCCTCACTGACATCATCATGATTCAACTAGTGCAATGCAAATAACTTAGTGTGCAAGATTTATTTATAAAAGTTGATCCATGGTGTGACTTACTTACGAACTGGGCCCTTATCCGCGGGCGCGGCTATCGATAGATTAATACACTCTGCAGAGGTAGCGCACTTTACCCACACCATAATTTTTTTCTCTATTCTTTTACCACAAGGGTTGGGCTTCTATTTTAGTCGACCCCTATACATGGTATGCCAGCTAAAGATTCACTCCCACGGTTCCTGCACAGCATGATATGTTACATCTTTCTTCAACAGTGTCACACCAATACAACAGAGAGAAGGCAGATGCGAGCAAATGCACAACAACTAGACAGATTGACTAGCTTCCCAAAAGGAAAACTGATAAAACAACAATATCATCTTCAAGATATTGGTAATAAACAGGCCGAACATGCGTACCGTCTAGTCTAGTCATCAAAGGCCAGTTACCAGCTGAAATAACACCAAGTCTAGCCCATGATCAGCAGCAAGTCCATCTCCCGAGCAGCAGGTCCATGAACAGGCTGAACATCCTGAAATCAAGGCAGTTTAAGTCTGTCTTTGTAGGTCCATGAACAGGCTGAACATCCTGAAATCAAGGCAGTTTAAGTCTGTCTTTGTGCCTCTGGCATTGGCTTGGCCATGTTGCCTAAAGTAGGTATGGATCATATTTCTTTGCTTGCATGTGGAGTTAACAGTTGGGGTTGTCACGCATTAATTTTTGTGCAAGGAAGTGGGGAATTGAACGGCAAGAGACAATGATTGCCTTTGCACATGAAAAAGGAAAGCTTACCAAAAGCTTATGAGATGGATGACAGCTATGGAATGGATAAAAGAAAATATTGACAAGGACAAAAAAGAAGGATAGTGGCACAAAAATGCACCAACGCCTAAAAAAACAGTGGTAAGCAAAGCAAATTCACCAGCCACAAATATTTGGTGGTTAAACTGGGGAACACCTGTCATGGGAGAGCTTATTTGGTCGCAAACATGGGGATCAAAATACTGTTGACCCTAAATCTGTATAAATAAGCTCAGATGAGCTTACTTCAAATCCAATCAGGACATAAATTTTGGCCTCCTCTCACACAAAAAAAGGCACATGCTCCCAGTCCCAAATCCAATCTCCACTAGGTGTGCTCAATATTTCCATAGCATGTACCCCCTCATTGAATAAGAGGGCAGATCAGCATAATCTTCTATCTCTGCTTAAACCAGCTTAGGGCTTGGGGGCCAGTAGTCTTCTTTTGAAGATTAGAACTAAGTAGTCTTCTCTTGATTGTAAAGTAGTTTTACAATGAAAACATAATCTTCCATTGTGAGAACATAAAAAGGTTAGGCTGCCTACACAAAACAGCTTAGCAAAAGTACATTTTCAGATAAACTGTATGTGTACAAGATACAATGCCATCCATGGTGAAATAAGGCATGATAAGGCTCACATCCAGCCGAATCGAAACCCTCACTTCTTTGGGGTGGCTTCTACAAGGCCACGGTGGGCACCAGAGAAGAGGACTCGACAGGCCGGAAGCCTTCTCCTTGCCTCCCACACCCAATCCTGCTCCCCAACTCTTCAGCCTATGCTCCAGTAGACTGCCAACTCCTATGCAATATCGGAAGACATAATACATTGATACTTGACCCAAAAGAACCGAGATAGCTCTGCAGGCCAATGAGCAAACAAATCAGACTGGGCATCAATTATAAGCCTGTCACTGCATCACAATCTTTTTATCCATGCCTTCTAGCAAGATAGAAAGCACTGATAAGCATGATCGAGAATTCAATGTCAGATTAGAACTTAGGATGCTATCCACAAGGAAATGACTAAATGGCCCATTATATAGAGCTGCATAGCATCAATAACAAACATCAGCAAAAATACATGAAGAAACTAGGTAACTTTTTTGCCAAGGCATGACATGGTTGAGTTACTTGTTTGACACAGTATGAATGACAGTGACAGACACTTCGACAGTAATTATGATGTGCCACCTAATGGTGAGGGGCTTTGACAAATGCTAACTGACAAACAGTAGAAAAAATCACCCCACAGACAATAAAAACTGCACATAAAATTATTGGGAAATTTTGAGCTTATGAGACAACAGCCTTGACTCACATGATGGCTTTGAATCTTGAAGTTAGATATTTCCTGTGGAAACAAAAATGGTTACTAACGAGTAAAGAAATAACACTGAGGCACATGTAAAAAGAAAGGTTTCATTCAAGCGTATGGCTACCAGGAATAAAACTGCACAGAACCTTGGGGAAGATTGATGCAGAAATTTGCACTGACATTCATCCCACATACAAACAGAAAAGGGAAATCTAGCCCTTTTGGTTTATCAAAGTTTTCATCACTGATATTCTTTCATGATACAATTTGGGATGCTTGAAGCATTATGCCACATACAAGGACAAGGTTGCTTTATTTTTGGAGCAAACAGCTAACAGAACCAGTTATTCCTACTTACAAACAACCATAGGTACACGGTTCAGGGAACATGACTTGAAGTTTCACAATTGCACCAAAACATGAAAGCCAAGAAAACAACCTCATGAACACGGGCTGCGTCCTCCCAGCAAGAGGTCCACGCCTGGCTCCAAGACATGCCCAAACCACATTCGGCTCTCATCAGCGTCTAACCCAGACACTCCCGGCATCATCGTCCATACACAATCCACCACATCAAACATCACCAGCCTCCCATCTACAGCATTGTACAGGCAAAGAGTCCCCATTCTGTCCGCAGCCTGAAAGTGCCAGAAACTGCCATGCCTACCAGCCACCAACTCATTGAACACCTCCGACGGCATTGTGGCTACCTCCACCCATCCCACTGCCTCATTGCTGTCCAACTGCCACACCACCACCCGCTCCAGCACCCCCAGCCTCTCCACCCCACCTACCAAGAATAGCCGATCATCAAGAACAAACAGGTGCGCCGTGGTAAGGCCGTGCGGCATCACAACTGGCGGAGCAGCCCACTTCCTGGTCTCGAGATCAAGCACCAGAAGCGCGTCCGGACCACGGCCGAGCACAAAGAGCCGAGCACGGTCACTGGCAACCGCAGCATTGCCAAGGATCGCAAATGGCAGCGGCAGCTCGCCCCCAGGCACCCACCGTGGGGAGGGATCGGCGGAGTCCAGGGAATACGAGCGGACAGCGGCGCCATTGGTGACGGCGACGAGGGTGTAATCCCGGCTGGAAGAGGAGGAGGCGGAGGGTGAGGGTGGGACGATGACGGCGATGAGGTAGGAGCGGTCGGGGAGCGCTGGGAGGCGGAGGAGCGAGTCGACAGTGACAAGGAAGGAGGGGGAGGCGGAGGAGATGAAGGGAGGGGAAGATGGATCGAGCGGGGGCGAGGGGGGCACCTGGAGGAGGCGCCGGGAGAGCGGGTGGAAGGCGAGGCGCGGCGAGAGGAGGAAGAAGGCGTCGAGGCGGTGCTGGGAGAGGAGGGCGTGGAAGGCCGGGGAGCGGAGGAGGCGGCGCAGCGCCCGGGAGACGGCGGCGACGGGGACGAGCGCTGTGAGCGGAAGGCGGGAGAGGATGCGCTCCTGGAGGTGCGCCGGGAGCACGTCCCACGGGCAGCAGGCGGCGGAGTCGGCGGCCATGGCCGGGGATCGGTCGGCGGGCTGGTGGCGGATCACGGTGCCGTATTTGGTTGGGAGGAAATGGGAACGCGAGAAAGGGGAGGAGGAGGAGGAGCGAGAAGGGCTGGTTCGCTGGCGTGTGGGCCCGGCCGGGAAGGCTCGATTTGCAGTTATATACACACAGAAATAAAATATGAACAGAGGGGAAAATAATATATCATCATACTATAAAAAAAGGAAAAGAGAGAAATTCCACCGCCACTTATAAATTGCGATTCGCGATTCACATCATCAAGAAGGGGAGTGGTAGGCGCCGGCGCGCCGGCCCAAATTTGGGCCGCTCGCAGCACAGGCGTTGGATGCGTCCACGCACGGCCGTTAGATCTAAGTTCCTCATTTGGTCTTCTCTCACCAAAACAAATTTGACGACGCCTGTGAAGAACAGGAGCAGCGGCGCCGCTGGCACTTGATACGTCTACAACGTATCTATAATTTTTGATTGGTCCATGCTATTATATATTCTGTTTTGGATGTTTAAGGGGCTTTATTATACATTTTTATTATTATTGGAACTAACCTACTAACCCAAGGCCCAGTGCAAATTGATGTTTTTTTTGCATATTCCAGTGTTTCGCAAAAAAGGAATATCAAACGGAATCCAAACGGAATGAAACCTTCGGGAGAGTTATTTTTGCAACGATATCACACAGAAGACTTGGAGTACACGCTAGGAAGCAAGAGAGGCGGCCACGAGGGCAGGGGGGCGCCCCCACCCTCGTGGGCCCCCTCTGGCTCCCCTGACGTGCCTCTTCAGCCTATATATACTCTCATACCCTGAAAAGATCGAGGACATCCATGAAACCCTAATTCCACCGTTGTAACCTTCTGTACCCGTGAGAACCCATCTTGGGGCATGTTTCGGAGCTCCGCCGGTGGGGGCATCGATCACGGAGGGCTTCTACATCAACACCATAGCCTCTCCAGTGAGTTGTGAGTAGTTTACCACAGACCTTCGGGTCCATAATTATTAGCTAGATGGCTTCTTCTCTCTCTTTGGATCTCAACACAAAGTTCTCCTCGATCTTCGAGAAGATCTATTCGATGTAATATTTTTGCGGTGTGTTTGTCGAGATCCGATGAATTGTGGGTTTATGATCAAGATTATCTATGAACAATATTAGATTCTTTTCTGAAATCTTTTATGTATGATTTTAATATCCTTGCAAGTCTCTTCAAATTATCGGTTTGGTTTGGCCTACTAGATCTATAGTTCTTGCAATGGGAGAAGTGCTTGGCTTTGGGTTCAATCTTGCGGTGTCCTTTCCCAGTGACAGCAGGGGCAGCAAGGCACATATTGTATTGTTGTCATCGAGGATAAAAGGATGGGGTTTATATCATATTGCTTGAGTTTATCCCTCTACATAATGTCATCTTGCTTAAGGCATTACTATGTTCTTATGAACTTAATACTCTAGATGCATGCTGGATAGCGGTCGATGTGTGGAGTAATAGTACTAGATGCAGAATCGTTTTGGTCTACTTATCTCGGACGTGATGCCTATATACAATGATCATGCCTAGATATTCTCATAACTATGCGCTTTTCTATCAATTGGTCGACAATAATTCGTCCATCTATCGTAGAAATCTGCTATCATGAGAGAAGCCACTGGTGAAACCTATGGCCCCCGGGTCTATCTTCATCATATTAGTTTCCCGTTAACTTGCCAATTTCTTTCGTCGTTGCTTTACTTATTTACTTTTTCTCTATACCAAAAATATTATCTTATCATCTCTATCAGATCTCACTTTTGTAAGTGACCGAGAAGGGATTGACAACCCCTTTTATCGCGTTGGTTTTAAGGTTCTTATTTGTTTGTGCAGGTGTGAGGGACTTACGCGTGGTCTCCTACTGGATTGATAGCTTGGTTCTCAAAAACTGAGGAAAATACTTACGCTGCTGTGCTGCATCACCCTTTCCTCTTCGAGGGAATACAAGCTCAAGAAGTAGCAAGAAGAATTTCTGGCGCCGTTGCCGGGGAGATCTACGCAAAAGTCATATACCAAGTACTTATCACAAACCCTTATCCCTCGCATTACATTATTTGCCTCTCATTTTCCTCTCCCCCACTTCACCCTTGCCGTTTTATTCGCTCTTTTCCGTTCGCTTGCCTCTTGTTTGCTTGTGTGTTGGATTGTTTGCTTGTCACTATGGCTCAAGACAATACCAAATGGTGTGACTTCTCCAATACCAACAATAATGATTTTATTAGCACTCCGATTGCTCCTATTAACGATGTTGAATCTTGTGAAATGAATGCTGCTTTGTTGAATCTTGTCATGAAAGATCAATTTTCCGGCCTTCCTAGTGAAGATGCCGCTACCCATCTAAACAACTTTGTTGATTTGTGCGATATGCAAAAGAAGAGGGATGCGGATAATGATATTGTTAAATTGAGGCTATTTCCGTTTTCGCTTAGAGAATGTGCTAAAACTTGGTTCTCTTCTTTGCCTAGAAATAGTATTGATTCATGGAATAAGTGCAAAGATGCCTTTATCTCTAAGTATTTTCCTGTAATGCCCAGGATGGAGTTATACCTCCTACGTGTCGAGGCACGACTTAAAGGCATAAATCCATCCTAGAATGATCTCAAGTTTGGTATCTTTGCACGACTCATGTAAAAGAGGGATTAAAATGCAAAAGGAGATAGTTGGCTTACACTCGCCACTTCACACAATACATTACATAAGCAATCATCATTCAAAACATCACAGCCCGACTACGGGTAAGAACCAAAGAAAGATACCAAAAACAACATAAAGCCACAGGTCAGGATCGAATCCTAGTAGAAACCACTACTGAACATCGAAACGTCACGAGCAAACAGTCAAACTCTTCATCGAGCTCCTGGTGAAGAACTGATCCAACTCCTGCATCAAACTCGGCTGAACCTGCAACTGGTGTGGTGAAGTAACTGTGAGCCACAGAGGACTCAGCAATCCCGTTCCCGGGTAACAAGACTATTTAAGCCTTGGGAGAGGATAAGGCTGAAGAAAGAATATGAGGTGAAGGAACAAACAAGAGTCTGCAGCAGCAACTAGCACTAACTTACGTAAAAGAGAGCGAGAAGAGGAGAGCATCGGTCGAAAGATGATCACGAAGTGATCCTAACTAAAGCCGGTCAAACATAACCCCACCGTGTTCAACTCCCGAATACCTATTCGGAAATTGACAGTCACGGTACACACGCTGGTAGTGTATTAGTAACATTGTGCCAAGTTTTCTACAACCGGAATTAACAAGCTCCCATCTGCCACATAACCGCGGGCACGGCTTTCGAAAGTTCAAACCCTGCAGGGGTGTTCCAACTTGACCCATTACAAGCCCACGATCCGCGGAGTCGCAACTCCATAGTTGGGAAGACCCGAGTATTCTCGGAATCCCGTGCTCAAGTTAAACCGAACTAAGGTAAGGCTAATCCAGCAAATCCTCCCGGCGTGCCGACACCCTGATAGTAGCCGCGCGTATCTCGTCTCAGGCCACGACCGGATGGGTGATCCCACAGGTTTATACCAAACCTTGAGTTTCCTCGAGGTGGCCCCGCGTAACCCCCGTTTCGGACCAACACTCATGTGGAGCACTGGCCCGGGGTTGTTGAATTAAAATAAAAGGGATAGCTAGTCCCATGCAAGTTTTATTAGTTTGTTATTAGGCAAATAGTACCAATGTTGGGATTTGCTGGAAAAGACTTAGCACTTAGCGGTTTATCAAGGGGGTCCCATACACCCCAACCGTGTTAGGAACGCAAAATCAAGGAACATAACACCGGTTTATACGGTTCCTAACGGCATGAGTGGAACAAAACACCAAGCAAAAGGCTTAGCCTTCCACCCTTGCCAGTATATAGATGATTTCATTTTTAAGCATTTATATAGTGTGATATAACCCAACCAAACTTCAACATGAAGCAAGCATCTTCAATCTTCACCTGCAACTAACAATGCTATAAGAGGGGCTGAGCGAAGCGTACTTAGCCATTCAACGGTTTGCGTAGGTAGGGTGGTTAAACATGGCAATTGGTTACAAGTAGGAGGCTGACAAGAAAGACATGGGCATCGAGGCAAAACTATAGATCGAGACTACTAGCAATAGGCAAAGATAGTAATGGTATCCGGGTTCGGTCATCTTGCCTGGAATTCCACAAAGGAGAAGAACGGATCCAAGAAGAAGACGGAGAAGAAGCCTCACAACTCCGGAACGAAACCGAAGCTAACAAGAAAGCAACCGGAAAGAAAGAAAACAACACGGTAAACACACAACCATAAACATGGCATACAATGCACAAACAAGTATGATGCATGTCCGGTTTAAATATGCATGGCATGGCAAAGTGCACAAACAACACTACAAGTTAAGTGGAGATCAATATGCAACGAGTTGCATATTGACGAAACACCACATATCAATTATTTAGTTGACTCTCAATTATTTACAAGACAAGGTTAAAGGTTTGTTAACATGGCAAGAGGTGAAGCATAAAGAAACTACACTATCTAGGCAATTTAAATGAGGCCGGAAAATAACAACAACATGTCCGGAAAATCCCCATAAGCATGTTTAATAATTATAAAGCAACAACAATTAAACATTTAGTGTTGTTAACATGATGCGGATGACATGACCAAGTTTATGCAAGTTATTAAAAGGTTGACTTAAAGGAGATAAGAAGCATTTGTCACCGTGGTGGAATGAAAGGGTGCCACGGCAACGATTCCGAAAATGAAGCATGGCAACATATCGGTACCGGTTTCTCGGTGAGGGACCGGTGCAAAAGGTGACGAAGCGAGTCAAACGAGATGAAAGGTGGGCGATCCCGTTGTCGGGTTCCCACGAGTCGGTGACGAGGCATCCGAGGAGCTCAACAAAAGGGACGAAACGGACACGGTGCTCACACGGGAAGCATTTCATACACACAACAAGCATGCATCACACGGTTCACGTCTCGGGGTTATACCTTCGAAACTCTCGTTTCGGGACGGTTCGAGACGTAGAGGAAGGAGTCGTTCCGTAGAGGGAAGTAGTCGTTCTCGCA
The DNA here is from genome assembly GCA_902687465.1 of Secale cereale. Classification (NCBI taxonomy): domain Eukaryota; kingdom Viridiplantae; phylum Streptophyta; class Magnoliopsida; order Poales; family Poaceae; genus Secale; species Secale cereale. Next base: position 726,532,708 of record LR738715.1, read on the forward strand.
ACTCGTAGAGGAAGTAGTGGTACTCGGCGACGGTAGTCGTTCAGGCGTCGAGTGTAGTTGTACATGTCGTAGAGGGAAGTAGTGGTACACGGCGACGGTAGACGTTCGGGCGACGGTAGACGTTCGGGCGACGGTAGTGGTACTTGGGTCTCCGAGTAGTCGTTCTCGAGCTCGTAGCCGTTCGGTCGTCGAGCGTACTTGGTCGTAGGGGTACTTGCCGGGTCATGTAGATGTACTCATACCCGTAGATGTACACAAAACCGTAGAGGAACTTGGCGTATTCGGAGATCGGGTCTGCCTGCGGTGCACTTGACAAAAACAACAACAGTGCACAAACAACAAAACAAAACAAGGTGGCCAC
>LR738715.1:726533588-726760311 GCA_902687465.1 Secale cereale
ATGAGTGGCGGCGGCGACTGGGAGGAAAGATCGAGGCTCTGGCGTCGGGGTAGGGTTTCGGTCGGTCGGCCTGGGCCTCGAGGTGGCCTGGGCCGAAGGGAGATGGGCCCAAGCGGCTGGTGTGAGGCCCTGGAGGCTGAGGGCCTGCTGGATTTTAAAACTGCTGCTGCCCTTTTATATAACTTAGCAGAAAAAACAAATAGGGAGAGCCAAAAATAAAGAAAAGAGGCAAAGAAAGAAAGAATAAAATGATGGACATTTTTGTAAGGCTTACGGATTAATTCCAACCTCACAAAAATGGTTCCAACACAAAGGAAGTGCAAACTAAATAAATAGCTTGCCTCAAGGAGTTTAGACTTTTTTGGAGGAGCCTCGAAACAACGGAAAGAATTATAGCAAGGTTTGAGGCAAGAATTGAGATAGAAATGCATGGAGAAAATATTGCAAGTGTGTTACGGTGATGTCCAACAAATGGACTATTTTAAATATAGCTCCATAATTATTAGGAGGCTTTTATATGTTATAAAGAGAAGACATCTTCCCTCGATTTAAATGGACCGAAGGTCCACACGATTTATTTAGGTTGAGATGCAAAAATTAAAATGACATGATGGCATGATGACATGATGCGATGCAAAAATAAATAACACAAGCACAAAAGAAACACACGGGCAACCCGAAACATCTGGAATCTTCTGGAAGCTTCTGGGACGTCGGTCTCGGGCGTCACAACTCTCCCACACTAACAGAGGATCTCGACCCGAGATCCTAGAGATAGCACCGGGTAAAAACGGAAGAGGAAGAGGTAAAACAAAGTTGCTTCTTTGACGAACGAGTGAAACCAAAGAACCTTGAGAGGTTGAACAAGTTGAAAGAAAGAAAGCAACGGAGATGAACGAAGATGAAACGCTCCGTTAGAAAAAAAACGAACAAGGAGCATTATGAGAACCTTGTAGGTTGAAAGACATGAAACAGAGCTCACGAACCAAAAGAATATGAAAGTGCAAGGGTATAACCAAGGAAGAAGAATGACAGAATTTGGGCAGCACTCCGTCTGAAAATGGAAGGAATTAACAAGAACTTGAGGAGATGGAATGATGCTTGATGAAAATCAACAATATATTGCCTCCGAAACAATTAAAAGAATGGCACAAGAGGTAAGAAAGGATTCAGACAGCACTCCGGTTAAAAGAGAGTTAAAACTTGATAAGATGAGAGAATTAGAATGGAGGACACAACACTCCGGTTAAATGATAAGCAAGGGAAAGAACAAGATCTCGATAAAACGATATGATGGTTTGGAGAGAGCAACATAACAATGCCTCCGGAATGAAAGAAATAGCATAGAGATCAACGAAAGAAATGAATGGAGAAGAAATATGACAACCTCTCTCAAAATTTAATTTGAAAGAGCATCTTACAAAGAAGGGTTGAACGGAGTTGTTGGAAAATCAACAACGAAACGAATGAGGTTCATGTGGGCTTATGGAAAACATCTCAAAATTATGAGGTGACAACCAGCCACTATCGAAAACAATTGATTTGATTGAGATCAACAAGGAGACGAAAAAACTTAGTTCACCGGAAGGATAAATGAAGAACTTGGGTCATTTATAAGCACCATAATTAGCAACAATCCTTAGGGAAAGCTTTTAGGTGAAATACAACCCAAGATAACTCCAACAGATAAAAGGAGGGGTTGGAAGGATCTCCTAAAGAGAAGAAATGATGGTTTTAAATATCTCATTCTTGAAAACTCGTGAATCATGAAACATGAAAGGAATTGACAAGAATGACATAACACCATCTGAAGATAAGGTAGAAAGAATTGCAATAGGAAGCATGATGAAGAATGCTTGAGCTCCAACAAGAATCTTGATGAAAACTTCGAGGAAGAATTAAATGATGATGAACCACCATGAGAACTCCGGTAATGAAAGCATGAGAAGTGAAAGATGAAAAGAATAAGATTCAAAGCCTGCGATGAAATAGATGGAGCTTTGAAATGATATAATTGAAATCACTTGGATCTCCGGAAAACAAGATGAAGAACTTAGAACCGAGAATATGATATGATGAACAAGCTCCAGACAAAAGAATTAAATCACCTTGAAGGAATAAGAATAAGAATTATGTTATGCATCTCCTTCACCAATTTAAATTGATGACAACCAAAGGATTTGGCATACTACTTATTCTCGTTGCAAGGAATTAAAGAGAGATCTAGCACAAGCTTGGATAAATCTTCAACAAACCACCGGTAGAATTGTGAAAAGAACAATTGAATTAAAACGATAACAACGGAAGGATAACTTGAAAGAACCACCGTAAGAATATGGAGACGAACGAAGAGACATCAGTGAAGAATATTGGAGGACGAAGTTGAAAACTGAGAACGAAGAAATCTTCTGAAATGATGGCCTTCGGAGGATCACAAAGAAAAGAATTCAAGAAATGCTCCGGACGGGTATCAAAACGATAATGAGGATGGCATGAAGGTAGAATCACAAATCTTCAAGAAGACGGGCCAAGATTTAAGAGAAACACTTCTCCGGTCTTCAAATGTTGAGGATGAAGACGGGAAATGCCATGAAGAATTGTTGAGCACTCCGGAAGAATAAAAAGATGGGAGGTGGAGCTAAAGGTGGAAATAATTGAAAACAAGCTTGGAGAAGGCATGTGACTGATGGAAATCATTCTTACGTCACACTAAGAAAAGAATTTGAGTATAAATCCGGAAAAAATTAGAAGAGTCAGGTAAGAACCTGGGAAAGACCTGTGGGTTAGGGCCCACTCAAGAAATCACCGTTGGAAAAGATTGCTTAAGAGATATTACACCGGTTGAATTAAATGGCTTAATAAGGGGACAACCTCAAAATAGCTTGAATGGATTAAGAATGGAATTATGAATCTTCAGCACTCCGGATAAGAATAACAAGAGGAGAATGATTAGTTGGTGCTCCGGAATAAGAAAGCATTGTGAAAAGAGGAAAAGGATAAGATCAACAACGAAATCTTGAATTACATCCACCGGTAGAATTCGAGAACAAAAGAATGATGAACTTGGAGCTCTTGAGCAACTTCACGATAAATCACCGGATAAGAACATTGAAGGAAAAGAAAGAAGAAAATCACATGAATAAAATGGATACTTCCTTTAAGAATTTCTTGCTCCGAGAAGAAGAAGGGTGGGAGGGTGGGAAAAACAAAGACAACTTGAGATGAGCAAAGGACACCGGTTGAAAAAGAAATAACATGAAGATCTTGATGATCAAGAAGGACTAGCACTCTCATAGAAATATGAGAACACCGATTAGGAAAGGTATGGAATCAACATTTATCATCGAAGCAACTCGAATACCAGAATCAAAACGAAAACAAAGGGGTAGATATGTAGCATGATCTTCACAATATCATTCGAACAGAGAAATGAACGAATGAATTCCGCAGGTACATCACTTGTCGAGAAGCCACTTGGAGAACAAAAGATAAATAAAAAGAAACAAGGACCAGATAGAACAAATACAAGATAGAAGTTTCGTTCGACATCTTTGTGCTGAAAGCTCATGGAACATGTTACAAAAGGGTTTTGTCATCCCCGGATCAGCATAGCCAAGGACCCTTTAAGATGCAACTCCCGATCAGAACAAGTCCATAAAACCACTTCACTCAATGCAGAACCCCAAACTTCATATCGAGCATCCGTTGGAAGAATGCCTAGATCTACTAGATGAACCCACCTATAGATTTCCGAAAGTTTCCAGTTATGCAATCAGGTGTTGGGGATACACGGGAAGCACCGCGCAATCAACTCTAAACCTACATTCAGGTGTATCCATCCTTCAACACATAACCAGTCTTTCTCGGAAACTGTTTACCTCGGACCTTCGAAAAGCATCCACTATAACAAGCTATGGCAATACTCTCGAACTACCTCCCCAGTACTGGGTGATGTCGGGGTTATCTTGCCACTGGCCGTATAGGAGAGATTTTCGATGTCGGCCGTCTTAAGTATTTAGTACTGCCGCGATATGCTTGTTACAATGATACCCCGAAGCTCAACTCCTCGGTAACAGGAGGCATCGAGAACAATATCCTTGTCACAAGAACATCGAAACAATCCCAGAATACTCGCGGGATCCTAAAAAAAATTTAGTGCAATTTTTGAAAGTAGAAGAGAAAAGAGTAATCGTCAGGAGTCCTCACCAGAGAGAAAGGGGATGAGAAGCAAAGAAATCCTACTCTCCGATATAAATATAGGACTCAAAAAGTTTTCAGTGTGTGCCTAGACTCAACCGTCAACGATTCGATCAATCAGTGGGGGCTTCTAGGTCGGAGAAGGCTCTGAATACCAACTTGTAATGCCCAGGATGGAGTTATACCTCCTACGTGTCGAGGCACGACTTAAAGGCATAAATCCATCCTAGAATGATCTCAAGTTTGGTATCTTTGCACGACTCATGTAAAAGAGGGATTAAAATGCAAAAGGAGATAGTTGGCTTACACTCGCCACTTCACACAATACATTACATAAGCAATCATCATTCAAAACATCACAGCCCGACTACGGGTAAGAACCAAAGAAAGATACCAAAAACAACATAAAGCCACAGGTCAGGATCGAATCCTAGTAGAAACCACTACTGAACATCGAAACGTCACGAGCAAACAGTCAAACTCTTCATCGAGCTCCTGGTGAAGAACTGATCCAACTCCTGCATCAAACTCGGCTGAACCTGCAACTGGTGTGGTGAAGTAACTGTGAGCCACAGAGGACTCAGCAATCCCGTTCCCGGGTAACAAGACTATTTAAGCCTTGGGAGAGGATAAGGCTGAAGAAAGAATATGAGGTGAAGGAACAAACAAGAGTCTGCAGCAGCAACTAGCACTAACTTACGTAAAAGAGAGCGAGAAGAGGAGAGCATCGGTCGAAAGATGATCACGAAGTGATCCTAACTAAAGCCGGTCAAACATAACCCCACCGTGTTCAACTCCCGAATACCTATTCGGAAATTGACAGTCACGGTACACACGCTGGTAGTGTATTAGTAACATTGTGCCAAGTTTTCTACAACCGGAATTAACAAGCTCCCATCTGCCACATAACCGCGGGCACGGCTTTCGAAAGTTCAAACCCTGCAGGGGTGTTCCAACTTGACCCATTACAAGCCCACGATCCGCGGAGTCGCAACTCCATAGTTGGGAAGACCCGAGTATTCTCGGAATCCCGTGCTCAAGTTAAACCGAACTAAGGTAAGGCTAATCCAGCAAATCCTCCCGGCGTGCCGACACCCTGATAGTAGCCGCGCGTATCTCGTCTCAGGCCACGACCGGATGGGTGATCCCACAGGTTTATACCAAACCTTGAGTTTCCTCGAGGTGGCCCCGCGTAACCCCCGTTTCGGACCAACACTCATGTGGAGCACTGGCCCGGGGTTGTTGAATTAAAATAAAAGGGATAGCTAGTCCCATGCAAGTTTTATTAGTTTGTTATTAGGCAAATAGTACCAATGTTGGGATTTGCTGGAAAAGACTTAGCACTTAGCGGTTTATCAAGGGGGTCCCATACACCCCAACCGTGTTAGGAACGCAAAATCAAGGAACATAACACCGGTTTATACGGTTCCTAACGGCATGAGTGGAACAAAACACCAAGCAAAAGGCTTAGCCTTCCACCCTTGCCAGTATATAGATGATTTCATTTTTAAGCATTTATATAGTGTGATATAACCCAACCAAACTTCAACATGAAGCAAGCATCTTCAATCTTCACCTGCAACTAACAATGCTATAAGAGGGGCTGAGCGAAGCGTACTTAGCCATTCAACGGTTTGCGTAGGTAGGGTGGTTAAACATGGCAATTGGTTACAAGTAGGAGGCTGACAAGAAAGACATGGGCATCGAGGCAAAACTATAGATCGAGACTACTAGCAATAGGCAAAGATAGTAATGGTATCCGGGTTCGGTCATCTTGCCTGGAATTCCACAAAGGAGAAGAACGGATCCAAGAAGAAGACGGAGAAGAAGCCTCACAACTCCGGAACGAAACCGAAGCTAACAAGAAAGCAACCGGAAAGAAAGAAAACAACACGGTAAACACACAACCATAAACATGGCATACAATGCACAAACAAGTATGATGCATGTCCGGTTTAAATATGCATGGCATGGCAAAGTGCACAAACAACACTACAAGTTAAGTGGAGATCAATATGCAACGAGTTGCATATTGACGAAACACCACATATCAATTATTTAGTTGACTCTCAATTATTTACAAGACAAGGTTAAAGGTTTGTTAACATGGCAAGAGGTGAAGCATAAAGAAACTACACTATCTAGGCAATTTAAATGAGGCCGGAAAATAACAACAACATGTCCGGAAAATCCCCATAAGCATGTTTAATAATTATAAAGCAACAACAATTAAACATTTAGTGTTGTTAACATGATGCGGATGACATGACCAAGTTTATGCAAGTTATTAAAAGGTTGACTTAAAGGAGATAAGAAGCATTTGTCACCGTGGTGGAATGAAAGGGTGCCACGGCAACGATTCCGAAAATGAAGCATGGCAACATATCGGTACCGGTTTCTCGGTGAGGGACCGGTGCAAAAGGTGACGAAGCGAGTCAAACGAGATGAAAGGTGGGCGATCCCGTTGTCGGGTTCCCACGAGTCGGTGACGAGGCATCCGAGGAGCTCAACAAAAGGGACGAAACGGACACGGTGCTCACACGGGAAGCATTTCATACACACAACAAGCATGCATCACACGGTTCACGTCTCGGGGTTATACCTTCGAAACTCTCGTTTCGGGACGGTTCGAGACGTAGAGGAAGGAGTCGTTCCGTAGAGGGAAGTAGTCGTTCTCGCAACTCGTAGAGGAAGTAGTGGTACTCGGCGACGGTAGTCGTTCAGGCGTCGAGTGTAGTTGTACATGTCGTAGAGGGAAGTAGTGGTACACGGCGACGGTAGACGTTCGGGCGACGGTAGACGTTCGGGCGACGGTAGTGGTACTTGGGTCTCCGAGTAGTCGTTCTCGAGCTCGTAGCCGTTCGGTCGTCGAGCGTACTTGGTCGTAGGGGTACTTGCCGGGTCATGTAGATGTACTCATACCCGTAGATGTACACAAAACCGTAGAGGAACTTGGCGTATTCGGAGATCGGGTCTGCCTGCGGTGCACTTGACAAAAACAACAACAGTGCACAAACAACAAAACAAAACAAGGTGGCCACAGCCACGTTCACAGCAGCAGCAGCGGGATCCGGAAGACGGGACGAAGTGGAGGGCGCCACGGGGCTTCGGGCGAGGAGAGGTGCAGCGGCGCGGCTCGTCGCGGGGAAGGGACGCGGCTCCGGCCGGGCATGCGCCTGGGGCGTCCAAGCGGCGCGGCGCCGCCTTGCCGAGGAAGCGCGGGCGAGGGACGAGGCTCCTGGCCGCGGGCTCCGGCCGGCGCTAGGGGAAGCGGAGGAGGAGCTCTGCCTGGCCGCGCGACGGGGCTCCGGCCCGGCGATGGAGGTGCGGGCGCCGGGCTTCGCCTCCTGGCGCTGGAGGACGGCCGCTGCTGGAGGCGCTCGGGGCGGGAAGCAGCGCTCGGGGCCGCGGGGATCTGCCCCTGGTGAGCCGCGCGGTGGGGCGCCGGTGGAAGGAGGCGAAGGAACGGGACGAGGGGACTCGCGCGAGGGGGCCTGGGCGAGGCAGGAGGAAGCCGCGCGGCAGAGGGACGCCATGGCGCGGCGGGGCGAAGCCACGGACTCGGCGAGGACGAAGGGAGCCGTGCTGGCCGCGGTAGGAGGACTCGGAGGGGTCAGGGCGTCGGGGTGGCTGCCGACCAGCCCGTCGGCTCGCTGGGCGCACGGGGAACTGTCGAAGGAGAGAGGGTTCGGGGTCGGCGCTGCGAGGCTGCGAGGGCGCGCTCGGGAAGGGAGGGAACGAGCGGGAGGAGAGGGATGAGTGGCGGCGGCGACTGGGAGGAAAGATCGAGGCTCTGGCGTCGGGGTAGGGTTTCGGTCGGTCGGCCTGGGCCTCGAGGTGGCCTGGGCCGAAGGGAGATGGGCCCAAGCGGCTGGTGTGAGGCCCTGGAGGCTGAGGGCCTGCTGGATTTTAAAACTGCTGCTGCCCTTTTATATAACTTAGCAGAAAAAACAAATAGGGAGAGCCAAAAATAAAGAAAAGAGGCAAAGAAAGAAAGAATAAAATGATGGACATTTTTGTAAGGCTTACGGATTAATTCCAACCTCACAAAAATGGTTCCAACACAAAGGAAGTGCAAACTAAATAAATAGCTTGCCTCAAGGAGTTTAGACTTTTTTGGAGGAGCCTCGAAACAACGGAAAGAATTATAGCAAGGTTTGAGGCAAGAATTGAGATAGAAATGCATGGAGAAAATATTGCAAGTGTGTTACGGTGATGTCCAACAAATGGACTATTTTAAATATAGCTCCATAATTATTAGGAGGCTTTTATATGTTATAAAGAGAAGACATCTTCCCTCGATTTAAATGGACCGAAGGTCCACACGATTTATTTAGGTTGAGATGCAAAAATTAAAATGACATGATGGCATGATGACATGATGCGATGCAAAAATAAATAACACAAGCACAAAAGAAACACACGGGCAACCCGAAACATCTGGAATCTTCTGGAAGCTTCTGGGACGTCGGTCTCGGGCGTCACATTTCCTCCCGCTAAGATTATCTCTCTTAGAAACGACATCATGAATTTTAAGCAACTAGATCATGAGCATGTTGCACAAGCTTGGGAGAGAATAAAATTAATGATACGTAATTGCCCTACACATGGTTTGAACTTATGGATGATTGTACAAAAAAATTATGCCGGCTTGAATTTTGCTTTTAGAAATCTTTTAGATTCGGCCGCAGGAGGCACTTTCATGGAAATCACTTTAGGAGAAGATACCAAACTCCTAGATAATATTATGGTTAACTACTCTCAATGGCATACCGAAAGATCTACTAGTAAAAAAGTACATGTTATTGAAGAGATTAGTGTTTTGAGTGGAAAGATGGATTAATTTATGAAATTATTTGCTACTAAGAGTGCTTCTTTCTGATCCTAATGATATGCCTTAGTCCAAGTTGATTGAGAATAATAATGAATCTTTGGATGTGAATTTTTTTGCTAGGAATAATTTTGGTAACAATGCTTATAGAGGAAACTTTAATTATAGGCCTTTTCCTAGTAATTCCTCTAACAATTATGGTAATTCCTACAACAACTCTTATGGAAATTTTAGTAAGATGCCCTCCGATTTTGAGACTAGTGTTAAAGAATTTATGTATTCGCAAAAGAATTTCAATGATTTGCTTGAAGAAAAATTGCTTAAGGTTGATGAATTGGCTAGGAACATGGATAGAATTTCTCTTGATGTTGATTCTTTGAAATTTAGATCTATTCCACCTAAGCATGATATCAATGAATCTCTCAAAGCCATGAGAATTTCCATTGATGAATGCAAAGAAAGAACCTCTAGGATGCGTGCTAAAAGAGATTGCTTTGTGAAAGCGTGTTCTTCTAGTTTTCATGATAATAAAGATGAAGATTTAAAAGTGTTTGATGTGTCTCCTATTAAATCCTTGTTTTCTGGTATGAATCTTGATAAAGATGGGACTGAAGATGAGTCTACTTTAGTTAAAAAGTGTCCCAATGATTCGGAGTTTTTAGATCTTGATGCTAAAATTGTTAAAAGTGGGATTGAAGAGGTCAACACTTTATATAGTAATAAACCCACTACCTTGGATTTCAAGGGATTTAATTATGACAATTTCTCTTTAGTAGATTGTATTTCCTTGTTGCAATCCGTGCTAAATTCTCCGCATGCTTATAGTCAAAATAAAGCTTTTACCAAACACATAGTTGATGCTTTAATGCAATCTTATGAAGAAAAACTTGAATTAGAAGTTTCTATCCCTAGAAAGCTTTATGATGAGTGGGAACCTACTATTAAAATTAATATTAAAGATCCTGAATGCTTTGCTGTGTGTGATTTGGGTGCAAGTGTTTCCACTATTTCAAAAACTTTGTGTGATGTGTTAAGTTTCCATGAACTTGATGGATGTTCTTTAAATTTGCATCTTGCGGATTCTACCGTTAAGAAACCTATGGGAAGGATTAATGATGTTCTTATTGTTGCCAATAGGAATTATGTGCCCGTAAATTTCATCGTTCTTGATATATATTGCAATCTTACATGCCCTATTATTCTTGGTAGACCTTTCCTTAGAACGACTGGTGCAATTATTGATATGAAGGAAGGAAATATTGGATTTTAATTTCCGTTAAGGAAAGGCATGGAACACTTTCCTAGAAAGAAAATCAAGTTACCTTGTGAATCTATTATGAGAGCCACTTATGGATTGCCTACCAAAGATGGCAATACCTAGATCTATTCTTGTATCGTGCCTAGCTAGGGGCGTTAAACGATAGCGCTTGTTGGGAGGCAACCCAATTTTATTTTCTTTGCTTTTGGTTCTATTTAGGAATAAATATTGCATCTAGCTTCTGTTTAGATATGGTTTTGTGTTTTAATTAGTGTTTGTGCCTAGTAGAACCTTTGGGAAGACTTGTGTGAAGTTTATGCGATCATGCTATAAAAAACAGAAACTTTAGCGCTCAAGAGATTAGCTACCATTTTTTTTACCGAAGAGTGCTTTTTAGTTGATTCCTTTTGCAGATGATTAATAGAAAAATTACTCACGTCCACCAATTTATTTCAATTTTTTAGAGTTACAGAAGTATTCGAAAGTTGCAGATTGCTACAGACTGTTATGTTTTTGACAGATTCTGTTTTTCGTGTGTTGTTTGCTTATTTTGATGAATCTATGGGTAGTATCGAGGGGGGTATGAATCATAGAGAAGTTGGAATACAGTAGGTTTAACACCAATATAAACAAAGAATGAGTTCATTACAGTACCTTTGAGTAGTGGTTTGTTTTCTTATACTAACGGAGCTCACGAGATTTTTGGCTAAGTTTTGTGTTGTGAAGTTTTCAAGTTTTGGGTAAGGACTTGATGGACTATGGAACAAAGTGTGGCAATAGCCTAAGCTTGGGGATGCCCAAGGCACCCCAAGGTAAAATTAAAGGACAACCAAAATCCTAAGCTTGGGGATGCCCCGGGAAGGCATCCCCTCTTTCGTCTTCGTCTATCGGTAACTTTACTTGAGACTATATTTTTATTCACCACATGAAGTGTGTTTTGCTTGGAGTGTCATGTATTATTTGAGTATTTGCTTTTTAGTTTTACACAATCATCCTTTCTGGACACACCTTTTGAGAGAGATACAAATGAATTGGAATTTATTAGAATACTCTATGTGCTTCACTTATATCTTTTGAGCTAGATAGTTTTGCTCTAGTGCTTCACTTATATCTTTTAGAGCACAGTGGTGGTTTTATTTTTTAGAAATTATTAACCTCTCATGCTTCACTTATATCTTTTTGAGAGTCTCTTAGAACAGCATGGTAATGTGCTTTGGTTATAAAACTAGTCCTAATATGATAGGCATCCAAGATGGGTATAGTAAAAACTTTCAGACAAAGTGCATTGAATATGATGAGAAGTTTGATACTTGATGATTGTTTTGAGATATGAGGATGGTGATATTAGAGTCATGCTAGTAGAGTAATTGTGAATTTGAGAAACACTTGTGTTAAAGTTTGTGATTCCCGTAGCATGCACGTATGGTGCACCGTTATGTGATGAAGTTGGAGCATGGTTTATTTATTGAGTGTCATCCTTTGTGTGGAGGTCGGGATCGCGCGATGGTTAACTCCTACCAACACTTCCTCTTAGGAGCATGCGTTGAACACTTTGTTTTGACAACTCTTAGATTTTTGCAATAAGTATATGAGTTCTTTATGACTAATGTTGAGTCCATGGATTATACGCACTCTCACCCTTCCACCATTGCTAGCCTCTCTTGTATCGCGCAACTTTTGCTGGTACCATACACCCATCATATACCTTCCTCAAAACAGCCACCATACCTACCTAGCATGGCATTTCCATAGCCATTCCGAGATATATTGCCATGCAACTTTCCACCGTTCCGTTCATATGACGCACTTCATCATTGTCATTCACATAGAGTCATATTTTGTTCTAGCTTCGAGTTGTAAGTAAATAAAAGTGTGATGATCTTAATTATTAGAGAATTGTCCCAGTGAGGAAAGGATGATGGAGACTATGATTCCCCCACAAGCCGGGATGAGACTCCGGACGTAAGAAAAGAAGAAAAAAGAAAAAGAGGCCATAAAAATGAAAAAAAAGAAAAAAAAAGGAGAAAAGGCCCAAAGAAAAAAAAAGGAAAAATGAGAGAAAAAGAGAGAAGGGGCAATGCTACTATCCTTTTTCCACACTTGTGCTTCAAGATAGCACCATGATCTTCATGATAGAGAGTCTCTTGTTTTGCCACTTTCATATACTAGTGGGAATTTTCATTATAGAACTTGGCTTGTATATTCCAATGATGGGCTTCCTCAAATGCCCTAGGTCTTCGTTGATGACCCACAAGTGTAGGGGATCTATCGTAGTCCTTTCGATAAGTACGAGTGTTGAACCCAACAAGGAGCAGAAGGAAATGATAAGCAGTTTTCAGTAAGGTATTTTCTGCAAGCACTGAAATTAAGGGTAACAGATAGTTTTGTGATAAGGTAATTGGTAACGAGTGACAAATAGTAAAAGTAAATGAGGTGCAGCAAGATGGCCCAATCCTTTTTGTAACAAAGGACAAGCCTGGACAAACTCTTATATGAAGGGAAGCGCTCCCGAGGACACATGGGAATTATCGTCAAGCTAGTTTTCATCACGTTCATATGATTCGCGTTCGGTACTTTGATAATTTGGTATGTGAGTGGACCGGTGCTTGGGTGCTGCCCTTACATGGACAATCATCCCACTTATGATTAACCTCTATTGCAAGCATCCGCAACTACAAAAGAAGTATTAAGGTAAACCTAACCATAGCATGAAACAAGTGGATCCAAATCGACGTTCACATAACACCACTAGAGGAAAGACAACGTACATCTCATCAAAATATCGAACGAATACCAAATTCACATGACTACTTATAGCAAGACTTCTCCCATGTCCTTAGGAACAAATGTAACTACTCACAAAGCATATTCATGTTCATAATCAGAGAGGTATTAATATGCATAATGGATCTGAACATACGATCTTCCACCAAGTAAACCAAGTAGCATCAACTACAAGGAGTAATCAACACTACTAACAACCTACAGGTACCAATCTGAGGTTTTGGTACAAAGATTGGATACAAGAGATGAACTAGGGTTTGAGAGGAGATGGTGTTGGTGAATATGTTGATAAAGATAACCCTCCCCAAGATGGGAGAGTTGTTGGTGATGACGATTTCCCCCTTCCGGAGGGAAGTATCCCCGGCAGAACAGCTCCGTCGGAGCCCTAGATTGGTTACGCCAAGGTTCCGCCTCGAGACGGCGGCGTTTTGTCCCGAAAGCCTCCTTATGATTTTTTTTCCAGGTAAAAACACCTCATATAGGAGAAGATGGGCATCGGGGAGTCACCAGGTGGCCCACAAGGCAGGGGGCGCCCCCACCCTCGTGGACAGGTTGTGGCCCCTCTGACATATCTCTTTCACCAATTTTTTTTATATTTTCGGAAACGGTGTTTCGTGGAGTTTCGGGGCTTTTTGAGTTATGCAGAATATGTCTCCAATGTTTGCTCCTTTTCCAGCCCAGAATTCCAGCTGCCGGCATTCTCCCTCTTCATGTAAACCTTATAAAATAAGAGAGAAAAGGCATAAGTATTGTGACATAACGTGTAATAACAGCCCAGAGTGCAATAAATATCAACATAAAAGCATGACGCAAAATGGACGTATCAACTCCCCCAAGCTTAGACCTCGCTTGTCCTCAAGCGAAAGCCGATATCGAAAAATATGTCCACATGTTTGGAGATAGAGGTGCCGATAAAGTATGACACTTATGCTAAAGTAACAATCTAATCACAATGTCAAGTATGAACCAGAAACTTCATTCAAAACTAACAAACTATGATCTCGGTCATTGAAACAATTACAATTTATCGTAACATCGGAAAGAGCCAATATAAGAGCTTTTCAGCAAGTCCACATACTCAACTATCATTTAGTCTTTCACAATTGCTCACACTCACGCAATACTTATGGGTATGGATTTTTAATCGAACACAGAGAAAGATAGGGGCTTATGGTATTGCCTCCCAACCTTTTACCTCATGGGTAATGTCAACAGTAATGGACCATGATAACTTATATCCAATTGGGTATATATGTCAGGATCTTTCCAACACAATGTGCTTGCCAAAGGATAAAATGTAAAAAGGAAAGGTGAAAATCACCTTGACTCTTATAAGGTAAGAATAATAGATAAGCCCTTCGCAGAGGGAAGCAGAGGTTGTCATGTGCTTTTATTGTTGGATGTACAAAATCTTAGCGCAAAAGAACGTCACTTTATATTGCCACTTGTGATAGGGTCCTTTATTATGCAGTTTGTCTCTTTTATTAATTCCATATCACAAGATCGTATAAAGCTTATTTCTCCACACTGATAGATCATACATATTTTAGAGATTTGCAACAATGACAACTTACTTGAAGGATCTTACTCAATCCATAGGTAGGTATGGCGGACTCTCATGGCAAAACTGGGTTTGAGGATGTATGGAAGCACAAGTAGTATCTCTACTTGGTGCAAGGAGTTTTGGCTAGAATGAGGGGGAAAGGCAAGCTCAACATGTTGGATGATCCCTGACAATATACTTTATTTCAGATATAAGAAAACATAACTCATTATGTTGTCTTCCTTGTCCAACATCAACTCTTTAGCATGTCATATTTTAATGAGTGCTCACAGTCATAAAAGATGTCCAAGATAGTATATTTGTATGTGAAAACCTCTCTTTATTTCTTACTTCCTATTAATTGCAACGATGACCAAAACTAGGTTTGTCAACTCTCAACAACTTTTATTCATCATACTCTTTATATGTGAAGTCATTACCTTCCATAAGATCAATATGATCTCTTTGATACTTTTTATATTTTCTTTTATTCTCTCATGACCATAGCGAGAGAATCAATCCCTTGACTCAACACTAATCTTTATTATATAGCTCACGGACTCAATTACAGAGGTAAAGATCAAAAAGCAAGAGCTCACAACTAGATCATACAAAACTTTATTCTACTAGATCAAGATATTACCAAAAGGATTGAACTAAGAAAAATGGTAAAGATAGGAGTGTGATGGTGATACGATACCGGGGCACCTCCCCCAAGCTTGGTAGTTGCCAAGGGGAGTGCCCATACCCATGTGATTATGTCTCCTTCTTTGGAGGTGGTGATGTGATATTCTTAGCGATGATACCCATCAGTATACGATTCTCCTCCTCGAGCTTGTTAACTTGTTGCTTAAGGTCCATAATTTCCTTGCGTAGCTTGCCCGTAACGGCTAAAGCTCCTTTCACCCAAGGATGCTGCATAGTTGTGGGAGAACAAGTAACACTCTTTTTCATATTTTCATAAGAAAGAAACCTGACATGGGTAGGGATGACTGAGTTTGGAATAGCGGAGCTCTGCAGTTCCCCCATCGTGAATCCCACTCGAAATCGAGAAGTGACTTCTTGATCTTCCTCCATGGCATCTATCCTCTTCAAGTCAGCCTCCATCTCTTCCTCCGTTGATGGTCCAAAGTGGTCGGCATCGCTGTTTGCTCCTGGGCCAGGTGTTGGGTGAGACACCCGACTCTCTCCAACTGACTCCTGAGAAGACATCTTGCTCTTATCTGCGACAGAAACAACTCGAAACAAAAATAGAGGATTTTGGCGTGATACACTGGTTAAAACCTTTGGGAGAATATATAGTGATTTTTTACCGATCGAAAGAAGTAACGTGCAAGAAATCGAAGTTCGGGAGGCACACGAGGTGCCCACAAGGCAGGGGGCGCGCCCTCCACCCTCGTGGACGCCTCGTGTCCTTTCCGGACTACCTCTTATTTTTCTATTTTTCTAAATATTCCAAAACGGTGAAAAATTGCCATTAGAACTGTTTTGGAGTCGGTTTACTTACCGTACCACATACCTCTTCCTTTTCGGGGTCTGAATCGTTCTGGAAAGTGTCCCTCATGTATTCCTCCGGGGTTACAGTTTCAATAACATTGGTTTCAACATTTATAGGATTACC
Organism: Secale cereale; assembly: GCA_902687465.1. NCBI lineage: Eukaryota > Viridiplantae > Streptophyta > Magnoliopsida > Poales > Poaceae > Secale > Secale cereale. The sequence continues at coordinate 726,549,823 of LR738715.1, forward strand.
TGAGATATAATGTTTGATTCTTTGACCGTTCACCACCTTCAAATTTGTGCCTTCGAAGTTGTTGATTTTTATGGCACCGGAACGATAGACCTCCTCGATAATGTAAGGACCTTCCATTTAGAGAGAAGCTTTCCTGCAAAAATCTTAAACGAGAGTTGTATAGCAAGACATAATCACCTATGTTAAACTCACGCTTTTGTATCCTTTTGTCATGCCATCTTTTAACCTTTTCTTTAAACAGCTTGGCATTCTCATAAGCTTGGGTTCTCCATTCATCAAGCGAGCTAATGTCAAATAACCTCTTCTCACCGGCAAGTTTGAAATCTTAATTGAGCTCTTTAATAGCCCAATATGGCTTATGTTCTAGCTCAAGAGGTAAGTGACATGCTTTTCCATAAACCATTTTGTATGGAGATATACCCATAGGATTTTTGTATGCAGTCCTGTAGGCCCATAATGCATCATCAAGTTCTTGGACCAATTTTTTCTAGACCTATTGACAGTCTTTTGCAAAATTAATTTCAGCTCTCTATTACTTAGTTCTACTTGACCACTAGACTGTGGGTGGTAAGGGGATGCAATCCTATGATTAACATCATACTTAGCAAGCATTTTACGAAAAGCACCATGAATAAAGTGTGAACCACCATCAGTCATTAAGTATCTAGGGACTCCAAACCTCGGAAAAAATAACTTCTTTAAGCATCTTAATAGAGGTGTTGTGATCAGCACTACTAGTTGGAATAGCTTCTACCCACTTAGTAACATAATCAACAGTAACTAAAATATGTGTATACCCATTAGAGGAAGGAAACAATCCCATATAATCAAAGCCCAGACATCAAATGGTTCAATAAGAAGTGAATAATTCATAGGCATTTCTTGATGTCTACTAATATTACCAATTCTTTGACATTCATCACAAGATAAGACAAACTTACGAGCATCCTTAGAGAGAGTAGGCCAATAAAAACCAGATTGCAATACCTTATGTGTAGTTCTATCTCCAGCATGGTGTCCTGCATAAGCTTCGGAGTTGCACTTGCATAGGATCTGTTCCTTTTCATCCTCAGGTACACAACGTCTAATAATACCATCTACTCCTTCTTTATAAAGGTGTGGGTCATCCCAGAAGTAATGTCTTAAATCATAGAAGAACTTTTTCTTTTGCTGGTATGTGAAACTAGTTGGTATAAACTTAGCAACAATGTAATTAGCATAATCAGCATACCATGGAGCAGTACGAGAAGCATTTATGACAGCTAATTGTTCATCAGGAAAGCCATCGTCAATAGGTAGTGGGTCATCAAGAATATTCTCTAGCCTAGACAAGTTGTGTGCAATGGGGTTCTCAGCTCCCTTTCTATCAGTAATATGCAAATTGAATTCTTGTAGCAGGAGAACCCATCTAATAAGTCTAGGTTTAGCATCTTTCTTTTCCATAAGGTATTTGATAGCAGCATGATCAGTGTGAATAGTTACTTTAGAATCAACAATATAAGGTCTAAACTTATCACAAGCAAATACGACTACTAAAAACTCCTTTCAGTAGTAGCATAATTTCTCTGGGCACTGTCTAGAGTGTTACTAGCATATTGGATAACATTCAATTTCTTATCAAGTCTTTGTCCTAGAACAACACCTACAGCATAATCACTAGCATCGCACATAATCTCAAAGGGTAAATTCCAGTCAGGAGGCTGGACAATAGGTGCAGAGATCAATGCTTTCTTAAGTATTTCAAATGCTTCTACACAATCATCATCAAAGACAAAAGGAACATCTTTTTGTAAGAGATTAGTTAAAGGCCTAGAGATTTTGGAGAAGTCCTTAATGAACCTCCTATAAAACACGTCATGACCAAAGAAACTTCTTATACCTTTGATGTCCTTGGGACACGACATATTTTCAATAACATCAACTTTAGCTTTGTCAACTTCAATACCTCTTTCAAAAATTTTATGCCCCAAGACAATGCCTTCATTAACCATAAAGTGGCACTTTTCCCAATTCAAGACAAGATTAGTTTCTTTACATCTCTGCAAAACTCGATCAAGGTTGCTCAAGCAATCATCAAAAGAAGTTTCGTAAACGAAAAAATCATCCATGAAAACCTCAATAATCTTTTCACAAAAATCAGAGAATATAGCCATCATGCATCTTTTAAAGGTAGCATGTGCATTACATACACCAAAAGGCATACGTCTATAAGCAAAGGTACCGAAAGGACAAGTAAAAGTGGTCTTTTCTTGATCCCCTTTTGACACAGGCATTTGAGAGAAACCAGAATAACCATCTAGAAAGCAAAAATGGGTATGTTTGGATAACCTTTCTAGCATTTGATCAATAAAAGGCAAAGGGTAATGATCTTTCTTAGTGGCTTTATTTAATTTACGGAAATCAGTTACCATCCTATAACCTATAACAATTCCTTGCGGGATCAATTCATCTTTATCATTAGGAACAACAGTCATACCTCCCTTCTTAGGGACACAATGGACATGACTTACCCACTGGCTATCATCAACTGGATAAATTATACCTGCCTCTAGAAGCTTTAGTATTTCCTTCCTTACCACTCCTTTCATCTTAGGATTTAACCGTCGTTGATGATCGATAATCGGTTTCGCGTCCTCTTCCAACTTTATCTTGTGTTGGCATAGAGTGGGACTAATGCCCTTAAGATCATCAAGAGTATATCTGATAGCAGCACGGTGCTTCTTCGGAGTTTTCAATAATTTTTCTTCTTCCTGCTCTGAAAGGTTAGCACTAATAATAACAAGATATATCTTCTTTTCATCGAGATAAACATACTTAAGAGTGTCAGGTAAAGGTTTAAGTTAAAACACGGGATCACCCTTGGGTGGAGGAGGATCCCCTAGGATTTCAAAAGGCAAGTTGTTTTTCAATAAGGGTCCCTGCTTAAAGAATATTTCATCTATTTCCCTTCTCTCATTCATATACAAATCATTTTCATGGTCTAACAGATATTGTTCTAAAGGATCGTTAGGAGGCACGACAATAGAAGCAAGACCAATAATTTCATCCTTACTAGGAAATTCTTTATCACGGGGTTGTCTACGAAATTTAGCAAAGTAAAAATCATGAGACATATCCCCTAATCCAATAGTAACAATATCCTTTCCGCAGTCTATCTTAGCATTAACAGTGTTCAAGAAGGGTCTACCAAATATAATGGGACAAAAATCATCTTGTGGGGAACTGAGAAAAAGAAAATTGGCAAGGTATTTAACCTTCCCACACAAGACTTCAACGTCTCTAACAATCCCAACTGGTGAAATAGTGTCTCTATTAGCAAGTTTAATAGTAACATCAATACCTTCTAACTCAGTAGGTGCAATATCGTGCATAATTTCTTTATATAAGGAATGAGGTATTACACTCGCACCTACGTCACATATACCATGATAGAAATGATCTCCTATTTTAACAGAAATAACAAGCATGCCTAAAACAGGTCTATATTTATTCCTAGTGTCGGGTTTGGCGATTCTAGCAGCTTCCTCTTGGAGGTAAATAACATGTCCATCTAAATTTTCGACCAAGAGATCCTTAACCATAGCAACACTAGGTTCAACTTTAATTTGCTCAGAGGGTGTAGGTGTTCTAGTATTTCTCTTACGGACCACAGTTGAAGCTTTAGCATGATCCTTTATCCTAATAGGGAAAGGCGGTTTCTCAATATAAGCAGTAGGAACAATAGGATCAACATTATAAGTGATGGTCTTTTCTTCAACTTTAACATGTTCAACTATTTTTACTTCAATGGGGGGATGGTATTTAAACAACTTCTTCTTAGGGAGATCAACATGAGTAGCAAATGATTCACAAAAAGAAGCTACTATCTCGGAGTCAAGTCCATATTTAGTGCTAAATTCACGGAAACCATCGGTATCCATAAAAGATTTAACACAATCAAACTTAGGGGTTATACCTTACTCTTTACCTTCGTCGAGGTCCCAATCTTCAGAGTTGCGTTTAATTCTTTCCAATAAATCCCATTTGAATTCAATAGTCTTCATCATAAAAGAACTAGTACAAGAAGTATCGAGCATGGAGCGATTATTGAGAGAAAGCCAAGCATAAAATTTTTGAATGATCATTTCTCTTGAGAGCTCATGATTGGGGCATGAATATAACATTGACTTAAGCCTCCCCCAAGCTTGAGCGATATTTTCTCCTTCGCGAGGCCAAAAATCTATAATACCAAAATAGTTCATCCCCACTATCTTATTTCTCTTGATATGCAAGCTATCCACATTACCAATCAAAATGCAACCATTCATATCTCTCCACCTCAGCAGTTTAACCACATCATCAATCCCAACCCCGCCCCGCATGTTAACTCTCTCGCTATTGACTCGATTTATTTTTGCTGGGCTGCATGAAGCAGTTTCTCATCAAAAGGTAGTTCTAATGGGTTGTACGCATGCGTGGATGTTGGAAGCCCATGGAAGAAAATTAAATAGGCCGTGTTGCTTACTTCTGTCGCCCGGTATAATTTGTGGAGTCACATCATCCAACATGTCATTGATCTTGGTCTCTTCCCTGAAGCGTCGGCGTCTCCTCATCTCTTCCAATATTCCCATTTTCTCTTGGTCTCCTCCAATTCCACTCACACAGCAAATCAAAAGCCATTGATGGTTTCTGTCGTGGAATTAACACGGCAGATGTCCGGTTTAGCGGACTTGATGATGGAACCATCGCACGGGTTAGCTTGAAAGGGTTCATGGCACACAAAGGACACAAAGGGTTTTATACTAGTTCGGCCCCTTCGAGAAGGTAAAGCCTACGTCTAGTTGGTTTGGTATTGCTTGGGCGTCGGTTTACAGGGAGCGGAATCGCTTGCCTGCGTCTCGACGGATTGATTGTTTCTTGTCCCTGAACCGGTACCGGGTCATCCCTTTATATAGAGGTGACGCCTGGTCCGGTTTACAGAGTCCCGAGGCCGGCTCATAATCGTGTCCGCCTCGGTCTCTGCCCTTTCTTTCTTATCTCTCAAGTTACATCTCTTTGGCGGTTTACAAACCGTATTTCTATACCTGGGCCTTGAAATCTCATGGGCCGTAATCTCTACTAAAATAATAAACCAAGTACGATATAACTAAGCCGGTTTACAATATCCGGTTTATATCTATTAACCATATCCCCGACATTAGGCCCCAGAATGATTTGAACTTGTTCATATCAGTCTCCATCGTCTCCTGTAGTTTTTCTTCTGTCTTCATCTTTTGTAAACCGGCTCTGACGTCATCCTCCGAAATCATTAAAGTCTGACAATGACATCATCTCCGCATTTAACGCTGCGAGCTGTACTGTAGTTTGTTTTTAATGGTTATCCCAAGAATCGAGGCGTTTAAAGGATCTTTATCCGATTTTGCTCCCTTGATTACCGCACCTGTCGCTTCGCATCTGCCTCTCTGCCTATAAATAATACCGCCCCCTTTCATTCTTCCTTCTCGCGTCTTCTTCCTCCTTCCGCTTCCTGACCCACAAGAACTCCATTAGAGCTCGAGCTCGGAGCGCCACCATCATCTCGTCGGATCAAGAGCTCCCAGGCCGCTGCATCAACCTGATTTGTCCAGAGAAACTCCGTTGCTGCCCTCCATTTTTCAGGTATGTTTTTCTTTCCTTGTTTTCGATCTGCATCTGCCCGTGCTCCTCCTAGTTCTTCCGCCATTAGGGCTCCTAGCAAAGCTTTCCTTCTGTTCTTATAGATTCGTTCCTTCTGTAAGATCCGTAACTTTTAGGACTGGCCAATAAACCTTCCGCTCACTACTAGCCTTAGATCTTGTCTTTTATAATGCTGCAATTTTATCTGTTCCGCCATTAGAACTTCTGCCATTAGAGCTCCGCCATTAGAACTCCGCCATTAGAATTCCGCCATTAGGACCTTTAGCATCAGTTCCGCGGATTTAACTTTTGCGCCTTGCCCTTTAGATCTTGTTGTTTTATTTCTGTAGTTGCCTGCCTTAGGTCTCGTTTTTCATGCACAGCTTGTAAACTTGTCTGCTCCGAATTGGATCTCTGTAGATTTTCCTGTGTAATTTTCGTTTCTTTTATCTCAGTATGCTCAGATCTATTCCTCCTTAGCAATGCGTTGGAAACCTGTTTTTCTCTTCAATAGATCCGCTAAGTATGTTCCGGTTTAGATTGTCATGTCATAAACCGGAAATGATATAGACTGATGTAATGATTTAAACCATTCCTCTTCAACTGCCATTTTAAACCGGAAATGATATAACTTGTATTATGATTGCCAGTTTAACCTTACCAGCTAGTTCTCCGTTTTCACCACTGCACAATATGTATAGGTCCCGGATCATTTGTATGTTCATAATCCGGTTTATGTACTTTTCTCTTCTTCAGCAGTTTGCTCAAATGGCTAAGCAGTATGTTTCGTGCGATTGGGTCCGCTCTGTCGTGACTGAGGAAGACTTAGTCAAATTGTCGAGCATCGGCACTTTAGGGCCTCGGGCCGAGCTAAAATGGCGTGCCCCGGGTAACGAGTGCCCTCCTACTCCTAGATCCGGGGAAGTTATCGTGTTTCTGGACCATATCTCCAGAGGCTTCTCTCCCCCCGGTTCAAAATTTTTCCGGGATGTTCTCACTACCTTCCAGCTGCACCCGCAGGACATCGGACCAAACTCTGTTTCCAACATTTGCGATTTCCAAGTGTTTTCTGAAGCATATCTGCAAGAAGAACCTTCAGTTGATTTATTCCGGGATTTCTTCCATGCAAACCGGCGTACTGAGTTCACCAGCGGGCCTCACCAAGAGCTTGGTGGGATTAGCATTCAGAAAAGGAGGGATGCAGTTTTTCCTCACGCCTCCTTACACACTCATCCTAAGGACTGGAACAAGTCCTGGTTTTACTGTGTAGACACATCTCCTGAAGGTGAAAATCCTTTGCCGGGTTATCGTGAAACTCGTATCCCGGCAAATCACCCCTTGCCACAACGGTTAAGTGCTGCTGAATGGATCCAGTTTTCACCACAGCTCTCCAAGCTGAGAGCTTTCATGGCCAATGGCCTGATCGGTACCGATTTCCTTCGCTGCTGGTTATCATGGAGCATCCTTCCCTTAAGCCGGCGTCCTGATTTGATGTGTAATTATTCCGGTAAATCAGATGATCCTCAGAGGTTTTCTAAGGAGAAGCTTTCTGAATCGGAAGTAATTGAGTCAGCCAAGAAAATTGTCAATCCTGCTTTAACAGACTGTACTAAAGTTGGCTTGGCCCCATACTTCAAGAAGAATAAGCTGCCTGAAGTGAGTTTGTCTTTAACTTGTACTTTATAAACCTCCTCTTTGAACCGTCTTTTACTTGCCTTTGCTTTTTTCATTTAGGCTGATGACCCTTTCTGGAGGAGAAAACCTCAGGAAAAACCTGTAAGGCAAGCTCGCCGAAAAACTCCTGCAAACAAGAAAAGGAAAGCAGCCGTTGATACCGGTTCTCCTTCTGAGGATGATGATCCGGACTCCGAGGTATGCCTTACTCCGGTTTACATTTTGCTTTTATATACTTGTTCACATATCTAATGATACCCTTTCACAGGATCCACTCGAAGGTGATAACCCGGCGGAGATTGAGGTAACCCTTATTTCTTCTGATTCAGAACCTCCTCCTCAAAAGAGCCGTCGGACTGTTAGAAAGTATCAATTTTCTCATCCTTATGCTAAGTTGGATCCTAATTTTACTTTGAAGAAGCAACAGCATGAAGCCTTGCGCCGGACCACCTGCCATAGTGGTTTGGCAGTGGAATCCTCTAGAATCTCATTAACTCTGGCTCGAAAGCGCCGCGCTGAGGTGATACTCTCTCCAACTCTTCTTCACCCCAAGGCCGGTCTTATCAGAAAACCACTTAAACCGACTGATCCTGACTATCAGGAAACTCCACTGTCTTCTTCTGGCGAATCAACCGCTACACAGCTTCCTCCTTTGAAGACCGTCCCGAGGTAATTCTCTTTACTTCTTCCGGTTTATGATACCCCCTTCCTTTATAATGTTAACTTATTTTTGCTTGTTTTTCCAGCAAACCGAAACCTAGCAAAAAAGCCAAGGCGAAAAAGCCTGTTGCTGATCCTTCTACTGATGAACCGGTGATAGATCCGTCTACCGCCGTTCCTCCTGAAGGTACTCCTGCCGCTCCGGTTGATGAACCCGCTCTTGAAACACCTGCTGCTGAAGATGTCCCAAACCCACCAAGTCCGGCCCGGGTTAACTCTCCTCAAGTTAACCCGGCGTCTCCTGATCCGGCTCAAACTGAAGCTTCTCCTCCCAATGCACCCACTTCCCCTGATGTCGTGGTTACTGGCTCTGCTTATGTTGCGCCAGCCGAACCCACCGTTTTAGCAAAACATACAGCTAAAGCGGAAAAGGTGACTCAGGAGAAGGGGAAGTGGAGTACTGATATCTCCAGTCTCTCAAGTATGAGTGCTCAAGACATCTATTCCGGATATCTGAACCGGCTCCATAGTAGCCGGGATTATGAAGCCAGCCTAGTAAACCTGATGAGGGAAAAATATGAAGTAAGTTTTCCTCTTCTGACTTTGTCTTTTTTCAACGCCTCTTTATCTTATAACAGCCCCCAAGTTCCGGTTTATCTGCTTTATTGAAGGTAATCCGGAACTTTGTAGTTTTGAACTGCTGACCCATACATTAGCCCCCAAGTATCGAGTAGATAACTTAGTTATGTAGTTGATACTTGTAATTGCAAAAACTATTTCTGATGCATCGCTTCAACTGCCATTAGCCCCCAAGTGTCAAGTATACAACTTGGTTGTGTACTTGAGACTTGTAATTTCTCAATTTGTCTTTGCTGTCTTACTTCAACTGCCATTAGCCCCCAAGTGTCAAGTAGACAACTTGGTTGTGTGCTTGAGACTTGTAATTTCTAACCTTGCTTTTGAACTTTTATCTACAGGCTGAGCTGAACCGGAACGCTGTAGAAATCAGTGAACTTCGAAGCCGGCTTATAGAGACTGAGTCAGCCGCTTCAAAGGCGAAGAAAGAACTTCAAGTGAGTTTAAAGACTGCTGAAGATTTAAAGAAGTTCTTTGATGAGGAACGGACTACTTTTGAAGTCCAGAAAAAGGATCTTGAAAAACGTGTTCAGGATGCCGAAGGAGCACTTAACCCGGTTACTGAAGAATTGACCGGGTTAAAGTGCCAAATTGATTTGATGACTTTTGCTATCTTTGGTAAGCATAACCTGAATTCTTGTCTGTTATCTTTGCAACCTGTGACCTGTACCGGTTTAACTTTCATTGTTTTATGTAGGACGCCGTGTCTCCCATCTTGGGGATGATGTACGGAAGAAACTGAAGGCCTGCTACACCTTGGTTGAACAACTCTACTCAGGAGCACAAAGGATTATCAGCGCCACTTCCTTTGGTAAACCGGCTCCTTCAACCATCAAGGCTACTTTGAACAGTTTGTCCATTCTGCCAACTCGTCTTGAAGAGGTGAAGAAATCGGCTGCTCGTGGAGGTGCTCTTCTGGCCCTTACAAGGGCTAAAGCTTGGGTTCCAGACCTTGATCCGGAAGAAGTGCTAACCGGATTTCCTGATACCAAGGAGGACGGTTCAACCTTTGATAAAAACGATCTTTATACTCTGACCAAGGAAGTGCGTCCCCTTGCTAGCAAGATTGCGATGGAATCTGACTTATCTCGATATCATCCAGCATACAACCTGCAGAACGAGCGGGTGGAACGACCGGTTTACGATGTTGCAAACTTAACTCCGCCGGTTCGTCCTCACACCTTTGCTCCTGATATTGATCCTGCTGAGCTGATCAACGATGAAGTATATTTCCGTGCCTTGGCCAAGATTGATTGGCGTGCACCAGATTTCCCGCCGCTTCACGAGGAGGAAGATGTTCCGGAACAAGACGGTGGCCAATCATCCCGGCAAGGAGAAGCACAATCTTGAATCATGATTGTTATTCTGTAAACAATGTTCCCAACTATTTGGCTTTTATGCCGTGTAATAGGTTTAGCTGAAACTTAATGCACTGTGATCCGACTTTTGGTCTTTATGAAGTATTCCTTCGTTTACTTGTTGATTGATGCGGATTCCTTGCTCTGTCCATAAAGAAGAAAAAATATGTCCTAGTGGCTTTACCACTGGACGGATTAACTTGTTCTCTTGGCATAACTAATAATCATATCTTTAACAAATAACTGTGATAACTGAATTGTATGTAACAAAAAATACCTTAAACCGGTCAGGATATTTAAAATCACCTTAATCAGTCTTCATCAATTCTAATAATCCCTTGAAACTCTTCGGTTCACCTTATCGATAAATCTTTCCCTTCTTGGTTCAGAAATTTGTAACTTGTAGCTGATCATGTGCTGCCAACTGTCAGCTCATTATGAAGTTGGGCCGGGTTACGATGAACGCCGGTTTATCTCTCGCTGGTGTTCATGACCCAGACTTGTAACACTAGATAGACTGTCAACTTCTGGAGCTGTTCCCCTTGGTTAAAAAGGTTATGAAACACAAAAAACATCAAGAACCTCATAATCATTGTAAATCAAACTATGTAATCGAGGCTTTTTCAAAGAGCTGCCAGGCTCAAAACAAGGTTTAGCCATTCATGGGGATGTGGGCGAACCCGACTGTCCCCAGGGGCCGGGTCATCATTTGAACGTGGGCGAACCCACTGTTCAGGGAGCCCAAAAATTCATAACATAGCCATTCAAGAGGATGTGGGCGAACCCGCTGTCCCCAGGGGCCGGGTCATCATTTGAACGTGGGCGAACCCACTGTTCAGGGAGCCCAAAAATTCATAACATAGCCATTCAAGAGGATGTGGGCGAACCCGCTGTCCCCAGGGGCCGGGCCATCATTTGAACGTGGGTGTACCAACTGTTCAGGGAACCCAAAAATTCATAACATAGCCATTCAAGAGGATGTGGGCGAACCCGCTGTCCCCAGGGGCCGGGCCATCATTTGAACGTGGGCGTACCAACTGTTCAGGGAACCCAAAAATTCATAACATAGCCATTCAAGAGGATGTGGGCGAACCCGACTGTCCCCAGGGGCCTCTGACGTTCCTCCTGACCCTGCAGGTTTTTCCTTTTTCTTTATATGGGGTTTTTCTCTTCCTAAACCGGACATAATCTCTTGTTCCTGTGAGTTCTACCGCTCCTTCACACACCCTGCAAATATTAGTTTCTAAAAACCAGCTAACATTGAAATATGATTCTTTGATAACAAACTGACATGGATATTTGCCGCAAGTTTTATGTATGTTGAAAAAAGGCTGAGCCCCCGGTTTACCGAGGGTGCCGGTTTATTCATTATTCATAATATATACATAGGATACATGGAAGCCTATGGCTCAAGTGTAATATGGCCGTAGATGAGCAATGTTCCACGGCCTTTTCGTCTCCTCTTCTGATGTCCGTGAATCTTTGTGCTCTCGAATGTCCACCAAATAATATGACCCGTTGTGTAAATTTTTGCTGATCACAAAGGGCCCTTCCCATGGCGGGGATAGCTTATGCATATCTGTTTGATCTTGGATAAGCCGGAGTACCAAGTCACCCTCCTGGAATGTCCTGGTTCTGATCCGGCGGCTGTGATATCTGCGCAGATCTTGCTGATAAATCGCCGACCGTGCTGCAGCTATGTCACGCTCTTCATCCAACCGATCCAAACCGTCTTGTCTTGACTCCTCATTGATGGCCTCTACATAGGCCGCCACCCTTGGTGAATCATGGCGTATGTCACTTGGAAGAACTGCTTCTGCACCGTAAACCATGAAGAAAGGTGTATAACCTGTGGACCGGTTGGGTGTAGTGTTGATGCTCCAAAGGACAGACGGTAATTCTTCAACCCAACATCCTGGGGTTCTCTGCAAAGGTGTCATAAGCCGGGGCTTGATTCCTCGCAAAATCTCCTGATTTGCCCTTTCTGCTTGACCATTGGATTGGGGGTGAGCCACAGAAGATACGTCCAAACGAATATGCTCTCGTTGACAGAATTCTTCCATCTCACCCTGAGATAAATTGGTGCCATTATCTGTGATGATGCTGTGTGGAAAACCAAACCGGAATATTACTTTTTTGATGAACTTAACCACCGTTGCCGCATCACACTTGCTTATAGGTTCCGCTTCAACCCACTTTGTAAACTTGTCCACTGCCACTAGTAGATGAGTTTTCTGATCTTGGGATCTCTTGAAAGGACCAACCATGTCAAGCCCCCAAGTTGCAAAAGGCCAAGTTATTGGTATCATCCGGAGTTCTTGTGCCGGAACAAGGGCACGTCTTGAGAACTTCTGACAAGCGTCACACTTGCGGACCAGGTCTGCCGCATCTGCATGTGCGGTTAACCAATAAAAGCCATGTCGGAAAGCTTTAGCCACTAAAGATTTTGATCCGGCATGATGACCACAATCCCCTTCATGAATCTCCCTTAGAATCTCACAACCTTCCTCAGCTGAAACACACCGTTGAAATACTCCAGAGGTGCTACGATGGTGCAGCTCCCCGTTGGCAATTGTCATAGATTTGGAACGCCGGATTATCTGTCGTGCTTCATCTTCGTCCTCTGGTAACTCTCCTCGGCTTAAATATACCAAATAAGGTAACGTCCAATCCGGAATAACATGGGTTGCCGCAACCAACTGTGCCTCTGGGTCCGGAACAGCTAGATCGTCCTCTGAAGGTACTTGAACCGAAGGATTGTGCAATTCATCCAAAAAGGTGTTTGGTGGTACCTGTTTACGTTGCGATCCTAGCCGGCTTAAAGCGTCAGCTGCTTCGTTCTTCCGCCGGTCTATATGCTCCACCTGATATCCTTTGAAGTAACCTGCGACCGCTTCAACCTCTCGTCGATACGCCGCCATGAGGGGATCCCTTGAATCCCACTTGCCCGAAACTTGCTGTGCCACTAGGTCTGAATCGCCCAGGCACTTAACCCGGCTTAAATTCATCTCCTTTGCCAACCGCAAACCATGAAGTAGTGCTTCATATTCTGCTGCATTATTAGTACAAGGAAATAATAACCGGAGGACATAACAAAATTTATCACCTCTGGGGGAAGTTAAAACAACTCCGGCCCCTGAGCCCTCCAACTGCTTCGAACCGTCGAAGTGAATCGTCCAATAAGTGAGATCCGGCTTTTCTTCCGGAGTCTGTAATTCTGTCCAGTCGTTGATGAAGTCCACCAGTGCCTGAGATTTTATAGCAGTACGTGGTACATATTTCAATTCATGTGGACTGAGCTCAATTGCCCACTTGGCTATTCTGCCCGTTGCTTCTCTATTCTGAATTATATCTCCCAACGGAGCTGAACTAACCACAGTTATTGGATGCCCTTGGAAATAATGCTTCAATTTCCGGTTTGCCATGAACACCCCATATACCAATTTCTGCCAATGAGGGTATCTTTGCTTGGACTCGATGAGTACTTCACTCACATAGTAAACCGGGCGCTGAACCGGATGTTCTTTCCCTGCTTCCTTGCGCTCAACCACAATCGCCACGCTGACTGCCCGTGTGTTTGCAGCAACATATAATAGCAAAGGCTCCTTGTCGATAGGAGCGGCTAAAACCGGCGGCTTCGCTAGTTGCTGTTTCAGATTCTCAAACACTGTATTCGCTTCATCACTCCAAATGAACCGGTCCGTTTTCTTCAACATTTGATAAAGCGGGATCGCCTTTTCTCCTAAGCGACTGATAAACCAGCTCAACGCCGTGATCCGGCCAGCTATGCGCTGAACATCATTAATGCAAGCCGGTTTCGCCAAAGATGTGATGGCCTTGATCTTCTCCGGGTTGGCTTCTATTCCCCGGTTCGAAACCAGGAATCCCAAAAGCTTCCCAGCCGGGACACCAAAGGCACATTTCTCCGGATTGAGCATCATCCTGTAAGTCCGAAGATTATCAAAGGTTTCTCTGAGGTCTTCTATCATTGTCCTTTCCTCCTTTGATTTAACCACAATGTCATCCACGTAAGCATGTACGTTCCTTCCTATCTGCCCCTTCAAACAATTCTGAACACAACGCTGATAAGTTGCCTGCGCACACTTGAGCCCAAAAGGCATAGACACATAGCAAAAAGCACCAAAAGGGGTTATGAATGCTGTCTTCTCTTGGTCTTCAACTGCCATTTTGATCTGGTGATAGCCTGAGTACGCATCCAGAAAACTCAGCCGCTCACACCCTGCTGTAGCATCAATAATCTGATCAATGCGAGGTAGAGCAAAAGGATCAGTTGGGCAAGCTTTATTGAGATCTGTGTAGTCCACACACATCCTCCACTTCCCATTCTTCTTTAGAACTAGCACCGGATTAGCCAACCATTCCGGATGAAACACTTCCACTATAAACCCTGCCGCCAAAAGCCTGGCCACTTCTTCTCCTATAGCCTTGCGCCTCTCTTCGTTGAAGCGGCGCAGATACTGTTTTACCGGTTTAAACTTCGGATCAATATTTAACCTGTGCTCAGCGAGTTCCCTCGGTATACCTGGCATGTCAGAAGGTTTCCATGCAAAGATATCCCGGTTCTCACGGATGAACTCGATGAGCGCGCTTTCCTATTTAGGATCCATGTTAGCACTGATGGTGAATTGCTTAGACGAATCTCCAGGCACAAAATCGACCTGCTTAGTCTCTTCCGCTGATTTGAACTTCAAAGCCGGATCATGCTCGGTGGTTGGCTTCTTCAGCGGAGTCATGTCTGCCGGATCAACATTATCCTTATAAAATTTTAACTCTTCCGTGGCACATACCGCTTCTGCATAAGCTGCATCACCTTCTTCACATTCCACTGCTATCTTACGACTGCCGTGCACCGTAATTGTGCCTTTATGACCCGGCATCTTGAGCTGCAGATAAACATAACATGGCCTAGCCATAAATTTAGCATAAACCGTCCTCCCAAACAAAGCATGATACGGACTTTTAATTTTGACAACTTCAAAGGTGATCATCTCCGATCTGGAATCATGCTCATCCCCAAAGGTAACTTCTAAGTCAATCTTACCAACTGGATAAGCTGACTTACCTGGGACCACCCCGTGAAACACTGTGTTTGATGTCCTTAACTGTTTATCTGTCAGACCCATACGGCGAAAAGTCTCGTAATATAATATATTGATACTGCTACCTCCATCCATGAGGACTTTAGTGAACCTGTATCCTCCCACCTGAGGTGCCACCACCAAGGCTAAATGTCCCGGATTATCTACCCGTAACGGGTGGTCCTCTCTGCTCCAAACAATGGGCTGCTCTGACCATCGTAGAAACTGTGGCGTCGCCGGTTCTACCGTATTAACAGCCCGCTTTAAAACCTTCTGGTCTCTCTTGCATAAACTTGTGGTGAAAACATGATATTGACCGCTGCTCAACTCCTTCGGATTACTCTGGTATCCGGATTGCTGTTGTTGCTGCGGACGCTGCTGCTGCTGATTTCCTTGGTTATTGTGACTCCCTTGGCCCTGCTGCTGATTATTCTGATTGTTGTAACCACCTTGATGATACGATTGATTTCCCTGACCATGATAACCACCTTGATAATGTGATTGATTTCCTTGACCATTGTAGTTTCCTTGACTACCTTGGCCGCCTGGCCGGGATTGATAACCACCGTTGTTCCCTTGATAACCGCTATTGCCCCTATATCCTGAACCGGAGTTGTTCCCTTGGTAACCCGGACCATAAAACCCGGGCCCTGAACCGCCGTTTGGGGGCCGGTTAAGAGGATTAAAACGGCCGTTCCCTGCTATCATAGGGTACAGGCATTCTCTTGCAGTGTGCCGTGCAGGCCCCTTTTTTCCGCTATGCTTTAAACAGGGTTGATCCAAATCCTGTTCCCAACCCGGGTTTCCTCCACCGGTCTGGCGAATGGGACCTTGCTGATTACCCTGAAAACCGCCTTGAACCTGTGTATTAGCCACAAAATCGGAGCTGTTTTCCGGTTTCCGTTTGCCCAAAATACTTGAAGTAATCGGATTAGCTGGTGCCGGTTTGCCAGTCTTGCTGGCCTTTCCCGCTTTATCTCCTTCTGGCTCCGGATACTTGGTATTATCTGAGTCTCCGTACTTCACCAAGGCGCTCATCAAAGTCCCCATGTCATTGCACTCCCGTTTGAGCCGTCCGAGTTTTAATTTCAAAGATTCAAACCGGCAATTGTTCTCCAATGTTACAATTGCTGTGCTCGGATTAATGCCGTTTGAGGAGTGCAAGATCTCTGCCACTCTGTGTACCCAAGCTGCTGTAGACTCCTGCTCTCCTTGCACGCACGCTGCTAAATCTATCACCGACATAGGTTGCTTGCACGTATCCTTAAAGTTTTTGATGAACTGACTGCGCAGCTCCCCCCATGATCCGATAGAATTCGGAGGTAGTGCCTTTAGCCAAGTCCGGGCCGTGCCTTCAAGCATCATAGTGAAATATTTGGCACAAGCCGATTCATCCACGTCCAACATCTCCATGGCCATCTCGTAACTTTCCACCCAAGCTTCGGGCGGTAAATCAGCTGTGTAATTAGGCACCTTGCGAGGTCCTTTGAAATCCTTGGGCAACTTAACGCTCCGCAGGGCAGGGACGAGACATTGTATCCCACGATGGGCGCCAACTGTCGTGGAATTAACACGGCAGATGTCCGGTTTAGCAGACTTGATGATGGAACCATCGCACGGGTTAGCTTGAAAGGGTTCATGGCACACAAAGGACACAAAGGGTTTTATACTAGTTCGGCCCCTTCGAGAAGGTAAAGCCTACGTCTAGTTGGTTTGGTATTGCTTGGGCGTCGGTTTACAGGGAGCGGAATCGCTTGCCTGCGTCTCGACGGATTGATTGTTTCTTGTCCCTGTAGTGCCAGTGTGAACCGGCGTCGACTGACGAACTTCCTCCCTGGCCTCCGATCTAGGCCGGTTTCGATCCGGGGCTGGCATCTCTGCCCTTGCCGGATTATCTTGCCTGTGCTGATATCTCCTCCATTCACTGCTAGACACTTCGGGCTCCTCCCAATGTCTAGAGTAACTTCGGTTGGGACGTGGTGTTGAATGTAACCTTTCCCTGCTATGAGAGTACGCTTGCTGCTGTATTAACGCCGTATTGAGTAGCTTCTGGGCCCTGCGCGCCTCTATCGCCACCGGGGATGTTTCTTCCACAGGTAAAGCGGCCAACCGCGCTGCCGCTGCAGCGATATTATCCACAGGGTTTGAGTAGTGTCCCGGGGGGACAGGAACATAAGGCGCCGATGTAATCCGTCGCTCCCGCTCTGCAGCGGGCTGCTGAACCGGCTCATCTCGAGCTGGTGGGCTTCTCCGGTTTAAGATTGGATTATTACTGGCCCCAGCCCCAGGTGTTCTGAACAAATTCGCAGATTCGTAACCCGGCGGTAGGCGGGATCGATATTTTCGCCCTCTTACTCCTTCCATAGAAGCCTGTTCCATCCTTAAGTGAAAAGCTTGTTCATCCAACTCTGCTTGTCTTATGGCTAACATCTCTCCTTCTGCCTTTAAATCCTCCTTTAACTGATCGATCCGGGCCTTCAACTGAAGCAGCACTGCATCATGTTGCGCCTTGTCTGCTGGAGCTACGACCTCTACTGCCTTAGCTGCGAACTCCTCGATCAAGGTGGATAGAACCGCAGTAATGGAGGGATTTGAACCGCTTCCCCCTGCACCAGCCTCCGCTGTTGTTCCGTTCGTCGGGGGTTGTGAACCGGCCATGAAGACCGCCACCCGGTTTGGCGGGTCGGAGGGGCCCGGAAAACTGTTTCCATCGGACTCACCCTCAGACCGGCCGTCCCGCAACTGATACAGAGATTCAGTTTCCCCGGACGAAGATTCGTCATCTGAATAGACGACGGTTGCACCATCAGATTCCGACCCGTCCTCGGCTTGTCCTCCGTGAATCGCTCCAACGAACACATGCTTCATGGCAGGTTGAATCCGGGTCGACCTCGCTCGCTGAGCCGGCTCGACGATGTTGGGGAAGGTGTCCGGCTCAGGTCCCGGTTCTCCAATTTTGCCGATGAAGACTTGGATGCTGCCGAAGGGAACCCGGTACCCGTATTCAATCGAATCGGCCTCCGGTCCCCAACCCGCATCGTCGATGTAGATCCGGCCCCGACGACTCTTGGTCATCCGGCCGACTGCGTAACCCTTTAACCCCTTGAAGCCGCCTTCCAAGAACTCGAAACCATCGTGCGCAGGCCCCACGGTGGGCGCCAACTGTCGTGGAATTTACACGGCAGATGTCCGGTTTAGCGGACTTGATGATGGAACCATCGCACGGGTTAGCTTGAAAGGGTTCATGGCACACAAAGGACACAAAGGGTTTTATACTAGTTCGGCCCCTTCGAGAAGGTAAAGCCTACGTCTAGTTGGTTTGGTATTGCTTGGGCGTCGGTTTACAGGGAGCGGAATCGCTTGCCTGCGTCTCGACGGATTGATTGTTTCTTGTCCCTGAACCGGTACCGGGTCGTCCCTTTATATAGAGGTGACGCCTGGTCCGGTTTACAGAGTCCCGAGGCCGGCTCATAATCGTGTCCGCCTCGGTCTCTGCCCTTTCTTTCTTATCTCTCAAGTTACATCTCTTTGGCGGTTTACAAACCGTATTTCTATACCTGGGCCTTGAAATCTCATGGGCCGTAATCTCTACTAAAATAATAAACCAAGTACGATATAACTAAGCCGGTTTACAATATCCGGTTTATATCTATTAACCATATCCCCGACAGTTTCCTTCCGCCCCTTCCTCTTATTCTTCAATTGAACATAGTGGATTGGTTGCCCAGATGCTTACCTTCATCTCCACTAGACACTGAACTTGCCTTCATGGAGCCCCGACATCTGGCAGGAGCCCGGAGCCCTCGATGACTACGTCCAATATCTGCACGGGGGACAATAATCCAATGTGTTGCATCACCGGCCTAGCCGATGGTCAACCATCAGCGGCTGTCTCTCTCCATCATATTATCTGGCCTGTGTTACACAAGACCCAGATATAATCTTGCATCTCTCTCTCTCACACACACACATGTTAGTAGTACGATTTACATTTGTATTGTTATTGACTCCTTTGATTGTTTTCCAGAATTAGAGCAGATGTCAGATTCCAGTTCATTTGAGGCATGTTGTTCCCCACTGTATATGTCATGGGATTGATCTAACGCCTAAGTGATACATGTGATTGCCATTGTTGTTTAGCAGCCACAAGGCAGACACCCGCTTGCCCGGTCACTAATGGATTGGACTACGCCGCTGGGCTGGACAACACATTGCAGTTCTTCGGTAGGTAAGTTCCAATGCCGCTCCTGCTGCCTACCCGCATGAAGACCTAATAAGTTGTTCTTGCCGTATTATTTTTCTCACTATTTTTAGTCTATCTTTCTTCGTGGCCAGGAGCCCAGGACACAGGCGGCTGATGGAGGGACATGATTTATGTGGCGGTGGCTTTAGTATGGCGTGGGAGCACGCAGTATGGGCCGACGACACGTTCCTTCCCTTCCCTACCGCTGATGTGTGGCAGGATCACAGGACCATGTGTTTCAACGATTAATCGGACATAATCGAGGCTGCATGACAAGCTGTCGAGGCGAGCGATGTTGTGGATGTGGACCAGAAAAAAACTTCACGTTACATCCCGTCCATCTCCCACCAGGTGCAGGCTGTTAGATCCGGGGGCGACGACGCAATCTGTCGCATCATGGTCGACGTTGGGGCATTTGACCCAACTGCATCGCCTGCCACCGTACGACCTGGGGATACCGTCTCATCCTGGAAGGCGCCGAGGCTTCCGTCTCTAGCGTGTGGCTCGCTGTCGTGTTGAAGGATGCTGGGGTTTCCGTGCTGTACGTCGCAGCGAAGGCGGGAGCACGCCGGGTCGTCTTCCTTCTTATCCTACTCATCGTCCCCACTGCCACCTCGACCCAGCGCCTTCTGCGTCGCTGCCAAACAAGGTCACACTTGTCACACCCAAGATGCGAGTCTGTCCTGATCACGTGAAACACTAGTGATTGGGGCACAACCACATTTCGGGCGCTTAGCAAGATGGATATCATTACATCGTACCATACATAAATACATGGGGATACATACAAATCATACAACTCTCATGAATACAACAACATCACATACAAGACATCCGACTACGGATGCAAACATGAAAAGCACAACGACATCCATCTGCTATCCCAGGCTGCCGACCAGGAACCTAACCCAAGACTGATGAGGAAGAAGAAGAACCCCAACACAAAGAACATCGCGCTCACGTCAAGTCATCGGAAACCTGCACCTGCAACTGTTGTTGTAGTATCTGTGAGCCACGAGGACTCAACAATCCCATAACCATGGGTATAAAGACTAGCAAAGCTTAAAGGGGAAGGAAGAGGGTAAGTGCTGAGGTTGCAGCAGCGGCTAAGCATGTGTATGGTGGCTAACTTACGAGTACAAGAATAAGATGAGCATCTACACAAACGATCACAACTAGTAATGATCGCTAAAGATCCTGATCTACCTACGAGTCAAACGTAACCCCACCGTGTTCTCTTCTTAAACTGAAAAGAGACTGTCATGGTTACTCACACGGTTCGTGTATTTTATTTCGGATCCTCTGTCAAGTCTTCTACAATCGGACATTAACAAATTCCAATCTGTCACATAACCGCGGGCACGGCTTTCAAAAGATCATAACCCTGCAGGGGTGTCCCAACTTAGCCCATCACAAGCTCTCACGATCAGCAGAGGTAAAAACCCCATATCTTAGGGACAACCCGATCAGACTCGAAATCGCGGTGCACAAGTCTTTTTGACAATGGTAAAACAAATCCAGCATGACCTCCCGGTGTGTCGACACCCTGATAGTAGCCGCACGTATCTCGTATAAGGCCACGTCCGGATAGGTCAGCCTACGTGTAATATCAGATACCTCGAGTTTCCCCGAGGCGGCCCTCGCAGTCCGCCCGTTTGGGACCAACACCGTCAGCACTGGCCCCCTGTATGTAGAAGAATCCTCGGGTAGCGCTAACTCCCTATGCAATTTAATTAATTAATTAAGTTTTTATTATGTTGCAAATTAAAACCAAAGTTGGGCCTTGCTGGAGGAGTTTTATTCAAAGCGATCTGTCAAGGGGTCCCCATATACCCAACCGCGTTAGGAACGCAAATTCAAGGAACATAACGCCAGTTTATCGGTTCTTAAGGCAGCATGAGTGGAACAAAACACCGAGCAAAAGGCCAAGCCTTCCACCCATTGCCAAGTATATAGGTGTGTTAATTATAGTAAGATATATTGTGATATTCCCAAAATATCCAATTTCCGACATGGAGCAATCTTCATCTTCACCTGCAACTAACAACGCTATAAGAGGGGCTGAGCGAGCAGTAACATTGCCAAACAACAGCTTTGCTGGGACGGTGTCAAAGGTTAGAGGTCTCATGACAACAAGGAGAGGATGACAACAAATAGATAGGTAGCGCGACATATAGAGATAGCATCGAGACAACTAGCATATCAATGATAGTAAAGGTATCCAAGGTGACGGTCATCTTGCCTGAGATCCCGCAAGGAAGAAGAACGAGTCCTTAAAGAAGACGAAGAAGAAGCCACGAAGACAAACCAAGTGTAGTCGAACGAATCCTCACGATCGCAACGAAACATGAACTAACGAGAAGAAGCAAACAACACGGTAAACGCACAACACATAACAAGACAAGATGCTCAACCAAGTATGATGCCTGACAAGGCTACATTATGCAAAACATGGCAAGAGATGATGCATACAAGAACACATAACAAGGCAAGTTTAAAGGAGGCTGGAAACATCATATAACAACTCCGGTAAGTCCTCATATGCAAATTTTGAAATTGGTCCAGATCTGAACAAACCTTATGTTAAAGTTGTTAAACAGCAAGTTAACATGCACCATGATGATCTACTCAAAATTCTAGTCAAGCTACATATAAAGTTCATTTAATTTGGAGCTACGGCCTAGAAGATATGAGCAAAACAAGTCAAGCATGGCATTGATGCAAAACGCATCCAAACATCAAGCAAACACACTCCAAACAGGTAGACAATATGTTATTATGCATCTACATGCCAAATCACACAAGATTCATATAGAGCACGCTCAAAACGGAGCAACGGTTCATCACATACACATGGAACAAGTTTGAAACACAATCTGACCAAAACAACAAGTAGGCATATAGTTGACATCAAAACAACAAGATACAAGAACATTTCATGGCATCAAAGGGCATGGCAAGCATGTACATGTCAAGCACTACAAGCATGATCACTGAGCTACTACCAAACACCACTAGAACATGCTCAAAACATCCTGGCAAGATTGCAAAGGATAACAGATTCATAGACTTAGTGAAATAAACTAAACATGGCAACAACAATGACAAGGAGGCATGTTTGCAAGCTTGTGCAACTCATCTCAAAGCATATCATGGCAAGCAAATGTAACCAACAGCAAGAAGACATGTTTATGCAGCTACTCATGGCAAGAACATGGTCATAGGATGCATAGAACACTAGCTATTCACATGGAAAAACTGAACTTACTGATAACAGGATGACAGAAACATTTCATAGCAATTTGAGAGCAAGAAATGAACAAGCTACAGCAACCTATAATTGCAAACAAGGACATGGATGGATAGAGCATAACATGGACTTCATAACATGATCATTGGGTAATCCAAAACATGCATGGGTTTTAGTAGGGCATCAAGCAAACGTGGCATCAGGATATATCAGTTTTAAAGTTTGCAGTTTTCAACAAGTCTCAGGAAACACAACAGCGAGTAGGCCACTTTGCAAGCTTGTTCCACTCACCACAAGGCATATCATGAAAAGTGGATTGCACCACAGCAAATATGGCATGATCGTGCTTCTAAAACATATTGACATGTAGCTCAAACAAAAATCACACATAAAGATATGAAAAAGGCAAATCAGCATCTTATAACAAGTTTCAGCACTTAACAACCACATGCACTATTGCAATAGAGATAAACATGACAATATGGCACCAAACATGAATGCAACAGCCACCATCATGTAGAGCACTTCACAATGAACATTTTGACATATTATACACTGCATTTGGACCAACATGCACAAAGTTACACCATGTTAAACATGCATACATATTGTTGACAGAAAACAAGGACTTGACAATAACATCACATAGCAGTTTTGCAACGAAGATTAAGACAACAAGATGAACAGTAACATGCATGCAAATGCAACTAACATGTAGAGCATCACGAGACGAACATTTGGACATATCATTTGCTCAATTTGTACAAGTATGCACACAGTTAGGGTCTACACAAGATGCCAACATGTGGCACCCCGACTCAAAGCAACCGGTTTACCCTGCATTGCCAGCCCAGAGACCTTGTCTTCTGGCAACACACAACATCTTGGTACAGAAAACAACCGCTTTATTGATACTAGCGGATCAAAGTTTTACATTACAACAGGTAGCGAGGCCAAGCGGCACACACGGTGCGGCTGAACAATATGTACATTATTTAGTGAACATAAAAGGCCTCGGTCATAACTACTACACGGCAGCGGAACGACTTCGTAGCGGCACTCCATAGCACAGGGACACCGAGGTGGACACGATCTAGACTCGAACGACACTCCTTTCCAGCGAAACTTTCCTGAAATCTGGCATGACACGCCAGGTCTATACATTGAATGTACTTGCAAGCTTACAACAAACATAATCATAATGACAAACAATATCATGATAATCATTCAATTATTAAAATGCAACACCATACGTGAGTATGAATATAACCAACATGCTGTGCTCATGCCTTTGTGAAAACAGTTCCTCAGACTGACTTACCAACGGTGATCTTTAGTAACATACCAACTTGTCCATCTCAAACGTACATATCTCATGATCTTTCCGGCGATCACAACCCTGACCACACTTGGTCTCAATCATCCCGGTGGCTCTCCCACCATCTTTAATAGTACAAAGTTCACAACTTAGTGAGCAAAATTTTATTTAAATGTTGACCCATGGTGTGACCTACTTTCGAGTGTGTCCGTGACCGTGGACTCAGCTATCGATAGACTAATTACACTCTGCAGAGGTAGTGCACTGTACCCACACCACGGAACCCATTGTAATGCCCAGGATGGGACTATACCTCCTACGTGTCGAGGCACGACTTAAAGGTATAAGCCCATTCTGGAATGATCTCAAGTTCGGTATCTTTGCACGACTCATGTAAAAATAGGGATGAAATTGCAAAAGGATAGTTGGCTTACATTCGCCACGTCACACAATACATTACATAATCAAATCATCATCCAATAACATCACAACCCGACTACGGGAGAAGATCCAAATGAAAGATACCAAATACATAAAGCCATAGGTCCGAATCGCCCTAGTAGAAACCACTACTGATCATCGGGATAGTGCAAATAGTATCGACTACGTTCTTCATCGTACTCCCAGTACAGCTCCGTGCCGTCACCTGAGTAGTTCACCATAGTACCTGCATCTGGTGTGGTGTAGTATCTGTGAGCCACGGAGGACTCAGCAATCCCGTTCCCGGGTAGCAAAACTATCTAAGCCTTGGGTGTGGAACAAGGCTGAAGAAAGATAAAAGGTTGCAGCTGCACTAGCACTAGCTTACGTGTTAAGAGCGAGAAGAGAAATGCCACGAGCGACAAAGTGATCATGAAGTGATCCTATCTAAGCACGTCAAACATAACCCCACCGTGTTCACTTCCCGAACCCCTTTCGGAAAATGACCGTCACGGTTACTCACGCTGGTAGTGTGTTCTGAACATGGTGTCAAGTTTTCCACAACCGGATATTAACAAATTCCCATCTGCCACATAACCGCGGGCACGGCTTTCAAAAGTTCAAAACCCTGCAGGGGTGTCCCAACTTAGCCCATGAGAAGCTCACGATCTGCGGAGTCACAACTCCAAGGTGGGAAGGCCCGAGTATTCTCGAAATCCCGTGCTCAAGATATTCCGACATAGGTAAAACTAATCCAGCAAGACCTCCCAGCGCGCCGACACCCTGACAGTAGCCGCGCGCATCTAGTCTCAGGCCATGACCGGATGAGCACTACGTACAGATACCGAAGACCCCGGCAAGCCGGGTGGCACCGCAAGTGGCTCTAGTTTGGACCAACACTCAAGTCGAGCACTGGCCCAGGGGGGTTGATTAATTAATCCTCGGGTTAATTACTCCCTCGGCAAGTTTTTAAGTTGTTAGGCAAATGGAGTACCAAAGTCGGGCCTCACTAGAAGAGTTTTAGCACTAAACGGGTTATCGAGGGGTCCCATAACCCCAACCGTGTGAGGAACGCATAATCAAGGAACATAACACCGGTTTATACGGTTCCTAGGGCGGCATGAGTGGAACAAATCACCAAGCAAGAGGCTTAGCCTTCAACCCATTGCCAAGTATATAGATGATTTAGTTTTAAGAGTTTATATAGTGTGATATCCCCAACAATAGCTTCAACATGAAGCAAGAATCTTCAAATCTTCTCCTGCAACTAGCAATGCTATAAGAGGGGCTGAGCGAAGCCTACGTAGCCAAACAAAGATTTTGCTAGGTTGGTGATGGCTTCTCGCCCCTCGTTGGTTACCCCAAGTGGAAGGTTTGAGATGCAGTGTAGCGGTAGTTTTCCCTTGGCAAAGATACCAAGGATCGAATCCCCTGAGACTCCGAGGGTCAACAAGAAGGTGTCAACTGCTAGCGGCGCAACTTAGCGATTGACAGGACCTGCACACAAATACAAATAACTTTGCTCCCAACGAGTACAGAGAGGTTGTCAATCCCTCCGGCCTTGTCGTTTACAAAGGATCAAACGCAAGAGATAATAGTGATAGGTATGACTGCAACTAGTAAGTAAGAACAGAAAGTAAATAGCGGATGTGATCAATGATGGTAATATGGACCGGGGTCCCATGATGTTCACTAGTGATGTCTCTTTCCCAAAAGACGATAAAACAGCTAAGCGAGGTAAACGAATTACAGCTGGGCAATTGACAGGATTATGTGCGCAAACCAATGCTAACTATGCTGCAAAGAAAGGTAGAGGCTCAAAAGCATGGGCGGTACGCCAAGGCAAGTAGACCGAAATCCATCTGCATCTACTACTACTCATCCACCTTGAGATATCTATCCAGAACATCTCGCTGGTATTAAGTTGCGAGTCCCACCCATACTGTAAACTCAAAGCAACAGACAACTGCATTAAAAGAACTTTGCGTAAAGTAAACAATCCTTGCACCCGCAAGTACAAGCACCGTTGTTTTCCCCCTTGTGGCAACAGCACATCCCCTAGACTCATGTTTCTGTCACTCAAACTAGTCATCGAGGGGCATGAACCCACAATCAAGCATAACGATCCCTCTTGGAGTTACTACCTACTACTTGGCCAAAGCAATAAACAACAACGGAGAACATGCAAGAATTACTCAAGAACATAAATATAAAAGAGGTGAATCAAATATATTACTCACACACAATCTGAACATAATCTCATAATCCATCGGATCCCAGCAAACTCATCATAGCAACAGCATAAGGATTACATATGTGCCTCGATCATGTAGGGCAGCTCACGAGGTCTAATCGGTGAAGAACAAAGAGGGGAGGAGAACATCACATAGCTACTGGTCATGGACCCATGGTCCAAGGGAGACTACTCACAACTCATCCGGGAGGCGTCCATGGTGGTGGAGAAGCTCCCGGTGGTGGTTCTCCCCTCCGGCAGGGTGCCGGGAAGAGTTCTGCTGGTGCTCCCGATCTTGGAAGCGCGGCGGCGGCGGCGGAACAGAGATGAGATCGCGAAAAAGGGTTTCGTCCTCGAGGGTTTTGGGACGCGGTGTAAATATATGCCAAAGGGGGGTGTTAGAAGAGGCCAGGGGGCCCAGGCGCCCTGGCGGCGCGGCCAGGAGGGGGGCCGCCCCCTCTGGTCGTCTGGAGCCCTGGTGGCCCCCCTCTGGCCCTACTTTGGCCGCAAGGAAGCTTCCGGAACGCTGATTTTTGATATATTTTTCCCGGAATTTTTCTGGCAATTTACGTAATGGGAAAACCTGAAATACAAAAACAGCAGAAAGCAGAAACTGGCACTGGGGTGCACTGAGTTAATAGGTTAGTCCAAATATGATCAAAAGTGTATAGAAGTGCATAAATATCATAGCAATATCACACAAAAGAGGCATGGAGCAAGAAGAAAGTATAGATACGTTTTGGACGTATCAACATCCCCAAGCTTAATTCCTGCTCGTCCTCGAGTAGGTAAATGATAACAAGCATAATTTCTGTGGTGACATGCTATTAACCATATAAGAACTTTTCATAGTCACATGACAAATGCTTACTGAGACAATGAATCTTTAGTAATTAAGTTTCCTCATGAGAATATCACAAAGAACTGAAAGTTTTACAATATGATACTGAAACATTCAATAGATTTGTAGTGAGCATGGTGTGCAAACATGACAAAGTGGTACCTCGCTTGCCCCCTTTAGTGAAGCAAAACATAAATGCAGGGGCACCTCCAAAGTTTAAATGACGACTAGATACAATGATTTCAGAATGAACGATATCACAATCATGCAGAAGACAATGGTACTTTGGGACAATGCACATTACACTCAGAATGACAATCATGCTCTCAATAGTTGGTGCTTTAAAGGAGGTGGAGACTCTCGAACCGTGGCTTTTGATGGCAAGGTTGAAACCCGTGGTCGGAAACAAAAACTAAACATGTACCAGAGCTCTTGGTTTTTTAAAAATAGAGGTAACAATTATTTTTGGGATATGCATATTTCGTCAACGAATGCTAGTAGATAACTCAATTACTTCTCGAGCTGGACAAGTTTCGAGGAACGGCTCCCGCACGAGGATGATCACATCCTCTTAATCTCCTTTGTTTATCACTGCCAAAGTTTTCTGATTTCTCATGAACAAAGCGTGAAGGAGGGTTTGTTTGTTGTATATTTTTTTAATGAGCCGGGCGCACACTTTGCCAGTTCCTTCTCGTATTAGGGGTTTGCACATTAGACATGCAATCCTGGGGTGAAGCTTGTCCAACTTAAAAAGATCATGAATTAACTACTACTTCCTCATGAGCTAAAACAGAGGCACAAAAGAGAAATGCTTTTTTGATTAATTTCGAGATGGTACACGAAAGTCTTCGTTAGGAATAGCAAGTAAATACCATGTATAGGAAGGTATGGTGGACTCATATGGCATAACTGGTTTAAAGGATTTTGGATGCACAAGCAGTCAGTCCGCTTAGTACAGGCGAAGGTTAGCAAAAGACTGGGAGCGACCAACTAAGAGAGCAATGACGGTCATAATCATGCAGAGCGACAAAGCAACATTGAATCGGGCATGGAAGTTATATCGCTACTCAGAAATTAAAGATCATCAAGGCTTGATAGACTTTCTTTACAGTCTTAAATATGCGTGAGCATATGCCAAGTCAATCAAAATAAATTCTTGGAGGAAGATATCACTAAACCATACCACATCATAGGCAAACAAATCATGTTGGTACTTCAATAACACATTAAGAACCCCCAGCTATTTGAGACTAACCATAAGAAAACATGAACTACTAAGCACCATTATGCACATAGCATTTTTATCATAGACATATCAACCAGTGCAACAGAAGCCAACTCTCTTAACAAGATAAGCATGATAACTCAAGAGAGTTCCAGCAACCAACTAAACAAAAGCTCTTTAAAAAGAAAAGCATGAAAACTAAGAGCTGAGCATGACAGTAGCTATTGAAAGACAAAGAACATACACAGCAAAGATAAACATGAAAATCCTATGTTGTGTTCTAGGTTGAAGTGGAGCGTGTTTCTCTCCCACACAAAGAAAGATGGGTTCCAACTTTTTATTAAAAGCAAGCAAAGCTAAAGAAAACTAAAAAGGAAACTAAAAGCAAGACGCTCCAAGCATAGCACATAACAGATGAAGTGATTAAAATATAGTGGAACGAAAGACGAACTGATAATTGTTGATGGAGAAGGGGATGCACGGGGGCATCCCCAAGCTTAGACGCTTGAGTCTTCTTGAATATTTCTTGGGGGTGCACGGGGGCATCCCCAAGCTTGAGCGTTTGACACTCCTGAATCTTTTTATCATCTTCCCTCGCACACTTGAAAACTCCCTTCATACATAACTCATCATAGTCTAATTAGCGAGGTTAGTACCCATAATAAAATAATTTTTCCTTGCTGGAAATAAGGATAATCTTGAAGGTCTACTGTTTCTCAAGATTGCCAAAAGGTTTTTGCAAAGAAAAAGCAAGCTCAAGGTTTGCAAAACGAAGAAAAGGCAAAACAGGACATAATCTGTGAAAAACAGACCAGCAGGTAGTAAATAATTTTTTCGGGGCACTTCTGCAACTCAAATAAAAAAACTCAGAACAGACGCCCGAAAGCCAATTGTATAGAGCACGCTGTCGAAAAAGTTCAGACCAAAAAGATGATCTGGTGATTTTATACGATTTTTTCTGTCCAAGGACAGAATCTGTTTCCTGGACAGCACGTCACAACTTTTGAACTTTCTTGCAATCAGAGGCTAAACTTGGCACAAAGCTGAAAAGTAAAGATACAATGATGATGCTACTGTAGTAACAAACATCAAGACACAACAAAAGCAAAATAAAATTTTATTCATTGTGGGCTGCCTCCCAAAAGCGCTTTCTTTTATGCCTTTAAGCTAGGCATAATGCAAAGAGATCAAGTTTTATCAAGAGTAAAATAATAGCTAGCCCGTATAACGGACTCAAAAGGTAACTTAATCTTCTTTCTAGGGAAGTGTTCCATCCCTTTCTTGAGAGGAAATTGGAATTTTATATTCCCCTCTTTCATGTCAATGATAGCACCAACGGTGCGAAGAAAAGGACGTCCCAAAATAATTGGACAAGAAGGTTCACATTCAATATCCATAATAGTAAAATCAATGGGAACGTAATTGTCATTGACAATGATAAGAACATCGTCGATCCTCCCAAAGGTTTCTTTATGGAAGAATCAACAAGACGAACACCAAAAGAACAAGAATCAAAAGGTTTCAATTCAAGCATATCATATATTCTTTTGGGCATAATGGAGGTACTAGCTCCAACATCACATAAAGCATAGCAAGAGAAATTATTCAACTTAATTTTAATCATAGGATCCCAACCATCTTCTAGCTTTCTAGGTATGGAGGCTTCTACCCTAAGTTTCTCCTCCCTAGCTTTGATGAGAGCATTAGTGATATGCTCTGTGAAGGCAAGATTGAGTGTGCTAGTGCGGGGATCTCTAGACATCTTGTGAAGAAAATCAATAACTTCGATAAGGGTGCAATTATCAAAATCAAGGTCACTACTATCAAGTAAAGTGGTAGTGGTGTCCTTTAGGCTCACTTGTTTGGTAGTTTCTATGGTCATAGCATCACCATTAATAGGTCTAATGGGACCAGGAGTGCATTGGGTGCTAAGAGTTTGGATATCCTCAACAACTTGGATAGTAGCAACAGTGTGGTGGGTAGGAAGGTTCTTAATTCTATCTTCTTCCTCCTTTTCTCTAGCCCATCTCTCTTTAAGTTTAGCCAACATCCTAATGTTTTCATTAATTTGCACTTGAATAGCATTCATAGGAGTGGTCTTCCTCTCCTCAAGAGGGGAAGTTCTAATTTTAAGCAGTTCTACCTCATGGGCTAAATTGTCTACCTTCGAAGAGAGATCATCTAGTTTGGCTAGTTTTTCTTCTACACTCTTATTGAAGGCTTTTTGGGTAATGATGAAATCTTTAAGCATAATCTCTAGTTCAGAAGTGGAGTTCTTGGTGCTAGGATAAGCATGGTTGTTCCCATAGGAATTAGAGGGGAACGGTCTAGGATTGCTACCAAAATTACTCCTATAAGCATTGTTATTGAAATTGTTTCTAGAGATAAAGTTCACATCTACTTGATCTTGAGCAATCAAAGAATTTAAAGGAACATCACGAGGATCAATAGAAGATTGCTTGGAAAGTAGAGACATGATCAAGTCAACTTTTTCATTTAGGGAGGAAATCTCCTCGACAGAGTTTACCTTCCTACCTGTTGGAGCGCGTTCGATGTGCCATTGGGAATAATTGGTCATCATCTCATCGAGAAGCTTCATGGCAGCACCAAGTGTAATGACATAAAGGTTCCTCCTGCAGCCGAATCTAACAAGTTCCGCGAGGTAAAGTTCAAGCCTGCATAAAAAGTTTGGATAACCATCCAAGTAGTTAAACCATGAGTAGGGCAGTTCTTGACAAGAGATTTCATGCATTCCCAAGCTTGGGCAACGTGTTCATTATCCAATTGTTTAAAATTCATTATGTTACTCCTTAGTTGGATAATTTTAGCAGGTGGATAGTACTTTCCAATAAAGGCATCCTTGCACTTGTCCCCAGAATCTATGCTATTTCTAGGCAAAGATTGAAACCAAATTTTAGCTCCTCCTCTCAAGGAGAAAGGAAAAAGCTTAAGCTTAACAATATTACCATCTATTTCTTGGTACTTTTGCATATCACAGAGTTCAACAAAATTGTTTAAGTGCAAAGCAGCATCAGCTCCAGCACCGGAGAATTGATCTTTCATAACTAGGTTCAGTAAAGCAGGTTTAATTTCATAAGAAGGTGCTGAAGTGGCAAGTGTAGTAATAGGCGTGCAGATAAAGTCATCGTTGTTATGATTAGTGAAGTCACACAACTTGGTGTTCTCGGTGGAACCCATAGCAGCAAGCAAGCAAGATAACTATTTTTGTGATTTTTGATAAAGGACACTAAAGCAAAAACTGAAAGGTAAACTAACAAGACTAAAAAGCAAAGGTAAAAGATAGCGTGCAACTCCCCTATCTTAAAGAGTGGAGTCCCCGGCAACGGCGCCAGAAAACTTTGCTTGATGGCTTCTCGCCCCTCGTTGGTTACCCCAAGTGGAAGGTTTGAGATGCAGTGTAGCGGTAGTTTTCCCTTGGCAAAGATACCAAGGATCGAATCCCCTGAGACTCCGAGGGTCAACAAGAAGGTGTCAACTGCTAGCGGTGCAACTTAGCGATTGACAGGACCTGCACACAAATACAAATAACTTTGCTCCCAACGAGTACAGAGAGGTTGTTAATCCCTCCGGCCTTGTCGTTTACAAAGGATCAAACGCAAGAGATAATAGTGATAGGTATGACTGCAACTAGTAAGTAAGAACACAAAGTAAATAGCGGATGTGATCAATGATGGTAATACGGACCGGGGTCCCATGATGTTCACTAGTGATGTCTCTTTCCCAAAAGACGATAAAACAGCTAAGCGAGGTAAACGAATTACAGCTGGGCAATTGACATGATTATGTGCGCAAACCAATGCTAATTATGCTGCAAAGAAAGGTAGAGGCTCAAAAGCATGGGCAGTATGCCAAGGCAAGTAGACCGAAATCCATCTGCATCTACTACTAATCATCCACCTTGAGATATCTATCCAGAACATCTCGCTGGTATTAAGTTGCGAGTCCCACCCATAGTGTAAACTCAAAGCAACAGACAACTACATTAAAAGAACTTTGCGTAAAGTAAACAATCCTTGCACCCGCAAGTACAAGCACCGTTGTTTTCCCCCTTGTGGCAACAACACATCCCCTAGACTCATGTTTCTGTCACTCAAACTAGTCATCGAGGGGCATGAACCCACAATCAAGCATAACGTTCCCTCTTGGAGTTACTACCTACTACTTGGCGAAAGCAATAAACAGCAACGGAGAACATGCAAGAATTACTCAAGAACATAAATATAAAAGAGGTGAATCAAATATATTACTCACACACAATCTGAACATAATCTCATAATCCATCGGATCCCAGCAAACTCATCATAGCAACAACATAAGGATTACATATGTGCCTCGATCATGTAGGGCAGCTCACGAGGTCTAATCGGTGAAGAACAAAGAGGGGAGGAGAATATCACATAGCTACTGGTCATGGACCCATGGTCCAAGGGAGACTACTCACAACTCATCCGGGAGGCGTCGATGGTGGTGGAGAAGCTCCCGGTGGTGGTTCTCCCCTCCGGCAGGGTGCCGGGAAGAGTTCTCCTGGTGCTCCCGATCTTGGAAGCGCGGCGGCGGCGGAACAGAGATGAGATCGCAAAAAAGGGTTCCGTCCTCGAGGGTTTCGGGACGCGGTGTAAATATATGCCAAAGGGGGGCGTCAGAAGAGGCCAGGGGGGCCCAGGCGCCCTGGCGGCGCGGCCAGGAGGGGGGCCGCCCCCTCTGGTCGTCTGGAGCCCTGGTGGCCCCCCTCTGGCCCTACTTTGGCCGCAAGGAAGCTTCCGGGATGCTGATTTTTTATATATTTTTCCCGGAATTTTTCTGGCAATTTACGTAATGGGAAAACCTGAAATACAAAAACAGCAGAAAACAGAAACTGGCACTGGGGTGCACTGAGTTAATAGGTTAGTCCAAATATGATCAAAAGTGTATGGAAGTGCATAAATATCATAGCAATATCACACAAAAGAGGCATGGAGCAAGCAGAAATTATAGATACGTTTTGGACGTATCAGTTGGTTGGTTAGACAGATTCATGGTTACAATAGGAGGCTGACAAACAAACATGGGCATCGAGGCAATAAGCTAAAGAGCGAGACTTCTAGCAATAGGCAAAGATAGTAATGATATCTGGGTCAGGTCATCTTGCCTGTCGAGTCGTTGATGGGATCGTAAGACGGCTCCTCGTACTCAACCTTGGTAGTAACCTCGTTCTCGTTCTCGGTCTCGGCTTCCGGCTCTACTCAACACAAGAACACAATGAGGCACAAGAATCAAACAAGGTGCAATGCACAATCAACATGATGCAATTATGATGCACTTATGATGCATGGCAAGTCTATATATGATGCAATACATGGCCAGGTAGGAAGCACAGAGAAACAACACAAGAACATGACAATATGCTCAAGCAAGTATGATGCAAGACAAGTCTATTTATGATGCAAAACATGGCAAGGCAGGAAGCACAGAGAAACAACACAAGAACAACAAGTTTAAATGAGGCCGGAATCAACATATGCAAATCCGGTAAGTCCTCATATGCATAAGTTGAAAATGGTCCAGATATGAACAAACCTGAAGTTATAGCTGTTAAACAGCAAGTTAACATGCACCATGATGATCTACACGAAATTCTAGTCAAGTTTCATATAAAGTTTGTTTAAAACGGAGCTACGGTCTAGAAGATATGAGCAAAACAAGTTAAGCATGGCAACGGTGCAAGATGCACCCAAACATCAAGCAAAGACACTCCAAACATGTAAACAAGATGATATTATGAATCTACATTCAAAATCACACAAGTTTCATGTAGGGCACGCTCAAAACGGAGCAACGGATCAATACATACACTCGAAACAAGAAACAATGCAAAGCTGCGATTAACAGCCACATAGTAACTTTGGAGCAAGAAATATATACTCTACAACACTCAAACATGGTGACAAGAAGCATGGACATGAAGTAGACATATCCTACAGCAAACAACTCCATTGGAGCAACTCCATAGGAGGCATGGATCAATAGCAACAAGCTACAACATTTTGATCATGACGTTAAAAACCTGACAGTAATATTTTATAGCAACTTGGGAGCAAGATTTAAATAAGCTACAGCAAGCCATATGAGCAAGTGAGGGCATGGATGGATAGACAACAATATATAAATCAAGGAATGATCAATGGCCACCCCAAAACTAACATGGATTTGCCTAGGGCAACAAGCAAACATAGCATCATGATATGACAGATTCCAGACTTAGCCAAAATTTCACTAAGTGTTAAAACAGTTAAGTTGGCATGGCATGTTTGCAAGCATGTTTAAGTCACCTCAAGGCATATCATGGCAAATGGTTTGCACCACAGCAAAGACCACATGATGGAGATTCTAAAACATATTGGCATGTGACAAGGGGACAAGCACATCAATAGCAACGAGCTCTTCAAATCAGCATCTCATAACATGTTACAAAACTTAACAGCCACATGAACTTTTGCAACAGAGATTAACATGGCAATATGAACCCTAACATGCATGCTACAGCAACCAACATGTAGAGCATCTCATGATGAACATTTTGACATCTCATTTGCTTCATTTGGATAAACATGCACCAAGTTATCACATCTCAAACATGGCATGAAAATAACAAGTAGCAGCAGTTTATATCAAGTAGCACTCTTGTCACGAAGATTAAGACATCTAGATGGACTCAAACAAGCATGACACAATGGAACAAAACGTAGAGCACATCACCACGGTCATTTTGACATATCATATGCACAATTTGGACATACACACAAAAAGATACAGCCACCAGAATAAGCCATCAGACAACAATATTCAAAAAGGACTTCGCAAAAAAAAAAGGGGGGAATCACCTCGCGGATCGGGTCTGAACCGCGGATCGGGCGCGGGCGCGGAGCGGGTCGCGGGCGAAGCGGGTGCGGGTCGGGCCCGATAGGGTTTCGGCAGCCGGGGCGGCGGATCAGGATCGGCGCGCGAGGCGGCGATCTCGGCTTCGGCGAGGCACTGGAGGTGGCCGGCGGGAGGCCCGGCGGGGGCGCCGACGGCGAGGGCCCGGCGCGACGGCTGGCTGATACGTCCAAAACATATCTATAATTTCTGCTTGCTCCATGCCTCTTTTGTGTGATATTGCTATGTTATTTATACACTTCCATACACTTTTGATCATATTTGGACTAACCTATTAACTCAGTGCACCTCAGTGCCAGTTTCTGTTTTCTGCTGTTTTTGTATTTCACGTTTTCCCATCACGTAAACTGCCAGAAAAATCCCGGAAAAATTATATAAAAAATCAGCGTTCCGGAAGCTTCCTTGCGGCCAAAGTAGGGCCGGAGGGGGGCCACCAGGGCTCCAGGCGCCCTGGTGGCACGGCCCCCCTCCTGGCCGCGCCGGGGGGCGCCTGGGCCCCCCAGGTCTCCGCTGATGCCCCCCTTTGGCATATATTTACACCGCGTCCCAAAACCCTCGAGGACGGAACCCTTTTTCGCGATCTCATCTCTGTTCCGCCGCCGCCGCGCTTCCAAGATCGGGAGCACCAGGAGAACTCTTCCCGGCACCCTGCCGGAGGGGAGGATCACCACCGGGAGCCTCTCCACCACCATGGACGCCTCCCGGATGAGTTGTGAGTAGTCTCCCTTGGACCATGGGTCCATGACCAGTAGCTATGTGATGTTCTCCTCCCCTCTTTGTGCTTCACTAATTAGACCTCGTGAGCTGCCCTACATGATCGAGGCACATATGTAATCCTTATGTTGTTGCTATGTTGAGTTTGCTGGGATCCGATGGATTATGAGATTATGTTCAGACTGTGTGTGAGTGATATATTTGATTTACCTCTTTTATATTTATGTTCTTGAGTAATTCTTGCATGTTCTCCGTTGCTATTTATTGCTTTGGCCAAGTAGTAGGTAGTAACTCCAAGAGGGAACGTTATGCTTGATTGTGGGTTCATGCCCCTCGATGACTAGTTTGAGTGACAGAAACATGAGTCTAGGGGATGTGCTGTTGCCACAAGGGGGAAAACAACGGTGCTTGTACTCGTGGGTGCAAGGATTGTTTACTTTACGCAAAGTTCTTTTAATGCACTTGTCTGTTGCTTTGAGTTTACACTATGGGTGGGACTCGCAACTTAATACCAGCAAGATGTTCTGGATAGATATCTCAAGGTGGATGATTAGTAGTAGATGCAGATGGATTTCGGTCTACTTGCCTTGGCGTACCGCCCATGCTTTGAACCTCTACCTTTCTTGCAACATAGTTAGCATTGGTTTGCGCACATAATCCTGTCAATTGCCTAGCTGTAATTCGTTTACCTCACATAGCTGTTTTATCGTCTTTTGGGAGAGAGACATCACTAGTGAACATCATGGGACTCCGGTCCATATTACCATCACTGATCACATCCGCTATTTACTTTCTGCTTTTACTTACTAGTTGCAGCAATACCTATCACTATTATCTCTTGCGTTTGATCCTTTGTAAACGACAAGGCCGGAGGGATTGACAACCTCTCTGTACTCGTTGGGAGCAAAGTTATTTGTATCTGTGTGCATGTCCGGTTAATTGCTAAGTATCTGGCGCCATTAGAAGTTGACACCTTTTTGTTGAACCTTGGAGTCTCAGGGGAATTCGATCCTTGGTATCTTTGCCAAGGGAAAACTACCGCTACACTGTGTCGGTGTACTAAAGTAGGGGTACCTTAGTATCCCGACTTGTGCACGGGCAGTAGCAGCATCCCGCGGTCTGGCTCACTACGTGCCCGCCAAAGCCCACTCTGGACCCCTTTGGAACCATTCAAAAACAAAGTATACAAGTCAGAAGGTCAAGGCCCCGGCAAGAGGAGCTTGCTGGGAATGCTGCTCCAAGCACAAGACCACTCTATTTTCGCAAGACCCTGGCAAGAGGAGCTTGCCAGGAAGGCCGAAGAGTAACACTTCAGAGGATATATCGTGGCGCATCGTGCGCCTCGGCAGGACCCAGAGAGCGACCAGCTCCCGGGTCCGGCAAGGTTGCGGCCCCGGCAAGGTGCTTGCCGGGGGAATCCTACGCTGTGTGCCTGCGCTCCAGCTCATCGGGCCACACGTCGCCCTGGAGCCCCTTCAGGGGCACGTGGCAGATGGCTGTGCAGCCTGAGGGACACGCTGGCGAGCCGCGGTGG
The DNA here is from genome assembly GCA_902687465.1 of Secale cereale. Classification (NCBI taxonomy): domain Eukaryota; kingdom Viridiplantae; phylum Streptophyta; class Magnoliopsida; order Poales; family Poaceae; genus Secale; species Secale cereale. The sequence continues at coordinate 726,587,598 of LR738715.1, forward strand.
CGAAACCATCGCCATGGCAAACGGAGACGCATGGACGGGCGCTTTTGGGCGACGGCGACGGGCATTCAATGCCCTTGTCCCCCACCGTCAGAGTTAGGTGAAGACCACTGTTCATACACTGTTCGCGCACTGTTACAACCACCACCAATTTTACACTTTTACCCTCCTCTACGTTGACACCTGTCGGTGACCCCTTGGAGCTATAAAAGGAGGCCCATGAACTACGTAGAGAGGGTTCGATCCCAGAAACTCGCTCACTCCCTCGCTCGGTGTAGCTGGTACTATAGATCTTCAAGCTCCCGAGCCCAAGAACTTAATACAACCAAAGCAGGAGTAGGGTTTTACGCGTCCGCGCGGCCCGAACCTGGGTAAACTGCCCGCGTGTGCTCCTCGATCTGCTCTCCGTGCTCCCTCCGCTCCCTTACCGCAACGTAGAAGGGGCTCCGGTTGGTGGGGTGGACGCTGGCGGAAGGGTGGACGCCGGCAAGGACACTCGCGGCGCCGCCAAGTCCAAGGATAAGACGGACGACCGGGCGAACTCCAAGACCTCGGCGTCCGTACATGCACCACGTCCCTCTCAGGAGGTCCCGGACCAGCAGCGACGTGGTACCGGGGGTACCATACGCTTGCTGGGACGGGGACAAGCCGGTGGGTCGTGGGATGCTCAAGGCCAGCGCGCTGGTACGAGCAAGGCGCGGTCGCCGGGGCGGGACCATGCTCCTTCTAACCCTGTTAGAAGTCCGAGCATATCTCGCTCCTCGCACCGCTCGCCACCGCTTCCCTCCTCTCCAGCAGAAGCTCTTGCTAGAGCCCAGCTGCTCCTTGACTTCCCTCCAGCGGCAGATAAGGCTGAAGACTGGAGGGCAACAATCCAGAGTCTCATCGCCTTCGCCAACAACGACACGCCGCAGCAGCCGGCAACATCGCGGCCGCGGCAAGTCGACCAAACGAAGGCCGATGGAGACAAGACCGTCGGGGGTGCAACTACCGTGCACTCCCCGCCGCGGAAGCAGAAATCGCCACCCCGCCGGATCAACGTCGACGACGACTCTACGGCGTCGTCGGATCCGCGGGCTCGCCACGATCAGCGCCAAGTCCTCGACGACAGGCGACAAGAGGACGCTCGAACTCGCATCGAGCATCGAAGAGAAGCCCGAAGACAGTCCGACCAGCGCGCTGGGACCGCTGTCGACATGCACGCACCCGGTGAACCAGGCGACTTGCCATACGCGGCAGGTTGCCCTGCGTTCACCCGAGAGCTGCGGCAAGTCCAGTGGCCCAGCATGAAGAACTTCAAGCCCGACGTACCCGAAAAGTACGACGGCAAGACACACCCCTCGGAGTTCCTCAGCATCTACACCATTGCGGTGCAGGCTGCCGAGGGACGCGACGAGAAGATCCTAGCCAACTACTTCCCGCTCGTGCTCAAGCCAAATGTTAGATCCTGGCTCATGCACTTGCCGGAGAACTCCATATCTTCTTGGGCGAATTTGTGCCACCAGTTTGTTGGCGCCTTCACGGGCGGCCACAAGCCCCACGGCCAGGAGAGCGATCTTCACATCCTTGCCCAGAAGGAGGGAGAGTCCCTGCGAAAGTATATCCAAAGGTTCAGGCGCGTTCAGCACAACATCCCCGATGTCCACTCTGCCGCGGTTATCAGCGCGTTCCACCAGAACGTTCGTAACCGCCGGATGAGGAAGGAGATGGCGATGACCAAGATCCGAGACGTCAGCGAGCTTTATGCTCTGGCTGACAAGTGTGCGCGTGCTGAGGAGGGGAGGAGACTCCCCGGAGAGGATACTGGAGCAGGAGGAACTGATAGTGAGGATGCCGCCCCGGCAAAGAAAAACCGGCGGCGGAGCAATAGAAAGAAGAAGAACAAGGAGGTGCTGGTTGTCGAGCAGTCCGGCAAGGAGGCTCCCGCCAAGAAGACACAGGCAGGTGGCTCCGGCAAGGAGTCCGCCCCTGTAGCGGCAGCCGACAAGCAGGATGGCCCCGACAAGCAGTACTGCAAGATCCACCGCACCAAGGGCCACGATCTCCAGAACTACAAGAGGGTAGAGTACCTCGTAGAACAGCAGAAGGCTGAATATGAGCGTCGCGACAAGGAGAAGGCCCAAGGAGGCGGGGGAGAGCCAAGCAAGAAGTGGCCGTTCAATGGCCGGGGAGGACGCCGCGGCAAGGCCAAGCAGCGGCAGGGAGACAGACCTCCCCGGGGCCGCGACAAGGATGAGGACGAAGACGATGATGATGACATGGAAGATGGAGACAACAGCGAGCAGGAGTTCCAGAAGGCCACAGAGGTTCTGTGTGTCGACGGAGGTGCCTCTCTTCACACTTCCCACCGCCAACTCAAGCAATGGGTGCGGGAAGTGAATGCAGCTGAGCCACCCGTCGAGTCACGCAGGCTCCTGAAATGGTCCGACACGTCCATCATCTTTGACCTTGAGGACCACCCTGACCGCACAACGGCGGTCGGGTGTTTGCCGATGTTGGTTTCACCAACTATCCGCAACCTCAAGGTCACCAAGATGTTGGTTGACGGTGGGGCCGGCCTCAACTTGATCTCCTCCGCTGTGATCAAGAAACTGCAGATTCCCGACAGCGAGCTCGAAGAAACCGGGTCATTCCAAGGGATCAACCCGAGAAGGAGCAAGCCGAAGGGGAAGATCACGCTGCCGGTGACCTTTGGTGGAGAGCTTAACTTCAGGACGGAGAGGATCACGTTCGATGTTGCCGATATCCCATTGCCATACAATGGGATACTTGGTCGTCCTGCGCTCGCCAAGTTCATGGCAGCTTCCCACTACGCGTACAACATACTCAAGATGCCGGGGCCGATAAGCGTCATCTCTGTCCCCGGCGACAAGAAGGATGCGCTTATCTGCGCCGACAAGATCTACCAGGATGCAGCAGCCGCGGAAGACAACAACACACTTGCCGCTGGAGCTCCCGGGGGGAAGACCAAGACCAAGTCCGGCAAGAGCTCTGGGGCCCACTCCGGCAAACACACCTCTTCGGAGTGCTGCGCTGCCGTCGAGGACGCACCATCGAGCTCCACCGGCAAGTGCAAGAAAGGAATGGCAGCTCCACGGCAACCAAGAAGGTGTCCGCCAAGGAGGACGGCACTGGTGGTACTTTTACCATCAGTGCTACGCTCGACCCCAAATAGGAAAGCGCGCTCGTTGCCTTCCTGCGGGCGAATGTCGACGTGTTCGCATGGCAACCGTCTGACATCCCCGGCATTCCCAGGAAGGTAATTGAACACAAGCTTGCTATTTGTCCTCACGCGCGGCCTGTCAAGCAAAAGGTCAGGAAGCAAGCTGTGGAGCGCCAAGAGTTCATTGCCGAAGAGATAAAGAAGTTGGAAGCAGCAGGCCTAGTTAGAGGTGTACTCCATCCTACATGGTTGGCCAATCCAGTTGTCGTGCGAAAGGCTAATGGGAAATGGAGACTTTGTATAGACTTCACTGACGTGAATAAAGCCTGTCCCAAGGATCCTTTTCCCTTGCCACGTATCGACCAGATTGTTGACTCCACGACTGGATGTGAGTTGCTTTCATTTCTCGATGCATACTCAGGATACCACCAGATATTCATGGCCGAGGAAGATGAAGAGAAGACTGCATTCATTACTCCATGTGGCGCATACTGCTTCATACGCATGCCCTTTGGATTGAAGAATGCAGGCTCAACATTTGCAAGGGTGGTACACACTGCTTTTGAGCCACAGATACACAGGAATGTAGAAGCCTACATGGATGATATAGTGGTCAAGAGCAAGAGCAAGGATACCCTGATTCAAGATCTGGGAGAGACCTTTGAGAATCTGCGGAAGATACAACTCAAGTTGAACCCCGAGAAGTGTGTTTTCGGAGTCCCCTCCGGCAAGCTTCTCGGGTTCTTTGTGTCCCAGAGGGGGATTGAAGCCAATCCCGACAAGATAAAAGCCATCGAGCAGATTGAAGCCCCGAAGCGCGTCAAGGACGTAAGGAGACTTGCTGGTTGTGTGGCTGCCCTCAGTAGGTTCATTTCAAAGTCTGCAGAACGCGCCCTGCCTTTCTTCAAAATCTTGAAAAAGGCAGGTCCTATGAAATGGACCCCGGAAGCGGAGGCAGCGCTGCAAGATTTGAAAGGATACCTATCCTCCACTCCAATACTTGTCGCACCTAGGCCACAAGAGAAGTTGCTGCTCTACCTAGCGGCAACCAATCAAGTGGTAAGTGCTGCGTTAGTAGCGGAGAGGGAGGCGGATGAGGAACTCACATCCCCGGCAAGCGCATCCGGCGACAAGCAGGGGGCTTCCCCGACAAGCTCTGGCCCCGACAAGGACAGGTCTGCGCAGGAACAAGGAGAAGTGCGGAAGAAGATGGTGCAGCGACCAGTTTATTTTGTAAGTTCCCTCTTGCAGGGGGCTAGATCAAGATATTCTAGGGTGCAGAAATTGCTTTTTGGCCTCCTCATGGCCTCAAGGAAGCTGCGTCACTACTTTCAAGCACACGAGATAACAGTGGTCACTCGCTTTCCATTGAAGAGGATATTGCAAAATCCAGAAGCAACAGGCAGGATCGTCGAGTGGGCACTGGAGCTGTCGAGCTTTGGTCTCAAGTTTGAGAGTAACTCAACAATACAGAGCAGAGCATTGGCAGAATTCATAGCAGAATGGACCCCAACACCGGATGAAGAAGTTCCAGAAATAAGTATCCCCGTCCAAGAAGCAAGCAAAGAGTGGATAATGTACTTCGATGGTGCCTTCTCGCTGCAAGGCGCCGGTGCTGGCGTGTTACTCATAGCGCCCACCGGAGAGCACCTCAAGTACGTTGTTCAGATGCACTTTCCCAAGGAGCAAGCGACGAACAATACTGCCGAGTATGAAGGATTGCTTGCCGGCCTCAGAATTGCGGCCGAACTTGGGATCAAGAAGCTGATTGTACGGGGAGACTCACAGTTGGTGATCAGACAAGTAAACAAGAATTACCAGAGCCCTTTGATGGAGGCTTACGTCTATGAAGTGAGGAAGCTTGAAGAACACTTTGAAGGTCTGCAGATGGAGCACGTTCCAAGAGCTCAGAATGATATCGCAGATGGCCTTTCAAAGTGTGCTGCAATGAAGTTACCTGTGGAACCAGGGGTCTTCGTGCTCAAGCTAACTCAGCCATCCGTTACACCAGCAGTTGGGCAAAGCAAGAAGAGGAAGTTGGTCTCCGGCGACTACTTGCCGGCGGATCTTCCCGAGGCCGCCGCCAAGGTCCCCAAGATCAACAACCAAGATGCTGAGGAACAGTCTGCTCCTGCAGACCCAAGGGTCTGTACAGTTGAAGCAGGCGTTCCCGACAAGCCTTGCCCCGGCAGGCTTGCCGGGGAACCCTCAGCTCCGGCAGAGCCGCAGGTTCTTGCCGTAGAAGCTGAGGTTCCCGCAGCAGCAATGATGCCTTTAGTCCTTGTTGTTGAGCCTCAGGCTCCAGCATGGGCACATCAAATCGTCCGTTTTCTTCAAACTGGAGAACTTCCCGAAGAACCAGAAGAGATAGAAACAATAACCAGACAGTCAAGTATGTACCAGTTCGTCGACAACGAACTGTACAGAAGAAGACTCAACGGTGTCAGGTTGAAGTGCATTTCCCGGGAAGACGGACAGAAACTGTTGGCAGAGATACACGGAGGCATATGTGGCCACCACATTGGCGCAAGAGCACTTGCTGGGAAGTCGTTCCGGCAAGGGTTCTTTTGGCCAGAAGCCCTCCAAGATGCAACTGCACAAGTAACCAAGTGTGAAGCGTGCCAGTTTCATGCCAAGCAAATACATCAGCCAGCTCAAGCTCTCCAGACGATCCCTTTGTCCTGGCCCTTCTCGGTCTGGGGGCTCGATATCCTCGGCCCCTTTCCCCGCGCCGTCGGGGGCTTTGAGTATTTGTACGTTGCAATCGACAAGTTCACAAAGTGGCCAGAAGTGGAACCAGTGAGGAAGGTGACAGCACAGTCAGCAGTCAGGTTCTTCAGGTCAATCGTCTGCCGTTTCGGAATCCCTAACAGGATCATCACCGACAACGACACACAGTTCACAAGCCGCACCTTCATGCAGTACGTCGAAGACCTTGGCGCCAAGGTCTGCTTTGCTTCTGTTGCTCACCCGAGGAGCAATGGTCAAGCAGAGAGGGAAAATGCCGAAGTGCTGCGCGGGCTCAAGACAAGAACCTTCGACAGGCTGCACAAGTGCGGAAGAAACTGGATAGAGGAGTTGTCGGCGGCTCTTTGGTCAATCAGGACGACACCAAATCGAGCCACCGGACAGACACCCTTTGCTCTTGTCTATGGAGCAGAGGCAGTTCACCCCACGGAACTCGTATACGGGTCTCCTCGAGTGCTCTCTTACGACGAGCTCGAGCAAGAGCAACTGCGGCAAGATGACGCATTGCTCCTCGAGGAGGAACGTCTCCAGGCTGCGGTACGAGCTGCTCGATACCAGCAAGCCTTGCGTCGCTATCATAGCCGCAAGGTCAAGGCCAGGAGTCTCGAGGAAGGCGACCTTGTTCTTCGGCGCGTTCAGTCCGCCAAGGGCACCAACAAGTTGACGCCAAAGTGGGAAGGCCCTTATCGGGTGAGACAAGTCACAAGGCCCGGCGTTGTCCGCCTTGAGACCGAAGAAGGCTTATCGGTGAGCAACTCCTGGAACATAGAGCATCTTCGCAAGTTTCACCCATAAGGCGCGGTTGCCGTGATCCGCTCCGGCAACCACCTTTTGTACAAGTCTTGCCGCTGTTGCATGTAAACCTTTGTACAAAGCCGGGCGCAGACCCCGTGCATCAGTAAACTTTTGTGCTTCACACTGTTTGTCATTTCATGCTTTTTCTTTTTCGTGTACGCATCATCTGACACCTTTTGCAGCACACATCCCCGGTAAGCAAGAACAAGCCGCAAGGCTCCATACTTGTGTTTCCTCCTCTTTTCCTTTCTCTCTTAAAACAGAAGGAGTGTTCCTCGCGCACAAGTTTGCCGGGGGGGAAGGAGATGGAGGCATGGACCAAGTGCTGTTCAAGAAAGGAAAGCCTTGCTGGGAAGTAAACAATCCATGAAAGCTAAGTTACCAGAGTTAATTCTTAGTTGTCTTCCTTGAACAACCACACTTTGTATGGAAAACCTGTGCGCGGAGGAACCTACCCGTGGCTAGCCGCACCCTTACTTTGTTTCGAGCATGCTCAACGGCTTACGTGAGCTGTGGCAAGTGTCGCGCCCTTACTTCGTTTTCGAGTTCGCTCAACAATCTAAGTGCGTTGCGACTAGCTGCGGCGAGGTTTCTTGCCGGCGAGGGCATCGCCAGCAGGCTGCTAAGAGTCCCGCAGTCAGCGCTCGCGGCAAGGGTTCTTTTGCCGGCAAGTTACCTAAAAAGCGTAGGGTGAAAAGCATACAAAGTGAAAGGACTAAGCAAGGGACATAACACTGCATTGATTACCCAAAATAAGAGTACATATTACAGAGATAACTTGCCGCTGTTCTAACCAACTACTACCTATGACTTAATCGACAGCAGCAAGGAAAGCGAGAGGAAGGAAGCCTGGTCTCTACGGTCTCCATCGACCCTCTGGATCTTGCCCTCCTTGGCCACGATGTGGGCAACTTGTGCCTTCAACGCCTCCTGGCCAGCTTCGGGCGGCAGGGTCCGGAGGACGTTGACGAGGTTGATGCCGGGGTTGCGGTAGACGATCTTCGACAACACCCGCTCCATGGTACCCATGCAAAGCCGGCGCGCCTCATCAGCCAGCTGCGCGGGGATCTTCTCCCGCAGCCGCGCAAGCGCCGGCGCCACTCCCCTGAAGAACAGACTCAGTTTGGCGCTGTGGGGGAGGCTCTCGTCGGGGGAGTACACGAGGTGCTCCGCCCTCAACGCCATCATCTCCATGTCGATGTTGGCGGCGGAGGCGACGAGCTCCTCGGTCCATTGCTCCACCGTCCGCTGGAAGTTGTTTTGCGAGACGGCGGCGCTCTCCAGCAAGAGCCTCTCAGTGCGGAGCTCGTCCTTCAGCTTCGTCTCGCAGTCCCGGGCGGCGTCGAGTGAGTCGGTGAGGGTGGAAACCTTTAGTTCCAAGTCGGCGATGGAGTCCGCGGCGTCCTTGAGCTCTTTGCCCTTCTCGGAGAGGCGGACTTGCAGCTCCGAGTTGGTATGGGCGTCCTTCTCCCGCGCCACGTTGAGCGCAGTGACCCTGTCCTCGCTCGCCTTCAGATTCAACTCCATCTGCGCCACCCTGGCCTCCAGATCCCTCTTGGCGGTCTCTGCGGAAGCGGCGGCATCCCTCGCCTCCTGCAGAGCCCCGCCAATGGCCTGCTCACGGGCGGTGAGGTCGTCCTCGTGGCTGTCGAGGTCGACCTTCCGCTGGTTGAGCACTCCCTCCCGCCGGGACAGCTCCTCGGCGGCCAGTCGATGCTGCTCCTCCACCTCGGCCTTCTCGAGGAGGAATGCTTGATGTGCCCCGGCAAGCTCTTCGCGCTCCTCCGCCAATTTTCGGAGGGCTGCCTGGTTGGCGGCACGGAGCTCCGCAGCACGCTTCTCCAAGTCAATGCCGGCCTTGGCAGCCAGAGCCTCTCGGGACTCCAGCTTGGCTTGCCTGGCCCGGTACAAACCCAGGAGTCGACACAGGAGCTTCTCCTCTTCGGGCTCGTCGCTGTTGCCGGGCGCGTCGACAACCTTCAACCCAGCGGAGGCGAGAACTTCTCCGTCGAAGGTCTCACCCTCCGCTGGTGCCCTTGATGAGGACGCCCACGGGACTTGGATGAAGACCCCGTTGGCGGCCTCCAGATATACGCTCGACCCAGGTGCGGAGGCGGAGGGGTCGGCGGCCGGTGCAGCGTCCGGCGCTCCCGCGGCCTCCAGGCCCGTGGTATGGCAGCCGGTCCCTTCCCCAGCCGCGGCGTCGGCGGCTGGGGCAGTCTCCTCGGCGGCTGGCTCGTCGGCGCCAGACATTCCTTCCGCGGCGGTGCCTTCGCCAGTTTCGCCGCGCACCTCCTCCTCAGCGATGGTTTCCGTCTCCATCGGCGCCGGGGCGGGCGGGTCTAGCAACAAAGAAGAAAAAGAAAAGAAAGATTTATCAAGCAAATATCCAAAAAAGAAGAATCCAAGAAGAAGAAAGTACAAGGGCTTACCTGCGCGGGCCTCTTCGATGACGGGGTCCCTCGCCGGGGAGCTCTCCCTCGGCGGCATAGTAGTGGCTCCTGCTGGCGGAGGGCCGCTTGCGCCCTCCCTTGGCGGGGTGCTCACCCTTGTCGGGCTGCTCGCCCTTGGCGGGGTACTCGCCCTTGGCGGAGTACCCGTCCTTGGTGGAGCGCTGTCCCTCGCCGGGGAGCTCATCCTTGGCGGGGAGGGTGGAGCAAGCGGCTCGTCGGGGGCGACCTCCTAGGGCTCCTGCGGCTGCGGCTCCACTTCTGCACAAGACAACAAGACATCAATAAGGATTAAAAACTCAAGCGCGCCCATCAAGCAGAAAAGTGAACACAAAGCTTACGCTGGGGGCCGCGCTGGGGGCTGCTCCCCGGAGCAGCAGGCTGGTCCGGCAAGCCTGTCGCTGGCGCGTCACCTGCCACTGCGACAGGCTCGTCGTCCTCGATGTTAACCATAGGGATCTTGGCCCTCTTCGCCATCCGCTGGGTCAAGGTCCTGGAAACCAAACAAGATCAGAGTTAGAACCAAGCAAGAAAAATCAAAACAAAACCGAAGGAAATAGAAATTGCAAGTACTTACTCTTCCTCCTCTTCGTCGGAGCTGAGGGCGGAGAAGTCAAACTCCGCCTGGCGCGCTTCAGTGCGAGGAGCTGGAGGAGAAGGCTCCCTCGGGCGCTTGGCGGGCTCCGGGGCTGTGGGCTATGATGACCCAGCACCCGTCGTCGCCGAGGACCGAGGGGTAGAAGGGGCACCAGAGCCACTCCGGGAAGATCCCCCTCCGCTTGTCGCTCGGGCTCGGGATGCCTCCTTGACGACCTCGCTCGTCGTGGTGGCGCGCGTCGCACGGCGCTTCGGCTGCTATCGAGGCGCATGTGGCCTCGTCGTCTCAGCGGCCTTGCGGGGGCGCTTCTTCTGTTGTTGCGGAGGGCTTGGTGGTGGCGGAGAGTTCTCCGAGGATGAGGAAGCGTCGTCGTCGAGGTTCAGTGACCCACCCGAGTCTTCGTCGGAATCGCCCGTTTCAGCGTCCACCTCGGCGGGCTCACTGGACTCAGAGCCTTGCCCGGCAGCCCCGCTCGTCTCGGCAGGCTTCCCGGCAGGCTCCCCGGCAAACTTCTCAGGCGCAATCTTCTGCAGCTTGAGGATTTCCGCCTCCTCGGCTTGGCTCACTGCGTCTGCCGCCTCTGCTTCGTCCACAGTATATCCAAATTCGCTCGCAGCCGCAGCTGCAGCGGCCTCCTCCATTCTGGAGGCAATGTATGCAACATCCCGGTCGGTGGTCTCCCGGGTGAGGCCCTTCCTTTCCTCGGCGTTGCGTGGCTTTTCGACCAGGTTGTCGAAGAAAGCCTGCACGGTCTCCGCCGAGGGCACCAGCCAAGTGGGGATGACCCCGTGGGAGTCGCACTCAGGCATTGCCGCACGGATGGCACTGAGGGAAGTATTGTTACACAGAGGAACTACTCCTACCGACGGTCTGAACCACTCCGGGTGCTTGGGGTCATGCTTAAACAGTTCCCGGACCATCCCCTTCAGCTCCAAGACGGTGAAATTATAGTTCAACCCGGGGCGCAGCCTCATGCGGTCTGCCGCATTGCCAAACTCCCAAGCAGGTCTCTTCCTTTCCTGTAGAGGGGCAATGCGGTGGCGGAGGAAATCGGCCCCAACTTCACCCACAGTCAGATTGGCGGCCCGGAGACGAAGGATCCTAATGAGGGCAATCTCCAACTTGTCGTCCTCCGGGGCCAGATCGCTCCAATCCTTGCCGCGCACTATTGCAGTCTGGCGCGGCGAGGTAAACGGCTCGGGCGCATCTTCCAGAACCCAGCACCAATCGGCTCTCCACTCCTCCCACTTGCCGCGGAGCTCTCCTTTCAAGTACGCCTCCTTCTTGTTCAGCCTAAAGATCCAGGAGATACCGCCGGAGAGTGGGGATCCTGACTCTACTCTAGGCGTGAAGAAGTGGCGGAAAGGGCTACATTTGGGTGGACCCCGACGTAGTTTTCGCACAGATGTGCGAAAACGGCCAAGGTGAGAACGGCGTTTGGGGTGAAATCTAAGAGGTGGAGTCCGTACGTGTTCATCACATCACAGAAGAACTCCGAATACGGAGGGCAGAGACCGCAATGGAAGAATGCAGCGAAATAGAAGTAACCTCCCGGGAACATGTCGACGGCGACGGCGGGGAGGACTCTGGTGCGGGGATGAGCTTTCGTCTCCCTCGCCCAGAACAAGTAATACTTGTCCCGCAGCTCCCTCGCGCCGAGCCTCGGCGGGAAGACCACCCTCCTTCTCCGCATGGCTGCCAGCTTCGCCGCCTGCTCGGACTTCTCCTTCTTCGCCTTGTTGCTCTTCGCCTTGTCGCTTTTCAGAGCCATGGCGGGGGCGGCAAGGAGGGAGGGTGGAGGTCGACGGCGCCGCGGATGCTGGGGACGGCGGAGGGAGGGTGGAGCTCGGCTCTCTGTCGACCTGAGGGGAGGCAGAGAGCGGCGGGGGTTTCTGGAGATTCAAGGCGCAATGAAGGTAATGGAGGGAAACTGCCCCTGCTTCCTCTGCTTTTAAGGGGGAAGTGGGGGATGTTTCACATTTTTCATTAAAGAAGCAGGCCACGATCTCTCCCACGACGCCGCAATCGACGCGTGTCGTTAGGGAGAGATGCGGCTGAGGCGGAGTGGGAAGCGGCGCGCCGTGGGCCGCGTGTGCCCGTGCACTGTTTAGGGCCTGGCCCAACTGCGCTCGGCAGCGTGTGTGGCCCAGGCCCGGGGGCTCCTGTCGGTGTACTAAAGTAGGGGTACCTTAGTATCCCGACTTGTGCACGGGCAGTAGCAGCATCCCGCGGTCTGGCTCACTACGTGCCCACCAAAGCCCACTCTGGACCCCTTTGGAACCATTCAAAAACAAAGTATACAAGTCAGAAGGTCAAGGCCCCGGCAAGAGGAGCTTGCCGGGAAGGCTGCTCCAAGCACAAGACCACTCTATTTTCGCAAGACCCTGGCAAGAGGAGCTTGCCAAGAAGGCTGAAGAGTAACACTTCGGAGGATATATCGTGGCGCATCGTGCGCCCCGGCAGGACCTAGAGAGCGACCAGCTCCCGGGTCCGGCAAGTTGCGGCCCCGGCAAGGTGCTTGCCGGGAGAAGCCTACGATGTGTGCCTGCGCTCCAGCTCATCGGGCCACGCGTCGCCCTGGAGCCCCTCCAGGGGCACGTGCAGATGGCTGTGCAGCCTGAGGGACACGCTGGTGAGCCGCGGTGACGAAACCATCACCGTGGCAAACGGAGACGCATGGACGGGCGCTTTTGGGGCGACGGCGACGGGCATTCAATGCCCTTGTCCCCCATCGTCAGAGTTAGGTGAAGACCACTGTTCATACACTGTTCATACACTGTTCGAGCACTGTTACAACCACCACCAATTTTACACTTTTACCCTCCTCTACGTTGACACCTATCGGTGACCCCTTGGAGCTATAAAAGGAGGCCCATGCACTACGTAGAGAGGGTTCGATCCTAGAAACTCGCTCACTCCCTCGCTCGGTGTAGCTGGTACTGTAGATCTTCAAGCTCCCGAGCCCAAGAACTTAATACAACCAAAGCAGGAGTAGGGTTTTACGCGTCCGTGCAGCCAGAACCTGGGTAAACTGCCCGCGTGTGCTCCTCGATCTGCTCTCCGTGCTCCCTCCGCTCCCTTACCGCAACGTAGAAGGGGCTCCGGTCCCATAGGTGTTCGTGGGTGGTCAGTTTCCCCGACATCTTTACACCTATGGGACCGGAGCCCCTTCTACGTTGCGGTAAGGGAGCGGAGGGAGCACATAGAGCAGATCGAGGAGCACACACGGGCAGTTTACCCAGGTTCGGGCCACGCGGACGCGTAAAACCCTACTCCTGCTTTGGTTGTATTAAGTTCTTGGGCTCGGGAGCTTGAAGATCTACAGTACCAGCTACACCGAGCGAGGGAGTGAGCGAGTTTCTGGGATCGAACCCTCTCTACGTAGTGCATGGGCCTCCTTTTATAGCTCCAACGGGTCACCGACAGGTGTCAACGTAGAGGAGGGTAAAAGTGTAAAATTGGTGGTGGTTGTAACAATGCGCGAACAGTGTATGAACAGTGTATGAACAGTGGTCTTCACCTAACCCTGACGGTGGGGGACAAGGGCATTGAATGCCCGTCGTCGTCGCCCCAAAAGCGCCCGTCCATGCGTCTCCGTTCGCCACGACGATGGTTTCGCCACCGCGGCTCGCCAGCGTGTCCCTCAGGCTGCACAGCCATCTGCCACGTGCCCCTGGAGGGGCTCCAGGGCGACGCGTGGCCCGATGAGCTGGAGCGCAGGCACACAGCATAGGCTTCCCCCGGCAAGCACCTTGCCAAGGCCGCAACCTTGCCGGACCCGGGAGCTGGTCGCTCTCTGGGTCCTGCCGGGGCGCACGATGCGCCACGATATATCCTCCGAAGTGTTACTCTTCGGCCTTCCTGGCAAGCTCCTCTTGCTAGGGTCTTGCGAAAATAGAGTGGTCTTGTGCTTGGAGCAGCCTTCCCGGCAAGGTCCTCTTGCCAGGGCCTTGACCTTCTGACTTGTATACTTTGTTTTTGAATGGTTCCAAAGGGGTCCAGAGTGGGCTTTGGCGGGCACGTAGTGAGCCAGACCGCGGGATGCTGCTACTGCCCGTGCACAAGTCGGGATACTAAGGTACCCCTACTTTACTACACCGACAGGAGCCCCCGGGCCTCGGCCACACACGGTGCCGAGAGCAGTTGGGCCAGGCCCTAAACAGTGCATGGGCACACGCGGCCCACGGCGCGCCGCTTCCCACTCCGCCTCAGCCGCATCTCTCCCTAACGGCACGCGTCGATTGCGGCGTTGTGGGACAGATCGTGGCCTGCTTCTTTAATGAAAAATGCGAAACGTCCCCCACTTCCCCCTTAAAAGCAGAGGAAGCAGGGGCAGTTTCCCTCCATTACCTTCATTGCGCCTTGAATCTCCAGAAACCCCCGCCGCTCTCTGCCTCCCCTCGGGTCGACAGAGAGTCGAGCTCCACCCTCCCTCCGCCGTCCCCAGCATCCGTGGCGCCGTCGACCTCCACCCTCCCTCCTTGCCGCCCCCGCCATGGCTCCGAAAAGCGACAAGGCGAAGAGCGACAAGGCGAAGAAGGAGAAGTCCGAGCAGGCGGCGAAGCTGGCAGCCATGCGGAGAAGGAGGGTGGTCTTCCCACCGAGGCTCGGCGCGAGGGAGCTGCGGGACAAGTATTACTTGTTCTGGGCGAGGGAGACGAAAGCTCATCCCCGCACCAGAGTCCTCCCCGCCGTCGCCGTCGACATGTTCCCGGGAGGTTACTTCTATTTCGCTGCATTCTTCCATTGCGGTCTCTGCCCTCCGTATTCAGAGTTCTTCTGTGATGTGATGAACACGTACGGACTCCACCTCTTAGATTTCACCCCAAACGCCGTTCTCACCTTGGCCGTTTTCGCACATCTGTGCGAAAACTACGTCGGGGTCCACCCAAATGTAGCCCTTTTCCGCCACTTCTTCATGCCTAGAGTAGAGTCAGGATCCCCACTCTCCGGCGGTATCTCCTGGATCTTTAGGCTGAACAAGAAGGAGGCGTACTTGAAAGGAGAGCTCCGCGGCAAGTGGGAGGAGTGGAGAGCCGATTGGTGCTGGGTTCTGGAAGATGCGCCCGAGCCGTTTACCTCGCCGCGCCAGACTGCAATAGTGCGCGGCAAGGATTGGAGCGATCTGGCCCCGGAGGACGACAAGTTGGAGATTGCCCTCATTAGGATCCTTCGTCTCCGGGCCGCCAATCTGACTGTGGGTGAAGTTGGGGCCAATTTCCTCCGCCACCGCATTGCCCCTCTGCAGGAAAGGAAGAGACCTGCTTGGGAGTTTGGCAACGCGGCAGACCGCATGAGGCTGCGCCCCGGGTTGAACTATAATTTCACCGTCTTGGAGCTGAAGGGGATGGTCCGGGAACTGTTTAAGCATGACCCCAAGCACCCGGAGTGGTTCAGACCGTCGGTAGGAGTAGTTCCTCTGTGTAACAATACTGCCCTCAGTGCCATCCGTGCGGCAATGCCTGAGTGCGACTCCCACGGGGTCGTCCCCACTTGGCTGGTGCCCTCGGCGGAGACCGTGCAGGCTTTCTTCGACAACCTGGTCGAAAAGCCACGCAACGCCGAGGAAAGGAAGGGCCTCACCCGGGAGACCACCGACCGGGATGTTGCATACATTGCCTCCAGAATGGAGGAGGCCACTGCAGCTGCGGCTGCGGGCGAATTTGGATATACTGTGGACGAAGCAGAGGCGGCGGACGCAGTGAGCCAAGCCGAGGAGGCGGAAATCCTCAAGCTGCTGAAGATTGCGCCCGAGGAGTTTGCCGGGGAGCCTGCCGGGAAGCCTACCGGGACGAGCGGGGCTGCCGGGCAAGGCTCTGAGTCTAGTGAGCCCGCAGAGGAGGACGCCGAAACGGGCGATTCCGACGAAGACTCGGGCGGGTCACTGAACCTTGACGACGACGCTTCCTCATCCTCGGAAAACTCTCCGCCACCACCAAGCCCTCCGCAACAACAAAAGAAGCGCCCCCGCAAGGCCGCTGAGACGACGAGGCCACAGGCTCCTCGACAGCAGCCGAAGCGCCGCGCGACGCGCGCCACCACGACGAGCGAGGTCGTCAAGGAGGCGCCCCGTGCCCGAGCGACAAGCGGAGGGGGATCTTCCCGGAGTGGCTCTGGTGCTCCTTCTGCCCCTCGGTCCTCAGCGACGACCGGCGCGGGGTCTTCACAACCCGCAGCTCCGGAGCCCGCCAAGCGCCCGAGGGAGCCTTCTCCTCCAGCTCCTCGCACTGAAGCGCGCCAGGCGGAGTTTGACTTCTCCGCCCTCAGCTCCGACGAAGAGGAGGAAGAGTAAGTACTTGCAATTTCTATTTCCTTCGGTTTTGTTTTGATTTTTCTTGCTTGGTTCTAACTCTGATCTTGTTTGGCTTCCAGGACCTTGACCCAGCGGATGGCGAAGAGGGCCAAGATCCCTGTGGTTAACATTGAGGACGACGAGCCCGTCGCAGCGGCAGGTGACGCGCCAGCGACAGGCTTGCCGGGCCAGCCTGCTGCTCCGGAGAGCAGCCCCCAGCGCAGCCCCCAGCGTAAGCTTTGTGTTCACTTTTCTGCTTGATGGGCGCGCTTGAGTTTTTAATCCTTATTGATGTCTTGTTGTCTTGTGCAGAAGTGGAGCCGCAGCCGCAGGAGCCCCAGGAGGTCGCCCCCGATGAGCCGCTTGCTCCACCCTCCCCGCCAAGGATGAGCTCCCCGGCGAGGGACAGCGCTACGCCAAGGACGGGTACTTCGCCAATGGCGAGTACCCCGCCAAGGGCGAGCAGCCCGACAAGGGTGAGCACCCCGCCAAGGGAGGGCGCAAGCGGCCCTCCGCCAGCAGGAGCCACTACTACATCGCCGAGGGAGAGCTCCCCGGCGAGGGACCCCGTCATCGAAGAGGCCCGCGCAGGTAAGCCCTTGTACTTTCTTCTTCTTGGATTCTTCTTTTTTGGATATTTGCTTGACAAATCTTTCTTTTCTTTTTCTTCTGTTGCTAGACCCGCCCGCCCCGGAGCCGATGGAGACGGAAACCATCGCTGAGGAGGAGGTGCGCGGCGAAACTGGCGACGGCACCGCCGCGGAAGGAATGGCTGGCGCCGATGAGCCAGCCGTCGAGGAGACTGCCCCAGCCGCCGATGCCGCGACTGGGGAAGGGACCGGCGACCATACCACGGGCCCGGAGGCCGCGGGAGCACCGGACGCTGCACCGGCCGCCGACCCCTCCGCCTCCGCACCTGGGTCGGGCGTATATCTGGAGGCCGCCAACGGGGTCTTCATCCAAGTCCCGTGGGCGTCATCATCAAGGGCACCAGCGGAGGGGGAGACCTTCGACGGAGAAGTTCTCGCCTCCGCCGGGTTGAAGGTTGTCGACGCGCCCGGCAACAGCGACGAGCCCGAAGAGGAGAAGCTCCTGCGTCGACTCCTGGGTTTGTACCGGGCCAGGCAAGCCAAGCTGGAATCCCGAGAGGCTCTGGCTGCCAAGGTCGGCGTTGATTTGGAGAAGCGTGCTGCGGAGCTCCGCGCCGCCAATCAGGCGGCCCTCTGAAACTTGGCGGAGGAGTGCGAAGAGCTTGCCGGAGCACACCAAGCATTCCTCCTCGAGAAGGCCGAGGTGGAGGAGCAGCAGCGACTAGCCGCCGAGGAGCTGTCTCGGCAGGAGGGAGAGCTCAACCAGCGGAAGGTCGACCTCGACAGCCACGAGGACGACCTCACCGCCCGTGAGCAGGCCATTGGCGGGGCCCTGTAGGAGGCGAGGGATGCCGCCGCTGCCACAGAGACTGCCAAGAGGGATCTGGAGGCCAGGGTGGCCCAGATGGAGCTGAATCTGAAGGCGAGCGAGGACAGGGTCACTACGCTCAACGTGGCGCGGGAGAAGGACGCCCATACCAACTCGGAGCTGCAAGTCTGCCTCTCCGAGAAGGGCAAAGAGCTCAAGGACGCCGCAGACTCCATCGCCGACTCAGAGCTGAAGGTTTCCACTCTCACCGACTCGCTCGACGCCGCCCGTGACCGCGATACGAAGCTGAAGGACGAACTCCGCACTGAGAGGCTCTTGCTGGAGAGCGCCGCCGTCTCGCAAAACAACTTCCAGCGGACGGTGGAGCAATGGACCGAGGAGCTCGTCGCCTCCGCCGCCAACATCAACATGGAGATGATGGCGTTGAGGGCGAAGCACCTCGTGTACTCCCCCGACGAGAGCCTCCCCCACAGCGCCAAGCTGAGCCTGTTCTTCAGGGGAGTGGCGCCGGCGCTCGCGCGGCTACGGGAGAGGATCCCCACGCAGCTGGCTGACGAGGCGCGCCGGCTTTGCATGGGTACCATGGAGCGGGTCTTGTCGAAGATTGTCTACCGCAACCCCGGCATCAACCTCGTCAACGTCCTCCGGACCCTGCCGCCCAAAGCTGACCAGAAGGCGTTGAAGGCACAAGTTGCCCACATCGTGGCCAAGGCGGGCAAGATCCAGAGGGTCGATGGAGACCGTAGAGACTAGGCTTCCTTCCTCTCGCTTTCCTTGCCAATGTCGATTAAGTCATAGGTAGTAGTTGGTTAGAACAGCGGCAAGTTATCTCTGTAATATATACTCTTATTTTGGGTAATCAATGCAGTGTTATCTCCCTTGCTTAGTCCTTTCACTTTGTATGCTTTTCACCCTACGCTTTTTAGGGAACTTGCCGGCAAAGGAACCCTTGCCGCGAGCGCTGAGTGCGGGACTCTTAGCAGCCTGCTGGCGATGCCCTCGCCGGCAAGAAACCTCGCCGCAGCTAGTCGCAGCGCACTTAGATTGTTGAGCGAACTCGAAAACGAAGTAAGGGTGCGACACTTGCCGCAGCTCACTTAAGCCGTTGAGCGTGCTCGAAACAAAGTAAGGGCGCGGCTAGCCACGGGTAGGTTCCTCCGCGCACAGGTTTTCCATACAAAGTGTGGTTGTTCAAGGAAGACAACTAAGAATTTTAAAAATTTAAATTGCTCAAACTCTGGTAACTTAGCTTTCATGGATTGTTTACTTCCCGGCAAGGCTTTCCTTTCTTGAACAGCACTTGGTCCATGCCTCCATCTCCTTCCCCCCGGCAAACTTGTGCGCGAGGAACACTCCTTCTGTTTTAAGAGAGAAAGGAAAAGAGGAGGCGACACAAGTATGGAGCCTTGCGGATTGTTCTTGCTTACCGGGGATGTGTGCTGCACAAGGTGTCAGATGATGCGTACACGAAAAAGGAAAAGCATGAAATGACAAACAGTGCGAAGCATAAAAGTTTACTGATGCACGGGGTCTGCGCCCGGCTTTGTACAAAGGTTTACATGCAACAGCGACAAGACTTGTACAAAAGGTGGTTGCCGGAGCGGATCATGGCAACCGCGCCTTATGGGTGAAACTTGCGAAGATGCTCTATGTTCCAGGAGTTACTCACTGGTAAGCCTTCTTCGGTCTCAAGGCGGACAGCGCCGGGCCTTGTGACTTGTCTCACCCGATAAGGGCCTTCCCACTTCGGTGTCAACTTGTTGGTGCCCTTGGCGGACTGAACTATGATAGCGACGCAAGGCTTGCTGGTATCGAGCAGCTCGTACCGCAGCCTGGAGACGTTCCTCCTCGAGGAGCAATGCGTCATCTTGCCGCAGTTGCTCTTGCTCGAGCTCGTCGTAAGCGAGCACTCGAGGAGACCCGTATACGAGTTCCGTGGGGAGAACTGCCTCTGCTCCATAGACAAGAGCAAAGGGTGTCTGTCCGGTGGCTCGATTTGGTGTCGTCCTGATTGACCAAAGAGCCGCCGGCAACTCCTCTATCCAGTTTCTTCCGCACTTGTGCAGCCTGTCGAAGGTTCTTGTCTTGAGCCCGCGCAGCACTTCGGCATTTGCCCTCTCTGCTTGACCATTGCTCCTCGGGTGAGCAACAGAAGCAAAGCAGACCTTGGCGCCAAGGTCTTCGACGTACTGCATGAAGGTGCGGCTTGTGAACTGTGTGCCGTTGTTGGTGATGATCCTGTTAGGGATTCCGAAACGGCAGACGATTGACCTGAAGAACCTGACTGCTGACTGTGCTGTCACCTTCCTCACTGGTTCCACTTCTGGCCACTTTGTGAACTTGTCGATTGCAACGCACAAGTACTCAAAGCCCCCGACGGCGTGGGGAAAGGGGCCGAGGATGTCAAGCCCCCAGACCGAGAAGGGCCAGGACAAAGGGATCGTCTGGAGAGCTTGAGCTGGCTGATGTATTTGCTTGGCATGAAACTGGCATGCTTCACACTTGGTTACTTGTGCAGTTGCATCTTGGAGGGCTTCTGGCCAAAAGAACCCTTGCTGGAACGCCTTCCCAGCAAGTGCTCTTGCGCCAATGTGGTGGCCACATATGCCTCCGTGTGTCTCTGCCAACAGCTTCTGTCCGTCTTCCCGGGAAATGCACTTCAACCTGACACCGTTGAGTCTTCTTCTGTACAGTTCGTTGTCGACGAACTGGTACATACTTGACTGTCTGGTTATTCTTTCTATCTCTTCTGGTTCTTCGGGAAGTTCTCCAGTTTGAAGAAAACGGACGATTTGCTGTGCCCATGCTGGAGCCTGAGGCTCAACAACAAGGACTAAAGGCATCATTGCTGCTGCGGGAACCTCAGCTTCTACGGCAAGAACCTGCGGCTCTGCCGGAGCTGAGGGTTCCCCGGCAAGCTTGCCGGGGCAAGGCTTGTCGGGAACGCCTGCTTCAACTGTATAGAGCCTTGGGTCTGCAGGAGCAGACTGTTCCTCAGCATCTTGGTTGTTGATCTTGGGGACCTTGGCGGCGGCCTCAGGAAGATCCGCCGGCAAGTAGTCGCCGGAGACCAACTTCCTCTTCTAGCTTTGCCCAACTGATGGTGTAACGGATGGCTGAGTTAGCTTGAGCACGAAGACCCCTGGTTCCACAGGTAACTTCATTGCAGCACACTTTGAAAGGCCATCTGCGATATCATTCTGAGCTCTTGGAACGTGCTCCATCTGCAGACCTTCAAAGTGTTCTTCAAGCTTCCTCACTTCATCGACGTAAGCCTCCATCAAAGGGCTCTGGTAATTCTTGTTTACTTGTCTGACCACCAACTGTGAGTCTCCCCGTACAATCAGCTTCTTGAACCCAAGTTCGGCCGCAATTCTGAGGCCGGCAAGCAAACCTTCATACTCGGCAGTATTGTTCGTCGCTTGCTCCTTGGGAAAGTGCATCTGAACAACGTACTTGAGGTGCTCTCCGGTGGACGCTATGAGTAACACGCCAGCACCGGCGCCTTGCAGCGAGAAGGCGCCATCGAAGTACATTATCCACTCTTTGCTTGCTTCTTGGACGGGGATACTTGTTTCTGGAACTTCTTCATCCGGTGTTGGGGTCCATTCTGCTATGAATTCTGCCAATGCTCTGCTCTGTATTGTTGAGGTACTCTCAAACTTGAGACCAAAGCTCGACAGCTCCAGTGCCCACTCGACGATCCTGCCTGTTGCTTCTGGATTTTGCAATATCCTCTTCAACGGAAAGCGAGTGACCACTGTTATCTCGTGTGCTTGAAAGTAGTGACGCAGCTTCCTTGTGGCCATGAGGAGGCCAAAAAGCAATTTCTGCACCCCAGAATATCTTGATCTAGCCCCCTGCAAGAGGGAACTTACAAAATAAACTGGGCGCTGCACCATCTTCTTCCGGACTTCTCCTTGTTCCTGCGCAGACCTGTCCTTGTCGGGGCCAGAGCTTGTCGGGGAAGCCCCCTGCTTGTCGCCGGATGCGCTTGCCGGGGATGTGAGTTCCTCATCCGCCTCCCTCTCCGCTACTAACACAGCACTGACCACTTGATTGGTTGCCGCTAGGTAGAGCAGCAACTTCTCTTGTCGCCTAGGTGCGACAAGTATTGGAGTGGAGGATAGGTATCCTTTCAAATCTTGCAGCGCTGCCTCCGCTTCCGGGGTCCATTTCATAGGACCTGCCTTTTTCAAGATTTTGAAGAAAGGCAGGGTGCGTTCTGCAGACTTTGAAATGAACCTACTGAGGGCAGCCACACAACCAGCAAGTCTCCTTACGTCCTTGACGCGCTTCGGGGCTTCAATCTGCTCGATGGCTTTTATCTTGTCGGGATTGGCTTGAATCCCCCTCTGGGACACAAAGAACCCGAGAAGCTTGCCGGAGGGGACTCCGAAAACGCACTTCTCGGGGTTCAACTTGAGTTGTATCTTGCGCAGATTCTCAAAGGTCTCTCCCAGATCTTGAATCAGGGTATCCTTGCTCTTGCTCTTGACCACTATATCATCCATGTAGGCTTCTACATTCCTGTGTATCTGTGGCTCAAAAGCAGTGTGTACCACCCTTGCAAATGTTGAGCCTACATTCTTCAATCCAAAGGGCATGCGTATGAAGCAGTATGTGCCACATGGAGTAATGAATGCAGTCTTCTCTTCATCTTCCTCAGCCATGAATATCTGGTGGTATCCTGAGTATGCATCAAGAAATGAAAGCAACTCACATCCAGCCGTGGAGTCAACAATCTGGTCGATACGTGGCAAGGGAAAAGGATCCTTGGGACAGGCTTTATTCACGTCAGTGAAGTCTATACAAAGTCTCCATTTCCCATTAGCCTTTCGCACGACAACTGGATTGGCCAACCATGTAGGATGGAGTACACCTCTAACCAGGCATGCTGCTTCCAACTTCTTTATCTCTTCGGCAATGAACTCTTGGCGCTCCATAGCTTGCTTCCTGACCTTTTGCTTGACGGGCCACGCGTGAGGACAAACAACAAGCTTGTGCTCAATTACCTTCCTGGGAACGCCGGGGATGTCAGACGATTGCCATGCGAACACGTCGACATTCGCCCGCAGGAAGGCAACGAGCGCGCTTTCCTATTTGGGCTCGAGCGTAGCACTGATGGTAAAAGTACCACCAGTGTCGTCCTCCTTGGCGGACACCTTCTTGGTTGCCGGTGGAGCTGCCATTCCTTTCTTTCACTTGCCGGTGGAGCTCGATGGTGCGTCCTCGACGGCAGCGCAGCACTCCGAAGAGGTGCGTTTGCCGGAGTGGGCCCCAGAGCTCTTGCCGGACTTGGTCTTGGTCTTCCCCCCGGGAGCTCCAGCGGCAAGTGTGTTGCTGTCTGCCGCGGCTGCTGCATCCCGGTAGATCTTGTCGGCGCAGATAAGCGCATCCTTCTTGTCGCCGGGGATAGAGATGACGCTTATCGGCCCCGGCATCTTGAGTATGTTGTACGCGTAGTGGGAAGCTGCCATGAACTTGGCGAGCGCAGGACGGCCAAGTATCCCATTGTATGGCAATGGGATATCGGCAACGTCGAATGTGATCCTCTCCGTCCTGAAGTTAAGCTCTCCGCCAAAGGTCACCGGCAGCGTGATCTTCCCCTTCGGCTTGCTCCTTCCCGGGTTGATCCCTTGGAACGACCCGGTTTCTTCGAGCTCGCTGTCGGGAATCTGCAGTTTCTTGATCACAGCGGAGGAGATCAAGTTGAGGCCGGCCCCGCCGTCAACCAACATCTTGGTGACCTTGAGGTTGCGGATAGTTGGTGAAACCAACATCGGCAAACACCCGACCGCCGTTGTGCGGTCAGGGTGGTCCTCAAGGTCAAAGATGATGGGCGTGCCGGACCATTTCAGGAGCCTGCGTGACTCAATGGGTGGCTCAGCTGCATTCACTTCCCGCACCCATTGCTTGAGTTGGCGGTGGGAAGTGTGCAGAGAGGCACCTCCGTCGACACACAGAACCTCTGTGGCCTTCTAGAACTCTTGCTCGCTGTTGTCTCCATCTTCCATGTCATCATCATCGTCTTCGTCCTCATCCTTGTCGCGGCCCCGGGGAGGTCTGTCTCCCTTCCGCTGCTTGGCCTTGCCGCGGCGTCCTCCCCGGCCATTGAACGGCCACTTCTTGCTTGGCTCTCCCCCGCCTCCTTGGGCCTTCTCCTTGTCGCGACGCTCGTATTCAGCCTTCTGCTGTTCTACGAGGTACTCTACCCTCTTGCAGTTCTGGAGATCGTGGCCCTTGGTGCAGTGGATCTTGCAGTACTGCTTGTCGGAGCCATCCTGCTTGTCGGCTGCCGCTACAGGGGCGGACTCCTTGCCGGAGCCACCTGCCTGTGTCTTCTTGGCGGGAGCCTCCTTGCCGGACTGCTCGACAACCAGCACCTCCTTGTTCTTATTCTTTCTATTGCTCCGCCGCCGGTTTTTCTTTGCCGGGGCGGCATCCTCACTATCAGTTCCTCCTGCTCCAGTATCCTCTCCGGGGAGTCTCCTCCCCTCCTCAGCACGCGCACACTTGTCAGCCAGAGCATAAAGCTCGCTGACGTCTCGGATCTTGGTCATCGCCATCTCCTCCCTCATCCGGCGGTTACGCACGTTCTGGTGGAACGCGCTGATAACCGCGGCAGGGTGGACATCGGGGATGTTGTGCTGAACGCGGCTGAACCTTTGGATATACTTTCGCAGGGACTCCCCCTCCTTCTGGGCAAGGATGTGAAGATCGCTCTCCTGGCCGTGGGGCTTGTGGCCGCCCGTGAAGGCGCCAACAAACTGGTGGCACAAATCCGCCCATGAAGATATGGAGTTCTCCGGCAAGTGCATGAGCCAGGATCTAACATTTGGCTTGAGCACGAGCGGGAAGTAGTTGGCTAGGATCTTCTCGTCGCGTCCCCCGGCAGCCTGCACCGCAATGGTGTAGATGCTGAGGAACTCCGAGGGGTGTGTCTTGCCGTCGTACTTTTCGGGTACATCGGGCTTGAAGTTCTTCATGCTGGGCCACTGGACTTGCCGCAGCTCTCGGGTGAACGCAGGGCAACCTGCCGCGTACGGCAAGTCGCCTGGTTCACCGGGCGCGTGCATGTCGACAGCGGTCCCAGCGCGCTGGTCGGACTGTCTTCGGGCTTCTCTTCGACGCTCGATGCGAGTTCGAGCGTCCTCTTGTCGCCTGTCATCGAGGACTTGGCGCTGATCGCGGCGAGCCCGCGGATCCAACGACGCCGTAGAGTCGTCGTCGACGTTGATCCGGCGGGGTGGCGATTTCTGCTTCCGCGGCGGGGAGTGCACGGTAGTTGCACCCCCGGCGGTCTTGTCTCCACCGACCTTCGTTTGGTCGACTTGCCGCGGCCGCGATGTTGCCGACTGCTGCGGCGTGTCGTTGTTGGCGAAGGCGATGAGACTCTGGATTGTTGCCCTCCAGTCTTCGGCCTTATCTACCGCTGGAGGGAAGTCAAGGAGCAGCTGGGCTCTAGCAAGAGCTTCTGCTGGAGAGGAGGGAAGCGGTGGCGAGCGGTGCGAGGAGCGAGATATGCTCGGACTTCTAACAGGGTTAGAAGGAGCATGGTCCCGCCCCGGCGACCGCGCCTTGCTCGTACCAGCACGCTGGCCTTGAGCATCCCATGACCCACCGGCTTGTCCCCGTCCCAGCAAGTGTATGGTACCCCCGGTACCACGTCGCTGCTGGTCCGGGACCTCCTGAGAGGGACGTGGTGCATGTACGGACGCTGAGGTCTTGGAGTTCGCCCGGTCGTCCGTCTTATCCTTGGACTTGGCGGCGCCGCGAGTGTCCTTGCCGGCGTCCACCCTTCCGCCAGCGTCCACCCCACCAACCGTTGGTTCTGGTGGTGGCGGGATCGACGCAGACGGGCCTCCGACCTCCAAAGCCTTCTTCTTCGGAGGCATGTTGATGTAGTGGATGAGGTTGATGCAGCTGGAGAGGTTGCTGAAAGTTGCGCCCGCGTGAGCGCCGGATCAGGTTCGCACAACCTCGACGCCCCTACCTGGCGCGCCAAAGATGTCGGGGAAACTGACCACCCACGAACACCTATGGGACCGGAGCCCCTTCTACATTGCAGTAAGGGAGCGGAGGGAGCAATGAGAGCAGATCGAGGAGCACACGCGGGCAGTTTACCCAGGTTCGGGCCGCGCGGACGCGTAAAACCCTACTCCTGCTTTGGTTGTATTAAGTTCTTGGGCTCGGGAGCTTGAAGATCTACAGTACCAGCTACACCGAGCGAGGGAGTGAGCGAGTTTCAGGGATCGAACCCTCTCTACGTAGTGCATGGGCCTCCTTTTATAGCTCCAAGGGGTCACCGACAGGTGTCAACGTAGAGGAGGGTAAAAGTGTAAAATTGGTGGTGGTTGTAACAGTGCGCGAACAGTGTATGAACAGTGTCCTCTTCGGAGTGCTGCGCTGCCGTCAAGGACGCACCATCGAGCTCCACCGGCAAGTGCAAGAAAGGAATGGCAGCTCCACCGGCAACCAAGAAGGTGTCCGCCAAGGAGGACGACACTGGTGGTACTTTTACCATCAGTGCTACGCTCGACCCCAAATAGGAAAGCGCGCTCGTTGCCTTCCTACGGGCGAATGTCGACGTGTTCGCATGGCAACCGTCTGACATCCCCGGCGTTCCCAGGAAGGTAATTGAGCACAAGCTTGCTGTTTGTCCTCACGCGCGGCCCGTCAAGCAAAAGGTCAGGAAGCAAGCTGTGGAGCGCCAAGAGTTCATTGCCGAAGAGATAAAGAAGTTGGAAGCAGCCGGCCTGGTTAGAGGTGTACTCCATCCTACATGGTTGGCCAATCCAGTTGTCGTGCGAAAGGCTAATGGGAAATGGAGACTTTGTATAGACTTCACTGACGTGAATAAAGCCTGTCCCAAGGATCCTTTTCCCTTGCCACGTATCGACCAGATTGTTGACTCCACGGCTGGATGTGAGTTGCTTTCATTTCTTGATGCATACTCAGGATACCACCAGATATTCATGGCTGAGGAAGATGAAGAGAAGACTGCATTCATTACTCCATGTGGCACATACTGCTTCATAGGCATGCCCTTTGGATTGAAGAATGCAGGCTCAACATTTGCAAGGGTGGTACACACTGCTTTTGAGCCACAGATACACAGGAATGTAGAAGCCTACATGGATGATATAGTGGTCAAGAGCAAGAGCAAGGATACCCTGATTCAAGATCTGGGAGAGACCTTTGAGAATCTGCGCAAGATACAACTCAAGTTGAACCCCGAGAAGTGTGTTTTCGGAGTCCCCTCCGGCAAGCTTCTCGGGTTCTTTGTGTCCCAGAGGGGGATTGAAGCCAATCCCGACAAGATAAAAGCCATCGAGCAGATTGAAGCCCCGAAGCGCGTCAAGGACGTAAGGAGACTTGCTGGTTGTGTGGCTGCCCTCAGTAGGTTCATTTCAAAGTCTGCAGAATGCGCCCTGCCTTTCTTCAAAATCTTGAAAAAGGCAGGTCCTATGAAATGGACCCCGGAAGCGGAGGCAGCGCTGCAAGACTTGAAAGGATACCTATCCTCCACTCCAATACTTGTCGCACCTAGGCGACAAGAGAAGTTGCTGCTCTACCTAGCGGCAACCAATCAAGTGGTCAGTGCTGCGTTAGTAGCGGAGAGGGAGGCGGATGAGGAACTCACATCCCCGGCAAGCGCATCCGGCGACAAGCAGGGGGCTTCCCCGACAAGCTCTGGCCCCGACAAGGACAGGTCTGCGCAGGAACAAGGAGAAGTGCGGAAGAAGATGGTGCAGCGCCTAGTTTATTTTGTAAGTTCCCTCTTGCAGGGGGCTAGATCAAGATATTCTGGGGTGCAGAAATTGCTTTTTGGCCTCCTCATGGCCTCAAGGAAGCTGTGTCACTACTTTCAAGCACACGAGATAACAGTGGTCACTCGCTTTCCGTTGAAGAGGATATTGCAAAATCCAGAAGCAACAGGCAGGATCGTCGAGTGGGCACTGGAGCTGTCGAGCTTTGGTCTCAAGTTTGAGAGTACCTCAACAATACAGAGCAGAGCATTGTCAGAATTCATAGCAGAATGGACCCCAACACCGGATGAAGAAGTTCCAGAAACAAGTATCCCCGTCCAAGAAGCAAGCAAAGAGTGGATAATGTACTTCGATGGTGCCTTCTCGCTGCAAGGCGCCGGTGCTGGCGTGTTACTCATAGCGCCCACCGGAGAGCACCTCAAGTACGTTGTTCAGATGCACTTTCCCAAGGAGCAAGCGACGAACAATACTGCCGAGTATGAAGGTTTGCTTGCCGGCCTCAGAATTGCGGCCGAACTTGGGATCAAGAAGCTGATTGTATGGGGAGACTCACAGTTGGTGGTCAGACAAGTAAACAAGAATTACCAGAGCCCTTTGATGGAGGCTTACGTCGATGAAGTGAGGAAGCTTGAAGAACACTTTGAAGGTCTGCAGATGGAGCACGTTCCAAGAGCTCAGAATGATATCGCAGATGGCCTTTCAAAGTGTGCTGCAATGAAGTTACCTGTGGAACCAGGGGTCTTCGTGCTCAAGCTAACTCAGCCATCCGTTACACCATCAGTTGGGCAAAGCAAGAAGAGGAAGTTGGTCTCCGGCGACTACTTGCCGGCGGATCTTCCCGAGGCCGCCGCCAAGGTCCCCAAGATCAACAACCAAGATGCTGAGGAACAGTCTGCTCCTGCAGACCCAAGGGTCTGTACAGTTGAAGCAGGCGTTCCCGGCAAGCCTTGCCCCGGCAGGCTTGCCGGGGAACCCTCAGCTCCGGCAGAGCCGCAGGTTCTTGCCGTAGAAGCTGAGGTTCCCGCAGCAGCAATGATGCCTTTAGTCCTTGTTGTTGAGCCTCAGGCTCCAGCATGGGCACAGCAAATCGTCCGTTTTCTTCAAACTGGAGAACTTCCCGAAGAACCAGAAGAGATAGAAAGAATAACCAGACAGTCAAGTATGTACCAGTTCGTCGACAACGAACTGTACAGAAGAAGACTCAACGGTGTCAGGTTGAAGTGCATTTCCCGGGAAGACGGACAGAAGCTGTTGGCAGAGATACACGGAGGCATATGTGGCCACCACATTGGCGCAAGAGCACTTGCCGGGAAGGCGTTCCGGCAAGGGTTCTTTTGGCCAGAAGCCCTCCAAGTTGCAACTGGACAAGTAACCAAGTGTGAAGCGTGCCAGTTTCATGCCAAGCAAATACATCAGCCAGCTCAAGCTCTCCAGACGATCCCTTTGTCCTGGCCCTTCTCGGTCTGGGGGCTCGATATCCTCGGCCCCTTTCCCCGCGCCGTCGGGGGCTTTGAGTACTTGTACGCTGCAATCGACAAGTTCACAAAGTGGCCAGAAGTGGAACCAGTGAGGAAGGTGACAGCACAGTCAGCAGTCAGGTTCTTCAGGTCAATCGTCTGCCGTTTCGGAATCCCTAACAGGATCATCACCGACAACGG
The DNA here is from genome assembly GCA_902687465.1 of Secale cereale. Classification (NCBI taxonomy): domain Eukaryota; kingdom Viridiplantae; phylum Streptophyta; class Magnoliopsida; order Poales; family Poaceae; genus Secale; species Secale cereale. The sequence continues at coordinate 726,616,491 of LR738715.1, forward strand.
CACACAGTTCACAAGCCGCACCTTCATGCAGTACGTCGAAGACCTTGGCGCCAAGGTCTGCTTTGCTTCTGTTGCTCACCCGAGGAGCAATGGTCAAGCAGAGAGGGCAAATGCCGAAGTGCTGCGCGGGCTCAAGACAAGAACCTTCGACAGGCTGCACAAGTGCGGAAGAAACTGGATAGAGGAGTTGCCGGCGGCTCTTTGGTCAATCAGGACGACACCAAATCGAGCCACCAGACAGACACCCTTTGCTCTTGTCTATGGAGCAGAGGCAGTTCTCCCCACGGAACTCGTATACGGGTCTCCTCGAGTGCTCGCTTACGACGAGCTCGAGCAAGAGCAACTGCGGCAAGATGACGCATTGCTCCTCGAGGAGGAACGTCTCCAGGCTGCGGTACGAGCTGCTCGATACCAGCAAGCCTTGCGTTAAGTTACCAGAGTTAATTCTTAGTTGTCTTCCTTGAACAACCACACTTTGTATGGAAAACCTGTGCGCGGAGGAACCTACCCATGGCTAGCCGCACCCTTACTTTGTTTCGAGCACGCTCAACGGCTTAAGTGAGCTGCGGCAAGTGTCGCGCCCTTACTTCGTTTTCGAGTTCGCTCAACAATCTAAGTGCGCTGCGACTAGCTGCGCCGAGGTTTCTTGCCGGCGAGGGCATCGCCAGCAGGCTGCTAAGAGTCCCGCACTCAGCGTTCGCGGCAAGGGTTCCTTTGCCGGCAAGTTCCCTAAAAAGCATAGGGTGAAAAGCATACAAAGTGAAAGGACTAAGCAAGGGAGATAACACTGCATTGATTACCCAAAATAAGAGTATATATTACAGAGATAACTTGCCGCTGTTCTAACCAACTACTACCTATGACTTAATCGACAGCGGCAAGGAAAGCGAGAGGAAGGAAGCCTAGTCTCCACGGTCTCCATCGACCCTCTGGATCTTGCCCGCCTTGGCCACGATGTGGGCAACTTGTGCCTTCAACGCCTCCTGGTCAGCTTCGGGCGGCAGGGTCCGGAGGACGTTGACGAGGTTGATGCCGGGGTTGCGGTAGACGATCTTCGACAACACCCGCTCCATGGTACCCATGCAAAGCCGGCGCGCCTCATCAGCCAGCTGCGCGGGAATCTTCTCCCATAGCCGCGCAAGCGCCGGCGCCACTCCCCTGAAGAACAGACTCAGTTTGGCGCTGTGGGGGAGGCTCTCGTCGGGGGAGTACACGAGGTGCTCCGCCCTCAACGCCATCACACTGCATCTCAAACCTTCCACTTGGGGTAACCAACGAGGGGCGAGAAGCCATCAAGCAAAGTTTTCTGGCGCCGTCGCCGGGGACTCCACTCTTCAAAATAGGGGAGTTGCACGCTATCTTTTATCTTTGCTTTTTAGTCTTGTTAGTTTACCTTTCAGTTTTCTTTATGTCTTTTCACTAGTTTTGCTTAATGGAAAACAACAAAAATATGAGAGAGCTTTATAAGCTCTACCTTGAACTTGGACATGATGTGTTCGAAGAGAAAATTAAGAAACCTTTGGAACTTTATTATTTGCATAACAATCATGACGGTGGTGATGTTATTAGTATGCTTTCTTTGAATATCAATATTGCTAATGACATGGAAAGCTCTAAGCTTGGGGATGACACGTTTGATGAATATGATATTTTTAGTCCCCCAACTTTTGAGGAGAAAATTTATTATGATTATGATATGCCTCCTAAATACAATGATTACCATGATGGTTATGATTGCTTTACTCTCACTATTCCTAATAAGAAAGATTTTGCTTATATGAAGAGTAATGATACCTTTTTGCATGTGGATCATGGTAACAATGCTTTATGTGATGCTTATATTGTTGAGTTTATTCGTGATCCCACTGAAAATTATTATGAGAAGGGAACATATACTTATAGATATTTCAATAATATCAAGTTCCCTCTCTTTATGTTGAAGGTTTTGAAGCTGCACTTGTTTTGTCTTCCTATGCTTATTGCTTTGTGCTTCAATGAATTATTGTATTGCAATATTCCTATGCATAGGAAGCATGTTAGGCTTAAATGTGTTTGGTATTTGCTTCTATATGCTCTCTTTTGTTCTTCAACTCTTATTCCTACGAGAGCATCATTAAAGTCTTAAGCCTATCTTTATGGCTATAAGAAAGAGATCTAGGGAGACAACCCTTGTTGTCTTTGCTTTCAGTTTGTTCTTTCAGTTTTAGTGGGCTTGATGTTTTTTACTACAGTAGCATCATCATTGTATCTTTTCTTTTCAGCTTTGTGCCAAGTTTAGCCTCTGATTGCAAGAAAGTTCAAAAGTTGTGACGTGCTGTCCAGGAAACAGATTCTGTCCTTGGATAGAAAAATTCGTATAAAATCACCAGATCATCTTTTTGGTCTGAATTTTTTCGACAGCGTGCTCTATACAATTGTCTTTCGGGCGTCTGTTCTGAGTTTTTTTATTAGAGTTGCAGAAGTGCCCCGAAAAAATCATTTACTACCTGCTGGTCTGTTTTTCACAGATTCTGTCCTGTTTTGCCTTTCCTTCATTTTGCAAACCTTGAGCTTGCTTTTTCTTTGCAAAAACCTTTTGGAAATCTTGAGAAACAGTAGACCTTCAAGAATATCCTTATTTCCAGCAAGGAACAATTATTTTATTATGGGTAATAACCTCACTAATCAGATTATGATGAGTTATGTATGAAGGGAGTTTTCAAATGTGCAAGGGAAGATGATAAAAAGATTCAGGAGTGTCAAACGCTCAAGCTTGGGGATGCCCCCATGCACCCCCAAGAAATATTCAAGAAGACTCAAGCGTCTAAGCTTGGGGATGCCCCCGTTCATCCCCTTCTCCATCAACAATTATCAGTTCGTCTTTCGTTCCACTATATTTTTATCACTTCATGTGTTATGTGCTATGCTTGGAGCGTCTTGCTTTTAGTTTCCTTTTTTAGTTTTCTTCAGCTTTGCTTGCTTTTCATAATGAGTTGGAACTCAGCTTTCTTTGTGTGGGAGAGAACACGCTCCACTTCAACCTAGAGCATAACATAGAATTTTCATGTCTATCCTTGCTGTGTGTGTTCTTTGTCTTTCAATAGCTACTATCATGCTTAGCTCTTAGTTTTCATGCTTATCTTTTTAAAGAGCTTTTGTTTAGTTGGTCGCTGGAACTCTCTTTAGTATCATGCTTATCTTGTTAAGAGAGTTGGCTTCTGTTGCACTGGTCGATATGTCTATGATAAAAATGCTACGTGCATAATGATGCTTAGTAGTTCATGTTTTCTTATGGTTAGTCTCAAATAGCTAGGGGGTTCCCAATGTGTTATTGGAGTACCAACATGATTTGTTTGCCTATGATGTGGTATGGTTTAGTGATATCTTCCTTCAAGAATTTATTTTGATTGACTTGGCGTATGCTCACGCATATTTAAGACTGTAAAGAAAGTCTGTCAAGCCTTGATGATCTTTTATTTATGAGTAGCGATATAACTTCCATGCCTGATTCAATGTTGTTTTGTCGCTCTGCATGATTATGACCGTCATTGCTCTTTTAGTTGGTCGCTCCCAGTCTTTTGCTAACCTCCACCTGTACTAAGCGGACTGACTGCTTGTGCATCCAAAATCCTTTAAACCAGTTATGCCATAGGAGTCCACCATACCTTCCTATACATGGTATTTACCTGCCATTCCTAACGAAGACTTTCATGTACCATCTCGAAATTATTCAAAAAAGCATTTCTGTTTTGTGCCTCTGTTTTAGTTCATGAGGAAGTAGTAGTTAATTCATGATCTTTTTAAGTTGGACAAGCTTCACCCTGGGATTGCATGTCTAATGTGCAAACCCATAATACGAGAAGGAACTGGCATTGAGTGTGCCCGGCTCATTAAAAATAATACAAACAAACAAACCCTCCTTCACGCTTTGTTCATGAGAAATTAGAAAACTTTGGCAGTGATAAACAAAGGAGATTAAGAGGATGTGATCGTCCTCATTCGGGAGCCGTTCCTCAAAACTTGTCCAACTCAAGAAGTAATTGAGTTATCTGCTAGCATTCGTTGACGAAACATGCATATCCAAAAAAATATAATTACCTCTGTTTTTAAAACCAAGAGCTCTGGTACATGTTTTGTCTTTGTTTCCGACCACGGGTTTCAACCTTGCCAACAAAAGCCACGGTTCGAGAGTCTCCACCTTCTTTAAAGCACCAACTACTGAGAGCATGATTGTCATTCTGAGTGTAATGTGCATTGTCCCAAAGTACCATTGTCTTTTGCATGATTATGATATCGTTTATTCTGAAATCATTGTATCTAGTCGTCACTTAAACCTTGGAGGTGCCCCTGCATTTATGTTTTGCTTCACTAAAGGGGGCAAGCGAGATACCACTTTATCATATTTGCACACCATGCTCACTACAAATCTATTGAGTGTTTCAATATCATATTGTAAAACTTTCAGTTCTTTGTGATTTTCTCATGAGGCAACTTAATTACTACAGATTCATTGTCTCAGTAAGCTTTTTCATGTGACTATGAAAAGTCCTTATATGGTTAATAGCATGTCACCACAGAAATTATGCTTGTTATCATTTACCTACTCGAGGACGAGCAGGAATTAAGCTTGGGGATGTTGATACGTCCAAAACGTATCTATAATTTATGCTTGCTCCATGCCTCTTTTGTGAGATATTGCTATGTTATTTATACACTTCCATACACTTTTGATCATATTTGGACTAACCTATTAACTCAGTGCACCTCAGTGTCAGTTTCTGTTTTCTGCTGTTTTTGTATTTCAGGTTTTCCCATCACGTAAACTGCCAGAAAAATCCCGGAAAAATTATATAAAAAATCAGCGTTCCGGAAGCTTCCTTGCGGCCAAAGTAGGGCCGGAGGGGGGCCACCAGGGCTCCAGGCGCCCTGGTGGCACGGCCCCCCTCCTGGCCGCGCCGAGGGGGCGCCTAGGCCCCCCAGGTCTCCACTGATGCCCCCCTTTGGCATATATTTACACCGCGTCCTGAAACCCTCGAGGACGGAACCCTTTTTCGTGATCTCATCTCTGTTCCGCCGCCGCCGCGCTTCCAAGATCGGGAGCACCAGGAGAACTCTTCCCGGCACCCTGCCGGAGGGGAGGATCACCACCGGGAGCCTCTCCACCACCATGGACGCCTCACGGATGAGTTGTGAGTAGTCTCCCTTGGACCATGGGTCCATGACCAGTAGCTATGTGATGTTCTCCTCCCCTCTTTGTGCTTCACTAATTAGACCTCGTGAGCTGCCCTACATGATCGAGGCACATATGTAATCCTTATGTTGTTGCTATGTTGAGTTTGCTGGGATCCGATGGATTTTGAGATTATGTTCAGATTGTGTGGGAGTAATATATTTTATTTACCTCTTTTATATTTATGTTCTTGAGTAATTCTTGCATGTTCTCCGTTGCTATTTATTGCTTTGGCCAAGTAGTAGGTAGTAACTCCAAGAGGGAACATTATGCTTGATTGTGGGTTCATGCCCCTCGATGACTAGTTTGAGTGACGTAAACATGAGTCTAGGGGATGTGCTGTTGCCACAAGGGGGAAAACAACGGTGCTTGTACTCGCGGGCGCAAGGATTGTTTACTTTACGCAAAGTTCTTTTAATGCAGTTGTCTGTTGCTTTGAGTTTACACTATGGGTGGGACTCGCAACTTAATACCAGCGAGATGTTCTGGATAGATATCTCAAGGTGGATGATTAGTAGTAGATGCAGATGGATTTCGGTCTACTTGCCTTGGCGTACCGCCCATGCTTTGAACCTCTACCTTTCTTGCAACATAGTTAGCATTGGTTTGCGCACATAATCCTGTCAATTGCCCAGCTGTAATTCGTTTACCTCACATAGCTGTTTTATCGTCTTTTGGGAGAGAGACATCACTAGTGAACATCATGGGACCCCGGTCCATATTACCATCACTGATCACATCAGCTATTTACTTTCTGCTTTTACTTACTAGTTGCAGCAATACCTATCACTATTATCTCTTGTGTTTGATCCTTTGTAAACGACAAGGCCGGAGGGATTGACAACCTCTCTGTACTCGTTGGGAGCAAAGTTATTTGTATCTGTGTGCAGGTCCGGTTAATTGCTAAGTATCTGGCGCCATTAGCACTTGACACCTTCTTGTTGAACCTTGGAGTCTCAGGGGAATTCGATCCTTGGTATCTTTGCCAAGGGAAAACTACCGCTACACTGCATCTCAAACCTTCCACTTGGGGTAACCAACGAGGGGCGAGAAGCCATCACTGGCCGCGGCGGAGGAGGCATATGCCGGCGGATCGGCGACGGGGGCGCGGACCAGCAGCGGTGATACGGGGATCGGCGGCACGGGACGCGAGCTCGCCGGCGTGGCGGACCTCGCCGGCGGTGGGGATCCGGCGCGGAGGAGGCGGCGGCTCGGCCACTGGAGGCGGCGGGGACAGAGGGGTGCGGCGCGGGAGGCGCGCGACCCGGATGGCGGCGGCGGCGGGCCCGCGTCGGGCCTGCGGGCCAGCGCGGTGGGAACGACAGTGGGGAGACGTGGCAGGAGCTGGTTGGTCCGGCGCGTCCGGGCGGACGTGTCCGGTCCGTCCGGACGTCTCCGGCAGCGGCGGTTGCGGTGGAACTAGGGTTTTGGGCGTAAAATGGACATGGGGGGACGTTTTTATAGGCACAAGGAGCTAGGAGACTCCAAATGGGGAGCGGTTTTCGGCCACGCGATCACAATTCGACAACCGAGATGATGGCAAGGGTTGTGCTGGGTTAGTGGGCTGTTGTGGAGGGGGTCTTGGGCCTCAAAGAAGAGGTTCTTTTAGCCCACTAGGTTAACCGTTGGAGTACCAAACAAACTCCAAACGTGACGAAACTTGACAGGCGGCCTACGCGTTCCAAAACAACATCGCACGACAAGTCTCACGCCACTCCGGAAACGTTACACGGCCACACATGAAAGAAGGACTCGGGGATGCCACGGGAACGTGTGACAGCGTCGGATCTCGGAACGGACAACGGGAAGAGACGAGTGGGACCGAATGCAAGTGACAACACAAATGCAATGCAATGCACATGACAACATGACATGGATGAAATGCACACACGCACACGACAAAACGACGAAAACTCGAAATGAAGAAGAACCCGAAAAGGAAATGATGAAGCCAAAGTTTATATATTGCCATATTGGGAAAGTGTTACATGTGGGGCATTACAAACTCTCCTCTACTACGAAAAGATCTCGTCCCGGGATCTAGGACTAGAAGACGGAAGGGTACTCGGAACGAAGGTGATCTTCTTGTTCCCACGTAGCTTCTCGGTCGATATGGTGTGACCACTTAACTTTCAAGAACTTGATTGACTTGTTGCGGGTCTTGCGCTCGGTTTCTTCAAGAATAGCAACGGGGTGCTCATGGTAAGACAAGTCTTGTTGAAGATCAATCTCCTCGAACGGAATGGTGTGTTCAGGTGTCTTGAAGCACTTGCGGAGTTGAGACATGTGAAACACATCATGAACATTTGCAAAGTTGGATGGAAGCTCGAGTTGATAGGCTATATCACCTCTTTTGCCAAGGATCTTGAAAGGGCCCACGTATCTAGGAGCAAGCTTTCCTTTGGTACCGAATCTTTGGGTGCCTTTCATAGGAGAAACACGAAGATAGACATGATCCCCAATGTTGAAGGCCAAATCACGATGCTTGCCGTCATAGTAACTCTTCTGACGCGACTGAGCGGCCTTGAGATTCTCACGTATGACTTTGCACATTTCTTCGGCTTCTGAGATCAAGTCATTGCCAAGAAGTTGACGTTCACCAGTCTCGGACCAGTTGAGAGGAGTATGGCACTTTCTGCCATAGAGGATTTCAAACGGAGCTTTGCCGGCACTTGCTTGGAAGCTGTTGTTGTAAGAGAACTCGGCAAACGGAAGGCAATCTTCCCACTTCATGCTAAAAGAGTTGACACAAGCTCTGAGCATGTCTTCGAGGATTTGGTTCACTCTTTCGACTTGACCACTAGTCTGAGGATGAAACGCAGTGTTGAAACGGATCTTAGTGCCCACGGCAGACTGAAAGTTGTCCCAGAACTTGGATGTGAACAAACTTCCACGGTCTGAGGAGATAACTTGAGGAATGCCATGTAAGGACACAATTTTGGAAGTGTACAACTCTGCCAGTTGAGCTGCATTGATGGATTCTTTGACTGGAAGGAAGTGAGCTACTTTGGTTAGCTTGTCAATCACCACAAAGATAGAATCATTCCCCTTATTGGACTTGGGAAACCCAGTGACGAAATCCATTTCAATGTGGTCGAATTTCCACTCGGGAATAGGAAGAGGTTGGAGGAGACCGGCTGGACGTTGATGCTCTGCCTTCACTCTTCTGCAGACATCACATTCATTCACGAATTGGGCAATCTCCCTTTTCATGCAAGTCCACCAGTAAGATTGCTTGAGGTCTTGGTACATCTTGGAACTTCCAGGATGAATCGAGAGGAGGGAGTCATGTGCTTCGTTCATTATGAGCTTCCTGAGATCACCCTTGGGAACCACAAGTCTGTCCTCAAAGAACAAGGTATCTCTCTCATCAGTGCGATAGCACTTGTATTTGGGAGTACCCTTTGCAATACCATGTTTCACTTTCTACACCATAGCATCACTGAGTTGGGCCTCATGGATCTGATCTTCCAAGGTAGGAGCAACTTGAAGATTTGCAAGAAAGCCTTGCGGAACAACTTGGAGGTTGAGCTTCCTGAATGCTTCACAAAGCTCAGGCTGGAACGGCTTGATAAGAAGACTGTTGCAATATGCCTTTCTACTCAAGGCATCTACAATTACATTGGCCTTGCCAGGTGTGTATTCGATGCTTGGATCATATTCTTGGATCATTTTAACCCAACGAGTCTGGCGAAGGTTCAGGTTCGGCTGTGTGAAGATGTACTTCAAGCTCTTGTGATCGGTGAAGATGTTGACTTTTCTGCCCAACAGAAGGTGTCTCCACGTGATCAAGGCGTGTACCACTGCTGCTAGCTCGAGATCATGAGTGGGGTAGTTCTTCTCACTTGGCTTCAATTGACGAGAAGTGTATGCCACAATTTTCTTGTCTTGCATTAGCACACCACCAAGTCCTTGAAGAGAAGCGTCACAGAATACTTCGTAGGGTTTGGACTCATCTGGAGGAGTAAGAACCGGAACAGGGATGAGCTTTTCTTTGAGAGTTTTTGAATGCCACCTCACAATCCGGAGACCAGTTGTACTTGACATTCTTCTGCAGCAAGTTGGAGAGAGGCTTGGCAATCTTGGAGAAGTTCTCAACGAACCTTCTGTAATAGCTAGCAAGACCAAGGAAGCTTCGGAGTTGCTTGACGTTCTGAGGGGGATCCCAGTTGACAATCGCTTCAACTTTCTCGGGGTTGACAGCAATACCGTTAGCAGAGATGATATGGCCCAGATACAAGACCTTATCGAGCCAGAATTCGCACTTGGAGAACTTGGCATAGAACTTATGTTCACAGAGTCTGTCGAGAACCAGACGGAGGTGCTTTTCATGATCCTCTTCTTTCTTGGAGAATACCAAGATGTCATCCAGTTAAACAAGCACAAATTCGTTGGTGTAGGGGTTGAATATGTAGTGCATCATTCTCGAGAAGGTGGGTGGAGCATTAGCGAGGCCAAAAGACATGACTGTGTATTCATATGAGCCGTAACTTGTTCTGAATGCAGTCTTGTGAATATCTTCTTCCCGGATACGGATCTGGTGATAACCCATCCGGAGATCGAGCTTTGAGAACACTTTAGCTCCTTTGAGCTGCTCAAACAATTCATTGATGTTGGGGAGCGGATACTTGTTCTTTATTGTCTTCTTGTTCAATGGTCGGTAATCAATGCAATGGCCCTCCGTGCCATCCTTCTTCTTGACAAATAAGACACCACAGCCCCAAGGAGAAGTGCTAGGCCTGATCAGACCCATACGCTCTTGCTCATTGAGCTGTTTCTTCAACTCCTTCAACTCTTCAAGGGAAAGCTTGTACGGACGCCGGCATGCTAGCTTAGTACCAGGCTCGAGTTCAATGACGAATTCAACTTGACGATGTGGAGGCATGCCTGGAAGCTCTTCAGGAAAACATCTTCATACTCATTGACCACCGGAATTTGAGAGATGGCATTAATCTCGCCCTTGTCATTGAGAGAGAATAGCCTGATTGTGTTATCTCGAGAGGCAAAGATAATCACGTCTTCGTCGGAATGAGTAAGCTTGACTTCCTTATTTGCACAATCAATGTGAGCATCATGCTGAGAAAGCCAATCCATCCCGAGAATAAGATCAATGTCGGAGATGCCGAGAACAACCGGAGAAGCCAGAAAGCGGTAATCACCCATGTAAATAGATACATTCGGAACAACTGAGTTGGAAGTCATTTGCAATCCTGGAGAAATAATCTTTAAAGGTCTGGGAATTCTCTCCGAAACCAATTCATGCTTAGCAACAAATGGTCTTGAAATGAAAGAAAGCGATGCACCCGAATCAAACAATACTTTAACAGGTATAGAGTTAGCTGGAAGATTACCAAGTATCACATCTGAAAAATTCTCTGGTTGAGCTGCATTCATCAGATTCACTCTTGCAACCTTGGGATTGTGCTTGACAATAGCAGTGCTGACAGGTGGAGGAGGTGGAAGGCGCCTTGGGTTGCGGCACTTGTTAGCATAATGACCCTTCTGGCCACACTTGTTGCAAATCACTTCTGAGAGAGGACGGTGATAAGGAGCACTTGACTTTGAAGCTTGAAAGTGATTCTTTGACTGATTGCTTGGGTTGGGTGGGTGGGAGAAAGCACGGCCACCAGAATTCTTGTTGTTGTTGTTGGGAGGTCGGATCACTTGAGGAGGTGGAAGCCAAAACTTCTGTTGCTTTGCGACCACTTGGGAAGAAGAGGAGGAGTGAACGGCATCTCTGATCCTCTTTTTGGAAGCTTCCATCTTTAGCTGGGCCGCCTCTTGCTGAAGTGCCATGTTATAGAATTGATCAAACTCATCAGGCTCGAACAGGGTGAGAGCTAGTTGGAGTTCATCCTTCAGACCACCACATAACTGATAGATCTTGCTCTTGGCATCTGGGATGTCTTTCTTCGCATAGCGGGCAAGGTTCTGGAACTTGACATTATATTGGTAGACAGTCATTGAGCCTTGCTTCAGGTTGCGGAATTACTTATGCATACCCTCGATGACACTTGTTGGAATGTGGTGAGCACGAAAGTCCTTGCAGAAGTTATCCCAGGAGATTTCACGCCCTTCTCTGGAGTCTTTGTACTGCTGCCACCAATCAGCTGCTTGGTCCTTGAGTTGGAAGGCGGCAAACTTCACATAGTCCTCAGGCCTTACGTTACTGCACTCGGAATGCTTCTTGATATCTGTTATCCAGTCTTCAGCATCTAGAGGGTCCACATAGTAACTGAATGCCTTCGGTTGGTTTGCCAGAAACTGGTTAAGCGTAGCAAAGTGAGGTTGGTTGAACAAATTGCCTTGGCCTTGGTTCCCATGAGCACTCTGATTTGCTTGATTTGCTTGAATGTTCTGCATCATTTGCAAATGCATCTGGGTGTTCTGGTTCTTCGCTTGCATAATTGCTCTCCAGGCCTAAGACAGAGGAGGAGGGGAAGGAGGACGATCAGGAACCTCTTCACCCTCTAGGTTAGCGTTGGGAATCCTTTTAGGAGCCATCCTGAATGAGATGACAACTATTAGCCATTGATTGAGAAAATATATAAGCTGAATCAACGGCTAGAAATTGCAACATAAGTCTTCACAAGAATCATTCGAACAAAATGAATGAATGTAATCCACAGTTTAATGGTAACAACAATCTTCTTGAGAAGCCACTTGGGAGAACAAAAGGTAAATAAAAACAACAAGGAGCAGATAGAACAAATACAAGATAGAAGCTTCGTTCGACATATTCGTGCTGAAAGCTTATGGAACGTGTTATAAAAGGGTTTTGCAATCCCCGGAACAGCATAGCCAAGGACCCTTTAAGATGCAACTCCCAATCGGAACAACGCCCATAAAACTACTTCACTCAATGTAGAACCCCGAACTCCATATCATGCATTCGTTGGAAGAATGCCTACGAACTACTAGATGAACCCACCTATTAATTTCCGAAAGTTTCCAGTTATGCAATCAGGTGTTGGGGATACATGTGAAGCATCGCGCACTCAACTCTAATCCTACATCCAGCTGTATCCATCCTTCAACACATAACCAGTTATTTCCGGAAACGGTCTACCTCGGACCTTCGAAACTCATCTACTATACAAGCTATGCCAATACTCCCGAACTACCTCCCCAGTACTGGGTGATGTTGGGGTTATCTTGCCACTAACCACATAGGAGAGTTTTCGATGTCGGCCGTCTTAAGTATTCCAGAACTGCTGCGATATATTTGTGACGACAACACCTCGGAGCTCAATCCCCGGGACACTGCCACAACCCCTAAATGACAGGAGGCATCGAGAACAATGTTCTCGTCACAAAGACATCGGAACAATCCAAACAATACCCGCGTGATCCAAATTTTTTTGGTGAATTTTGAGAGTAGAAGAGACAAGAGTAATCGTCAGGAGTCCTCACCAGAGTGAAAAGAGATGAGGAGCAAAAGAAATCCAACTCTCCGATATATATATAGGACTCAAAACATTTTCAGTGTGTGCCTAGACTCGACCGTCAATGATTCGATCAATCAGTGGGGGCTTCTAGGTCGGAGAAGGCTCTGAATACCAACTTGTAATGCCCAGGATGGGACTATACCTCCTCAAACGTACATATCTCATGATCTTTCCGGCGATCACAACCCTGACCACACATGGTCTCAATCATCCCGGTGGCTCTCCCACCATCTTTAATAGTACAAAGTTCACAACTTAGTGAGCAAAATTTTATTTAAATGTTGACCCATGGTGTGACCTACTTTCGAGTGTGTCCGTGACCGTGGACTCGGCTATCGATAGACTAATTACACTCTGCAGAGGTAGTGCACGGTACCCACACCACGGAACCCATTGTAATGCCCAGAATGGGACTATACCTCCTACGTGTCGAGGCACGACTTAAAGGTATAAGCCCATTCTGGAATGATCTCAAGTTCGGTATCTTTGCACGACTCATGTAAAAATAGGGATGAAATTGCAAAAGGATAGTTGGCTTACACTCGCCACGTCACACAATACATTACATAATCAAATCATCATCCAATAACATCACAACCCGACTATAGGAGAAGATCCAAATGAAAGATACCAAATACATAAAGCCACAGGTCCGAATCGCCCCTAGTAGAAACCACTACTGATCATCGGGATAGTGCACATAGTATCGACTACGTTCTTCATCGTACTCCCAGTACAGCTCCGTGCCGTCACCTGAGTAGTTCACCATAGTATCTGCATCTGGTGTGGTGTAGTATCTGTGAGCCACGGAGGACTCAGCAATCCCGTTCCCGGGTAGCAAAACTATCTAAGCCTTGGGTGTGGAACAAGGCTGAAGAAAGATAAAAGGTTGCAGCTGCACAAGCACTAGCTTACGTGTTAAGAGCGAGAAGAGAAATGCCACGAGCGACAAAGTGATCACGAAGTGATCCTATCTAAGCACGTCAAACATAACCCCACCGTGTTCACTTCCCGAACCCCTTTCGGAAAATGACCGTCACGGTTACTCACGCTGGTAGTGTGTTCTGAACATGGTGTCAAGTTTTCTACAACCGGATATTAACAAATTCCCATCTCCCACATAACCGCGGGCACGGCTTTCGAAAGTTCAAAACCCTGCAGGGGTGTCCCAACTTAGCCCATGAGAAGCTCACGATCTGCGGTGTCGCAACTCCAAGGTGGGAAGGCCCGAGTATTCTCGGATTCCCGTGCTCAAGATATTCCTACATAGGTAAAACTAATCCAGCAAGACCTCCCGGCGTGCCGACACCCTGACAGTAGCCGCACGCATCTAGTCTCATGCCACGACTGGATGAGCACTACGTACAGATACCAAAGACCCCGGCAAGCCAGGTGGCACCGCAAGTGGCTCTAGTTTGGACCAACACTCAAGTCGAGCACTGGCCCAGGGGGGTTGATTAATTAGTCCTCGGGTTAATTACTCCCTCGGCAAGTTTTTAAGTTGTTAGGAAAATGGAGTACCAGAGTCAGGCCTCGCTAGAAGAGTTTTAGCGCTAAGCGGGTTATCGAGGGGGTCCCATAACCCCAACCGTGTTAGGAACGCATAATCAAGGAACATAACACCGGTTTATACGGTTCCTAGGGCGGCATGAGTGGAACAAATCACCAAGCAAGAGGCTTAGCCTTCCACCCATTGCCAAGTATACAGATGATTTAGTTTTAAGAGTTTATATAGTGTGATATCCCCAACAATAGCTTCAACATGAACCAAGAATCTTCAAATCTTCTCCTGCAACTAGCAATGCTATAAGAGGGGCTGAGCGAAGCCTACGTAGCCAAACAAAGATTTTGCTAGGTTGGGTGGTTAGACAGATTCATGGTTACAATAGGAGGCTGACAAACAAACATGGGCATCGAGGCAATAAGCTAAAGAGCGAGACTTCTAGCAATAGGCAAAGATAGTAATGATATGTGGGTCAGGTCATCTTGCCTGTCGAGTCGTCGATGGGATCGTAAGACGGCTCCTCGTACTCAACCTCGGTAGTAACCTCGTTCTCGTTCTCGGTCTCGACTTCCAGCTCTACTCAACACAAGAACACAGTGAGGCACAAGAATCAAACAAGGTGCAATGCACAATCAACATGATGCAAGTATGATGCACTTATGATGCATGGCATGTCTATATATGATGCAATACATGGCCAGGTAGGAAGCACAGAGAAACAACACAAGAACATGACAATATGCTCAAGCAAGTATGATGCAAGACAAGTCTATTTATGATGCAAAATATGGCAAGGCAGGAAGCACAGAGAAACAACACAAGAACAACAAGTTTAAATGAGGCCGGAATCAACATAAGCAAATCCGGTAAGTCCTCATATGCATAAGTTGAAAACGGTCCAGATATGAACAAACCTTAAGTTAGAGTTGTTAAACAGTAAGTTAACATGCACCATGATGATCTACATGAAATGCTAGTCAAGTTTCATATAAAGTTTGTTTAAAACGGAGCTACGGTCTAGAAGATATGAGCAAAACAAGTTAAGCATTGCAACGGTGCAAGATGCACCTAAACATCAAGCAAACATACTCCAAACATGTAAACAAGATGATATTATGAATCTACATTCAAAATCACACGAGTTTCATGTAGGGCACGCTCAAAACGGAGCAACGGATCAATACATACACTCGAAACAAGAAACAATGCAAAGCTGCGATTAACAGCCACATAGTTACTTTGGAGCAAGCAATATATACTCTACAGCAATCAAACATGGTGACAAGAAGCATGGACATGAAGTAGACATATCCTACAGCAAATAACTCCATTGGAGCAACTCCATAGGAGGCATGGATCAATAGCAATAAGCTACAACATTTTGATCATGACGTTAAAAACCTGACACTAATATTTTATAGCAACTTGGGAGCAAGATTTAAATAATCTACAGGAAGCCATATGAGCAAGTGAGGGCATGGATGGATAGACAACAACATATACAGCAAGGAATGATCAATGGCCACCCCAAAACTAACATGGATTTGCGTAGGGCAGCAAGCAAACATAGCATCAGGATATGACAGATTCCAGACTCAGCCAAAATTTCACTAAGTGTTAAAACAGTTAAGTTGGCATGGCATGTTTGCAAGCATGTTTAAGTCACCTCAAGGCATATTATGGAAAATGGTTAGCACCACAGCAAAGACCACATGATGGAGATTCTAAAACATAGTGGCATGTGACAAGGGGACAAGCACATCAATAGCAACGAGCTCTTCAAATCAGCATCTCATAACATGTTACAAAACTTAACAGCCACATGCACTTTTCAAACAGAGATTAACATGGCAATCTGAACCCTAACATGCATGCTACAACAACCAACATGTAGAGCATCTCATGATGAACATTTTGACATCTCATTTGTTTCATTTGGATAAACATGCAACAAGTTATCACATCTCAAACATGGCATGAAAATAACAAGTAGCAGCAGTTTATATCAAGTAGCACTCTTGTCACGAAGATTAAGATATCTAGATGGACTCAAACAAGCATGCCACAATGGAACAAAACGTAGAGCACATCACCACAGTCATTTTGACATATCATATGCATAATTTGGACATACACACAAAAAGATACAACCACCACAATAAGCCATCAAACAACAAAATTCAAAAAGGACTTAGCAAAAAAAAAACAGGGGGGGAATCACCTCGCGGATCGGGTCTAAACCGCGGATCGGGCGCGGAGCGGGTCGTGGGCGAAGCGGGTGCGGGTCGGGCCCGATAGGGTTTCGGCAGCTGGGGCGGCAGATCGGGATCGGCGCGCAGGGCGGCGACCTCGGCTCCGGTGAGGCGCTCGAGGTGGCTGGCGGGAAGCCCGGCGGGGGCGCCGGCGGCGAGGGCCCGGCGCGACGGCTGGCCGCGGCGGAGGAGGTAGATGCCGGCGGATCGGCGACGGGGGCACGGCCCGGCGGCGGTGATGCGGGAATCGGCGGCGCGGGACGCGAGCTCGCCGACGGCTGGGATCCGGCGCGGAGGAGGCGGCGGGGACGGAGGGGTGCGGCGCGGGAGGCGCCCGGCCCGGATGGCAGCGGCAGCGGGCCCGCGTCGGGCCTTCGGGCCGGCGCTGTGGGAACGGCGGCGGGGACACGTGACATGAGCTGGTTGGTTTGGCGCGTTCGGACGGACGTGTCCGGCGGCGGCGATTGCGGTGGAACTAGGGTTTTGGGAGAAAAATGGACATGGGGGGACGTTTTTATAGGCACAAGGAGCTAGGAGACTCCAAATGGGGAGCGGTTTTCGGCCACGCGATCACAATTCGACGACCGAGATGATGGGAAGGGTTGTGCTGGGTTAGTGAGCTGTTGTGGAGGGGGTGTTGGGCCTCAAAGAAGAGGTTCTTTTAGCCCACTAGGTTAACCGTTGGAGTACCAAACGAACTCCAAACGCGACGAAACTTGACAGGCAGCCTACACGTACCAAAACAACATCGCACGACAAGTCTCACGCCACTCCGGAAACGTTACACGGCCACACATGAAAGAAGGACTCGGGGATGCCACGGGCACGTGTGAGAGCGTCGGATCTCGAAATGGACAACGGGAAGAGACGAGTGGGACCGGATGCAAGTGACAACACAAATGCAATGCAATGCACATGACAACATGACATGGATGAAATGCACACACGCACACGACAAAACGACGAAAACCCGAAATGAAGAAGAACCCAGAAAGGAAATGATGAAGCCAAAGTTTATATATTGCCATATTGGGAAAGTGTTACATCTGGGGCATTACACCCATGGCCTCGCTCTCCCATTCGGGTGGACCAACGGCGTTCCGACGAAACCCTTCCATTGCCATGACACTTTCTCGGCCCCTTCGACTCATTTCCCATCAGAGAAGTCCTGGGTGGCCCCGTGCTTACCAAAGGCACAACGACCACCGTCGTGGCCAAACATAAACTGTCCCAACAACGGGCACACAAGTTTATGTCTGCTTACCGGGCCAGGGTACCGCACGCCCATAACCTTCCCTACTTGGAGGTACCGACCAGAGGCATGACAACGGAACGAATAAAGACCTTCCCATAAAGGCAAATATGGATGCACTTGGAAAAACTGGATTCAGTGGCACCATGACCCGGTCAACAAATTATTCAAGTTGAGTTATTAGCAGGTTCAACTTTTTAAAAAAAACCAGTGTCATAAAATGCCATGCAAATGCAACACACCAATATGCATTACCGTAAAGACTGGATCAGCTCTATCATACTAAGTGTAAACATCACAACTTCCAATATTCTTCTGGTTAGGATTTACTTTCAATTAAAAACATAATATATTCTAGCAAAATTTTACCATAGTTCTTATGCAAGAAAATGACTTCACATAAATATTTATATCCATAACCATATTAATTCTTCATAACCCAAGCTTTCTTCTAGTTACATTAACAACTTAATCAACTTTCAACTTTCTGTAAAATAAATATAACAACTAAATACAGCAACCAACAGAATACAAATAACAAAAATAATTCATGTGCATGGATTAAATCATTTATTCAACTTAGAAAATCACAAATATTGAAATGGTACCATGAAAATGTTGATGTGGCTTGCCTTAGTGCAAATGAGGTACACAAGCCTCCTGGTGATCCTCAAGACAAACTTCACCTTCTGAAAGGATTTAAAAGCACAAAAACAAAATATCAAGAACCATTCAAAAATTCACCAGAAAATCTACACAACACAGCAAAGTCTCATTTTTGGTGTGCTGCAAGATTTCTTTACAAATAACACAATGCAAAAAGAATCAATTCATTTGGACTTATGGTTAAAAAGTTATTGTAGTTTGAAGTTCTTTGGAATATATATAAATTTGAAATTTAAATAAACAGACTGAGAAGGGGTGACGTCGAAGGCGTAAAAGACCCAGGGCCCCACCACTCGTTCCACTTTGCGCGAGTACAGAGTGGCTGACTAGCGGGCCCCGCTAGTCAGGTGAGGGGGAGAGGGATAGAGGAACAGAGGCAGCCGCGGCTTCGCCGGAGAGCACGCCGGCGACGCGAGCTTCTTGGCCAAGATGAGAGGGATAGATCTACAGAGGGGATCGAGGCGCACCTGCCCATACCCGTAGCGTAGCTAGGGGTGGTCGGACGGCGTCGGAAACGGCCTCGCAAGCGGAGGCAGAACGGGGTGGTCGCCGGAGTTGAGGACAACGACGAGCAACGGCGACTCCAGAGGCTCCAACTAGGTGGAACAACACCACCAGAGAGTGGCGGAGGCTCTGGAAGAGTTGCCCTGGCCTGAGAGGGGTTGGAGCTACTGCGACGACCCGAGGGGATCGCCAGCAAGCTCAAGCTCGGGAACGGCAGCCTACGGCCTACCCGGCCGGGCTACGAGTTTCTACGCAGTTGTGTGGAGTGTGGGAGTGGAGCGGCATGCCTGAGAAGGCTGGAAGGGGTTCTATTTATAGGCGAGCCAAGAGGGGGATCGGGCTCCGCCGACGACACCTAGACACTGCGCCCGATGACAAACGACGTTAGTGAGAGGGGGAAAAGGCGGCGGGGTTCACGCGCGGGCTGTGGACAAACGGAGACGAGCACAGGATCACTGGGATGGCGACGAGCACAGTGCGCACCACATTGGTGCCTTGGCTGGACCGCGCCCGTGCTCACTGCGGTGAGCTCAGGCGTTGGCGAGTGCCAGGAGGAGCTGTAGAAGTTGAGATGAAGATGGTGGCGCGGTTTGGCAAGCTCCGGCAGGCGTGGAAGCGAGCAAACGCAAAATAGAGCGCTCGGCGGTACTCAGAGCGCGTCGACTAGCACCATGGCATGGTGCACACACGTGGTCACCACGTGAACTCTGCCTACTGGCCGACTTGGGGCAAAAGATCATATCTGGCGTCTTGTTCATGGTAAATTTGATTGTTACCCTGGTTTAGTTTGGATCCAGACGCAGTAGAAAGGATTTCACACGGCTGGTAAGTTTCTGGATAGAAACTTTGAGAGCTTACTGAGGTAAAATGGCTGGGAGTTGGATGCTAGCCCTAAGTTACTAAGGTAAAGATGCACAAGGAGTTTCAGATACAATGGAGAAAGTAAAATGGTAGTTGTTGTAGAAACTACCATTTTTGTCCAGAACTGAAAAGAATTTCAGTAGCAAAAATATTCCAAAAAGTGGTGCAATATTTTTGCTCAGGAAGGTGTCCTAGGTTTCAAAGAATATTTGTGAATTTCCTCAGATTTTTGTGGGCAAGAAAAATTGGGGTTGCTTTGGAGCACAATGAGCTTAACTAGGGTTTTGGAGGGAAAAATGAATATTTTTCAATAAAGAAAAATATTCCAATAGGGTGAAGGGGAAAAGATGATTTGAGATGGAGATGAGGCACTTGGGTGAAAGCCAAGGATACCCAAGTGTTTAAGTCCATATGAAAAGATTAAAAAATCCCAAGGTTCAAATTAAATCAAAATGAAAACTCATGCAAATAAAAGAGGGAAAAATCAGGGTGTCACAAACCTCCCCCACTTAGAATGAATCTCGTCCTCGAGATTCGGTTGCTTGGGAAAACCATTCTGGATAATATGTCCTTAGGAATTCTCCCCGGTCCTAGGTTGATTCTGACTCGGTGTGATGCTCCCACAGGACCTTATAAAACTTCCTTACTTTACTGCGAGTGACACTTTCCATCTGATCCACATTTTTGAACGGTCTCTCTTCGTACGTTAAATCCTTTGCCAACTCTATGTCGGTCATGGCAGTCCTTTTCTCAGGCGGCGATATGCATCGCCTCAATTGTGAGACATGAAACACGTTGTGCACATCGGACAATTCCAGGGGTAATTCCAACTAATAAGCAACATTGCCCACTCGAGAAATAACTGGGAATGGGCCAATAAACCTAGGTGCTAACTTTCCGCGAGTCTGGAATCTCTTGACTCCTTTTATAGGAGTGACTCGGAGGTACACGTGTTCTCCGGGCTCAAAACTGATCTGTCGGTGTTTTGCATCATAATAACTCTTCTATCATGATTTGGCGGTTGCAATCTATCTCTGATCTCCTTAACTTGTTTCTCAGCTTCCATCATAAGGTCTGTCCCGAAGATATGGCTATCCCCAGTCTGAGACCAATTTAAAGGCGTGTGGCACTTACGGCCATACAAAGCTTTGTACGGTGACATCTTTAGACTGGTTTGGAAACTGTTGTTGTAAGAGAACTCGGCATAAAGCAGACAATCTTCCCACTTAGATCCTTGGGCCAAGACGCAAGCTCGCAGCATATCTTCAAGTATTTGGTTTACCCGCTCTATCTGTCCATCGGTCTGAGGATGATAAGCGGTACTATATTTCAGCGCTGACCCCAGGGCTTGATGGAGACGTGACCAAAAAGCGGAGGTAAAGAGTGAACCTCGGTCGGAAGTGATGGTTCGAGGTACTCCATGCAGACTGACTATTCTGGACACATACAACTATGCAAGTTGGTCTGCTCGATATGTGGTCTTGACCGGGATAAAGTGAGCTACCTTGGTTATGGTGTCCACTATGACCCATATTGCATCATTGCCTCGCTCAGTTTTGGGCGGTCCAGTGATGAAATCCATACAGATGTCATCCCATTTCCATTGTGAAACTGGCAGCGGTTGAAGAAGTCCGGCTGGCTTCTGATGTTCTGCCTTCACCTTGTTGCATATGTCACAACAAGCCACAAAATAGGCAATTTCTTTCTTCATTCCATCCCACCAGAATATTTGACGAAGGTCTTCATACATTTTTGTACCTCTAGGGTGAATAGAGTATGAGGATTCGTGTGCTTTTGACAAGATTTTCTGTTTCAAGTCCGACTGATTGGGTACACAAATCCTTCCACGGAATCGGAGAGTCCCAACGTGATCTTTTGAGAAATCAGAGGTACGTCTTGCCACCATATTCTTGGTGTGCCTTTGCAGGACAGGGTCGTTTGGCTCGGCCTTGCGAATTTCTTCCTCAAGTGTGGGGGTAAATTCCGAAATATTAGTGAGACCAGCCTCAACTATGTTCAGATTGAGTTGAGCAATCTCCTCTTGAAGTTTAGGGGGAAAGGATTTTAATATGACATTTAGGCTGACGGGCTTTCGACTGAGTGCGTCAGCCACCACGTTGGCTTTACCCGGGTGGTAATTTATTCGAAGATCATAATCCTTAACTAGCTCAAGCCACCTTCGCTGAAGGAGATTTATATCCGGCTGAGTAAATATATAATTGAGACTTTTGTGATTAGTAAAAATTTGGCACGTCTTCCCGATGAGGTAATGCCTCCATATTTTGAGAGCATGAACCACCGCGGCCAATTCCACATCATGAGTAGGGTAATTTCCCTCGTGCGGTCGTAGCTGTCGTGATGCATATGTTACTACCTTGCCGTCTTGCATAAGTACGCAACAAAGTCCTTGTCTGGATGCGTCACAGTATACATAAAACTGCGATAGATGTCTGGAAGAGTTAATACGGGTGCGGTCGTCAGCCGTATTTTTAGCTCACTGAAACTTTTCTCACAATCTTTAGTCCATTCAAACTTCTTGTCCTTTTTGAGCAGCTCTGTCATGGGTTTAGAAATCTTGGAGAACCCTTTAATGAAATGACGATAATATCCAGCCAGTCCAAGGAAACTCCGGATCTGTGATACCGTTGTTGGTGGCAACCAATTGAGCACATCTTTTACTTTGCTTGGGTCTACGGCTATACCCTCGGTGGAGAGTACATGTCCAAGAAATCCAACTTGTTTGAGCCAAAACTCACACTTACTGAATTTGATGTAAAGCTTATGGTCGCGGAGTCGTTGTAACACTGCTCGGAGGTTTTCTTTGTGATCCCCTTCGCTTTTTGAGTATATAAGTATGTCATCGATAAATACTACCACAAACTTATCGAGGAAGTCCATGAATACTTTGTTCATCATGTGCATGAAGAACGCAGGGGCATTGGTGAGACGGAAGGACATAACTTTATATTAAATAAAGACCGTATCGAGTGGTGAATGCGGTCTTAGGAATATCTTCCTTTTTAATATTGAGCTGATGGTACCCTGTCCGTAGGTCAATCTTGGAGAATACCTTGGCCCCACTGAGCTGATCAAACAAGTCATCAATTCTTGGCAGCGGATATTTATTTTTGATGGTGACATCATTCAGCTGACGGTAATCCACACACATGCAGAGGCTGCCATCCTTCTTGCTGACGAAGAGAGCAGGTGATCCCCATGGTGAGGAGCTGGGACGGATATATCCTTTCTGGAGCATTTCATCAAGCTACTTCATTAATTCCACTAATTCTGATGAGGGCATCCGGTAATATTTCTTGTATAACGGTGCGGTTCCGGGTACAAGATCTATTACAAACTCAACCTCTCGATCTGGCGGCATACCTGGCGGTTCTTCTGGAAATACATCTGGAAATTCACTGACCACGGGAATTAATTCCAATTCTGCCATAGCGGTGAATATTATTCCCTTCTTGGGTATGCTTCTGCGAGAGTAGAAATTTGTAGTCTGCCCCTTCTGACTGGTCAGAGTGACTTCTCGGGTTGCACAATTTAGGCATACTTGATATTGGGTCAACCAATTCATGCCCAAAATAATGTCCAACTGTAACGACTCGATGAGTATCAAGGAAGTTGGAAAGCTTATTCCGTTGATATTGATTTCTAAATCACGGTAGACCGGGTTCCTCTTGCTTAAAGATCCTAGGGTTTGTACCAGCATATTTTTGCCCAAAAGCGAGCAAGGAAATTTGTTTTGGGCAACAAAACTCCGAGAAATAAAAGAGTGGGAAGCCCCTGAGTCAAATAAAATTATTGCAGGTATGCTATTAACAGAAAACATACCAATGACTACTTCAGGGTTTTCTTGGGCTTCATCCGCGGAGTGGTGATGGACGTGCCCGGCGATGTTTTGCTGGTTCAGGTATGACCCCATAAAGTTGACTTGTGGCCTGAATGAGGCGTTCTCCTTGCTGTTCTTGGGGCACTGTCTGGCATAATGTCCGTTTTGCCCACAACTGAAACAAGAATTGTTGCGCTGACGCTCCTCGTGTACTGGGTTGGTCACGACATTCTTGACTTGAGTAGTGGTCTTGTTAACATTCTGTTGCCAATTGGGCTTGTATTCTACCTGAGTCTGCTGCCAGGTTCAAGCCTTCTGCACTGGTTGCCCTTATTTCCTTGGTTCAAACTTACGCTTGTGCTCGTTGTTAGCAGGCCTGTTGTCTAGCACGAGCTTGTGTTCTCTTTCCGCAATGAAAGCTTTGTTCACCAAAGTTTGGAAGTCTAGAAAATCGAGCATGCTGAGGGTGCATCGGAGTTGCGAGTTTAATCCTCCAAGAAATCTGTCAATCTTTCTTTCTTAAGTGGCCAAGTCATAAAGGGAGTAACGGGCCAGATGATTGAATTTATGCAAATATTCACCCACAGACAGATTTCCTTGGGTGAGTACAAGAAATTCACGCTGCTTGGTCTTCATAATTCCAGTAGGGATATGATATTTTCGGAACTGATCCTTGAATTTTGACCAGGTGAGTTCTTCATCAGCAGGCCACATGGCTTTTGCATTTTCCCACCATATGGCAGCAACGCCTTCAAGATAGTGAGTTGCATATGGAACTTTGTCCTCTTCTGCAGTACGGGCAATCTCAAGCTTCCTTTCAATGGTCTGCAACCAATCGTCGGCATCCAAAGGGTCAACAACCTGACTAAAACTGGGAGGCTGAGTTCTCTAAAAATCTGATAGCTTGGAGTGATGACCGTTCTGATTTCCATTCTGACCAACCATAGCTTGGACACTTTTCAATATCTCAAGCAGATCATTACTTCTCCTTTCCTCAAACATACGCAGAATTTGCTCGGTGGTAGGCGGATTTGGCGGTGGAGGCGGTGGTATGTACGGCTCGGGAGAGTGTCCTTCCTGTCGGGCGGAGCGACAAACAGGAACATCCTCGTGAGAGCTGCTACTGTTGCCTCCCCGCGTCATCCTATTATGGATTTTTCCCAAGACAATGCAACCGAGATGAGAAACATTCAAAAGGAATATTGGGGAAAAGCTAGCAACAAATCCCAAGAGAAAACAAAATTACGAAGAAAAGACAGCGGATAGAAGAAATACAGTTCCAGCATAATTATACATGGACCCTTACATGAAAAGTAATTAACATGCCTAGTTCCACCACACTCATACATGAAATGAAACATCATGACTCGTACAGCTACATCCATACATCATCCCGACAACTGCGAATACTCTGGAGATCTACTGCTCGGCGGGTGCTGCGGGGTCCTCTCCTGAAGCGGACTTGGATCCTGAACTGATGAGGTTAACTGAAACCTCTGGGTTAAAGGTAACACGACGACACTGCCTCAGAGGCTCTCCTTTCGGGGCAGGAGTAGGGTGGATCATAGGAGCTACAAGAGTAGTGAGAAGCGAAACCCACTCAGCAGGAGCACTGAGAGGATTTATGGTCGAGGCGCCCGAGCTACCCGGAGGAGTAACCGGTGAAATAGGGGAACCAAAACTGGCGGGGACGTAAGGGGTAAATCCCATGGATGCGGGAATGGTGACAGACCTAGTAGCGGCTAAAGCAATACGAGTGTTAGTCAACTCGCGAGCCAGCTCGTGGATCAGGAGATAGCTAGCAGTAATATAACGGGAAAGGTGGCTAGCAACACTATCAGACTCCGGATCAATATCAGGGAAACGAACACGACCATTGTCATGCAGAGAAGGATAGTACTGGAAACCTGGGTGGTCCTACATGCGGACCTCGCTGTGATGGAGTTCAACGAAGATCTCGAATGCAGCAAATTGGACGGCCCGCGAAGCAGTAGAAGCGTAACCGCTCTAAGAGGTACGAGTGTAAGTGCTGGAGTCGGAACTGGTGCGCAGAGTCACCGCTGCCTGATACTCGTATACTGAGCTTGCTAGACGCTCCTGGTACACACGATAAACTGGGTCGTCTCCGAGAGGGTACAGCCTACGCCACACGTTACGAAGGAGGTGTGGTGACGTGTACGACATTACATGTAACTAGTACGGATAAGGCACTGGAGCCATCTACACTCACAACCATCATTAGGTTAGCATAAAAATAAGGCAAGTATATGCAAACCAACAACTGATACGTCCAAAACGTATCTATAATTTCTGCTTGCTCCATGCTTTTTTTGTGTGATATTGCTATGATATTGATGCACTTCCATACACTTTTGATCATATTTGGACTAACCTATTAACTAAGTGCACCACAGTGCCAGTTCCTGTTTTCTGCTGTTTTTCTATTTCAGGTTTCCCCCATATTAAAAGTGCTCCAAAAATTCCAGGAAAAATATAGGAAAAATCAGCGTACAGGAAGCTTCGCGAAGAACCAAAGATGGGCCAGAGGGGAGCCAGGGAAGGCCCAGGCGGCCACCTGGCGCGGCCCCACCCCTGGCCGCGCCAGGGGGGCGCCTGGGGCCCCTTCTCCGCCTCTGGCTGCCCCCCTTCGCCTATATATCCCTCTCGTCCCGAAACCCTCGAGGACAGAACCCTTTTTCGCGATCTCGCCTCTGTTCCGCCGCCGCAGCGCTTCCAAGATCGGGAGCATCAGGAGAACTATTACCGGCACCCTGCCGGAGGGGAGAACCACCACCGGGAGCTTCTCCACCACCATGGACGCTTCCCGGATGAGTCGTGAGTAGTCCACCTTGGACCATGGGTCCATGATCAGTAGCTATGTGATGTTCTCCTCCCCTCTTTGTTCTTCATGGTTTAGACCTCGTGAGCTATCCTACATGATCGAGGCACATATGTAATCTTTCTGCTGTTGCTTTGCTGAGTTTGCTGGGATCTGATGGATTATGAGACTATGTTCAGATTGTGTCTGAGTAATATATTTGATTCACCTCTTTTATATCTTTGTTCTTGAGTAATTCTTGCATGTTCTCCGTTGCTGTTTATTGCTTTGGCCAAGTAGTAGGTAGTAACTCCAAGAGGGAGCGTTATGCTTGATTGTGGGTTCATGCCCCCTGATGACTAGCTTGAGTGACAGAAACATGAGTCTAGGGGATGTGTTGTTGCCACAAGGGAGAAAACAACGGTGCTTGTACTTGCGGGTGCAAGGATTGTTTACTTTACGCAAAGTTATTTTAATGCAGTTGTCTGTTGCTTTGAGTTTACACTTTGGGTGGGATTCGCAACTTAATACCAGCGAGATGTTCTGGATAGATATCTCAAGGTGGATGATTAGTAGTAGATGCAGATGGATTTCGGTCTACTTGCCTTGGCGTACCGCCCATGCTTTTGAGCCTCTACCTTTCTTTGCAGCATAGTTAGCATTGGTTTGCGCACATAATCCTGTCAATTGCCAGCTGTAATTTGTTTACCTCGCTTTGCTGTTTTATCGTCTTTTGGGAGAGAGACATCACTAGTGAACATCATGGGACCCCGGTCCATATTACCACCGCTGATCACACCTTCTATTTACTTCCTGTTTTTATTTCCTAGTTGCAGTCATAGCTATCATTATTATCTCTTGTGTTTGATCCTTTGTAAACAACAAGGCCGGAGGGATTGACAACCTCTCTGTACTCGTTGGGAGCAAAGTTATCTGTATCTGTGTGCAGGTCCCGTCAACCGCTAAGTTTCTGGCGCCGTTGACACCTACTTGTCGACCCTCGGAGTCTCACGGGATTCGATCCTTGGTATCTTTGCCAAGGGAAATTTGCCGCTACGCTACATCTCAACCTTCCACTTGGGGTAACCAACGAGGGGCGAGAAGCCATCAAGCAAGTTTCTGGCGCCATTGCCGGGGACTCCACTCTTCAAGATAGGGGAGTTGCACGCTATCTTTTATCTATGCTTTTTAGTCTTGTTAGTTTACCTTGCAGTTTTTGTTTTAGTGTCCTTTACCAAAAATCACAAAAATAGTTATCTTGCTTGCTGCTGCTATGGGTTCCACCGAGAACACCAAGTTGTGTGACTTCACTAGTCATAACAACAGTGACTTTATCTGCACGCCTATTGCTACACCTGCCACTTCAGCACCTTCTTATGAGATTAAACCTGCTTTGCTGAACCTAGTTATGAAAGATCAATTCTCCGGTGCTGGAGATGATGCTGCTGTGCACTTAAATAATTTTGTTGAGCTCTGTGATATGTACGAAGAAGTAGATGGTGATATTGTTAAGCTTAACCTTTTTCATTTCTCATTGAGAGGAGGAGCTAAAATCTGGTTTCAATCCTTACCTAGGAATAGTATAGATTCTTGGGACAAGTGCAAGGATGCCTTTATTGGGAAGTACTATCCCCCTGCTAAAATTATCCAATTAAGGAGTAACATAATGAATTTTAAACAATTGGATAATGAACACGTTGCCCAAGCTTGGGAACGCATGAAATCTCTTGTCAAGAACTGCCCTACTCATGGTTTGACTACTTGGATGGTTATCCAAACTTTTTATGCAGGCTTGAACTTTACCTCGCGGAACTTGTTAGATTCGGCCGCGGGAGGAACCTTTATGTCAACTACACTTGGTGCTGCGACGAAACTTCTCGACGAGATGATGACCAATTATTCCCAATGGCACACCGAACGTGCTCCAACAGGTAGGAAGGTAAACTCTGTCGAGGATATTTCCTCCCTAAATGAAAAAGTTGACTTGATCATGTCTCTACTTTCCAAGCAATCTTCTATTGATCCTCATGATGTTCCTTTAAATTCTTTGATTGCTCAAGATCAAGTAGATGTGAACTTTATCTCTAGAAACAACTTCAATAACAATGCTTATAGGAGTAATTTTGGTAGCAACCCTAGACCGTTCCCCTCTAATTCCTATGGGAACAACAATACTTATCCTAGCACCAAGAACTCCACTTCTGAACTAGAGATTATACTTAAAGACTTCATCATTACCCAAAAGGCCTTCAATAAGAGTGTAGAAGAAAAACTAGACAAACTAGATAATCTCTCTTTGAAGGTAGACAATTTAGCCCATGAGGTAGAGTTTCTTAAAATTAGAACTTCTCCTCTTGAGGAGAGGAAGACCACTCCTATGAATGCTATTCAAGTGCAAATTAATGAAAACATTAGGATGATGGCTAAACTTAAAGAGAGATGGGCTAGAGAAAAGGAGGAAGAAGATAGAATTAAGAGCCTTCCTACCCACCACACTGTTGCTACTATCCAAGTTGTTGAGGACATCCAAACTCTTAGCACCCAATGCACTCCTAGTCCCATTGGACCTATTAATGGTGATGCTATGACCTCAACCGTAGAACAAGAAACTCCTATGACCATAGAGGCTACCAAACAAGTGAGCCTAAAGGACACCACTACCACTTTACTTGATAGTAGTGACCTTGATTTTGATAATTGCACCCTTTCTGAAGTTATTGGTTTTCTTCACAAGATGTCTAGAGATCCCCACACTAGCACACTTAATCTTGCCTTCACGGAGCATATCACTAATGCTCTTATCAAAGCTAGGGAGGAGAAGCTTAGGGTAGAAGCCTCCATACCTAGAAAGCTAGAAGATAGTTGGGATCCTATGATTAAAATTAAGTTGAATAACTTCTCTTGCTATGCTTTATGTGATGTTGGAGCTAGTACCTCCGTTATGCCCAAAAGAATGTATGATATGTTTGAATTGAAACCTTTTGATCCTTGTTCTTTTGGTCTTCGTCTTCTTGATTCTTCTGTAAAGAAACCTTTGGGGAAGATCGACGATGTTCTTATCATTGTCAATGACAATTATGTTCCCGTTGATTTTACTATTATGGATATTGAATGTGAACCTTCATGTCCAATTATTTTGGGACGTCCTTTTCTTCGCACTGTTGGTGCTATCATTGACATGAAAGAGGGGAATATAAAATTCCAATTCCCTCTCAAGAAAGGGATGGAACACTTCCCTAGAAAGAAGATTAAGTTGCCTTTTGAGTCCGTTACACGGGCTAGCTATTCTCTTACTCTTGATAAAACTTGATCTTCTCTTTTTGCATCATGCCTAGCTTAAAGGCATAAAAGAAAGCGCTTTTGGGAGGCAGCCCACAACGAATTAGGTTTTATTTTGCTTTTGTTGTGTCTTGATGTTTGTTACTATAGTAGCATCATCATTGTATCTTTTCTTTTCAGCTTTGTGCCAAGTTTAGCCTCTGATTGCAAGAAAGTTCAAAAGTTGTGACGTGCTGTCCAGAAAACAGATTCTGTCCATGGACAGAAAAATTCAAATAAAATCACCAGATCATCTTTTTGATCTGAATTTTTTTGACAGCGTGCTCTATACAATTGACTTTCGAGCGTATGTTCTGAGTTTTTTTATTTGAGTTGCAGAAGTGCCACGAAAAAATTATTTACTACCTGCTGGTCTGTTTTTCACAGATTATGTCTTGTTTTGCCTTTTCTTCGTTTTGCAAACCTTGAGCTTGCTTTTTCTTTGCAAAAACCTTTTGGCAATCTTGAGAAACAGTAGCTCTTCGAGATTATCTTTATTTCCAGTAGGGAAAAATTATTTTATTGTGGGTACTAACCTTGCTAATCAGATTATGATGAGTTATGTATGAAGGGAGTTTTCAAGTGTGCGAGGGAAGATGATAAAAGAAGATTCAGGAGGGTCAAACGCTCAAGATTGGGGATGCCCCCGTGCACCCCCAAGAAATATTCAAGAAGACTCAAGCGTCTAAGCTTGGGGATGCCCCCATGCATCCCCTTTTCCATCAACAATTATCAGTTCGTCTTTCGTTCCACTATAATTTTGTCACTTCATGCGTTATGTGCTATGCTTGGAGCGTCTTGCTCTTAGTTTCTTTTTTTAGTTTTCTTTAGCTTTGCTTGCTGTTCATAAAAAGTTAGAACCCAGCTTTCTTTGTGTGGGAGAGAAACACGCTCCACTTCAACCTAGAACACAACATAGGATTTTCATGCTTATCTTTGTTGTTGTGTTCTTTGTCTTTCCATAGCTGCTGTCATGTTTAGCTCTTAGTTTTCATGCTTTTCTTTTTAAAGAGCTTT
The DNA here is from genome assembly GCA_902687465.1 of Secale cereale. Lineage (NCBI taxonomy): Eukaryota > Viridiplantae > Streptophyta > Magnoliopsida > Poales > Poaceae > Secale > Secale cereale. The sequence continues at coordinate 726,647,178 of LR738715.1, forward strand.
TGTTTAGTTGGTTGCTGAACTCTCTTGAGTTTTCATGTTTATCTTGTTAAGAGAGTTTGCCTGTTGCACTGAGTTGTGTGTCTTAACTTAAAGTAGGTAATTGAGGTTGCTATTTAATTTTAGTAGTAACTTGCAATAGTTTTGAGGTATTGCCATGAGTAATGTCTGAACTTTTGGTGTCAAGAGCTTTAGCCTATTAGTGATAGATGTCGTATTTTGGGCAATCCGTGTTTATTTTCGAAAACCTACAAAATAGTTGAGAACTTTAGCTACTAGATGGATCACTAATCTTTGGAGGGATCGAATATTAGAGTACACTCACGTACCATGAGTCGAGGATGCGCAAGGATAACCAAACCCCCATACACTCCTCCTCGGGGTACTTGTCTCTTTGTGAACCTCCTAATTAGATTGAGAGTTACTGATAATAAGTGCATGAGTTCTTCGGACTAATGTGAGTATTCGAAAGTTGACACTTCCACCTAGCCATATTTTTCTAGCCTCTTCGGTACCGTGCATTGCCCTTTCTCACCTCGAGAGTTGGCGCATACTTCGCCGGTGCATCCAAATCCTTGGCTCGATACGCTCTGTCATCATAAGCCTCATTATATCCTTCCTCAAAACAGCCACCATACCTACCTATCAAGGCATTTCCATAGCCTTTCCGAGATACATTGCCATGCAACATCCATCTTCTCATGACTTGATCTTCATGTCATACATGCTTTTTGCTTGATCGATGAGCCGCATGCTAGTTGGGCCTTGCCCTAATCATTGCTACATGAAGCGCTAGTATCATTGCATATCCTGCTACACCGGCAGAGGCATACATTTGCATACATCATGATAGTTTCATTTTCTTTATGTTGAGTACTTTTGTAAAGTGTGAAAGATCTTCTATACTTCTTGTAATACATAGAGTGTTGCCCCTAAAGTGAGGAAAAGATCCCAAAGAGGACAAAATCAAAAGATCCCAAAGAGGACAAATGAGAGTTAAATAGAAAGAGCCATTGAGGCCACAAAAAAATAAAAAAATAGAAAAAAGAGAAAAAGAAATAAAAAGAGAGAAGGGGGCACACTACTATTCCTTTTAAGAGATCCACACTCTTACTCCATCTTATACCTTGTACTCCATAGAGATTATCATTCATGCATATAGCTATGTGGGGACCTTCACACTATAGAACTTGGCTTGTATATTCCAATGATGAGCCTCCTCAAAAGAGCTCTAGGTCTTCTTGAGCGAGCAAGTTGGATGCACCCCCACTAGTTCCATTGGAGAGCTTACCTTAGCTCATATGTCCATCCGTTGCATGGCAATCCCTACTCCTCACATCATATCTATCATTTGGCTTTCTCTCGCCTATGATTGTCCTCATTGATGTGAGCCTTTCACACCTTTTTTGTCTTCCCCCTTCATCATTTTTCTCTCTTTATCATCCTAAGTGTCAACTTTTTTGCTTACGCTCATCCATTGCATGAGTGCTCAAAATATCGAAAGGGAGTGGATCATTTTGACTTGTACCTGGCTAGTGGTCTGAGGATGAGTCAAGATAAGATTCCAAAGAAGACCAAGTGTGAAACTTTAGTAGATTAATTTCTCAACAATACAAAAACTATGTTTTACTCTCTCGTATATCCCTATCCCCTTTCTTGCACGCAAACACCATTTGGAGACATTCGAGTCACGGACAATGAGAGCTCTTGCACCTTTATGTTCTTATGTTGCCTGTTACAATGCTAATATAGACTCTTGCTTGTTATGACTTGAATTGAATTACATGCCTTGATTGCTTTACTTAAAAAGTTCTTATATGGTTGGTAGCATGTCACCACAGAAATTATGCTTGTTATCATTTACCTACTCGAGGACGAGGAGGAATTAAGCTTCGGGATGTTGATACGTCCAAAACGTATCTATAATTTCTGCTTGCTCCATGCTTCTTTTGTGTGATATTGCTATGATATTGATGCACTTCCATACACTTTTGATCATATTTAGACTAACCTATTAACTCAGTGCACCACAGTGCCAGTTCCTGTTTTCTGCTGTTTTTCTATTTCAGGTTTCCCCCATATTAAAAGTGCTCCAAAAATGCCAGGAAAAATATAGGAAAAATCAGCGTACAGGAAGCTTCGCGAAGAACCAAAGATGGGCCAGAGGGGAGCCAGGTGAGGCCCAGGCGGCCACCTGGCGCGGCCCCACCCCTGGCCGCTCCAGGGGGGCGCCTGGGGCCCCTGCTCCGCCTCTGGCTGCCCCCCTTCGCCTATATATCCCTCTCGTCCCGAAACCCTCGAGGACAGAACCCTTTTTCGCGATCTCGCCTTTGTTCCACCGCCGCAGCGCTTCCAAGATCGGGAGCATCAGGAGAACTATTCCCGGCACCCTGCCGGAGGGGAGAACCACCACCGGGAGCTTCTCCACCACCATGGACGCTTCCCGGATGAGTCGTGAGTAGTCCACCTTGGACCATGGGTCCATGATCAGTAGCTATGTGATGTTCTCCTCCCCTCTTTGCTCTTCATGGTTTAGACCTCGTGAGCTGCCCTACATGATCGAGGCACATATGTAATCTTTCTGCTGTTGCTTTGCTGAGTTTGCTGGGATCTGATGGATTATGAGACTATGTTCAGATTGTGTTTGAGTAATATATTTGATTCACCTCTTTTATATCTTTGTTCTTGAGTAATTCTTGCATGTTCTCCGTTGCTGTTTATTGCTTTGGCCAAGTAGTAGGTAGTAACTCCAAGAGGGAGCGTTATGCTTGATTGTGGGTTCATGCCCCCTGATGACTAGCTTGAGTGATAGAAACATGAGTCTAGGGGATGTGTTGTTGCCACAAGGGAGAAAACAACGGTGCTTGTACTTGCGGGTGCAAGGATTGTTTACTTTACGCAAAGTTATTTTAATGCAGTTGTCTGTTGCTTTGAGTTTACACTTTGGGTGGGATTCACAACTTAATACCAGCGAGATGTTCTGGATAGATATCTCAAGGTGGATTATTAGTAGTAGATGCAGATGGATTTCAGTCTACTTGCCTTGGCGTACCGCCCATGCTTTTGAGCCTCTACCTTTCTTTGCAGCATAGTTAGCATTGGTTTGCGCACATAATCCTGTCAATTGCCCAGCTGTAATTTGTTTACCTCGCTTTGCTGTTTTATCGTCTTTTGGGAGAGAGACATCACTAGTGAACATCATGGGACCCCGGTCCATATTACCACCGCTGATCACACCTTCTATTTACCTCCTGTTTTTATTTCCTAGTTGCAGTCATAGCTATCATTATTATCTCTTGTGTTTGATTCTTTGTAAACAACAAGGCCGGAGGGATTGACAACCTCTCTATACTCGTTGGGAGCAAAGTTATCTGTATCTGTGTGCAGGTCCCGTCAACCGCTAAGTTTCTGGCGCCGTTGACACCTACTTGTGGACCCTCGGAGTCTCACGGGATTCGATCCTTGGTATCTTTGCCAAGGGAAATTTGCCGCTACGCTACATCTCAACCTTCCACTTGGGGTAACCAACGAGGGGCGAGAAGCTATCAACAACCAGCTACACAGGCTACCGACACTCAACTTAGACTCGTATCTAGCGTTTAGATAACACGACTTAGTCTAACATGCCCTACAGTCAGCGCAGCTCTGATACCAAGCTTTGTGGCACCCCGGCTCAGAGCGACTGGTTTACCCTGCATTGCCAGCCCAGAGAGCTTGTCTTCTGTCAACACACAACATCTTGGTACAGAAAACAACTGCTTTATTGATACTAGCGGATAAAAGTATTGCATTACAACAGGTAGCGAGGCCAAGCGGCACACACGGTGCGGCTGGACAATATGTACATTATTTAGTGAACATAAAAGGCCTCGGTCATAACTACTACGCGGCAGCGGAACGACTTCGTAGCGGAACTCTATAGCACACGGACACCGATGTGGACACGATCTAGACTCGGACGACATTCCTTTCCAGCGAAACATTCCTGAAATCTGGCCTGACACGCCAGGTCAGTACATTGAATGTACTTGCAAGCTTACAGCAAACATAATCACAATGACAAACAATATCATGATAATCATTCAATTATTAAAATGCAACACCATATGTGAGTATGAATATAACCAACATGCTGTACTCATGCCTTTGTGAAAACAGTCCCTCAGACTGACTTACCAACGATGATCTTTAGTAACTTACCAACTTGTCCATCTCAAACGTACATATCTCGTGATCTTTTCGGCGATCACAACCCTGACCACACTTGGTCTCAATCATCCCGGTGGCTCTCCCACCATCCATAATAGTGCAAAGTTCACAACTTAGTGAGCAAAATTTTATTTAAATGTTGACCCATGGTGTGACCTACTTTCGAGCGTGTCCGTGACCGCGAACTCGAATCTCGATATATTAATTACACTCTGCAGAGGTAGTGCACTATACCCACACCACAGAACCCATGGCCTCGCTCTCCTATTCGGGTGAACCAACGGCGTTCCGACGAAACCCTTCCATTGCCATGACACTCTCTCGGCCACTCCGACTCATTTCCCATTAGAATAGTCCTGGGTGGCCCTGTGCCTACCAAAGGCACAACGACCACCGTCGTGGCCAAACATAAACTATCCCAAACGGGGACTCGGTACCATAATCTCAACAACGGGCACACAAGGTTATGTCTGCTTACCGGGCCAGGGTACCGCACACCCATAACCATCCCTACTTGGAGGTACCGACCAGAGGCATGACAACGGAACGAATAAAGACCTTCCCATCAAGGCAAATGTGGTTGCACTAGGAAAAACTCGATTTAGTGGCACCATGACCCGGTCAACAAATTATTCAAGTTGAGTTATTAGCAGGTTCAACTTAAAAAATACCGGTGTCATAAAATGCCATGCAAATGCAACACACCAATATGCATTACCGTAAAGATTGGATCAGCTCTATCATACTAAGTGTAAGCATCACAACTTCCAATATTCTTCTGGTTAGGATTTACTTTCAATTAAAAACAGAATATATTCTAGCAAAATTTTACCATAGTTCTTATGCAAGAAAATGACTTCACATAAATATTTATATCCATAACCATATTAATTCTTCATTACCCAAGCTTTCTTCTAGTTACATTAACAACTTAATCAACTTTCAACTTTCTGTAAACTAAATATAACAACTAAATACAACAACCAACAGAATACAAATAACAAAAATAATTCATTTGCATAGATTAAATCATTTATTCAACTTAGAAACTCACAAATATTGAAATGGCACCATGAAAATGTTGCTGCGACTTGACTTAGTGCAAATGAGGTTCACAAGCCTCCTGATGATCCTCAAGACAAGCTTCACCTTCTGAAATATATATAAATTTGAAATTTGAAGTTATTGCAGTTTGAAGTTCTCTGGAATATATATATATATATTTGAAATTTAAATAAACAGACTGAGAAGGGGTGACGTCGAAGTTGTAAAACACCTAGGGCGCCACCACTCGTACCGCTTCACGTGAGTACAGAGTGGCTGACTAGCGGGCCCCGCTAGTGAGGTGAGGGGGAGAGGGAGAGAGGAACAGAGGCGGTCGCGGCTTCGCCGGAGCGCACGCCGGCGACGCGAGCTTCTTGGCCAAGATGAGAGAGGTAGATCTATAGAGGGGATTGAGGCGCACCTGCCCGTACCCGTAGCATAGCTAGGGATGGTCGAACGGCGTCGGAAACGGCCTCGCAAGCGGAGGCAGAACGGGGTGGTCGCCGGAGTTGAGGACGACGACGAGCAACGACGACTCCAGAGGCTCCAACTAGGTGGAACAACACCACCAGAGAGTGGTGGAGGCTCTGGAAGAGTTGCCCTGGCCTGAGAGGGGCTGGAGCTACTGCGACGACCCGAGGGGGTCGCCGGCGAGCTCAAGCTCGGGAACGGCAGCCTGCGGCCTGCCCGGCCGGGCTACGAGTTTCTACGCAGTTGTGGGGTGTGTGGGATTGGAGCGGGATGCTTGAGAAGAACACGCATGGTCACCACATGAACTCTGCCTAATGGCCGACTTGGGGCCAAAGATCATGTCTGGCGTGTTGTTCGTGGTAGATTTGATTATTACCCTGGTTTAGTTTGGATCCAGACGCAGTAGAAAGGATTTCACACGGCTGGTAAGTTTCTGGATAGAAACTTTGAGAGCTTACTGAGGTAAAATGGCTGGGAGTTGGAGGCTGGGCTTTGGAGGCTAGCCCTAAGTTACTAAGGTAAAGATGCACAAGGAGTTTCAGATACAATGGAGCAAGTAAAATGGTAGTTGCTGTAGAAACTACCATTTCTGTCCAGAACAGAAAATAATTTCTGTAGCAAAAATATTCCAAAAAGTGGTGCAATATTTTTGCTCAGGAAGGTGTCCTAGGGTTCAAAGAATATTTGTGAATTTCCTCAGATTTTTGTGGGCAAGAAAAATTGGGGTTTCTTTGGAGCACAATGAGCTTAACTAGGGTTTTGGAGGGAAAAATGAATATTTTTCAATAAAGAAAAATATTCCAATAATTATTTTAGGGTGAACCAAAGGGGAAAAGATGATTTGAGATGGAGATGAGGCACTTGGGTGAAAGCCAAGGGTACCCAAGTGCTTAAGTCCATATGAAAAGATTCAAAAATCCCAAGGTTCAAATTAAATCCAAATGAAAACTCAGGCAAATAAAAGAGGGCAAAAATTAGACTGTCACACAACATGATGTTACAGAAACTGGGACTTAAATTATACCTAGTGATCGGGCGGACATTGTCCGGGTCCAGACGGACACTATCGTCGATGGGCGTGCGCGGGCCTACCTGGCAGTGGCACACGGGCGACGGGATCGATCCGGGACGAGTGGGGTGTTTGGTCGGAGGGACTGGGCGATCCGGGACGGCGGCGTCCCGACGCGGGGAGGCGGAGGAAGCCGGCGGCCATGGCACCGGTGCTCCAGCGAGAGGCGGAGGAGAGGTCCGGGCCGACCAGATCTGGGCACGGGGCGCCGGATCCGTTGGACCCCGAGGCCGACAAGGCGCGGGCCAACGACGAGGAATCGTGGTGGCGCGGGAAGGCGAGGCAGGGACGGCGCGAACTCGGCGGTTGGCGGCGCCGGGCCAAGGCGAAGGCCGCTGCGGGCGACGGTGCGCGCCCGGGAGGCTAGCGGTGGCGGCGCCCTTTAGGGCTGCGGGGTGATCGGGAGCCGAGCGACGAAGGGAGGAGCGGGGCAGTGGTTCGGGCCCGCATCGGCCCGGGGCGGGCCGCGGATGAGCCCGTCGGGACGCGGCGGCGGGGACGGCGCGGGTGGACAGGTGGCACGCGGGGAGAGGGCAAGGAGGCTGTAGACGGTGACGGTGGAGGGTTTTGGCAGCGACAAGTGGCGAGGCAGGGGTGGAGGGGCACGGAATTTTAGGAGGAAGGTGGAAGAAGGCCATTTTTGGCAGGGGAGGGTGTTTATATAGGGTAGGGCTAGGTTTAGGGGGGTTTGGGGGGCCTTTGGAGCCCTCCGATTGCGATCCAACGACACCGGAGCGGAGGGGGTCTAGGCAGGCCTAGGTGGGATGTGTGGAGAGGACTCGAACTGTGGGGAGAGGAGAGAGAGAGGCCCGCGGGGGTTTTCGGAGACCGAAAACGTCTGACGAATAAATCGGCAATGGTGCAGCTATACTTCAACAGTTGGGCTATCAAACGGACTCCGAATGCGATGAAACTTGACAGGCGGTCTGTCTACACTATAATAAGACCACACGCCTAGTTTCACCCCATTCCGAGAATGTTTTTCGGTCACTCATAAAATAAATATTCGAAGGTGCCGCGGGCGCGTGCGAGTGTGTCTGGTCTCAGAACGACCAACGGAAAGGAGGGACGGAACCGGAAGGATGCAAGTTTTGAAAACATGATGATGCAATGCACATGATGACAAGGCAAATATGCAACACGCAAGCAGATGACATACCAACGACGATGAATAACTGGCTGACACCTGGCGCATTGGTCTCGGGGTGTCACAACACTGGTGGGCCCCTCTTTTCAGTGGATTGTTTCTGTTGTGGAACTTTAGGGTCCAGTGTGTCATCGATTTTATGTGAGGCTTTGAACCCAGCTTTCTTCTCCTCGGGTAGGTAGGTCAGTTTGAATCCTAGATGACATTTTCAGTTGTTTGGTCTTTTGGATTTTGCAGTTCGATTGATTGAACTATACATATGCCCGAATATGTTGATTCAAAAGAGGCGTGGTTATAAGAGAGTGCCCAGTGATAACATTGGTAGTACTAATCAAAAGGAAATGAAAAACAATGATGTATATGATGCGATTAAGGCCCTTAAGATTCTCTAGATTTTTCTAAAATAAACTACGTCAATGCAATGTGTCGCTAGTGCCACTATATATGTTGTAGATTCTTTTTTACCAAGTGTTACTATATGGGGTGATTTAGATTTATTAATTTCTGAGCTGGAGTGATTTAGATCTTGACATTATTCATTTTATATGGCCATTTGGCTATGTTCACAAGCAGACCATGCAAGACAATGTAGGAGGCCTCATCTCATAGGCTTTCCAATATCTTTTTCTTTTCAATTATGTAAATCATCATGCCCATGTTGCATGACAAATACAAAATCCATTGCATGTAAATTAAATTTATCATATACTCTAATTGATTCCAAATATTTTTGACAACAAAATCCCGTAGCAACGCGCGGGGTATCATCTAGTTATATATATAATTACGATCACGATGAACCTAATGCATAGGATAGAACTTCTGATGAAATTCCAACTTCAATCGATTGTAGTTCCATGATCCAATATCATCGCATAGCCTAAACCATGTCAATGCATCTCCCTTCAAAGATAAAGTGAAGAACTTCTTGTTGATAACATCCTCGGGCATACCTGCAAGCTTAAATATTCCACAAACTTCATCCACATAGATTTGGTGCAAATCGGGATGCAGTGTTCCATCTCCTGTAAAGGGATTAGCTAGCAGTTTCTCTATCATACCCAAAGGAATTTCAAAGCAAACATTTTCAGTAGGTTCAGTATGTTGAGGAGCAACTCTTTGCTCTACTGGTCGGGGTGAAGATACCCCGAACAAGCCCCTCAAAGGATTATGAGCCATAGTAACAAGTGACAGTAAATTTAAGCACACTACATAAATTTTTCCTTACCAAATTCCACTTACCAAAGGCGCTTCACTGGCCGGCAACGGCGCCAGAAAAGAGTCTTGATGACCCACAAGTGTAGGGGATCTATCATAGTCCTTCCGATAAGTAAGAATGTCGGACCCAACGAGGAGCAGAAGGAAATGATAGGCAATTTTCAGTAAGGTATTTTCTGCAAGCACTGAAATTATCGGTAATAGATAGTTTTGTGATAAGGTAATTGGTAACAAGTGACAAATAGTAAAAGTAAATGAGGTGCAGCAAGATGGCCCAATCCTTTTTGTAACAAAGGACAAGCCTAGACAAACTCTTATATGAAGGAAAGCGCTCCCGAGGACACATCGGAATTATCGTCAAGCTAGTTTTCATCACGTTCATATGATTCGCATTCAGTACTTTGATAATTTGGTATGTGGGTGGACCGGTGCTTAGGTGTTGCCCTTACTTGGACAAGCATCCCACTTATGATTAACCACTATTGCAAGCATCCGCAACTAGAAAAGAAGTATTAAGGTAAACCTAACTATAGCATGAAAAAAGTGGATCCAAATCAACCCCTTACGAAGCAACGCATAAACTAGGGATTAAGCTTCTGTCACTCTAGCAACCCATCATCTACTTATTACTTCCCAATGCATTCCTCTAGGCCCAAACAATGGTGAAGTGTCATGTAGTCGACGTTCACATGACACCACTAGAGTAAAGACAACATACATCTCATCAAAATATCGAACGAATACCAATTTCACATGACTACTTATAGCAAGACTTCTCCCATATCCTCAGGAACAAACATAACTACTCACAAAGCATATTCATGTTCATAATCACAGAGGTATTAATATGCATAACGGATCTGAACATATGATCTTCCACCAAGTAAACCAACTAGCATCACCTACAAGGAGTAATCAACACTACTAGCAACCTACAGGTACCAATCTGAGGCTTTGGTACAAAGATTGTATACAAGTGTCGGCGTCTTGGAACCAGGGTACCCAGACTTGCCTGTCTGCGGGCCACGACGCGCTCCTACTACAGCCTGGTATGGCCCAGCTGATCAACCAGCTGCACAAGACCCTCGCGAGGGGGCTAGACCTTGCGAGGAGAACGACACCAAGACCCCCTCAGGAGCGGCCTCGGCTAGGTTGCTCCGGAGGGGCAGAGAATCCAAGGTCGAGCCTGCCTCAGGAGGAGGCAGTGACGCGAGTAGTGACGCACCGCGCCAGCGGGTGCGAGCGCGTGCCAGCGGCGCAGTTGCCGTTTTGGTGCAAAGGAGACAGCGCAGGCGCAGGTTCTTGAGGAGTGGAACAAAGGTTTCCCCTTTGGTGCAACAAGACCGAAGACCGCAAGGACGACAGGGAGGATGTCACCATCGAGTCCACCACCGCATCACCGCCTGATCCCTTTGCAGGCGAAGACCGCTTTTGTCAGGATAGGAACGTCCTTGTGTTCCCGCTCAAAATGGCCGTTGTGGGATCCCTTCCCGCCTAAACATTTCGGGGGAAGAGGACCCTGGCCGCCTATATAAGTAGCTAGGGTCTCCACTATGGAGGCATTCTGATCATATCCAGAGACTCCACCCTCGCACCAAGGAGCAAGAACCCTTGACTCCTCCTGCCCTCCTGAGCTCCCCTCCTGAGCTCAGGAACCACTGTACTCGTTCATACTCAAGCACTCCCAAGGCTAATCCACCAAAGCAGGAAGTAGGATTTTACATCGCAAGATGGCCTGAACCTGGGTAAATTCGTGTGTGCTTTACTTGTCGCTTGCTTGAATCTCTTCACTGGACGAGGGCGAGACGCTAGGTAGACGTGAGTGGGAGAGATCTTCGTTCACGCCCCTGTGTTCGAACTTCTTGGGTTTGCGGAGCCCGTAATCCAACATTTGGCGTGCCAGGTAGGGGGCTTGTCGAAATCTCGCCTCTCCGACGACCTCATCCCGCTCTCATTGGTCGACCTCGCTTCGCCGCCATGGTGGACACACGCTGGGCACGTGCTGCCCGCCGCGCCGCCAACGTCGCTCAGACGGTGCCCGCGGGCAATGGTGCACCGCTCCGCCCCAACTCGCTGCTCGTCAACGCCGCCACCGACCCGACCGTCCACGAGCAGCAGGACTCGTCGCTGTCGTTGTCCGTGCGGCACGATGGCCGCATGGCGATGCCGTCACCCTTGTCGGCCGCAGCGTCATCCTCGCTGATCGACTACGGGCCAATCTACCAGCAGCCCGCGCTACTGATGGCGCGGGAGCTCCTGTGCTACCGCCCGGCGGACGACCTCTACGGTGAATGGCTCCACCGCATCACCGAGCTTGTCAACGCCGCCGGGCAGGTACCTGCACCAACTCAATCTTCCCGTCCTCCGTCGCTCATGGCGGGGAACGAGGGCCATGGTGTCCCGGCCCCACCTCCACTGTACGGCGCCGGCCCGGGGCCCAGACGCGAGGCTCCGTGGCGCGAACAGCCCCGTAGGGCCCCTGCGTGCGACGAGAAGAGCTGCCAGGTGATTTCGCCTCCCAAGGCAGAAGCTCCTCCCCCCCCATCCTGCAGCACCAGAACCGTGCACCACAGGAGGTGGTGGCGCCTGCGCCCCAAGAACCAGCACCGCAGGCGCAGGGGTCGCCTACAATCATGAGCGTGGCTGGATGTCGCGCCCTAGCTCCAAAGCTGCGGCGCCTCGTCTGGCCCGGCAAGTTCAAGCCGGATCTGCCTCCGCGCTACAATGGCACCGCCGACCCCGCAGAGTTCCTCTAGCTCTACGAACTAAGCATCGAGGCGTCCAACGGTACCGATCAGGTCATGGCGAACTGGTTCCCCATGGCCCTCAAGGATGGCGCCCGCTCCTGGCTCCTGAACCTCCCCGTGGGATCCATCTCCTCCTGGGGGGAGTTTCGTGAGCATTTCATCGCCAACTTACAGGGTACCCGCGACCGAGCCCCGGCGACTGCGGACCTGCGCCGCGTGAAGCAGCAGCCTGGGGAGACCCTGCAGAAGTACATCCAGCGTTTCAACACCGTGCGCCTTCGGATCTCCAGGGTCTCAGACGAGGCCATCATCTCGGTGTTCTCCGACGGTGTCCGCAACGTCAGGATGAAGGAGGATCTCGCCATCCACGAGGACCTATGCACAACCCTCGAGATGTTCAAGCTCACGGCGAAGTGTGCCAGGGCAGAGGAAGGACGCCTCTCTCTCCTGGAGCTGCCTGAAGCGGAGGCTGATGACAAAAAGTCCAATGACAAATAAACAAAGTGCAAGGGACCTGTCGTGCTGGCTGCAGAGCTAGAAGTAAAGCGTGGCTGCGGCTACAATGACCCCCCCCCCCCCAGAGACAACCGTCCGTACTGCGTCTTCCATGATGTTCACAGCCACAACACTAACGACTGCCAAGAGCCCAGGGCGATGCGCAGCGGGCGCGGCGAGCAGCGCCGTGAGCGCGACAACCGCGGCTATGGCCGCGGAGGGGGCCGTGGTGGAGGATGCTAGGACGGTAGGAACTCGCGCCAAGGATGGTGTGACCAACCTCGTGAAGACCACTAGCAGGAGCAGCCTCGTGACGCCCCCTGGCGCGGCCAGCCTCGTGAGGGTCGTCCTCAGGGTAATGCAGGCCTGCCTCCGCTACCACCACCGCCAAGAAGGAACGAAGACGACCGCCAGGGGGATGAAGCAGGGGGCTTTCAGGAGCCACGCGCGGTTGCATGCATCTTGGGAGGGCCCATGCTCCGGCTTCGCACCGCATCTTCAAGAAGTTTGCTCGCAAGGTGAACGTGGTGCTTCCCAGGCCTGACGCCGCGTGCAACCTCAGGTGGACCAAGCAGGTCATCGCCTTCGACCCCAAGGACTAGCTCAAGTGCACCGTAGCCCCAGGCGCTCTCCCGATGCTCTGCACCCCGACCATCAGCAACGTCCTCGTGACCAAGACCCTCATCGATGGCGGAGCAGGGCTCAACGTCCTCTCTGTCCAGACCTTTGGGACGCTCCAGGTCCCCTATGATCAGCTCCACCCAACCAAGCCATTCTACGGAGTCACAGATGGCTCCACACTCCCGATGGGGCAGGTCCGCCTCCCCGTCACCTTGGGTGATCGCGACAACTATCACACCGAGCTCATCGACTTCGACGTCGCCAACATCCACCTCCCGTACAACGCCATCCTATGGTATCCTGCCCTCGCCAAGTTCATGGCGGCGACCCATCATGGCTACAACGTCCTCAAGATGCCCGAAAGTGGCGGAGTCATCAGAATCGCCTCCGACGAGTAGGAAGCAGCGCGTTCCCTGGAGCGCGCCTACCAGACCGCGGTGGCCGAGAGCTCCAACGAAGGTGGAGCTGTCTTCGCCCTGCAGACCGCCCCCAAGAAGAAGAAGAACCTGGCCGCCGACGGACCTCAGGGCACGGAGGCTCCTAACGGCCCCGTCTCACGCCCCGCACCTGCCAACGAGGCGCCCTCCACTCTCGCATAGGGAGCCGCGCCCGACGCCCCTCTCCGGACGAGCTCGGGGGCTCTCCTCTGGAGCGCCTCTGGTCTAGCCAGCGTCTCGAGGGAGGTGTTCGAGCACCACCTGCAGGCGTGTCTCGACGCACGTTTTTGTGAGCCCAGCGTGGGCCGTACAGCACTGGGGGCTCAGGACTTCATCGACCAGGTTACTGAGGAACTTCAGTACGCAAGGCTCATACGCGGTAGGCGCAACCGCAAGATACCAAGCTCACCTACCCGCAACCCGAGCAACCACTTCCGCGTCTGCATCGACGTCGTAGGCCTCAACCGAGCCGCTTCTTTGGAGCCCTTCTGGCTGATGGCAGTCGGCTGGATTAGGGCTCTCCCCTGCAGCTACATTCGCACGCTCTTCGGCTTCCGCAACGCAGCCACCACGTTCCAGTACCTCGCGCGGCAGGCTTTGGGGGCTCGGGAGGCTCAATGGCGGGCGGTCCAGATGGAGCGGGAGCCGGACCCCCGTGACCACTGAGGGCCTCCGGAGCCCCAAGGCCTCAAGAGCCCGACGATCCTCAGGAGCGACCCGCCCGACTCGCTTCTTCAGCTACCCCAACTCTTCTTTGACAAGTGTCAAGTGATGTCTCAGGTATTCAATCGAGGGCGCCCCTCGGGCTGCATCATCCTCGAGCTGCTGGGGGCTCACCCCCCGTAGTTGTCTCTTTTTGCGCATGAATCAATGCTAGTTGTTTCTTGTGAGCCCACTCGCGACCGCCGCTAAGGTCATGAGCCCTTGTGAGCCCACTCGCGACCGCCCCATGATAAAGGTCTGCACGGCGTCTGTGCTCGGGTCCGTCCCTACAGCGTCGCTAAATCCAAGGGCTGAGCTCTGTCTCCCGAGCCATTCCCTTGACGTCACCTCCCGTGGTCCTTGGTGCCTTGTTCTCACATGGGCTAATCGTGGATGGGTAAGTAGGGGCCCGTGGCAGGTGCCTTGCTCACGCGGGAACCGCGCGTCGGTTGTTTTTCTTTTGGACTGTTGCATGAGAAGACTGGGCATGGCGTCTGTGCTCGGGTCCGTCCCTGCAGTGTCGATAAATCCGGCGGCTGAGCTCTATCTTATGGGACGGTCCCGCTAACGTCACCTCCTGGGGTCGTTGGTGCTGCGGCCTTCTCATGCGATGCCCTCTAGAGATGCACTCAGCACAGGTCGACACAACGCATCTCTTTTTACATTTTGCAGAAGAAGACTCGGGCGCAACCCGCCTCGGGGTAGGGTCTCATGAATGATGCGTAAGCTCACGAGAACTTCCTTAGAGTCGTTCAGCTCATCCCGAGGAGGGCCCATATACACTTTGGTTGTCCTGCCGTGCAAGCCACATGTCAGGACGGGGTTGTACACGCCCCGGAGTCTCTCCCGGTGGGAGGCTCCCTCCCACGGTCCAGTGGAAGTACCATGCTCCGCGCTGGCAGAACCAACCGATGAGCGGTTTTGCCCATGAACCAGGGGAAGCACCAAGCTCCGCACTGGCCGCTACGACCAAGGCGCGGTTATGCCCACACTCCGTGCAAGTGTGGTAGCTCTATGCTCCGCGCTAGTTATAAACAATTGAGGGCGGCCCCCGGCGGTTGCACCAACATGAGGGAGCTTTTTAGCTCACGACGCTCATAGCTTCTTCTATGGGTGTCGCGAGGGGGGCTAGGCACGAGGGCTATGCTTAGGTCATGCCTGGCAGACGCCACCCTACCAGGTGCCCAGACACCTGGCTTTCTCACGCCCCCTTCCTAGGCGAAGGCTCGTGAGCAAGGTATGGTGCTCGTTCTCCCTCATGAGAGCCATTCGTACGTCAAGGGGGACCCCTGGGCATTGCGACCCAGGGGCCTCACTAGTCACGTAGCCCCTTACTTCTTGAGCCCGGCGCTCAATGGCGGTCGAGGTATGCGCGGGGCTGGGCCCTCCGACGCAGAACGCAAACGGGATCGCTTGAACGTCAAGGGGGACCCCTGGGCATCGTGACCCAAGGGCCTCACTAGCCACGTAGCCCCTCATTCCTTGAGTCTAGTTATTACGATAACCCCGGTCATCCGGAGGGCTCAATGGCGATCGAGGTGTGCGCGGGGATGGTGTTGGAAATATGCCCTAGAGGCAATAATAAAATGGTTATTATTGTATTTCCTTGTTCATGATAATTGTCTATTGTTCATGCTTTAATTGTATTATCCAGAAACAGTAATACATGTGTGAATACATAGACCAGAACATGTCCCTAGTGAGCCTCTAGTTGACTAGCTCGTTGATCAATAGATGGTTACGGTTTCCTGACCATGGACATTGGATGTCATTGATAACGGGATCACATCATTAGGAGAATGATGTGATGGACAACTGTGACAGCCTGATTTTTGCCCTCCTTTATTTGCCTGAGTTTTATTTGAATTTATTTTGAACATTGGAATTTTTGAATCTTTTCATGTGGACTTAAACACTTGGGTACCCTTGACTTTCACCCAAGTGCCTCATATCCATCTCAATTCATCTTTTCCCTCTGGTTCACTCTAATATAAATATTGGAATATTTTTCTTTATTGAAAAATATTCACTTTTCCCTCCAAAACCCTAGTTAAACCCTTTGTGCTCCAAAGCAACCCCTATTTTTCTGGCCCACAAAAATCAGAGGAAATTCATAGATATTCTTTGGACCCTAGGGCACCTCCCTGAGCAAAAATCTTACACCACCCTTTGGAATATTTTTGCTACAGAAATTCTTTTCTATTCTAGACAGAAATGGTAGTTTCTACAACAACTACCATTTTACTTACTCCATTGCTTCGGAAACTCCTTGTGCATCTTCACCTTAGTAACTCATGACTAGCCTTCAAAGCACAGCCACCAACTCTTAGCCATTTTACCTCAGTAAACTCTCAAAGTTTCTATCCAGAAACTTACCAGGCGTGCGATTTTCTTTCTTCTGCGTCTGGAAACAAACCAACCATGGGTAACTCTCCTATCTACCACGAACAACACGCCAGACATAAATTTTGGCACCAAGCAAGCCAATAGGCAAAGTTCGCATGGTGACTACGCGTGTGCACCATGCCATGGCTGCTTGTCGGCGCGCTATAGATGCCACCGAGCGCTCTGTTGAGCGCGTGCTTGCTTCCGCGCCTGCCAGAGCATGCCAACCCGCACCACCATCCTCGTCTTCATCTCTACAACACCCCTCTGGCGCTCGCCGACGCTGGAGCTCGCCGCAGCGAACACGGGCGCGGTCCGGCCAAGGCAACAGTGCGGTGCGCACTGTGCTCGTCGCCACTCCAGCGCCCCTATGCTCGTCCCCGTCCGTCCACAGCTCCCGCGTGACCCCATCGCCTTCTTCCCCCTCTCACTGACGCCATTCGTCGCCGGGTGCAGCATCCAGGTGTCGCCGGCGGAGCCCCGTTCCCCACTCTCGGCTCGCCTATAAATAAGCCCCCTCCTAGCCTTCCCGAGCACCCAACTCCACTCCCACACACACCTCGACTGCGTAGAACCCCGTGGCCTGGCCGGGCAGGCTACAGGCCGCCATCCCTAAGCTCGAGCTCACCGGCGATCCCCTCGGGTCGTCGCGGTAGCTCCAGACCGCCTCAGGCCAGGGCGACTCTACCGGAGCCTCCGCCACTATCTGGTGGAGCCGTTCCACCTAGTTGGAGCTGCTGGAGACGCCGTTGCACGCCGTCTTCTTCAACTCCGGCGACCTTCCCGTTCTGCCTCCGCCTGCGAGCTCATTTCTGACGCTGTCCGACCACCCCTAGCTACCCTACGGGTACGGGCAGGTGCGCCTCGACCCCCTTCATCAATCTATCCCTCCCATCTTGGCCAAGGAGCCGCGTCGCAGGCGTGCGCTCCGGCGAGGCCGCGGTCACCCCTGTTCTTTCCCCCCTCTCCCCCTCACCTGACTAGCGGGGCCCGCTAGTCAGCCTCTTCGTACCCGCGCGAAGCGGTACGAGTGGTGGCGCCCTGGGCTTTTACGCCTTCGACGTCACCCCCCAGTCTGTTTATTTAAATTCTAAATTCAAATATATTCCACAGAACTTCAAACTGCAATAACTTTTTTACCATAAGTCCAAATGAATTGATTCTTTTTTGCATTGTGTTCTTTGTGAAGAAATCTTGCAGCACACCAAAAATGAGACTATTTGGTGCTGTGTAGATTTTCTGGTGAACTTTTGAAGGATTCTTGATATTTTATATTTGCACTTTTATTTATTTTCAGAAGGTGAAGCTTGTCTTGAGGATCACTAGGAGGTTTGTGAACCTCATTTGAACTAAGGCAAGCCACAACAACATTTTCATAGTGCCATTTCAATATTTGGGATTTTTCCAACTTGAATAAATGATTTAATTTATGCATATGAATTATTTTTGTTAAATACTTTCTGTTGGTTGTTGTATTTAGTTGTTTCATTTGGTTTACAGAAAGTTGGAATTGGGTTTAAGTTATTAAGATAACTAGAAGAAAGTTTGGATCATTGAGAACTATTATGGATATGCACATAGATAGCTATGTGAAGTTATTTACATAAGTATTATGATAAAAAAAATTGCTAGAATATGTTCTGTTCTTACTTGAAAGTAAATCATCACCAGAATAATATTGAAGTTGTGATGCTTATAGTTAGTGAAGTAAAGTTGACCAAGTTATTTTTGTAAAGCTTTTGGTATGTTGCTTTCCATGTCATTTTATGACACCGGTTATTTATTTTCTTTAAGTTGAAACTGTTAATAACTCAACTTGAATAAATTGTTGACCGGGTTATGGTGCCACTGAATCGAGTCTTTCCCCAGTGCAACCACATTTGCCTTTAAGGGGAGGTCTTTATTCGGTCCGTTGTCATGCCTCTTGTCGGTACCTCCAAATAGGGAAGGTTATGGGCATGCAGTACCCTGGCCCGGTAAGCAGACATAACCTTGTGTGCCCCTTGTTAAGTTTATGGTACCGAGTCCCCATTTGGGACAATTGCTGTTTGGCCACGACGGTGGTCGGTGTGCCTTTGGTAGGCACAGGGCCACCCAGGACTGTTCTGGTGGGGAAATGAGTCGGAGTGGCCGGGAGAGTGTCATGACAATGTAAGAGTTTTGTCGGAACGCCGTTGGTCCGCCCGAATGGGAGAACGAGGCCATGGGTTCCGTGGTTTGGGTACAGTGCACTTCCTGTGCAGAGTGTAATTAATCTATCGATAGCCGAGTCCACGGTCACGGACACGCTCGAAAGTAAGTCACACCATGGGTCAACATATAATAAAATTTTGGTTACTAAGTTCTAAATTTGTGTACTGCATAAATGGTGGAAGAGCCACCGAGATGATTTGAGACCAAGTATGGTCAGGGTGGTGATCGCCTGAAAGATCACGACTTATGTCCTGTTTAGACGAACAAGTTTATAGTTTAATAAATATCACCATGGGTAAGTCAGACCGAGGTTCCGTTTTCACAAAGGCATGAGTACAACATGTTAGCTAATGTATATCCAAGTTTGTTGCTGCATTTGAACAATTGACTAATTATCATGATATTGTTTGTCATTATGATTTTGTTTGCTGTAAGCTTGCAAGTACATTCAATGTACTGACCTGGCGTGTCATGCCAGATTTCAGGAAAGTTCCACTGGAAAGGAGTGCCGTCTAAGTCTAGACCGTGTCCACATCGGTGTCCCTGTGAGATGGAGTTCCTCTACGAAGTCGTTCCGCTGCTGCGTAGTTTTATGACCGAGGCCTTTTATGTTCATTAAATAATGTACATATTGTCCAGCCGCACCGTGGGTGCCGCTTGGCCTCGCTACCTATTGTAATGTAAAACTATGGTCCGCTAGTGTCAATAAAGCGGTTGTTTTCTGTACCAAGATGTTGTGTGTTGCCAGAAGACAAGGTCTCTGGGCTGGCAATGCTAGGTAAACCGGTCGCTGTTATCCGGGGTGCCACAACAAGACCCAATCCTAAGCCTAGCACAAGATCGTGTAGTTCGTATGCTAAAGCTTTTCCAATATCAGGTATCCTTTCCTTAGACCATGAGGTTGTGCAACTCCCGGACACCGTAGGAATATATTGGGTGTGCCAAACATCACAACGTAACTGGGTGGCTATAAAGGTACACTACGGGTATCTCCGAAAGCATCGGTTGGGTTGGCATGAATCGAGACTGGGATTTGTCACTCCGTACGACGGAGAGGTATCTCTGGGCCCACTCGGTAATACATCATCGTAATGAGCTCAATGTGACTAAGGGGTTGGTCACGGGATGATGTGTTATGGAACGAGTAAAGAGACTTGCCATAACGAGATTGAACAAGGTATCGGTATACCGATGATCGAATCTCAGGCAAGTACTATACCGCGAGACAAAGCGAATCGTATACAGGATTGATTGAATCCTTGACATCGTGGTTCATCCGATGAGATCATCGTGGAACATGTCGGAGCTAACATGGGTATCCAGATCCCGCTGTTGGTTATTGGCCGGAGATATGTCTCGGTCATGACTGCATGGTTCCCGAACCCGTAGGGTCTACACACTTAAGGTTCGATGACGCTAGGGTTATAGGGAATAGATGTAAGTGGTTACCGAATGTTGTTTGGAGTCCCGGATGAGATCTCCGATGTCACGAGGAGTTCCCGAATGGTCCGGAGGTAAAGATTTATATATGGGAAGTCATCATACGGTCACCGGAATAATTCGGGGGGTTACCGCTATTGTACCGGGACCACCGAAGGGGTTCCGGGGGTCCACCGGGAGGGTCCACCTACCCCAGAGGGCCCTATGGGCTGTATGTGGAGAGGGACCAGCCCCTAAGTGGATTGGGCGCCTCCCCCCTAGGGCCCATGCGCCTAGGGTTTGGGGGAAACCCTAAGGGGGGCGCCGCCCTTGCCTTGGGGGGCAAGGCACCCCCCCTGGACGTCGCCCCCTCCTCAGATTGGATCTGAGGGGGCGGCCCCCCTCTCCCTTGCCCCTATATATATGTGGGGGTGGGAGGGCAGCCGCACCCAAGCCCTGGGGCAGCCCTCCCCCTCTCCCAACTACTCCTCCTCTCCCGCGGTGCTTGGCGAAGCCATGCAGGATTGCCACGCTCCTCCATCACCACCACGCCGTCGTGCTACTGCTGGACGGAGTCTTCCCCAACCTCTCCCTCTCTCCTTGCTGGATCAAGGCGGGAGAGACGTCACCGGGCTGCACATGTGTTGAACACGGAGGCACCGTTGTTCGGTGCTTAGATCGGAATTGGCCGCGATCTGAATCGCTTCGTGTACGACTCCACCGACCGCGCTCTTGCAACAATTCCGCATCGCGATCTTCAAAGGTATGAAGATGCACCCCCCCTCTCGTTGCTAGTAGACTCCATAGATGTATCTTGGTGATGCGTAGGAAAATTTTGATTTTCTGCAACGATCCCCAACAGTGGCATCATAAGCTAGGTATATGCATAGTTACTATGCACAAGTAGAACACAAGATTGTTGTGGGCGTAGATCATGTCAATTTACTTGCCGCTACTAGTCTTATCTTGATTCGGCAGCATCGTGGGATGAAGCGGCCCGGACCGACCTTACATGTACGCTTACGTGAGACAGGTTCCACCGACTAACATGCACTAGTTGCATAAGGTGGCTAGCGGGTGTCTGTCTCTCCCACTTTAGTTGGATCGGATTCGATGAAAAGGGTCCTTATGACGGGTAAATAGTAATTGGCATATCACATTGTGGTTTTGGCATAGGTAAGAAACGTTCTTGCTAGAAACCTATAGCAGCCACATAAAAACTTGCAACAACAATTAGAGGACGTCTAACTTGTTCTTGCAGCATGTGCCGTGTCATGTGATATGGCCAAAAGGATGTGATGAATGATATATATATGTGATGTATGAGATTGATCATGTTCTTGTAATAGGAATCACGACTTGCATGTTGATGAGTATGGCAACTGGCAGGAGCCATAGGAGTTGTCTTTATTTTATTGTATGACCCGCGTGTCATTGAAAACGCCATGTAATTACTTTACTTTATTGCTAACTGTTAGCCATAGTAGTAGAAGTAACGTTTGGCGAGACAACTTCATGAAGACACGATGATGGAGATCATGGTGTCATGCCGGTGACAATGATGATCATGGAGCCCCGAAGATGAAGATCAAAAGGAGCAAAATGATATTGGCCATATCATGTCACTATTTGATTGCATGTGATGTTTATCATGTTTTACATCTTATTTGCTTAGAGAAACTGTAGTAAATAAGATGGTCTCTCACTAAAATTTCAAGAATTGTGTTCCCCCCTAATTGTGCACCATTGCTAAGGTTCGTTGTTCCGAAGCACTACGTGATGATCGGGTGTGATAGGCTCTAACGTTCGCATACAACGGGTGTAAGCCAGATTTACACACGCAATACACTTAGGGTTGACTTGACGAGCCTAGCATGTACAAACATGGCCTCGGAACACGGAAGACCGAAAGGTCGAACATGAGTCGTATAGAAGATACGATCAACATGAAGATGTTCACCGTTGATGACTAGTCCGTCTCACGTGATGATCGGACACAGCCTAGTCAATTCGGATCATGTATCACTTAGATGACTAGAGAGATGTCAATCTGAGTGGGAGTTCATTAAATTTGTTTAGATGAACTTAATTGTCATGAACATAGTCTAAATTCTTTACAATATGTCTTGTTGATCCAATGGCCCACGCTAATGTTGCCCTCAACTTCAACACGTTCCTAGAGAAAACCAAGCTGAAAGACGATGGTAGCAACTATACGGATTGGGTCGGTAACTTGAGGATCATCCTCATAGCTGCCAAGAAACAATATGTCCTTGAAGCATCGCTAGGTGATGCACCCGTTTTCCCAGAAACTCAAGACGTTATGAACGCCTGGCAGTCACGTAGTGATGATTGCTCCCTGGTTCAATTCGGCATGCTTTACAGCTTAGAATCGGGGCTCCAAAAGCGTTTTGAGCAGCACGGAGCATATGAGATGTTCCAAGAGCTGAAAATGGTTTTCCAAGCTCATGCCCGAGTCGAGAGATATGAAGTCTTCGACAAGTTCAACAGTTGTAAGTTGGAGGAGAATAGTTCTGTCAGCGAGCACATACTCAAAATGTCTGGGTTGCACAATCGCTTGTCTCAGTTGGGAATTAATCTCCCAGATGACGCGGTCGTTGACAAGATCCTCCAGTCGCTCCCACCTAGCTACATGAGCTTCGTGATGAACTTCAATGTGCAGGGGATGGAGAAGTCCATTCCCGAGGTATATCCAATGTTGAAATCAGCGGAGGTGGAGATCAAATAGGAACATCAAGTGTTGATGGTGAATAAAACCACTAAGTTCAAGAAAGGCAAGGGTAAGAAGAACTTCAAGAAGGACGGCAAAGGGGTTGCCGCGCCCGGTAAGCCAGTTGCCGGGAAGAAGCCAAAGAATGGACCCAAGCCTGAGACTGAGTGCTTTTATTGCAAGGGAATTGGTCATTGGAAGCGGAACTGTCCCAAATACTTAGCGGATAAGAAGGCCGGAAACGTCAAAGGTATATGTGATATACATGTTATTGATGTGTACCTTACCAGCGCTCGTAGTAGCTCCTGGGTATTTGATACCGGTGCAGTTGCTCACATTTGTAACTCAAAGCAGGAGCTGCGGAATAAGCGGAGACTGGCGAAGGACGAGGTGACGATGCGCGTCGGGAATGGTTCCAAGGTCGATGTGATCGCCGTCGGTACGCTACCTCTGCATCTACCTTCGGGATTAGTTTTAAACCTCAATAATTGTTATTTAGTGCTAGCTTTGAGCATGAACATTGTATCTGGATCTCGTTTAATGCGAGATGGCTACTCATTTAAATATGAGAATAATGGTTGTTCTATTTATATGAGAGAAATGTTTTATGGTGATGCCCCGCTGGTCAATGGTTTATTCTTAATGAATCTCGAACGTGATGTTACACATATTCATAGTGTTGATGCCAAAAGGTGTAAGGTTGATAATGATAGTCCCACATACTTGTGGCACTGCCGCCTTGGTCATATTTGTTGTGGTTTTGTCACGGAAGATGTCCTAGCAAATGGACTTAGTCATGGAGCCATCGCTACGGGTTAGCTTAAAGGGGTTAAAGTGGACAAGGACGCAAGGGTTTTTATACTAGTTCGGCCCCTTCGATGAAGGTAAAAGCCAACGTCTAGTTTGGTGTAGTATTGCTAGGGTTTCGATGACCAAGGAGCGAATCCACTTTGCCTGTGTCTTGAGGTGTTGTTCTCTGTCCTTGAACCGTCGTCGGGTCGTCCCTTTATATACACAGGATGACGCCCGGACCGGTTTATAGAATCCCGAGGCCGGCTCATAAACGTGCCCGGCTCGGTCTCTGTCTTTCCAATCTTACAACACAAGTTACACACCGTATGGCGGTTTACTCTTACGGGCCCTAACGCCTCTTGGGCCCTGGATCTCTAGTCTTGAATAATAAAGTGCCATGTTCTATGCCTTGTTGGGCTTCAGTAGAAGTAATGCTTATGCGCATAAACCGGCCCCTTCCTGGGCGGTTTATACCTAATAGTTATATCCCTGACATTAGGCCCCAGATTGATTTGAACCTGTTCATGTCAATCTCCCATGCCCTGTAGAAGCTTGGTCCTCCGTGGCTTCAAATATTTCGTAAACCGCCGTGACGTCATCTTCCTGGATCACACTGAACCGCCGTGACGTCATCTGTTCACTTAATGTTTGTACATGTTTTATTCTTTACTTATTAAAATCTTTGAAGATCGAGGTGACAGTATCGTCCCATATCCACCTTTCGGGCTCCTTGATTCCCGCGCATGTTGTTTCACCTTTCGGCTTATAAATAGGGCGAAGGGTCATTTCCTTTCCCCCCCTCGTCTCTTTGCTTCTTCTTCTTCATGCTCGCCCGTGCTCAAGCATTGCCGCCGCCGTCAGCCTTTGCATCTTCGTCAACTTAGGCCGCTACATCGACATGTTCGGATCAGAGCCTCGCCAGCGCGCCTCCGCACCCGTCAGCTCCGGTAAGTTCCTTTCTTACTCCTCATATAGATCTCATTAGGGTTTCTGCTAAGAGTTCGTCATGACTAGGGCGCTGTTCTTCGCTTGTTCTTCGTCGTGACTCCGATAACTAGTGTAGATCTGATACCTTTGCTTGCGACTGTAGTAATAACTCCGCGTCCTTAGTGTGCCTTATTCCTCCTTGAAGTACTCCCCCAATCTAGGTTTGTTTGAACCATTGTTGTACCCGTTGAGTATTGACCCTGAATATCTCCGAATTTCTGACATGCCGTAGATCTGTAATCCTGTTGCTGATTTTGCGAAACCTGTTTTTCCATAACTTTAGATCTGCACCCTTCATATTCTTCCCGGCGGTTTAACTTTTAGAAAAGATCATAAACCGGTGGATATCATTAGGCCCCGCTTAAACCGCCGTCTGTAGCTACCTTTGAAACACTACCGGTTTATCATTGCATAAATCATAAATCGGCCCTTCACTATATTTTCAGCTTTTCCCTTCAAAATGGCAAAACAAGCCAAGCAATTTACTTCATGCAACTGGGTCCAGTCTCGGGTTACCGAAGAGGAACTGCATAATCGGGCTGAAAGTGGCGCTTTAGGCAAGAAGGATGTTTTCCATTGGAGAGTCCCTGGACCGGAATGTCCTCCAGAGCCCAAAGATGGAGAGGTTATCGTATTTCTTGATCATCTAGCCCGAGGATTCAGTCCTCCCGGATCAAAATTCTTTCATGACGTGCTGGCTAGCTTTCAGCTCCACCCTCAAGATATCAGACCGAATTCTGTGTCCAACATCTGCAACTTCCAAGTATTCTGTGAAGCTTATTTGCAAGAGGAACCTTCAGTTGAACTGTTCAGGGATTTCTGCCATTTAAACTATCGCACAGAGTTCACTGACGGGCCCAACACTGAACTTGGCGGAATGTCCATCCAAGAAAGGAAAGATGTCAGCTTTCCTCATGCCCAACATCATAGCCATCTTAAAGATTGGAACCAGACCTGGTTTTACTATTTAGACACGTTTCCAGATGACGAAAATCCTCTGCCGGGTTACCGTTCTCATCGGATTTCTGAGAACCATCCTTTCCCTCAACGGCTAAGTGCCCAAGAGCGATCCCAATACGCACCCCAACTTTCAAAGTTCCGGGCCTTCACCGCAAACGGCTTGACGGGCATTGACTTTGTTCATTGTTGGATTTCTTGGAGTATTCTCCCGCTAAGCCGGCGCTCCGGTTTAATGTGTGAATATACCGGAGACCCCAAAGATCCTCTACGCCATACTGTAGCTATGCTGTCAGAGAATGAGGTCACTGAAGCTATTAAGAAACTATTGGATGAACCGGTGGATGCCTGCAGCAAAACCGGGCTGGCCCCTTTCTGTGAGTCCAATGAACCGCCGTCAGTAAATCTTCTTATATCGTTTGCTTTATTTCAATTTGTTTTTAGTATCCTTTCTCAACGACCTCACAATCTATATCAGGGTAATGATTCGTTCTAGAAGAGGAAAACCCAGGATAAACCGGTAAAGGCAGCTCGCCAGAAAACCAAGACAGTTAAGAAAACTGTTAAGAAGAAAACGACTGAAGCATCTGAATCCAATCTTGATGATGATGAACCAGCCTCAGAGGTATCACTTGACTCCCTTGGCTCCCTTTTCTTGCATTTTATTGACAATGATTGTACTCAGGGAAATGCTGAAGGCAGCAAGGCTGATGACGTCGAGGTAATTACCCTTTCCTCCGGTTCAGATCCTCTGCCAACATAATAAATTTGTCGAGCAAGCCGGACAGTACAATTTTCTCACCCTTTCGCTTACTTGGACCCAAACTTTATTTTGAAGAAACAACAACATGAAGCTCGCCGCACAACGTGGCACAGTGGTCAAGTTATTGAATCCATCGGTTGACCACAAACACCAGCCCGGAGACGTCGATAAGAGGTTTTACATACTCCGTATGTTCTTTACCACAAAGCGGGTCATATTCGCCAGCCCCTTAATCCGTCTAATTAAAATTATCAGGATACTCCTCGTTCGTCATCCGGCGAGTCAATAGCTACACAGCTTCCTCCTCTCAAAACTATTCATGGGTAAGTCTTTATTTTTCTGTTAATCTTTTCCTTTAACTCCACTGACTATTTTCATCTTTAAATTTCGCAGTAAGCCAAAGCCTAGAAAGAAGGCTAAATTGAATAAACCAGCATGTGCTAATACAAACCCTGAAGCGGAAAATAATCCCGAGACAGCCGAAGAGAATGTTGATGTCTTGCATGATGATCCTCCTCCAATGGACCATGAAATCCTTACTGAACAAGAAGCTGCGCCAATGGACCTTGGCGATAATCCGACTAGCCCAGGCCGGGCCAGTAATACTGTGGCCAGCCCTGCCAAAGCTGCTGCCGCTTCAACAGAAGACGTTCAAATTACTGGTTTTGGTTATACTGCCCCTGGTGAACCCGTTGCGTTAACCAAGCATATTGCTAAAGAAGAAATCTCTTAGAAAGATAAAGGCAAATGGAATGTCGATTTGTCAAGCTATGCTCAACTTAGCGCCCAAGATCTTCATTCCGGATATCTGAACCGGTTGCATACCAGCCGTGATTATAAAGCCGGTTTAGTAAATCTTATGAAGGAGCGGTATGAGGTAAACGTCTGCTTAATTTCCTTCCATCTTATTCCCGCTTAATCCCAATAGCTTTTCTCAACTCCACCGTAGCCCCCAAGGGCCGGTTTATTCCTTCAGGATGAACCGGGACTTCAAAATACCCAATATGTAGTTTTTTCATGTGTAGTCCCCAAGGGCCGGTTTATCTCTTCAGGATGAACCGGACTTCTGTTTTGCAACCCTCTTTGAACAATAACGCATTAGCCCCCAAGTGCCAAGTGTATAACTTGTTATGTGCTTGGGACTTTATTAAAGATGCCTCATAACTGCAAATATGCATTAGCCCCCAAGTGCCAAGTATATAACTTGTTATGTGCTTGGGACTTCCCATATGCTTTACCAATGTATGATGTGTGCTTCTCTTTGCAGGCTGATCTGAATCAGAAGGAATCTAAAGTGGCTGAGCTCCAAGACAACCTGAAGTTCCAACAAACCGCCGCTTCCAAGACCAAGGAAGAGCTGACCCTTGCTTTAGCTAGCATGGAAAAATTGAAAAAAGACTTCCAGAAGGAACGGGCGGATTGGGATGCAGAAAGACCTGCTTTGGAGAAAAGGGCAGTTGATGCAGAAGCCATGCTCAATCCAGTGTCAGAAGATCTATCTGGCTTAAAGCGGCAGATAAACGCCATGACTACTGCTGTCTTTGGTAAGTACTCTTAGCCCAGTTCTGAATATGATAGTTCCGCAATCTTCCGGTTTAACTCTAATTCCATTTGACACAGGAAAACGTACTGCTCATCTTGGTACTGACATGCAGAAGAAATTGAAGGCCGCATATACTCTTGTAGAGCAGTTGTATACCGGCGCTCAAAGGATTGTTTGCGCTACTTCTCATAATAAACCGGCTTCCAAGGTGATCAAGGGGACTTTGGAAAAGTTATCAGTGCTACCTGCCTGGTTTGGAGAGCTCAAGAAATCAGCTGCCAGGGCGGGCGCTTTAATTGCATTAACTCGGGCAAAGGCTTGGGTACCTGACCTTGATCCAGCCGATGTGATGAACGGCTATCCAAGCATGAAAGAGGACGGATCAGAGTTCACGGATGCAGACTTGCGGGATTTAACAAGAGAAATGCGGCCCTTGGCCAGCAAATTAGCCAATGAAGCTGATCTGTCCCGCTATCAGGCGGGTTACGATGCTGACAATCGTCGGGTTAATACTCCGGTCTATGAAGTGGAAGATCACATCCCGCCCGTCTGTAAGCATACTTACGCCCCTGATGTTGAGCCGTCTGAACTCATAAGCGATGAAGCTATTTTCCAGGCTCTGACAAAGATCAATTGGGCAACCACTGACTTCCAGCTGCTGGATGAGGACGAAGAAGAGACGACGCAGGATGATCCAGAACCCTCTAGCCGGGCTGACGCAGAGCCATGAACCAGCGCCGGTTTAACATTCATTGTACCGCAACACTTGGCGAGGAACAAATACTCTTTTGGGCTGAAAAATGCCTTGTAATAGGATAACTGAAACATTTGGTTATGTCTTCCTGCGTATTCCTTTTGCATAATATTGCTCAATCCGGCAGTTTCATGATTGTTCCGCTTATGATGCTGAATAGTTTTATTCAATCTCTTTCTGCAGAAAACAAAATTTAAAGGGTCCTGGCGGTTTATTATCGGACGGGTCATAATGCCCAAATATATGATCTAGGTTTATAACCTGAACTGTATTAAAATATGAACACATATCATACCTGTGATAGAAAATTGTGTCATTGGCTTAACCAACATTTTGCAGCAAGGACGATGATCCCAATTTGTGAGTATTGATGACTCCTCCAATATTTTGCCAGTTTATGATGAAATCATACCGGGTTGTAATACACACCGGACCAGGTTCCATGAACGATGGTTTATTAATGGTGGTGACTTGTAGTCAACCACTCTGCCGAATCAATAGATATCGGATTAACAATCTCTTTGAGAAGTAAAAATTCAGAAAGCAAAGAAAATAAAAACTTGTAGTCGAGGCTTTTTACGAGCTGTCAGGATCCAAATTCGAGGCTTTTCATGGGCTGCCAGGCCACTGAGTTAAACCATTTCACAAAGCATGTTAAGATGGTCCTCAATCCTTAACCAATCGTCATTTTAACGTTGACAAGTTCAGGGTCTCTGATAAGATTGACTTGTCAATCGTTCGATGGGTCATACCAGGTTTACCTGGGCGGAGTGACTTACTTGATGCAGGCAGGTTAACCCGGGGTTTTAGGTGTATACACCACGCTTCCAAGCCGTGGCTTGATAGCCTATTACAAGGGCCTTAAAAGCTCGTTGCCGCTGTGCGACAGGAGCCCCCAAGTAACATTGTGAGTTGTGCTCATCGGGTGCCTATGTTTGAGTTGTGCTATGCATCAAACTCTCTTTTGCCCCTTACCATCATGTTGGCTTGATAGCCGGATTCCCGAAGTAACCAGAGCTGTGCTCTTATGATGATATTGGCTTGATGGCCGGTCTAAGAGGGCCATAGAAACTCCGTCTTTACACACAGAAGCCCCCATGTGACAAACTCTGATGAAAAAAGCAGCAGATACCCCGCTTTAACGGGCATGCCAGTTTATTATATTGATCATAATATATACATTGCGAATATATGTACATAAAGCGGAGCCTATGTCTCAGGTGTAATAAGGCCGAAGATGAGCGATGTTCCACGGCCGTCGGGTCTCCTCCTCCGTGGTGCGTGAATCCTTGTGCTCTCGAACGTCGACGAGGTAGTATGACCCATTGTGTAGATTCTTGCTGACCACAAAGGGTCCTTCCCAAGGCGGGGATAGCTTGTGCATATCTGTCTGGTCTTGGATGAGCCGGAGCACTAGATCGCCTTCTTGAAATGTTCTGGTTTTAACTCGGCGACTGTGGTATCGACGCAGATCTTGCTGATAAATCGCCGATCGAGTCGCTGCCATGTCACGCTCCTCATCCAGCCGATCCAACGCGTCTTGTCGTGCCTTCTCGTTATCAGCTTCAACGTATGCCGCCACCCGAGGCGAATCATGACGGATGTCACTAGGGAGAACCGCTTCGGCTCCGTATACCATGAAGAAAGGTGTGTAACCTGTAGACCTGTTGGGTGTGGTGTTGATGCTCCATAACACAAAGGGTAATTCCTCCACCCAACAGCCCGGCGTCCTCTGCAAAGGAATCATGAGCCGGGGTTTGATGCCTCTCAAGATCTCTTGATTGGCTTTCTCGGCTTGACCATTGGACTGGGGGTGAGCCACCGAAGATACGTCAAGCCGGATGTGCTCTCGTTGACAGAATTCTTCCATAGCCCCCTTGGATAAATTGGTACCATTATCAGTTATAATACTGTGTGGAAAGCCAAACCGGAATATCACCTTCTTGATGAATTGAATCGTCGTTGCTGCATCACACTTGCTAACTGGCTCCGCTTCAACCCACTTGGTAAACTTATCCACAGCCACCAGAAGGTGGGTCCTCTTATCTGGAGATCTCTTAAAGGGCCCAACCATGTCTAGCCCCCAAGTCGCAAACGGCCAAGTAATTGGAATCATCCTCAATTCTTGAGCCGGTATATGAGCACGCCATGAGAACTTCTGGCACGCATCGCACTTTTTCACTAGGTCCTCTGCATCAGCGTGACCCGTCAGCCAGTAGAACCCATGACGAAAAGCTTTAGCTACCAAAGATTTTGAACCGACATGGTGACCACAATCTCCTTCATGTATCTCTCAAAGAATCTCGCAGCCCTCCTCTAGGGACACGCAGCGTTGAAATGCCCCGGATACACTGCAATGATGCAGTTCTCCATTGACAATAGTCATCGATTTGGACCGCCGGACTATCTGTCTAGCCAAGACTTCATCCTCTAGTAACTCACCTCGGTTCATGTACGTCAGATACGGGACTGTCCAATCCGGAATAGCATGAAGCGCCGCCACCAATTGAGCCTCCGGATCAGGAACAGCCACATCCTCTTCTGAAGGTAATCTCACCGATGGATTATGCAATACGTCCAGGAAGACATTAGGTGGAACCGGTTTACGCTGAGAACCCAGACGGCTTAATGCCTCGGCTACTTCATTCTTTCGCCGGTCCACATGGTCCACCTGATAACCCTTGAAATGTCCAGCAACAGCGTCCACCTCTCGACGATACGCCGCCATAAGTGGGTGCTTGGAGTCCCAAGTACCAAATAATTGTTGTGCCACCAGGTCCGAATCACCAAAACATTTAACCCGGCTTAAATTCATCTCCTTAGCCATTCGCAGACCATGGAGGAGGGCTTCATACTCAACTGCATTGTTAGTACAAGGGAACATTAAACGGAGGACATAACAGAACTTATCAGCTCGTGGGGAAGTTAATACTACTCCAGCCCCCGAGCCCTCCAATTGCCTGGATCCATCAAAGTGAATAGTCCAGTATGTTTGATCCGGTTTTTCCTCCGGTGCCTGCAACTCTGTCCAATCGTTGATGAAGTCCACCAGTGCTTGAGATTTGATTGCAGTGCGAGGCACATATTTCAGCCCGTGAGGACTAAGTTCAATGGCCCACTTGGCAACTCGACCAGTTGCTTCTCTGTTCTGGATTATATCTCCCAGAGGGGCATAACTGACCACAGTGATTGGATGGCCCTGAAAATACTGCTTAAGCTTCCGGTTTGCCATGAAGACTCCACATACCAATTTCTACCAATGCGGGTATCTCTGCTTCGACTCAATGAGCACCTCGCTGATATAGTAAACCGGCCTTTGAATCAGATATTTCTTTCCTGCCTCCTTGCGCTCCACCACAATGGCAATGCTTACTGCTCGGGCATTAGCAGCCACATATAACAACAGCGGCTCATTATCAACTGGTGCAGCAAGGATAGGCGGCTCTGCCAACTACTTCTTTAAGTCCTCGAACGCAGCATCAACAGCATCACTCCAGACAAAGTGGCATGTCTTTTTCATCATCTGATAAAGCGGGATGGCCTTCTCTCCCAAACGGCTGATAAACTGGCTCAGTGCCGCAATGCGGCCCGCCAAGCGCTGGACATTGTTAATGCACGCCGGTTTAGCCAAGGAAGTAATAGCCTTGATCTTCTCTGGATTAGCTTCAATTCCCCTGTTTGACGCCAAGAACCCCAGGAGCTTGCCTGCTGGTACACCAAAAATGCACTTGGCCAGATTAAGCATCATCTTATAAATCTGAAGGTTATCAAAGGTTTCCTTCAAGTCAGTTATCAACGTCTCTTCCTTCCTGGATATTAATACAACGTCATCCACATATGCATGAATGTTCCACCCAATCTACTTATGAAGACAATTATGTACACAACACTGATAGGTCGCCTGTGCACTCTTGAGCCCAAAAGGCATGGATACATAGCAGAAGGCTTCGAAGGGAGTTATAAAGGTTGTTTTCTCCTGGTCCTTAACTGCCATCTTGATCTGATGATAACCGGAATATGCATTCAAAAAACTTAAGCGCTCACAACCCGCCGTAGATCAATGATTTGATCAATACGGGGGAGGACAAAAGGATCAGCTGGGTAAGCTTTGTTCAGATATGTGTAATCAACACACATTCGTGAAGTGCCATTCTTTTTAAGCACCAGCACCGGATTAGCCAACCACTCAGGATGAAATACCTCAACTATAAAACCTGCCGCCAAGAGCCTGGCCACCTCTTCACCAATAGCCTTGCGCCTCTCTTCATTGAAGCGGCGGAGAAACTGTTTAACCGGTTTAAACTTGGGATCAACATTAAGAGTGTGCTCAGCGAGTCCACTCGGTACACCTGGCATGTCAGAAGGTTTCCATGCGAAGATGTCCCAATTCTCACGGATGAACTCGATGAGCGCACTTTCCTATTTCGGATCCAGGTTAGCACTGATGGTAAACTGCTTGGATGAATCGCCAGGAACAAAGTCAACCTGTTTGGTCTCATCAGCTGATTTGAACTTCAAGGCCGGATCATGCTTGATATGTCCAAAACGTATCTATAATTTCTACTTGCTCCATGCCACTTTTGGGTGATATTGCTATGATATTTATACACTTCCATACACTTTTGATCATATTTGGACTAACCTACTAATCCAGTGCACCCCAGTGCCAGTTTCTGTTTTCGGCTGTTTTTGTATTTCAGGTTTTCACATTACGAGAACTGTCAGGAAAAATCCAGAAAAATTATATAAAAATTCAGCGTTCTAGAACCTACCTTGCGCCCGAAGTACAGCCGGGGGGGGCACCAGGGCCCCAGGCGCCCTGGCGGCGCGCCCCCCCTGGGCCGCGCCGGGGGGGCGCCTGGGCCCCCCGAGCCCCGTCTGGTGCCCCCCTTTGGCATATATTTAGAGCATCCTTCGAAACCCTCGGGACAGGAACTCTTTTTCGCGATCTCATCTCTGTTCCGCCGCCGCTGCCGCTTCCAAGATCGGGAGCACCAGGAGAACTCTTCCCGGCACCCTGCCGGAGGGGAGGATCACCACCGGGAGCCTCTCCACCACCATGGACGCCTCCCGGACGAGTTGTGAGTAGTCTCCCTTGGACCATGAGACCATGACCAGTAGCTATGTGATGTTCTCCTCCCGTTCTTGTGCTTCACTAATTAGTCCTCGTGAGCTGCCCTACATGATCGAGGCACATATGTAATCCTTATGCTGTTGCTATGTTGAGTTTGCTGGGATCCGATGGATTATGAGATTATGTTCAGATTGTGATTGAGTAATATATTTGATCTACCTCTTTTATATTTATGTTCATAAGTAATTCTTGCATGTTCTCTGTTGTTATTTATTGCTTTGGCCAAGTAGTAGGTAGTGACTCCAAGAGGGAACGTTATGCTCGATTGTGGGTTCATGCCCCTCGATGACTTTGAGTGACAGAAACATGAGTCTAGGGGATGTGCTGTTGCCACAAGGGGGAAAACAACGGTGCTTGTGCCCGCGGGTGCAAGGATTGTTTACTTTACGCAAAGTTCTTTTAATGCAGTTGTCTGTTGCTTTGAGTTTACACTATGGGTGGGGCTCGCAACTTAATACCAGCGAGATGTTCTGGATAGATATCTCAAGGTGGATGATTAGTAGTAGATATTGATGGATTTCGGTCTACTTACTTTGGCGTACCGCCCATGCTTTGAACCTCAACCTTTCTTGCAATGTAGTCAGCATTGGTTTGCGTTCGTGGTCCTGTCAATTGCCCAGCTGTAATTCGTTTACCTCACATAGCTATTTTATCGTCTTTTGGGAGAGAGACATCACTAGTGAACATCATGAGACTCCGGTCCATATTACCATCATTGATCACATCCGCTATTTACTTTTCGCTTTTACTTACTATTGCAAACATTATCTATCACTACTATCATTTGCGTTTAATCCTTTGTGAACTACAAGGCCGGAGGGATTGACAACCTCTCTGTACTCGTTGGGAGCAAAGTTATTTGTATCTGTGTGCAGGTCCACGTTGATTTCTAATATCTGGCGCCGTTAGCAGTTGACACCTACTTGTTGAACCTAGGAGTCTCTGGGGATTCGATCCTTGGCATCTTTGCTAAGGGAAAAACTTCCACAACACTACATCTCACACCTTCTACTTGGGGTAACCAACGAGGGGTTAGAGGCCCATCAAGGAGTTTTTCTGGCACCGTTGCCGGGGACTCCACTCTTCAGGATAGGGGAGTTGCACGCTATCTTTTACCTTTGCTTTTTAGTCTTGTTAGTTTACCTTTCAGTTTTTGCTTTAGTACCTTTTTATCTAAAATCACAAAAATAGTTATCTTGCTTGTTTTCTATTATGGGTTCCACCAAAAACACTAGATGGGAGGAGTACACCCCTTCTTCCATTACACCAATCACCACTGTCGGGATCTACAAAAGTAATAAACCTTGTGATTATATTAGTCTTGACGGAGGGTTATGCCCATGGCATGGTCTTCCAGGAAAAGAGTATGAGCCTCTGTTTAAAATTGCTCCTAAGCTTCCCCAAACTTGGGAAGATGTTCAAACTCTTATAATAGAGAGCGATTCAAACAAACAGGATGACACTACAATTCTGCCCAATAATGGTAAAATTGATTTTGATAATTGTAGTATTTCAGAAGTTGTCACCTTTCTAGAAGGAATGGCCAAAGATCCCCACACTAGCACGCTTAATCTTGCCTTCACAGAGCATATCACTAATGCTCTCATCAAAGCTAGGGAGGAGAAACTTAGAGTAGAAGCCTCCATACCTAGAAAGCTAGAAGATGGTTGGGATCCTATGATAAAAATTAAGTTGAATGACTTCTCTTGTTATGCATTATGTGATGTTGGAGATAGTACCTCTGTTAAGCCCAAAAGAATATATGATATGCTTAAATTGAAACCTTATGATTCTTGTTCTTTTGGTGTTCGTCTCGTTGATTCTTCCATAAAGAAACCTTTGGGGAGGATCGACGATGTTCTTATCGTTGTCAATGACAACTACGTTCCCGTTGATTTTACTATTCTGGATATTGAATGTGATCCTTCTTGCCCAATTATTTTGGGACGTCCCTTTTTACGCACCGTTGGTGCTATCATTGACATGAAAGAGGGTAATATAAAATTTCAGTTTCCTCTCAAGAAAGGGATGGAATACTTCCCTCGTAAGAAGATCAAGTTACCTTTTGAGTCCGTTGTACGGGCTAGCTATTCTTTTACTCTTGATAAAACTTGATCTATATGCATTATGCCTAGCTTAAAGGCATAAAAGAAAGCGCTTTTGGGAGGCGGCCCACATGAATAAATTTTTATATTTTGCTTTTGTTGTGTCTTGATGTTGTTTACTACAGTAGCATCATCATTGTATCTTTGCTTTTCATATTTGTGCCAAGTATAGCCTCTGATTGCTAGAAAGTTCAAAAGTTGTGAGGTGCTGTCCAAGAAACAGATTCTGTCCTTGGATAGAAAAATTCGTATAAAATCACCAGATCATCTTTTTGGTCTGAATTTTTTCGACAGCGTTCTCTATATAATTGTATTTCGTGCGTCTGTTCTGAGATTTTTGATTTGAATTGCAGAAGTACCACGAACAAATCAATTACTACCTGCTGTTCTGTTTTTCACAGATTCTGTCATGTTTTGCCTTTCCTTCATTTTGCAAACCAAGAGCTTGCTTTTTCTTTGCAAAAACCTTTTTGTCAATCTTGAGAAACAGTAGAACTTCAAGAATATCTTTATTTCCAGCAAGGTACAATTATTTTATTATGGGTACTAACCTCGCTAATCAGATTATGATGAGTTATGTATGAAGGGAGTTTTCAAGTGTGCGAGGGAAGATGATAAAAAGATTCAGGAGTGTCAAGCGCTCAAGCTTGGGGATGCCCCCGTGCACCCCCAAGAATATTAAAGGAGACTCAAGCATCTAAGCTTGGGGATGCCCCCGTGCATCCCCTTCTCCATCAGCATTATCAGTTCGTCTTTCGTTCCGCTATATTTTTATCACTTCATGTGTTATGTGCTATGCTTGGAGCGTCTTGCTTTTAGTTTTCTTTTTAGTTTTTCATAACGAGTCGGAACTCAGCTTTGTTTATGTGGGAGAGAAACACGCTCCACTTCTACCTAGAACATAACATAGAATTTTCATGTCTATCTTTGCTGTGTGTGTTCTTTGTCTTTTAATAGCTACTATCATGCTCTGCTCTTAGTATTCATGCTTATCTTTTTCAAAGAGCTTTTATTTAGTTGGTTGCTTGAACTCTCTTTAATTATCATGCTTATCGTATTAAGAGAGTTTGCTTCCGTTGCATTGGTTGATATGTCTATGATAAAGATGCTACGTGCATAATGGCGCTTAGTAGTTCAGGTTTTCTTATGGTTAGTCTCAAATAGCTGGGGGATTCCCAATGTGTTATTGGAGTACCAACATGATTTGTTTGCCTATGATGTGGTATGGTTTAGTAATATCTTCCTTCAAGAATTTATTTTGATTGACTTGGCGTATGCTCACGCATATTTAAGAATGTAAAGAAAGTCTGTCAAGCCTTGATGATCTTTTATTTCTGAGTAGCGATATAACTACCATGCCTGATTCAATGTTGCTTTGTCGCTCTGCATGATTATGACCGTCATTGCTCTCTTAGTTGGTCGCTCCCAGTCTTTTGCTAACCTCCACCTGTACTAAGCGGACTAACTTTGCAATATATAGCTCATGGGAAAGTAGCTTAAAAACTATTGTGGTAAAGAATATGTTGCTTATGTATCTTATTTCTTATAAGTTGATTGCTGTGAGGTAACCATGTTTCTGGGGACGCCATCAACTGTTACACTTTTGTTGAATATCATGTGAGTTGCTATGCATGTTCGTCTTGTCTGAAGTAAGGGTGATTTGCCATGGGTTGAATGATTATGCATATTGTTAGAGAAGAACATTGGGCCGCCAACCAAAGCCATGTATCATGGTGAAAGTTTTAGCTTGGACATTAATCCTCAATCTCTTATGAGAATATGCTTAATCATTAAAGAGGAGTCCATTATCTATTTTCTATGTTGTCCTGGTATGGATGTCCTCAAGTTGAGATCTATCAAAAACGAGAAATCAAATGCGATTTATCTCCTTGGACCTTTGTACAGGTGGCATAGAGGTATCCCCTTTGTGACACTTGGTTGAAACATATGTAATGCAATGATAACCCATGGAAATCCGAGCTAATTAGGACAAGGTGCGAGCACTATTGGTATTCGATGCATGAGGCTTGCAACTTATAGGATGTCTTATGCATGACACATATGAAGTACTACTACCGTTGACAAAATTGCTTCTATGTTTTCAAAATAAAAATCTGTAGAACATGACCGTTCTTTTACTTTTATGTTGAGTCTCCACCTTCTTTCTTCAAGCACCAACTACTGAGAGCATGATTGTCATTCTAAGTGTAATGTGCATTGTTCCAAAGTAGCATTGTCTTTTGCATGATTGTGATATCGTTTAGTTTGAAATCATTGTATCTAGTCATCACTTAAACCTTGAAGGTGCCCCTGCATTTATGTTTTGCTTCACTAAAGGGGGCAAGCTAGATATCACTTTATCATATTTGCACACCATGTTCATTGAAAATCTTTTTGATGTTTCAATTTCATATTGTAAAACTTTCAGTCCTTTGTGATTTTCTCATGAGGCAACTTAATTACTACAGATTCATTGTCTTAGTAAGCTTTTGTCATATGACTATAAAAAGTCCTATATGGTTAATAGCATGTCACCACAGAAATTATTCTTGTTATCATTTACCTACTCGAGGACGAGCAGGAATTAAGCTTGGGGATGTTGATACGTCCAAAACGTATCTATAATTTCTGCTTGCTCCATGCCACTTTTGGGTGATATTGCTATGATAATTATACACTTCCATACAATTTTGATCATATTTGGACTAACCTACTAATCCAGTGCACCCCAGTGCCAGTTTCTATTTTCGGCTGTGTTTGTATTTCAGGTTTTCACATTACGAGAACTGTCAGGAAAAATCCAGAAAAATTATATAAAAAATCAGCGTTCCAGAACCTACCTTGCGCCCAAAGTACAGCCGGGGGGGGCACCAGGGCCCCAGGCGCCCTGGCGGCGCCCCCCCCCCCCCCCTGGGCCGCGTCGGGGAGGGCGCCTGGGCCCCCCGAGCCCCGTCTGGTGCCCCCCTTTGGCATATATTTAGAGCGTCCTTCGAAACCCTCGGGACGGGAACTCTTTTTCGCGATCTCATCTCTGTTCCGCCGCCGCCGCCGCTTCCAAGATCGGGAGCACCAGGAGAACTCTTCCCGGCACCCTGCTGGAGGGGAGGATCACCACCGGGAGCCTCTCCACCACCATGGACGCCTCCCGGACGAGTTGTGAGTAGTCTCCCTTGGACCATGAGTCCATGACTAGTAGCTATGTGATGTTCTCCTCCCGTTCTTGTGCTTCACTAATTAGTCCTCGTGAGCTGCCCTACATGATCGAGGCACATATGTAATCCTTATGCTGTTGCTATGTTGAGTTTTCTGGGATCCGATGGATTATGAGATTATGTTTAGATTGTGATTGAGTAATATATTTGATCTACCTCTTTTATATTTATGTTCATAAGTAATTCTTGCATGTTCTCCGTTGTTATTTATTGCTTTGGCCAAGTAGTAGGTAGTGACTCCAAGAGGGAACGTTATGCTCGATTGTGGGTTCATGCCCCTCGATGACTAGCTTGAGTGACAGAAACATGAGTCTAGGGGATGTGCTGTTGCCACAAGGGGGAAAACAACGGTGCTTGTGCCCGCGGGTGCAAGGATTGTTTACTTTACGCAAAGTTCTTTTAATGCAGTTGTCTGTTGCTTTGAGTTTACACTATGGGTGGGGCTCGCAACTTAATACCAGCGAGATGTTCTCGATATATATCTGAAGGAAATATTCCCTAGAGGCAATAATAAAGTTGTTATTTATATTTCCTTATATCATGATAAATGTTTATTATTCATGCTAGAATTGTATTAACCGGAAACTTAGTACATGTGTGAATACATAGACAAAACAGAGTGTCCCTATTATGCCTCTACTAGACTAGCTCATTGATCAAAGATGGTTATGTTTCCTAACCATAGACATGAGTTGTCATTTGATCAACGGGATCACATTATTAGGAGAATGATGTGATGGACAAGGCCCATCCGTTAGCTTAGCAACTTGATCGTTTAGTTTTATTGCTATTGCTTTCTTCATGACTTATACATGTTCCTATAACTATGAGATTATGCAACTCCCGAATACCGGAGGAACACTTTGTGTGCTACCAAACATCACAACGTAACTGGGTGATTATAAAGGTGCTCTACAGGTGTCTCCGAAGGTACTTGTTGGGTTGGCGTATTTCGAGATTAGGATTTGTCACGCCGAATGTCGGAGAGGTATCTCTGGGCCCTCTTGGTAATGCACATCGTAATAAGCGTTACAAGCAAATGACTAATGAGTTAGTCAGGGGATGATGTATTACGGAACGAGTAAAGAGACTTGCCGGTAACGAGATTGAACTCAGTATTGAGATACCGACGATCGAATCTCGGGCAAGTAACATACCGATGACAAAGGGAACAATGTATGTTGTTATGCGGTTCGACCAATAAAGATCTTCGTAGAATATATAGGAGCCAATATGGGCATCCAGGTTCCGCTATTGGTTATTGACCGGAGAGATGTCTCGGTCATGTCTACATAGTTCTCGAACCCGTAGGGTCCGCACGCTTAAACGTTCGTTGACGATATAGTATTTAATGAGTTATGTATGTTGGTGACCGAATGTTATTCGGAGTCCCGGATGTGATCACGGACATGACGAGGAACTCTGGAATGGTCCGGAGATAAAGATTAATATATGGGATAATAGTGTTTGACCTCCGGAAGGGTTCCGGAATTCACCGGAAGGGGTTCCGGATGTTTCCCGAAGTGTTTGGGTACGAGAACACTTTATTTGGGCCAAAGGGGAAAGCCCACGAGGCTTTAGGAAAGTGCAAAAGGAAGTTTTGCGGAGACCAGAGGCTAGACGCCAGGAACCCTAGCGTCTAGGGGGTAGACGCCGGGAACCCTGGCGTCTAGCCCTGGAGTCCGAGTGGGACTCTTTCCTTTCGGGCAAAACCGACTTTGAGGAGGCTTTTGCTCCAAGTTTCGACCCCAGGGCTCAACATATAAATAGAGAGGTAGGGCTAGCACCCAAGACACATCAAGATACACCAAGCCGTGTGCCGGCAACCCCGACCCTCTAGTTTATCCTCCGTCTAGTTTCTGTAGTGCTTGGCGAAGCCCTGCAGAGATTGTTCTTCATCAAACA
Source organism: Secale cereale (assembly GCA_902687465.1). Classification (NCBI taxonomy): domain Eukaryota; kingdom Viridiplantae; phylum Streptophyta; class Magnoliopsida; order Poales; family Poaceae; genus Secale; species Secale cereale. The sequence goes on from LR738715.1 coordinate 726,688,215, forward strand.
ACCGTCACCACGCCGTCGTGCTGCCGGAACTCATCTACTACTTCGCCCGTCTTGCTGGATCAAGAAGGCGAGGACGTCATCGAGCTGAACGTGTGCTGAACGCGGAGGTGCCGTACGTTCGGTACTAGATCGGGACGGATCGTGAAGGTGTACGACTACATCAACCGCGTTGATAAATGCTTTCGCTTTCGGTCTACGAGGGTACGTAGACACACTCTCCCCTCTCGTTGATATGCATCTAGTAGATAGATCTTGCGTGATCGTAGGAAATTTTTGAAAATACTACGTTCCCCAACAATATCTCAAGGTGGATGATTAGTAGTAGATATTGATGGATTTCGGTCTACTTACTTTGGCGTACCGCCCATGCTTTGAACCTCAACCTTTCTTGCAATGTAGTCAGCATTGGTTTGCGTTCGTGGTCCTGTCAATTGCCCAGCTGTAATTCATTTACCTCACATAGCTGTTTTATCGTCTTTTGGGAGAGAGACATCACTAGTGAACATCATGAGACTCCGGTCCATATTACCATCATTGATCACATCCGCTATTTACTTTTCGCTTTTACTTACTATTGCAAACATTATCTATCACTACTATCATTTGCGTTTAATCCTTTGTGAACTACAAGGCCGGAGGGATTGGCAACCTCTCTGTACTCGTTGGGAGCAAAGTTATTTGTATCTGTGTGCAGGTCCACGTTGATTGCTAATATTTGGCGCCGTTAGCAGTTGACACCTACTTGTTGAACCTAGGAGTCTCTGGGGATTCGATCCTTGGCATATTTGCTAAGGGAAAAACTTCCACAACACTACATCTCACACCTTCCACTTGGGGTAACCAACGAGGGGTTAGAGGCCCATCAATGCTCTGTAGATGGCTTCTTCAACGGAGACATGTCTACCGGATCAACATTATCTTTGTAAAATTTCAATTCCTCGGCTGCACAAACCGCTTCAGCATAAGTTGCATCACCTTCCTCACACTCCAAAGCAATCTTACGGCTCCCATGGACCGTAATAGTTCCTTTATGACCTGGCATCTTGAGCTGCAGATAAACATAGCAAGGCCTAGCCATAAACTTAGCATAAACCGGCCGCCCGAACAAGGCGTGATACGGGCTCTTGATCTTTACCACTTCAAAGGTCAAAGTTTCTGACCTTGAGTCGTGCTCATCTCCAAAAGTGACCGCCATGTCTATCTTATCGACCGGATACGCCGATTTACCAGGTACCACGCCGTGAAAACAGTGTTGGATTGTCTGAGCTTCTTGTCTGTCAACCCCATGCGACGAAAAGTCTCATAATACAGAATATTGATGCTGCTTCCTCCGTCCATGAGCACCTTAGTGAACTTGTAACCCCCAACCTGCGGTGCCACCACTAGAGCTAGTTGACATGGATTATCAACCTGGGGCGGATGATCCTCACGGCTCCACACTATGGGTTGTTTCGACTAGCGTAAATAACGAGGCACCGCCGGTTCAACAGAGTGCATTGCCCTCTTGTAAACCTTCTGATCACGTTTACATAAGCTTGTGGTGAAGACGTGATATTGCCCGCTACTCAGTTGCTTCGGGTTGCTCTGATAGCCTAATTATTGTTGTTGCTGATGATTGCTCTGATTATTATAATTACCTTGGCCATTCTGAGGGTTGTGCCCGTTCTGATTGCTGCGGCCGCCCTGATTACCTTGGAATCCTGGACTGGAACCACCACCTTGATAACCCAGCCCGTGGAAGCCAGGGCCTGACCCACCGGACGATCCATGATCGTATTGGAACCAGTTTCTGAACTCCTTCATAATAAAGCAGTCCTTCCAGAGGTACGTAGCTGACTTTTCCTTCGTGCCGTGCCTAGGGCAAGGCACATTCATCTGGCGCTCCAGATTAATGTTTGGTCCTCCGTCTCGTGGGGGCGGTCAACCCCTGCGACGCTGGCCATCCTCCTGTGCACTAGCATTAGCCACAAAATCTGAATTGCTATCCGCTTTATGCTTACCATTGTATCCCTGGTTCGCTGGATTAGACTGCGGCGCTTTACCATTCTTTTTTCCTTTTCCTGACTTCTCATCGTCAGACTCCGGATATTTGGCACTATCTGAATCTGCGTATTTCACCAGAGCCCCCATGAGTGTTCACATGTCATTACAATGACGCTTGAGTCGTCCCAACTTCAGCTTCAGAGGCTCAAACCGGCAATTGCCTTCCAATGTCACCACTGCTGTGTCCGGATTGATGCGGTCTGAGGAATGCAAGACTTCTGACACCTGGCGCACCCAATGACTTGTTGATTCGTTCTCCCCGTGAACGCTGGCTGCCAAGTCTACTATGAACATGGGCTGCTTGCATGTATCCTTGAAGTTATTGATAAACCGGCGCCGCAACTCAGCCCATGATCCAATGGAGTTCTGCGGTAAGCTTTTTAATCAGGTGCGAGCCGTGCCCACCAGCATCATGGTGAAGTATTTCGCACATGCCGCATCGTCCACATCCAGCATCTCCATTGCCATCTCGTAGATTTCAACCCAAGCTTCGGGGGATAGATCTGCGGTATAGTTGGGCACCTTGCCCGGTCCTTTGAAGTCCTTGGGCAGCCGTACATTGCGTAAAACGGGCGTGAGACACGATACTCCCAAGGAACTGGACGAAACTCCTGGCTCGATCGTGGTAGATGGATGAACCAGCGTAGGTTGACGAGCTTCGTACTGTGGTGCTAATTCGGCCTCTCGGCGCTGTCTGCCCTGATCCACCACATCTTGAGCGTTTGCACCTCCTCCCGCCGGGTTATCCCTCCGCGGCGGGTTACGATTCCGGCACTGCTTGACACGGTCGGTTCTTCCAGGTGTCTGATGTAACTCCGGCTTGGGCGGGGGGTGGAGTGAATCCTCTCGCAGCTGTGAGAATAAGCCTGCTGCCAAGTTAAAGCCATCTCCAGAAATTCCCTAGCTCGCCGCGCCTCCACTGCTATAGGGGATCCTCCCTCAATGGGAAGGGCTGCCAATCGTGAAGCGGCTGCAACTATGTTATCCAAGGGGTTGGAGTAATGGCCAGGGGGCGTTGGTGCATGCTGTGACGGAACGACCTGACGGGCTGGATCCACAGCCTGTGGCTGGACCGAAGCCCCCGTGCCAGGCACCTCTCCCCGGTTTATCGTCGGATGATTACTGGTTCCCGCTCCTGGTGTACTGAAGAGGTTTCTTACCTCGTAAACCGTCAGCAGGCGAGAATGGCACCTTCTCCTCATTACATCGTTTGATGCAGTCTAATCCAACAGGAACCAATAGGCCTGAGCATCTAGCTCGGCCCGCCTTGAGATCATTCTAGTATTCTCAGCAGCCAGGTCCAACTTAGCTTGATCTATTTGGCCCCTCACTTTAGCAACTTCTGCGTCGTGTTGTACCCTCTCGGCATGGCCGACCTCCACGGTTAGCAGTGCTGTCAAAGTACAACTAAAGTGGTTAGAACTTGAGCCGGTGGCTGAACCAGGCCTCCTGCCCCGGCTGCCGCTGCCGCTGCCAGGTCGGATGTTAATGCCGCCGCAGCTGAAGATTGTTGCACAGATTGTGATCCGACCATGAAGACTGCGACCCGGCTCGGCGCATCAAGGGTGTCTGGAGTACTGTCACCATCGGAACAACCCCTAGCCCGGCCATCCTGCAACAGATATAAAGACTCAGTTTCTCCAGTGGATGACTCATCGCCGGAATAAACGACGGTCTCGCCACCAGTTTTCGATTCATCCTCAGCTTGCGCTTCATGAACCGCTCCCCCGAAGACACGCTTCATGGTGGGCCGAATCCGGGCAGGTCTCGCATGCTGAGCTGACTCGACGATGTTGGAGCAGATGTCCGGCTGAGGGCCTAGTTCGCCGATCTTGCCAATGAAGACGTCGATGCCACCAAAGGGGACCCGGTACCCGTACTCGATTGAATCGGCCTCGGGACCCCAGCCTGCGTCGTCGATGTAGATCTTGCCGCGACGACTCTTAGTCAGCCGGCCCACTGCATAGCCCTTGAGCCCTTCAAAGTTGCCCTTCAAGAACTCGAAACCATCGTGCAATAGCCCCACGGTGGGCGCCAACTGTCGTGGTTTTGTCATGGCAGATGTCCTAGCAAAAGGACTTAGTCGTGGAGCCATCGCTGCGGGTAGCTTAAAGGGGTTAAAGCGGACAAGGACGCAAGGGTTTTTATACTAGTTCAGCCCCTTCGATGAAGGTAAAAGCCTACGTCTAGTTTGGTGTAGTATTGCTAGGGTTTCAATGAACAGGGAGCGAATCCGCTTTTCCTCTGTCTCGAGGTGTTTTTCTCTGTCCTTGAATCGTCGCCGGGTTGTCCCTTTATATACACAGGATGACGCCCGGACTGGTTTACAGAATCCCGAGGCCAGGCCATAAACATGCCCGACTCGGTCTCTATCTTTCCTATCTTACAATACAAGTTACACGCCATATGGCGGTTTACTCTTACGGGCCCTAACGCCTCTTGGGCCCTGGATCTCTAGTCTTGAATAATAAAGTGCCATGTTCTATGCCTTGTTGGGCTTCAGTAGAAGTAATCCTTATGGGCATAAACCGGCCCCTTCCTAGGCGGTTTATACCTAATAGTTATATCCCTGACAATATTGGTGTCAAACATATGAAGAAGCTCCATGCAGATGGACTTTTGGAGTCTCTTGATTATGAATCATTTGACACGTGTGAACCATGCCTTTTGGAGTCTCTTGATTATGAACTATTGGGTATACCTTCTACCTCAGATCCGAAGGCAAGATCTTTGTTGCCAAGAATGGATCCTTTCTAGAGAAAGAGTTTCTCTCGAAAGAAGTAAGTGGGAGGAAAGTGGAACTTGATGAGGTGATTGTCACCCCTTCCGAACCGGAAAGTAGTGCAACACGGAAAGTAGCGCACCGATTAGGGAGGAAGTTAATGATAATGATCATGAAACTTCAGATCAAGTTACTGCTGAACTTCATAGGTCCACAAGGACACGTTCCGCACCAGAGTGGTACGGCAACCCTGTCAAGGAAATCATGTTGTTAGACAACGGTGAACCTTCAAACTATGAAGAAGCGGTGGCGGGCTCGGATTCCAACAAATGGCTTGAAGCCATGAAATCTGAGTTAGGATCCATGTATGATAACAAAGTATGGACTTTGGTTGACTTGCCCGATGATCGGCAAGCCATAGAAAATAAATGGATCTTTAAGAAGAAGACTGACGCGGATGGTAATGTGACCATCTATAAGGCTCGGCTTGTCGCTAAAGGTTATCGACAAGTTCAAGGAATTGACTACGACAAGACTTTCTCTCCCGTAGCAATGCTGAAGTCCGTCCGAATCATGTTAGCAATTGCCGCATTCTATGATTATGAGATATGGAAAATGGACGTCAAAACGGCATTCCTTAACGGCTTCCTTAATGAAGAACTGTATATGATGCAGCCAGAAGGTTTTGTCGATCCTAAGAATGCTAACAAGGTATGCAAACTCCAGCGCTCCATCTATGGGCTGGTGCAAGCATCTCGGAGTTGGAACATTCGCTTTGATGAGGTGATCAAAGCGTTTGGGTTTATACAGACTTGGGGAGAAGCCTGTATTTACAAGAAAGTGAGTGGGAGCTCTGTAGCATTTCTCATATTATATGTGGATGACATATTGCTGATGGGAAATGATGTAGAACTCTTGGAAAGCATAAAGGCCTACTTGAATAAGTGTTTTTCAATGAAGGACCTTGGAGAAGCTGCTTACATATTAGGCATGAAGATCTATAGAGATAGATCGAGACGCCTCATTAGTCTTTCGCAAAGCACATACCTTGACAAGATATTGAAGAAGTTCAATATGGATCAGCCCAAGAAAGGGTTCTTGCCTATATTGCAAGGTATGAGATTGAGCATAGCTCAATGCCCGACCTCGGCAGAAGATAGAGAAAAGATGAGTGTCATCCCCTATGCCTCGGCCATAGGTTCTATTATGTATGCCATACTGTGTACCAGACCTGATGTGAACCTTGCCATAAGTTTGGTGGGGAGGTACCAAAGTGATCCTGGTATGGAGCACTGGAAAGCGGTCAAGAACATCCTCAAGTACCTGAAAAGGACTAAGGATATGTTTCTTGTTTATGGAGGTGACGAAGAGCTCGTCGTAAAGGGTTACGTTGATGCTAGCTTCGACACAGATCTGGATGACTCCAAGTCACAAACCGGATACGTGTATATTTTGAATGGTGGGGCAGACAGCTGGTGCAGTTGCAAGCAAAGCGTCGTGGCGGCATCTATATGTGAAGCTGAGTACATAGCTGCTTCCGAAGCAACGCATGAAGGAGCCTGGATGAAGGAGTTCATCACCGACCTAGGAGTTATTCCAAGCGCGTCGGGCCCGATGACTCTCTTCTGTGACAACACTGGAGCTATTGCCATTTCCAAGGAGCCCAGGTTTCACAAGAAGACCAAGCACATCAAGCGCCATTTCAACTCCATCCGAAATTATATTCAAGATGGAGACATAGATATTTGTAAAGTTCATACGGATCTGAATGTCGCAGATCCATTGACTAAACCTCTTCCATGAGCAAAACATGATCAACACCAGAACTCTATGGGTGTTCGATTCATCACAATGTAACTAGATTATTGACTCTAGTGCAAGTGGGCGACTGTTGGAAATATGCCCTAGAGGCAATAATAAAATGGTTATTATTATATTTCCTTGTTCTTGATAATTGTCTATTGTTCATGCTTTAATTGTATTATCCGGAAACAGTAATACATGTGTGAATACATAGACCACAACATGTCCCCAATGAGCCTCTAGTTGACTAGCTCGTTGATCAATAGATGGTTACGGTTTCCTGACCATGGACATTGGATGTCATTGATAACGGGATCACATCATTAGGATAATGATGTGATGGACAAGACCCAATCCTAAGCCTAGCACAAGATCGTGTAGTTCGTATGCTAAAGCTTTTCCAATGTCAAGTATCCTTTCCTTAGACCATGAGGTTGTGCAACTCCCGGACACCGTAGGAGTACTTTGGGTGTGCCAAACGTCACAACGTAATTGGGTGGCTATAAAGGTACACTACGGGTATCTCCAAAAGCATCTGTTGGGTTGGCACGAATCGAGACTAGGATTTGTCACTCCGTATGACGAAGAGGTATCTCTGGGCCCACTCGGTAATACATCATCGAAATGAGCTCAATGTGACTAAGGGGTTGGTCACGGGATGATGTGTTACAGAACGAGTAAAGAGACTTGCCATAATGAGATTGAACAAGGTATCGGTATACCGACGATCGAATCTCGAGAAAGTACTATATCGCTAGACAAAGGGAATCGTATACATGATTGATTGAATCCTTGACATCGTGGTTCATCCGATGAGTTCATCGTGGAACATGTGGGAGCCAACATGGGTATCCAGATCCCGCTGTTGGTTATTGGCCGGAGATATGTCTCGGTCATCACTGCATGGTTCCCGTGAAGGAAATATGCCCTAGAGGCAATAATAAAGTTATTATTTATTTCCTTATATCATGATAAATGTTTATTATTCATGCTAGAATTGTATTAACCGGAAACTTAGTACATGTGTGAATACATAGACAAAACAGAGTGTCCCTAGTATGCCTCTACTAGACTAGCTCATTGATCAAAGATGGCTATGTTTCCTAGCCATAGACATGAGTTCTCATTTGATCAACGGGATCACATCATTAGGAGAATGATGTGATGGACTAGACCCATCCGTTAGCTTAGCACTATGATCGTTTAGTTTTACTGCTATAGCTTTCTTCATGACTTATACATGTTCCTATGACTATGAGATTATGCAACTCCCAAATACCGTAGGAACACCTTGTGTGCTACCAAACGTCACAACATAACTAGGTGATCATAAAGATGCTCTATAGGTGTCTCCGAAAGTATTCGTGGTGTTGGCATAGATCAAGACTAGGATTTGTCACTCCGATTGTCGGAGAGGTATCTCTGGGCCCTCTCGGTAATGCACATCATAATAAGCCTTGCAAGCAAAAGACTAATGAGTTAGTCACGAGATGATGTATTACGGAACGAGTAAAGAGACTTGCCGGTAACGAGATTGAACTAGGTATAGAGATACCGACGATCGAATCTCGGGCAAGTAACATACTGATGACAAAAGGAACAACGTAAGTTATTATGCGGTTTGACCGATAAAGATCTTCGTAGAATATGTGGGAGCCAATTTGAGCATCCAGGTTCCGCTATTGGTTATTGACCGGAGATGAGTCTCGGTCATGTCTACATAGTTCTCGAACCCGTAGGGTCCGCACGCTTAACGTTTGATGACGATCGGTATTATGAGTCTATGAGTTTTGATGTACCGAAGGTAGTTCGGAGTCCCGGATGAGATCACGGACATGACATGAGTCTCGGAATGTCCGAGTCATAAAGATTGATATATTGGATGACTATATTCGGACACCGGAAGTGTTCTGGAAAGTTTCGGAATTTACCGGAGTGCCAGGGGGGTTATCGGAACTCCCCGGGGGAATGGTGGGCCCTAGTTGGCCATAGGGGAGAAAGAGGGCAGCAGCCAGGAGGTGGCGCACCCCCTCCCTAGGGGCAGTCCGAATAGGACTAGGGGAGGGGGGCGCGGCCCCTCTTTCCCTCTCCCTCTCCCTCTCCTCCCTTCCCCCTCTCCTTCTTGGTGGACTCCTACTAGGAATAGGATTGCAATCCTATTCCTAGTAGGATTGCCTCTCTAGGCACACCATAGAGGGCCGGCCGGCCTCCCCCCTTGCTCCTTTATATACGGGGGCAGGGGGGCACCCAAAGACACACAAGTTGAATTGTTTTAGCCGTGTGCGGTGCCCCCTCCACAGAAACACACCTCGGTCATACCGTTGCAGTGCTTAGGCGAAGCCCTGCGCCGGTAGATACATCATATCTGTCACCGCGTCGTCGTGCTGACGAAACTCTCCCGTGAAGCTCAACTGGATCAAGAGCTCGTGGGACGTCATCAAGCTGAACGTGTGCTGAACGCGGAGGTGCCGTACGTTCGGTGCTTGATCGGTTGGATCGCAAAGAAGTTCGACTACATCAACCGCGTCACTTGACGCTTCCGCTCCCGGTCTACGAGGGTAGATAGACACACTCTCCCCTCTCATTGCTATGCATCTAGTAGATATATCTTGCGTGATCGTAGGAAAATTTCAAAATACTACGTTCCCCAACAATGGCATCATGAGCCAGGTTTATGCGCAGATGATATGCACGAGTAGAACACAATGAGTTGTGGGCGATACTAGTTATACTGCTTACCAGCATGTCATACTTTGCTTCGGCGGTATTATGAGATGAAGCGGCCCGGACCGACATTACGTGTACGCTTAGGCGAGACTGGTTTCACCGTTATGAGCACTCGTTGCTTAAAGGTGACTGGCGGGTGTCTGTCTCTCTCACTTTAGCTGAATCAAGTGTGCCTACGCCTGTTCCTTGTGAAGGTTAAAACAGCACATACTTGACGAAACATCGTTGTGGTTTTGTATGCGTAGGTAGGAACGGTTCTTGCTAAAGCCTGTAGCAGCCACGTAAAACTTGCAACAACAAAGTAGAGGACGTCTAACTTGTTTTTGCAGGGCATGTTGTGATGTGATATGGTCAACACATGATGAGTTATACGGTTTTGTATGAGATGATCATGTTTTGTAAAGTTATCGGCAACTGGCAGGAGCCATATGGTTGTCGCTTTATTGTATGAAATGCAATCGCCATGTAATTGCTTTACTTTATCAGTAAGCAGTAGCGATAGTCGTAGAAGCAATAGTTGGCGAAATGACAACGATGCTACGATGGAGATCAAGGTGTCGCGCCGGTGACGAAGGTGATCATGACGATGCTTTCAAGATGGAGATCAAAAGCACAAGATGATGATTGCCATATCATGTCACATATTTTGATTTGCATGTGATGTTTATCTTATTATGCTTCTTATTTTCCTTAGTACGACGGTAGCATTATAAGATGATCCCTTACAAAATTTCAAGGTGCAAGTGTTCTCCCTGAGTATGCACCGTTGCGAAAGTTCTTCGTGCTGAGACACCACATGATGATCGGGTGTCATAGGCTCTACGTTCAAATACAATGGGTGTAAGCCAGTTTTGCACACGCAAAATACTCGGGTTAAAGTTGACGAGCCTGGCATATGCAGATATGGCCTCGGAACACTGGAGATCGAAAGGTCGAGGGTGAATCATATAGTAGATATGATCAATCAGTGAGCATGTGCTCAGATTGTCTGGGTACTGCAATTGCTTGAATCAAGTGGGAGTTAATCTTCCAGATAAGATAGTAATTGACAAAGTTCTCTAGTCACTATCACCAAGTTAGTAGAACTTCGTGATGAACTATAATATGCAAGGGATGACGATAGTAATTCGCGAGCTCTTCGCGATGCTGAAATCGGCGAAGGTAGAAATCAAGAAAGAGCATCAAGTGTTGATGGTTAACAAGACCACTTGTTTCAAGTAAAGGGCAAAGGGATAGAAGGGGAACTTCAAGAAGAATGACAAGTAAGTTGTCACTCCCGTGAAGAAACCCAAAGCTAAAACTCAAGCCTGAAACTAAGTGCTTCTACTGCAAAGGAAATGGTCACTGGAAGTGGAACTGCCCTAGATACTTGGCGGATAAGAAGGATGGCAAAGTGAACAAAGGTATATTTTGATATACAGATTATTGATGTGTATTTTACTAGTGTTCGTAGCAACCCCTCGGTATTTGATACTGGCTTAGTTGCTAAAGAGTAGTAACTCGAAATGGGAGTTGCATAATGAACAGAAACTAGTTAAAGGATGAAGTGACGATGTGTATTGGAAGTAGTTCCAAGATTGATATGATCATCATCGCACACTCCCTATACTTTCGGGATTAGTGTTGAACCTAAATAAGTGCTATTTGGTGTTTGTGTTGAGCATGAATATGATTTGATCATGTTTATTGCAATACGGTTATTCATGTAAGTTAGAGAATAATTGCTGTTCTGTTTACATGAATAAAACCTTCTATGGTCATACACCCAATGAAAATGGTTTGTTGGATCTCGATCGTGTGATACACATATTCATAATATTGAAGCCAAAAGATGCAAGGTTAATAATGATAGTGCAACTTATTTGTGGCACTGCCGTTTAGGTCATATTGGTTTAAAGCGCATGAAGAAACTCCATAGTGATGGACTTTTGGAATCACTTGATTATGAATCACTTGGTGCTTGCGAACCATGCCTCATGGGCAAGATGACTAAAACTCCGTTCTCCGGAACTATGGAGTGAGCAACAGAGTTGTTGGAAATCATACATACTAATGTATGCGGACCAATGAGTGTTGAAGCTCGCGGCGGGTATCGTTATTTTCTGACCTTCACTGATGGTTTGAGCAGATATGGGTATATCTACTTAATGAAGCACAAGTCTGAAACATTTGAAAAGTTCAAAGAATTTCATAGTGAAGTGGAGAATCATCGTAACAGAAAATAGGAGTTTCTACGATATGATTTGTAATGCCCCGGACACACCCGCCGGTGGTCGTTACTCCTGGCGGGATCTAGACTGGCCTCACATATCAATACTAGTCTTTTCTGCGCACTTTGTCCTCACTCGTGCGCACCCGGGAGCAACTTCTCGGTCGGTCACCCATCCTGAAACTACTCCAAGCTGAGCACGCTTAACTTTGGAGTTCTATCCGAATGGGCTCCCGGAAAAGAAGGAATTCCTTATTGATATGAGTAGTCTATCATCCCTAATAAGCCAGGCCATCACATACACCCTCACTCAGAGGAACCGACGTCCTCGTCGGGCCACAGGAACATTCCCTCTTGGCACAACCGTCTGTGCTTCCAGGACAGCACATGTGCCATGCCGTGTGCCACGACGGGTCACAAACGTCATGCACAACATGACTGCAAACTGTCCGCAAACATCCATGTAACCGCGAGGGTCGGCTCTGATACCAACTTGTAACGCCCCGGACACACCCACCGGTGGTCGTTACTCCTGGCGGGATCTAGACTGGCCTCACATATCAATACTAGTCTTTTCTGCGCACTTTGTCCTCACTCGTGCGCACCCAGGAGAAACTTCCCGGTCGGTCACCCATCCTGAAACTACTCCAAGCTGAGCACGGTTAACTTTGGAGTTCTATCCGAATGGGCTCCCGGAAAAGAAGGAATTCCTTATTGATATGAGTAGTCTATCATCCCTAATAAGCCAGGCCATCACATGATCGTAGAGGTAAAATATTTGAGTTAGCGAGTTTGGCCTTCAGTAAAAACAATGTGAAATAGTTTCACTACTCACGCCACCTGGAACACCACAGTGTAATGGTGTGTCCGAACGTCATAACCGTACTTTATTAGATATGGTGTGATCGATGATGTCTCTTACCGATCTACCACTATCGCTTTTGGGGTTATGCATTAGAGACAGCTACATTCACGATTAAATAGGGCACCATCTAAATCCGTGGAGATGACACCGTATGAACTGTGGTTTGACGAGAAACCTAAGCTGTCATTTCTTTAAGTTTGGGACTATGATGCTTATGTGAAAAAGTTTCAACATGATAAGCTCGAACCCAAATCGGAGAAGTAAATCTTCATAGGATACCCAAAAGAAACTGTTGGGTACACCTTCTATCACAGATCCGAAGGCAAGGTCTTTGTTGCTAAGAGTGGATCCTTTCTAGAGAAGGAGTTTCTCTCAAAAGAAGTGAGTGGGAGGAAAGTAGAACTTGATGAGGTAATTGTACCTTCTCCCGAATTGGAAAGTGGAACATCACAGAAACTAGTTCCAGTGATTCCTACTCCAATTAGTGAGGAAGCTAATGATGATGATCATGAAACTTCAGCTCAAGTTTCTGCTGAACGTCGTAGATCAACCAGAGTATGTTCCGCACCAGAGTGGTACGGCAACCCAGTTCTGGAAGTCATGTTACTAGACCATGATGAACCTGCGAACTATGAGGAAGCGATGATGAGCCCAGATTCCGCAAAATGGCTTGAGGCCATGAAATCTGAGATGGGATCCATCTATGAGAACAAAGTCTGGACTTTGGTTGACTTGCCCGATGATCGGCAAGCCATCGAAAATAAATGGATCTTCAAGAGGAAGACTGACGCTGACGGTAATGTTACTATTTACAAAGCTCGACTTGTTGCGAAAAGTTTTCGACAAGTTCAAGGAGTTTACTACGTTGAGACTTTCTCACCCGTAGCGATGCTTAAGTCTGTCCGAATCATGTTAGCAATTGCCGCATTTTATGAAATCTGGCAAATGGATAACAAAACTGCATTCTTTAATGGATTTATTAAAGAAGAATTGTATATGATGCAACCAGAAGGTTTTGTCAATCCTAAAGGTGCTAACAAAATGTGCAAGCTCTAGCGATCCATCTATGGACTGGTGCAAGCATCTCGGAGTTGGAATATACGCTTTGATAAGTTGATCAAAGCATATAGATTTATACAGACTTGCGGTGAAGCCTGTATTTACAAGAAAGTGAGTGGGAGCACTACAACCTTTCTGATGAGTATATGTGAATGACATATTGTCAATTGGAAATGATGTAGAATTTTCTGGAAAGCATAAAGGAGTGTTTGAAAGGAGTTTTTCAAAGAAAGACCTCGGTGAAGCTGCGTACATATTGAGCATCAAGATCTATAGAGATAGATCGAGATGCTTGATAAGTTTTTTCAATGAGTACATACCTTGACAAATTTCGAAGTAGTTCAAAATGGATCAGTCAGAGAAGGATTTCTTGCATGAGTTAAGAGGTATGAAGTTGAGTAAGACTCAAAATCCGACCTCGGCAGAAGATAGAGAAAGAATGAAAGTCATTCCCTATGCCTCAGCCATAGGTTCTATAAAGTATGCCATGCTATGTACCAAACCTATTGTGTACCTTGCCATGAGTTTGGCAAGGAGGTATAGTAGTGATCTAGGAGTAGATCACTGGACAGCGGTCAAAATTATCCTTAGTAACTGGATGACTAAGGAAATGTGTTCTCGATTATGGAGGTGATAAAGAGTTCGTCGTAAAGAGTTACACCGATGCAAGCTTTACACTATTCTAGATGACTCTAAGTATCAATCTGGATGCATATTGGAAGTGGGAGCAATTAGCTAGAGTAGCTCCATGCAGAGCATTGTAGACATAGAAATTTGCAAAATACATACGGATCTGAATGTAACAGACCCGCTGACTAAACTCCTCTCACGAAGCAAAACATGATCACACCTTAGTACTCTTTGGGTGTTAATCACATGGCGATTAGAACTAGATTGTTGATTCTAGTAAACCCTTTGGGTATTGGTCACATGGCGATGAGAACTATAGGTGTTAGTCACATGGTGATGTGAACTATTGGTGTTAATCACATGGTGATGTGATCTAGATTATTGACTCTAGTGCAAGTGGGATACTGAAGGAAATATGCCCTAGAGGCAATAATAAAGTTATTATCTATTTCCTTATATCATGATAAATGTTTATTATTCATGCTAGAATTGTATTAACCGGAAACTTAGTACATGTGTGAATACATAGACAAAACAGAGTGTCCCTAGTATGCCTCTACTAGACTAGCTCATTGATCAAAGATGGCTATGTTTCCTAGCCATAGACATGAGTTGTCATTTGATCAACGGGATCACATCATTAGGAGAATGATGTGATGGACTAGACCCATCCGTTAGCTTAGCACTATGATCGTTTAGTTTTACTGCTATAGCTTTCTTCATGACTTATACATGTTCCTATGACTATGAGATTACGCAACTCCCGAATACCGTAGGAACACCTTGTGTGCTATCAAATATCACAACATAACTGGGTGATCATAAAGATGCTCTACAGGTGTCTCCGAAAGTGTTCGTGGTGTTGGCATAGATCAAGACTACGATTTGTCACTCCGAGTGTCGGAGAGGTATCTCTGGGCCCTCTCGGTAATGCACATCATAATAGGCCTTGCAAGCAAAATACTAATGAGTTAGTCACGAGATGATGTATTACGGAACGAGTAAAGAGACTTGCCGGTAACGAGATTGAACTAGGTATAGAGATACCGACGATCGAATCTCGGGCAAGTAACATACCGATGACAAAAGGAACAACGTATGTTGTTATGCGGTTTGACCGATAAAGATCTTCGTAGAATATGTGGGCGCCAATATGAGCATCCAGGTTCCGCTATTGGTTATTGACCAGAGATGAGTCTCGGTCATGTCTACATAGTTCTCGAACCCGTAGGATCCGCACGCTTAACGTTTGATGACGATCGGTATTATGAGTCTATGAGTTTTGATGTACAGAAGGTAGTTTGGAGTCCCGGATGAGATCACGGACAAGACGAGGAGTCTCGGAATGTCCGAGACATAAAGATTGATACTCCCTCCATTCCCTTATACAAGGCCACAAACTCATATTACAGGTACCAAGGTAAAATTTAATGACTTCTTGGTAAGCCAACTTTTCTTATCGTTAACCGAAATAATTAATATGGATGCATGCATGCAAAGAAGGAATGGGGTGGAAGTAGTACATTGTCATTATGACTACATGCATGCAAGTATTAAATAAGTTAATAGCACGAGAAAACAACATTAAATTTTGCCTCGATTACTGTTAGTGGCCATATATAGATGCAAAATATATTTTTCATAGTGGCCTTGTATAAGGGAATGGAGGGAGTATATTGGATGACTATATTCGGACACCGGAAGTGTTCTGGAAAGTTTCGGAATTTACCGGAGTGTCGGGGGGGTTACCGGAACCCCCCGGGGGAATGGTAGGCCCTAGTTGGCCATAGGGGAGAAAGAGGGCAGCAGCCAGGAGGTGGCGCGCCCCCTCCCTAGGGGCAGTCCGAATAGGACTAGGGGAGGGGGCGCGGCCCCTCTTTCCCTCTCCCTCTCCCTCTCCTTCCTTCCCCCTCTCCTTCTTGGTGGACTCCTACTAGGAATAGGATTGCAATCCTATTCCTAGTAGGATTGCCTCTCTAGGCGCACCATAGAGGGCCGGCCGGCCTCCCCCCTTGCTCCTTTATATACGGGGGCAGGGGGGCACCCAAAGACACACAAGTTGAATTGTTTTAGCCGTGTGCGGTGCCCCCCTTTATATACGGGGGTAGAGGCACCCCATAGACACACAAGTTGATCTGTTGATCTCTCCCAACCGTGTGCGGTGCCCCCTCCACAGAAACACACCTCGGTCATACCGTTGCAGTGCTTAGGCAAAGCCTTGCACCGGTAGATACATCATATCTGTCACCACGCCGTCGTGCTGACGAAACTCTCCCCTGAAGCTCAACTGGATCAAGAGCTCGTGGGACGTCATCAAGCTGAACGTGTGCTGAACGCGGAGGTGCCGTACGTTCGGTGCTTGATCGGTTGGATCGCGAAGAAGTTCGACTACATCAACCGCGTCACTTGACCCTTCCGCTCCCGGTCTACAAGGGTACGTAGACACACTCTCCCCTCTCGTTGCTATGCATCTAGTAGATAGATCTTGCATGATCGTAGGAAAATTTTAAAATACTACGTTCCCCAACATCCCGAACCCGTAGGGTCTACACACTTAAGGTTCGATGACGCTAGGGTTATAGGGAATATATGTAAGTGGTTAGCGAATGTTGTTCGGAGTCCCGGATGAGATCTCGGACATCACGAGGAGTTCCGGAATGGTCCGGAGGTAAAGATTTATATAAGGGAAGTCATCATACGGTCACCGGAATAATTCGGGGGGTTACCGGTATTGTACCGGGACCACCGAAGGGGTTCCGGGGGTCCACCGGAAGGGTCCACCTACCCTGGAGGGCCCTATGGTCTGTATGTGGAGAGGGACCAGCCCCTAAGTGGGCTGGGCACCTCTCCCTAGGGCCCATGCGCCTAGGGTTTGGGGGGAAACCCTAAGGGGGGCGCCCCCTTGCCTTGGGGGGCAAGGCACCCCCCTGGCCGCAGCCCCCTCCTCATATTGGATCTGAGGGGGCCGGCCCCCCTCTCCCTTGCCCCTATATATATGTGGGGGGTGGGAGGGCAGCCGCACCCAAGCCCTTGCGTAGCCCTCCCCCTCTCCCAACTACTCCTCCTCTCCCGCGGTGCTTGACGAAGCCTTGTAGGATTGCCACGCTCCTCCATCACCACCATGCCGTCGTGCTGCTGCTGGATGGAGTCTTCCCCAACCTCTCCCTCTCTCCTTGCTGGATCAAGGCGCGGGAGACTTCACCGGGCTGCACGTGTGTTGAATGCGGAGGCACCGTTGTTCGGTGCTTAGATCGGAATCGGCTGCGATCTGAATCACTTCGTGTACGACTCCACCGACCACGTTCTTGCAACGCTTCCGCATCGCGATCTTCAAAGGTATGAAGATGCACTCCCCTCTTGTTGCTAGTAGACTCCATAGATGGATCTTGGTGATGCGTAGGAAAATTTTGATTTTCTGCAATGATCCCCAACAGTTGGGCCCTGCCGACGCAGAGCACCTAAGCAAACATGAAAGGAAGCAAGCACGGAAATCACCAAGTTCAAGTCTAGTTATTACAATAATACCAAGTTCTCCAAATTCAAGCGAGCCCTTACGCCCCCAAGGCACTTGCACTTCTCTCATCTGGACAGGAATAGGTCAGGCATCGCCAAGCGCGCCATCACCAGCCTCCGCCTCCTCGGCCGCGGCAGCAGCGACCCGGAGGAACGCCTCCACCAGCTCCTTGACCTTCACCTCCAGGGCCTCAGCAGTCGCGCCCTCTATGCTCGCGGTCACGGGCTCGGACAGCGAGGCCAGGTCAAGAGTGGGATTGTGGAGATAGAGGTGGCCGCACACGTGCGTCAGGGCCAAGGTAAGGAGTGTGCGACTTTCGACGTCTGCTAACTGGCCGATCGCGGCCGTAACCTTGCGCACGGACTTCACGAGCGCGGCAAGGAGCTCGGCGGAGCCATCCTCCGAGGTGGCCAGCGGCTTCTCGAACCCTTCCTCGTAAGCAATCTGCAGTGCCGTACGGGCCTTGAGCTCGAAGGCGGCGAGGGCCTCACAACTCACCGCTGTCGAGGCCGCGATGGTGTCTTCCTTGTCGCGTGCAGCTTGGGTCGCCTTGGCCTGCTCGGCCTCGGCCTTCAGCTTCTCTAGGCTCACGCGATCAGCGAGCTGCTCCTGCTGCAGCCGGGACGGCTCGGCCTTCTGTGCCTTGAGCTCCTTCTCCAACCTTTCGAGCTCCAGGGCGCGCCTGGTGCCTTCCTCGCGAATGGCCTCCAGCTCGCTCTCCACCTTGAGGCAGCACATCTCGGAGGATGCCACGTCGGCTCGTGCGGCATCGCGCGCCCGCGTGGCTGCTGCGGCCTCCTCCTAACCCTTGGCGGCGACCCTGAGGCCTGGCTCCAGGAGGCCCGCACAGACATATCTGCCAGGAGCCACCCAGAGATCTGGCCCAGGCGTCCTTCCATCGCGCGGCCATCATCACCCAGAAGTTCGGCACGGAGCTAACCCAGCGCAGTGGAAGCGGCTTCCAAGGTCTCAGGGCTAGACTGCACCAGCTGGCGGATGGATGCCATTGAGATCGCCAGCTCGACCAGGGGCTCGGGGGCTCCGGCTCCCCTCGCTGGAGCAGCGGGAGCAGGAGCCACCACGGCCTCACAAACAGCAACAACGCCCTCAAGTGACGCCGCCACCACGCGCTCGGTGGCCTGGCCGGCAGAGGCGCGTGAAGCTGTGGCACCCTTCTCCGCGGCGACAGCAACGGCGGGTGGAGCGGGGTACCGCGCCGTAACCTCCCCCTTCGCCTTCTTCATCACGCTGCCCAGGCTACTGCGCCAAGAGAAGTACGTTAGGAACACAGCAACCAAGGAATAGCAGGAGATTGCACACTTACTCGTCGGAGGCAAGGCGCGCCCTCCTCTTCATCAGTAGGTCGGCCGCGGCCGCCGGAGCTACGGGCGTGCCAGCGGTCCGAATGCTGGCAAGGAGTGAGGCCACGGACTTGGGCGCGGCTGCAGTCACAATTTTCGTCGGTGCGGCGCTCCTCGGCGGGGTCGCTGCATTGCTCCCTCCGGACGCAGCATGCCCAGATCGACGCGGGGTGGTTGCCTGGGGCCACCCAGCAGCACCTGCGCCTGACGCCACTTCCGCGGCGGACGCCTCGGAGGTGTCCTCCTCATCAACCCGGCCCTCGTCGCCCAGGGTCTCCTCCGAGTCCTCCTCCCCGTTGCTCCCCTCCTCGACACCGGAGGACACGTCGACTGTGGGCGGAGCAGCCACGGGCACCCCGAAACCTGACATGGCCTTCAGCAGCTCGGCCTTGTCAAGACGGCTGTACAGCGGCAGGTGGGCCCCCAAGAGGTCCTCAGGAACCATCCCCAAAAGGGTGATCAAGATGAGGTCCAGGTCGGCCTCGGCGAGCATCCCCGAGCGCAGCCGAAGCCTGTCATCATCTCCCACTAGCTCCCACATGGGACGCGAATGTGCCTGGAGCGGCGCCAGCCGCTACCTCAGGAACTCCTTCACAATCTGGGCCCCTTCAAGCCTCGAGCCCAGGCTGGCCTCGATCTTTGCCATGACAAGCTCGACAAGGGGGTCGTTGAGCTTCGCGTAGCTCTAACTGGCACGTTTCTCCGGACGGGCAGTAGGCAGCGCCAACAGCGGGTGAATACGCTGGGCATCCAGATAGACCCACCTCTTCCGGTGGGTGTCTATTTTCTTCCTAGCCGTCATCAGCCTGCATCCCAGGAGCTGGAAGACGAAGGAGACACAGCCCGAGCACGGACCCTCGTCGTACCGCCGCATGGAGAAGAAGTGGCGGAAGAGGGCGACAGTCGGCTTCACCCCCACACACGCCTCACAGTAAAAGGCGAAGAGCGGCAAGACGAAGATGGAGAGAGGTTGGATGTGGAGGGCGTGCACCTGGTAGTTATTTAGGATGGCGTAGAAGAACTCCGAGAAGGGCGGCACGAGCCCGACGAAGATGCTGTGGAGGAAGAAGGGGTAGAAAGACTTCGGCAAGATCCGCGCCGCGGTGGACCCAACCCAAATCTTCGTTGGGACATGCTCGTTGTGGACGCTTGACAAGAAAGACTGGACCTCCGAGTAGTCCCTCTCCTCGGTGATGGTGGACTCCTCGAGCGCCGCCTCGAGGGAGGAAGCAGATCCGGACGCCTACGCGCCGCCCTTTCTTTTCTTCGCCATCGCTGAAGGCACCGGAGGTTGCTGGCGATTTGGAAAGGCCGAAGGCGAAGGAGAAGGGGATCTTTTGCAGCGAAGACAGTCCCTTTTGTCAAGTTGCACGGTCGCCAATACTGCGTGGGAAGCGGAGTCACCCACGTCCCATCCAACCATCACGCCCCAGCCTGGCCCGCAATCTTTTGGGGCCCGCGGCGCTTCATCCTCGACTAAGGCTTCGCCCCGAAGCCAACTCCGCACGTGCCTTGGGCCCGGGGGCTACTGTCGGCGTCCTGGGAACGAGGGTACCCAGACTTGCCTGTCTGCGGGCCACGACGCGCTCCTACTACGACCTGGTATGGCTCAGCTGATCGACCAGCTGCGCAAGACCCTCGCGAGGGGGCTAGACCTCATGAGGAGAACGACACCAAGACCCCCTCAGGAGCGGCCTCAGCTAGGTTGCTCCGGAGGGGCGGTGAATCCAAGGCCGAGCCTGTCTCAGGAGGAGGCAGTGACGCGAGTAGTGATGCACCGCGCCAGCGGGTGCCAGCGCGTGCCAGCGGCGTAGTTGCCGTTTTGGTGCAAAGGAAACTGCGCAAGTGCAGGTTCCTGAGGAGTGGGACGAAGGTTTCCCCTTTGGTGCAACAAGACCGAAGACCGCAAGGACGACAGGGAGGATGTCACCATCGAGCCCACCACCGCATCACCACCTGATCCCTTTGCAGGCGAAGACCACTTTTGTCAGGATAGGAACGTCCTTGTGTTCTCGCTCAAAATGGCCATTGTAGGATCCCTTCCCGCCTAAAAATTTCGAGGGAAGAAGACCCTGGACGCCTATATAAGTAGCTAGGGTCTCCACTATGGAGGCATTCTTATCAGATCCAGAGACTCCGCCCTCGCACCAAGGAGCAAGAACCATTGCCTCCTCCTGACCCTCCTGAGCTCAGGAACCACTGTACTCGTTCATACTCAAGCCCTCCCGAGGCTAATCCACCAAAGCAGGAAGTAGAGTTTTACACCGCAAGGTGGCCTGAACCTGGGTAAATTCGTGTGTGCTTTCCTTGTCGCTTGCTTCAATCTCTTCACTGGATGAGGGCGAGACGCTAGGTAGACGTGAGTGGGAGAGATCTTCGTTCACGCCCCTGTGTTCGAACTTCTTGGGTTTGCGGAACCCGTAATCCGACAACAAGAGATGAACTAAGGTTTGAGAGGAGATGGTGATGGTGAAGATGTTGATGAAGATAACCCTCCCCAAGATGGGAGAGTTGTTGGTGATGACGGCGGTGATGATTTCCCCCTCCCGGAGGGAAGTATCCCCGGCAGAACAGCTCCGCTGGAGCCCTAGATTGGTTCCGCCAAGGTTCCTCCTTGAGACGGCGGCGTTTTGTCCCGAAAGCCTCCTTATGATTTTTTCCAGGTCAAAACACCTCATATAGGAGAAGATAGGCATCAAGGAGTCACCAGGTAGCCCACGAGGCAGGGGGCACGCCCAGGGGGCGCGCTCCCCACACTCGTGGACCGGTGGTGGCCACCCTGACGTATCTCTTTCGCCAAATATTTTTTATATTTTCTGAAACGGTGTTTCGTGGAGTTTCGGGGCTTTTTGAGTTGTGCAGAATAGGTCTCCAATGTTTGCTCCTTTTCCAGCCCAGAATTCCAGCTGCCGGCATTCTCCCTCTTCATATAAACCTTGTAAAATAAGAGAGAAAAGGCATAAGTATTGTGACATAACGTGTAATAATAGCCCAGAGTGCAATAAATATCAACATAAAAGCATGATGCAAAATGGACGTATCATTCATGAGCAAGCAAGTTGGATGCACACCCACTTAGTTTCTTTTGTCGAGCTTTCATACACTTATAGCTCTAGTGCATCCGTTGCATGGCAATCCCTACTCACTCACATTGATATCTATTGATGGGCATCTCCATAGCCCATTGATACGCCTAGTTGATGTGAGACTATCTTTCACTTTTTGTCTTCTCCACAACCACCACTCTATTCCACATAGTGCTATATCCATGGCCCACGCCCATGTATTGCGTGAAAGTTGAAAGGTTTGAAAAAATTGAACTGTGAAACAATTGCTTGGCTGAAATCGGGGTTGTGCATGATTTAAATATTTTGTGTGATGAAGATAGAGCATAGCCAGACTGTATGATTTTGTAGGGATAACTTTCTTTGGCCATGTTACTTTGAGAAGACACGATTGCTTCGTTAGTATGCTTGAAGTTTTATTATTCTTATGTCAATATTAAACTTTTGTCCTGAATCTTTCGGGTCTGAACATTCATGCCACAATAAAGAAAATTACACTGAGAACTATATTGGTTAGCATTCCACATCAAAAATTCTGTTTTTATCATTTACCTACTCGAGGACGAGCAAGAATTAAGCTTGGGGATGCTTGATACGTCTCCAACGTATCTATAATTTTTTATTGTTCCATGCTATTATATATTCTGTTTTGGATGTTTAAGGGGCTTTATTATACACTTTTATATTATTTTTGGGACTAACCTACTAACCCAAGGTCCAGTGCAAATTGCTGTTTTTTTTTCCTATTTCAGTGTTTTGCAGAAAAGGAATATTAAACGGAGGTCAAACAGAATGAAACCTTCAGGAGAGTTATTTTTGGAACGATATCAACACAGAACACTTGGAGTACACGCCAGGAAGCAAGAGAGGTGGCCACAAGGGCAGGGGCGCGCCCAGGGGGGTAGACACGCCCCCACCCTCATGGACCCCCTCTGACTCCCCTGACATGCCTCTTCGGCCTATATATACTCTCATACCCTGAAAACATCGAGGACATCCACGAAACCCTAATTCCACCGCCGTAACTTTCTGTACCCATGAGATCCCATCTTGGGGCCTATTCTAGAGCTCCACTGGAGGGGGCATCGATCACGGAGGGCTTCTACATCAACACCATAGCCTCTCCGATGAGTTGTGAGTAGTTTACCACAGACCTTCGGGTCCATAGTTATTAGCTAGATGGCTTCTTCTCTCTCTTTGGATCTCAATACAAAGTTCTCCTCGATCTTCGAGGAGATCTATTCGATGTAATCTTTTTGCGGTGTGTTTGTTGAGATCCGATGAATTGTGGGTTTATGATCAAGATTATCTATGAAAAATATTGGATTCTTGTTTGAAATCTTTTATGTATGATTTTAATATCCTTGCAAGTCTCTTCAAATTATCGGTTTGTTTTGGCCTACTTGATCTATAATTCTTGCAATGGGAGAAGTGCTTTGCTTTGGGTTCAATCTTACGGTGTCCTTTCCCAGTGACAGCAGGGGCAGCAAGGCACGTATTGTATTGTTTCCATCGAGGATAAAAAGATGGGGTTTATATCATATTGCTTGAGTTTATCCCTCTACATCATGTCATCTTGCTTAAGGCGTTTCTCTGTTCTTATGAACTTAATACTCTAGATGCATGCTGGATAGCAGTCGATGTGTGGAGTAATAGTAGTAGATGCAGAATCGTTTCGGTCTACTCGTCACAGACGTGATGCCTATATACAATGATCATGCCTAGATATTCTCATAACTATGCGCTTTTCTATCAATTGCTCGACAGTAATACGTTCACCCACCGTAGAAATCTACTATCATGAGAGAAGCCACTAATTAAACCTATGGCCCCCTGGTCTATCTTCATCATATTAGTTTCCCGTCAACTTGCCAATTTCTTTCGCCGTTGCTTTACTTTGCATTATTTACTTTTTCACTATACCAAAAATACCAAAAATATTATCTTATCATCTCTATCAGATCTCACTTTTGTAAGTGACCGAGAATGGTTGACAACCCCTTTTATCGCGTTGGCTGCAAGGATCTTATTTGTTTGTGCATGTGCGAGGGACTCGCGCGTTGTCTCCTACTGGATTGATACCTTGGTTCTCAAAAACTGAGGGAAATACTTACGCTACTATGTTGCATCACCCTTTCCTCTTCGAGGGAATACAACGCAAGCTCGAGAAGTAGCAGCACTCTCCATGGATTAGCGAACGACCAACCTTGAAGCACCGCTACTTTGCTGCCGATTGCCACCAGTTCGCCGCCGGTCGCCACCCTCGCCTGTGGTCGGTGCCTCCCAAGCATTTCTCGTCGGCTTCACGCATGCAACACGGGAGCACTTGCAGGTTGCAGTCAAAAAATGCCATGGGTCGCAGATCCGGTTAACGACGGGGTGCAGATCCGGTGGCGGCATTCGCCGGCCGCGGTGCTCCATGGACGAGCTTGCGGTGTACCTTCCTTAGTTTCTGGTTGCAGCAAAATCGCATGCCAGTTGTAGCAAACGCGAACAACGGTTGCAGCAAAAAAGCAGCTCCTATCATTGCCGCTCGCCATTGTCAGCTCACTGTTCTCTCGCTGGAGCTTTTTCAGAAGCGGGTTGAAGCTTTCTCGTAGTCTGTTGCAGCTTTTCTCTGATTTCTGTTGCTGGTCGCCGCCAAAAAGAATGGTGGTAACAGTTTATGTCGCCAGTCATAGCAAAAAAGGACCACAGTTGCAGCAAAAAATATGGCCACCGCCGTCGCATGTTTAGCATCACCATTAATGATGTAGAAATTCTCGATGATGGTAGTAGCAAACATTTACGATGGATGCAGTAAAAAACATGTCTCGCCATAGAACCAAATAGCTCGCGTGCTACAGGATGCAACTCACCTTGTTGTAGGTTGTAGCAAATTGCAACGATGGTTGTAGCACTTTCACAGATACAACGAGAGGAGAGGGACGGTCAAGCTGGAGAACACCCCTCATGGTAGCACCTGGGGGAGGGTGTAGCAGCATCTGTGGGGGATTGTAGCAAACCGTGATGATGGTTGTAGCAGTTTCGGAGGTAGAGAGAGGAGATCAGGAGAGGGATGGCCAAGCTGGAGAACGCCCCTTGTAGCAGCACCTGGGGTAGCCATGGAGATGTGCTCTAGCTGGGAAGAAAAGGGGAAGGGACGAATGGAGGAGAGAGCTAAAGAGAAAAGATAAGAGAAAAATGTGTCGTATAGTGCATGGGCCAAAAAAACGTAAGAGTGCGCTGTCTTCCTGGTCTTACGATCCAGTTGGATCGCGTGGCCCGCGCGTGTCCGGTGCAACGGTTCGGCCGGCGCGCCGGGTGGAAACACTTACCTATCAAGAATAGGGTGAATTCTAAACGTAGGTAGTTTTCGGATTTCTTTATCAGTAAAGCACTGGGAGAAATAACTGGCATGTTGGTGCAAAATTCTATTAAAAACAAATGCGTAAGTAGGTGCTAAAAATGACAAAAGTAATGCAACATTAAAAGTAAGAATATTATCAGTTCACATACAAAAATGATAAAACAAACAAGGTGTGTGAACAACAGGATACATAAACAAATTGCTCCAAACGTTCAACACATTACTGCAAAAAAAACATAAAAATGATACATGACTTGATTTCTTAGTCAAACCCACATCACCAGCCTGCTATCAAATAAATGTAGTCGGAAGGATTGACTCGAACCAACGAAATCCGGTTTCTTCTTCTTCAAAATGACATGATTCCTACATTCATTAAGAAAAAAAAAGAGTTACTCCGTTAATTAGAAAAAATCGAGTGAAAACCATATTGCCCCCAGTTAATTAAAAAAATTGTGCAGGAAATCTCCACGGTCGCCGAGCAGCACACATAAGATACCCCATTCAGACCACTCTAAATAGGGTCTCGTCAAGACAACGCGCAAGCATTATCGTCATCACCCCTCCTCCCCCCTCCCTCCGCGTCATTGCCATCCCTAAACCCTGAGCAAACGGCTCCGACTTTGCCGTAGGCGGTCATCGACCCTACACACACTGCAGAGACCGAGTAAAGCAATATGTACACACGACATGCATCCAAAGTCCGCATCCACAACAGGATCCACCAAACCAAATCCTCAAATCCATACTAATCTCATGCAATGTTATATTACATATGTAGTTCACACATGCCATCAGACTACAAACAAATGAATATGCTCTACTAACTACAAATGATACAATAATGGAAGAAGTTCATCCACAACCGCTTTTACCCTTGTAACTGTCCTCGTCCGTGCGACAATAGCGGCCCAAGACGCAAAAACGGACCGAGGCGGATCTGATCACTACCGGAGTTGTTCGACCTATCTTCGCCCGCGTCCTTCTTCTTGTGGGCAGTCCGGTCATGGCACGATCCACCTTGCTTTGATCTTTGGCCATCGTCTTGACCGCTCTACTTCGCCGCTTCTCGCTATGCGGGCATGGAGGGCCTCCTCTATCTCCCCCTCGAGGGATGCTGCAACCGCCTCCGCTTGAAGGCGTGCCCGCAGCCTCGCGTAGCGGGCACTGATACGTCCCAAACTTATCTACTTTTCTAAACATTTTTTTCTCTTGTTTTGAACTCTAATTTGCATGGTTTGAATGAAACTAATACATACTGACGTTGTTTTCAGCAGAACTACCAT
The DNA here is from genome assembly GCA_902687465.1 of Secale cereale. Classification (NCBI taxonomy): domain Eukaryota; kingdom Viridiplantae; phylum Streptophyta; class Magnoliopsida; order Poales; family Poaceae; genus Secale; species Secale cereale. Next base: position 726,714,848 of record LR738715.1, read on the forward strand.
TGTGTTATTTTTGCACAGAAATAAAAGTTCTCGGATTGGACTGGAAATGTACGGAGATTTCCAGAATATATAAAAAATATTGGCGAAGAGAACTACTTGAGGTGGGCCACCCAGGAGCCACGAGCTCAGGGGGCATGCCCTGTGAGCTCATGGGTCCCACGGGCCTCCATTAGCCATAACTTCAACTCCATAAGTACCGTCTCACGAAACAAAAAAGGGAGAGACGGAATCATTGCATTTTACGATATCGAGCCGCTGCCACCTCCTGTTCTTCATCGGGAGGACTGATCCGGAGTCGTTTGTGGCTCTGGAGGGTGGAATTCATCGTCGTCGTCATCATCAACCCTTCTCCATCAACAATTTCATGACGCTAGCCACCGGGAGTGAGTAATTCCTTCGTAAGTTTGCTGGACGCTGATGGAGTTGGATGAGATTTGTCATGTAATCGAGTCAATTTGTTAGGGCTTGATCCCTAGTATCCAGTATGTTCTGAAACTGATGTTACTGTGACTTTGCTATGCTTAATGTTTGTCACTAGGGCCCGAGTGCCATGATTTCAGATTTGAACGCGCAATGTTTTCATGAATATATTTGTGTTCGTGATCCTATCTGCTAGTTATATTCACTTGTTATTGTTCTGATTCGTATACCCCAAAGTGACAATAGTTGGGATACTCTCCGGGGATGACTGTAATTCGAGGAGTTCATGTATTCACCCGGTATCAATGTTTTGTTCCAATTTTTTATTAAAAGGAGGCCTTAATATCCCTTAGTTTCCTTATGAATCCCATTGTCACGGAAGGGCGGGACAAAAGATGTCATGCAAAGTGTTTAGTGGCACAGTAGTTTGATACATAATACATGCCTACATTGAATTGATGAATTTGAGCTATTGTGAGTCGCTCTAGGTTGTGACTAATATATGACGAATATCATCCAACACAAATATACATCGTTGATCTAATGCCTATGCTTTTCTCGTATTGTTTTTTGCTAAGTTACCACTGTTGCTGCTGTTACAATGACTACAACCTACTTTTGTTATTGTTTCTGTTACTATTGCTATTGTTACTACTACTATCAAAACGATCAAACTACTGTGCCACTAAACACTTTGCCGCAGAAAAAATATTTCCCAAGTGTGGTTGAATTGACAACTCAAATGCTAAGGCTCATAAACATTCTCTGGCTTCACTTGTGTCGAATCAACAAATTTGGGTGAATTACTACGCTCGAAGACTGTCGCGATCACTTATACGTGTGGGTTATCAGGTACACTGTGCCTCCTTATCGTTTTGGTTCCGAACCAGGGAGGCGGATATGGCCTCCGTTCGCGGGCGAGGTCATGGGGACGAGGCGCCACCTAAACGGTTCTGCCGGTAGAGCGGGGTTTGCCCTGACATGCGGCGGTCTCTATTTTCAATGAGGTCGCGGTCACTCGCCGTGATCCACCGGCCCCGATGGATCCTAGCGCCATTTGGGCTATGGATTCCCATCGGAGTGATGAAGAGAGCGGGAGGGAGCACTCCTCCTGTGAGCACCAAAGAGCGGCGCAGACGGCCATTTGCTCCTTGGGACTGCAAGGGATGAGCCACGGTCCTCTGATCCGGACATTTCGGAGTCGGATCCAATGGCCGCCATGAGGAACTATGCCGAAGTTGCATGGGACGTGCACCACCTTGTGCTTCCCCATCGTCGGGTGGTACACGAAGTTGTACACCTTGTGCCATGCCTCCGTCTTGCTCCACTTCTTCGTGGTCTGGCACAGGATGAGCGGTCCGGCACACGGCAGCGACGGGATGGGCAGCTTCGCACCGATGGCCGGGTTGACGGTCGTGAGGGCGCCGCCGGCGCGCTCCTATTTTCTCTCGAATACGCACGAGCGTGTGTATCATATCTTATAGAAAGGGGGGGTATAGAATCCAAACCACCGTCGATGTTACAGCGTGTCAGTCACTACAACATTGGCACTCCACGTTGGGTTTACAAAATGAATCACTCGCGTCTCGCCCACCCTATCAACAACTCAAACACAGTGTCTAGTTCTCCCTTTAATAGATGCGCCTGCTGCCACGCTCTACCCTCGTGACCACCACCTCTAAAGACGGAGAAGCGCCATCAAAGACTACCGCATTCCTACGCTTCCAAAGCTCCGATAGCATGAGAGTGAAGATTGCTCGTACTTCCTTAGGCTTGTTCACCCCTGCCATTCTCTACACCCACCATGTCTTCAGGCTATCTTGGTATCTTGTGCCGTTCTTGCGAACACACATGCCACTAGAATATGATTGATGGTTTTTTTTTACATCAATATGATTGATGGTTTTTTCTTCTTGATAGCAGAAAGAGCATGTGTCTTGATGAGGTAGTCCGCGACGAGCGAGACGATCAGACGTCCAACACATGTTTCTCATTGCCTCGTGGTGGCACATGCAGAGCATGCCGACGAGCTGCACCACGTTGTTAGTGTGCCAGATGAGGGGCTTCGCGTGGCTCTGCATCTTTGTGGTGCGTTTGTCAACGACGTAGCGCCAGACCCGGCAGATGAGGCGTGCCATGCGGCGGCTGCTCGACGGGAGCCGCTGCAGGATGTCCACCTCCACATCAGTGGAGAAGTAGCATTCCATGGCCGTGGTCCGTGGATTTCCTCCCTATTCGAGCTTTTTTCCTTCCACCACCGAAGCCTTCCGCGTCCATGTTCGGTCGTGTTGTTTAAAACGGACAGAGGGTTACGGTCGGTGCCCGAGTTAGAGGGTGTTTGTTTTCAGTGATTTATTGGTCTAGCGACTTAAAAAAGTCTCTATAAGTCCCATCTAAACCAAACAGGAGGGATTTATAGGGATTTAAAGTGGGCATTTGGGACTTATGCAATAAGACTCTCAAAGAGGGACTTACAGGAACTTATAGTTGTAATATGGTTTTTTAGTCCATCTTAAGTCACAGGAACCAAACATGTAGAGACTTTTTAGGGACTTATGACTTATAAGTTGGAACTAAAAAAAGTCCTAAGACTTATGAACCAAACATGGCCTTAGTTACCAAGGGTTGTGGACTTGTTTTTTATCATTCCTAAGCTCAGTGTGAGAACGCAATGCCGAGGAGTTACAGGGGCTGCAGATTTTTTGTGATTTTTCACCATGGATTAAGGACCGGAATATATGAGGAACGCTCCTAAACACTCCATCTGTAAAGAAATATAAAAGTGTTTGGGTCACTAAAGAGGGGGTAATTTCTTTACGGAGTCGGGAGGTATTGGAGTTGCTCAACTCCAACGGCTCCCCTAAAAAAACATCTTTCCCGTAAAACTGATTTTTTGGCCTTCCTTTTCGGAATTCAGAAATCCATTCAATTACAAGGATGGTTTTGGTACGGATTAACAGAGCACCCTAATCAAACTCCACGACAGCATACTGATTGGAATTCATAAATCCATTCGATTCATGCACTCCAAAGGATGATTCATCAGTAGATGGGATAAATCTACCCAAGAATGATTACCAACTCAAGCAGCAGTTCCAGAACATACTTTCAAGCACGATTTGGTTTTGAATCCTGCAGATGATCAAAGCTGTTCACCACAATCTAAAGATCAAACACACCTCTATAGAATCTCAGGCTAGCATACTCCTTAATTTGCCCTGCCTGGCGTACGTTTGACGATCGATCTAGTCGAACACAGCCAGCTTCTGGTACTCGTCGCCGGAGATGGCCTCCATCATAATGGCCTCGGGGTTCACCAAGCCGTCTTTCTTCAGGAAGATCTTGAGGAAGTTCTTGGAGAAGCCGCTCACCATGGCCACCCCAGGCTGTGTTGACGTCACCGGCGTCGATTCGGAGTCCCGCAGGTTCCAGAAGATGATTTGCGGCACCACGTCCCCATACCCGGCGTCCCTAAACTTCTGGCAGATCACCTCATAGTCTGTGTCCCACGCCTCCTTCTCCTCCTCATCCTCCTCGTCGTCGTCCTCAGACTCAGAGTAGTCGTCGTTGTCATCCTCGTCCTCGTACCCCGACGCCTGGTCGAACTCCATGTCGCTGTACACAAACACAGTCCTGATCATCTTCTCCGGCGCCAGCCGGGCTTCCACCGCCGTGTGGAGGATCTGGTCGAACACTGCCTGGAAGTTGGTGTTCATGTCCCACTCCATACGCTGCACGAACCTCATCTTCTCACGGAGGGTCTTGCCGTTGATGAGCTGGAGCTCGGGCCTCTCGCTGAAGGTGATCACCTTGCCTGCCCACGGCTCCTCGCTGAGCTCCGACGTGAGCACGCCGAGCGCGATGCACACCTCCATGGGAGTGCCAGTCATGCTGCCGGACACGTCGCAGACTGAGATGCAATTGCACAACGAGCCCTTGGAGCGGAGGTCGTCCACCATGCGGCGCCACTGCAGCTCCGACACTTCGTCGTCCTCGCCGCGGTAGGCGGCCGCCGCAATCTCGTGGGGCAGCAGCGCCCCCGCCGAGATCTTGGCCTTGCCGGCCTCCACGTCCTCCAGGTACTTGTCGAAGCGCTCCTCGTCGTGCTTCTTGAAGAGGAGCTTGTAGCGCCGCATGGCCACCGAGGCCACGCGGGTGTAGGGCAGCTCCGACCACCTCTGCGCACTCATGTACACTTCAGGGAGCTCCAGGACCTTGCGCAGCGGCACGAGCACCTCGCGGCGGAGGCGGTGCAGGGTTTGGTACGTGTAGTGCTCGTCCGAGAGCTGGGCGTACTCGGGGTCCGAGTCGCGCGGGAAGAGGCGGCGTGCGATGGCCTCGCAGAGCAGCGTGGTGCGGTCGAACGACGAGCCCGGCGTGGGGCACCACTTGGCGGCGAGCCCAATCTTCCTCTTCTTGTCGCCCACGGCCAGCTGCTCGAGGTCCGAGGCAAGGAGCGCGGCGAAGAAGTCGGCGACGACGTCAAACAGGAAGCGGTAGGCACGGTCGCCGTAGTACGTCTCCAGCGACTGCACGGCGAGCTTGGCCACCTTCCGGACCTTCTTCGACGGCCGCCGCTTAGTTGCCGCCGTCTTCTTTTTCTGGTCCACCTTCGGCTCCTGCTCGGCCGGCTCCTGGACCGGGACAGGGGCGGCCTCCACCTCCACCGGTTTGCCCTTGCCGGAACTGGAGAGGGCGGCGGAGAGGTAGGCGCCGAACATGGCCTTTGGCGGCACAGGGGCCAGCACGCGGGCTTGCTTGCGGTCGGCCAGACTAGGCTTGCCGAGGTCCTTCTCCTTCCTGCCCGCCTTCTCGGCGGCCGCGCTCTCCCTGGCGAGCTTGCGCACGTCGGGGCCGTGGATGAGGCGGAAGAGCAGCTCGGGCAAGTCCTTGAGGTAGCCGAACTCGGCGAGCGCGGTGACGTTGCAGGCGAGCGTCCGGGGGTGGTTCTGATGCAGCCAGAGCGCGGCGGCGTAGAAGCCCTCCTTGTCCGACTTGCCGGTGCCGCGGACGCCGCGCAGGTTGCAGGCGAGCTTGAGCGCCGTGAGCGCGTCGTGCGCCCAGGCGGCGGCGAGCAGGCCGCGCACGCGCTCGGGCGGCGTGTCGGGCACCACCTGGAAGAAGAAGTCGAGGCAGGGGTTCCCCGAGTTGGCGTACGTGGCGGAGCAGTTCTCCGTGAGCGCCCTCCGCGGCTCGAGCTCCGACTTGATCTCCTTGGCGGACGGCGCGTCGACGGCCGCGTCGAGGACGTGCGAGTGCGGCCCGGCGGGGCCGGGCGACGGGCGCGCGCCGCGGATGACGGGAGGGCCGAGGAGGGGGCACGGCGGCGCGGCGGGCTCCGTCTCCGTTACCATGATGGCTAGGGTTTTGGTCGGTCGTGGCGATCTGATGCAATTGATATTTTTCCTTTTTTTTTATAAACTTATTATACGCCATAGATGATGGGGATTTGGATCGAGGGGAGGACTCATCTGGGCTGTCAGATCCGATCGAGGGTAGTACTCCCTCCGTTCCGTAACGTAATGTATATAGATTTTCTATAAAGTCAAATTTTATAAACTTTGACTAAGTTTACAGAGAAAACTATTTATATCTATAATACCAAATGTATATAATATGAAAGTATGTCTTGTGATGTATCTAAGCATATGTATTTGATAATCTAGATATATATGTTTTTCTCTACAAATTTGATCAAATTTTATAAAGTTTGACTTTAAAAAAATCTATATGCGCTATATTGTAGATCGAAGGGAGTATTAATGTAGTCAATGGGAAAAATGTTACAATGCTCATGGAATAGATGATAATCGTTTTCAAGTTTTAGTCAAGTTTTTTTTTTTTTGTGCATAAGTTTTAGTCGTGTTCTAACCACTTCAAGTGAAGTTCAGTCGGTTTTGCAAAGTTTGAGTCACATTTTTTGCCGGTAAATGTTTTCCGATCGACCCGGATGTTGTGCTCACACCCAAAAGCCACATCATTTCATGTTGGGCCCTTTGTTTTGTAGTATCAAAGTAAAGGAGACAAAGAAGAGACACAAATGATTCTCTTAGATCTATTGCAATGTGGGAGACCCACTTATATACATGGTGAAGGGATGTGTTGGGGAGACATCTCTTCCCCAACAGACACCTTCTGGGAGGCATCCCTCCCATACAATTGATCACATGTTTTATTTCTCAACACTCCCCCTTGATCAATTTGTCAGTTGTATATTACAAACTAAAAACTCCTCCAAAAACCCTATGGGGAAAATTAAGGAGAAACCGTATAATAATATGCCATGGAAAACTCCTTTAAAATCCAGTGGGAAAAATATAAGGAGAAACTAATATGGCATATATCCGCACTTGTATTTATATTGTCTCGTTAAAAACCTTATATGAGAAACCATCATGGAAAACTCATAAAGGAAAAAAGAATACAATATGAGTGATCTGAAGATCATCAACGGGTTATAACTTGGGATTTACTCCCCCTGAACTCTGCAAACCTCAAGAATATCTCATACCAATTCCGCGAACCTAGTTCTGGAATATAAACATTGATAGAGATATTGTGAATATCACAATAATCAGTTTGCATATTATCCTCTTACATTTATGTAATTCACAAGGATAAATATAACCCATAAGTAATACAAGTGACATTATCTTGGTAGATAATGATAATCTCCACACGATTTCACATGTGGCCAATCATTCTATGAAGTCATCCACATTTTGTGATGCTTCAAATAAAACAGAATGATTGCTGGAATGACTCGTTAAGAGTCTATTCTGAATACTTCGCTCAAAATACTCTTCCAGCAAACCCAGTCTTTGATATGGCATTGTGGGATTAGATAATTAGCCACTATCAATATATCAAACCATGGTCCCATCTTGATTTTTTGGATGAAATTGATCAAGACCCTTTGTGCCCTGGATATATCCGAGGATATTCCTTACACAAACCTTATACCTTTCAGGGAATTGCACTCTCAATAAATTGCCAAAAACTATAGTGTCAGGCTTGACATATTTTGCAAGATATACGAGTGCTTCGATGGTATTTAGATATGTCAATACATGCCCCACTATCACCTCACCATCTCCCCTATGTCTCAAGGATTTGTATCTCATATTAGGTATAATATGACCATATGTGTCTTTGATATAATATATTCATATTGAACTTCTCCAATACTTTCGAATATATGAAGACTGATATCTTAGGGGGATATGCTCAAGTCATAAACTTAGCATAATTTGGTTTAACCCAAATATCCGTCTTAATATGATTGTGTGTATTTCATGTCTTATATAGACTTTGATGATAAGATCATCGACACCACAAATTAAGGTGATGTAAAATCCAATCCAGGATTTTTTCAAGAATACACATCAACAATCATTAGTATGAGAGTAGTCCTTGTCAAGGAATAACTCACTTCGTCGGTTGCACCACATAATTCTCCGATTACTTCAAGTCATAGAATGACTTAAGAAGTTCCACACATGCATGTTGCGATTTACCTTTGGATTCAGAATATTAAGTCATTCAATGACTTCAATATATACATCCAAACTAATTAACCCATTGGGGTATGTAGACATTACATACATCAACCGTATGGGTCTGTATTGCCATTAATATTCAGTATTGAAACATAATTCCACTCACACCAAGAAGGTATGCTACATCGTAAACGATGTCGGGTCTCTGCGAAAAACCCTTGTGCTACAAGCCTCGCTTTCTCACCACCTCATTTATTTTCGTTTCCAAACGAAAATTCACTTTTCTTCCCTCTGGAAGATACTTATGAGGAGCAGGTTTTACAATGGTAAAGACCTCTCTTTTGATAAGCGAGTACCACTCTTCCTTAATTGCTTCCTTTCATTTGAACCAACATAAGTGGAACAACACTCTCCATGGATTTGGTTCAGGTCCCAAAAGGATTCTAGCAATTCTCGAGAAGAACTTTATGTCAACATATGTAGACTTTCTCATACACGATTCTCATGAATCAATATCATTGTGGAATTTTTATTACCCATCTTAACTCCTTGTGATTTCCCATGACAATGGAGTCAAGGTGTTTCGATGTCCCAACACCTAAAAATGTGTGCACATATGTGTTGGATTTTGGATGCCGTGCATCCTTCAGGTGTCATTCAACCGAGGTTGAATCATATTTACTGATCGAGGAGGCAATCTCCTCTGTTTCCGCTGAAACATATGAGAACTTAATCTCATTCTACCAGAATTCTCCCCCTCTTGCTCTCATATAGGGAGACGAGTGGTTTATTAGGTACCTCCACTCATTCTAGTACTTGACCATAGTGACACCTTTGTCATCAGTAAATATACTTGGCAGATTATTTGCAATATGCTGCAAATTTCTCATAACCTGAACCTCAAGTTCAGATTCTTAAGTACGTGGAAAAATGTCTATGACATTTATTATCCATTTCCTGGCATTCTTTATGGTACACATCTCCCCCTAATGCCAGAAAATATTCATATTGCAAAAGCAATCAGCGTATGGGCTGCAAATAACTCCCTTGCTAGGGTTAAGGTATTCGGCGGATTAACGAACATACCACAGTTATTCCTCACATAGATCCCAACCATATGTGAAGGCCCATAATGTATGCTGGGGTGGTGATATCGATATACAACCGAATTACCGCAGAAGGGAAATACTTCACTTATTTCCACGTACAAACTGCAAGGGGGTGCAGTATCATTTGATCTCATTTAGACCAAATATGCGGAGTGTGAGATCGCATATTACCATCAATGAAATGTTGGTAAATCATAATTCTGTAACATTGGCCAAGCAATATTGAATTTCTTTCATAAGAGATAAAACCAAACCATTCTGGTTATGTACTATATACTGAATATAACCATTGAATGCTCGTGAATCAACTTCAACGACATTTGCTTTCCAATGGAATTATCCCACGTTAGGATAATTTGCTCTAAATTCGTCAATTTGAGCAATTAATTCAGTAAACACATGGTTTTGTGTGGATGATACACATCTAAGACCATCTTCTAGATGCGTCTATTAACAACATAAAGTACCAACATAACCCAGATAATAGTTCAATAATCCGAACATATACTTGAATCCAATCAAGAATATTGGCTGGCTCATTTCAAATTTTAAGGTGAGAGTGCCTTAAAATTAATTCCCCAATGTCACATGCAGTGCACAAAACAATCTCATGATTGTTGGGAATATTGCAACTTGTCAAGTTGTGGCCAACAGAATTGTCAATAATTTCTCTAATCGTCCAATACCATGATGATAAAGGAGGAAAAATTATTATGTATGCAACAAGATTGAGTATGAACTAATTCATACACTCAATTATCTCAATTATCTTGTGTGAGAGACAAGATATTGCAATTTATACTATATGTTGTAGTATTAGGGATAACAAGGAGACTACACGAGATCTCCAAAATATCTTTGGAATATCATTCCACAAGCATATCATCAATGTAGAGGAGTCAATTCTCCTTCTAGCATGCAAGAATATTTTCTGATTGTTTTCGTTTGAAGTAGAACTTCAAACTTACCCCATTAAAATCATTTGCCTCCAGTGAGGCAGTGGTATGATTCAACCCAATATTTGACCAATTGGTAATCATTGGTACGATATTTCGTACAACCACCACTTTGACAAACTTGAGAGTTTGTCATTGTGATCATTTGGTTAAATGATGCATTCTTTTGCGAGATATACACTCCATTTCTGCTTGTCTTTTTTTTCACTTTACGTTCAACTCCTCGTGGTTCTCTAACCACTATTGCTTAGTACTAAAAGCACTAGCATGAATTTCAGGCATTTTAACCTGAAAGAAAGATGATGTTTCTGTTTACCATCCTAGGAGAACGTAAAGTACAGTAAGGACTTATAGTCAGATATACATCTGAAGCCGCCTTATCACATAATCTCAACATAGTGTTGATTTATAGACAACAAAATTATAAGGCTCAACAGACTCAAAGTCAATGAATGAATAATCATTCATGTGATGCTTATAACAATATATCTCGCCTCAATGAAGGCTCAAAGGGAAAATGGATATTCATCATCCATTACATGCTCAGTTTGAGACCCGAGACATTGCGATGTCACATAAATGCAAATATGCACATTTTAGCTATTTATAAATAGCCATGACATTCTCTACAGGTGGAGTCTCTATGGCGACAAGGCCACGGGTCGACAAAATCTTTAATGTCCATGACCCATCTTAAATAGTTACTCCTACCAAATGTCATCTCATCGCATTCCCTTTTCAAAAAGGTCAGCCATATATTGCATAAAATTCTCATGCATAATTTACCTTCAGTAAATTAAGTAGGATGAACATGCTATGGCTAAGCATAATCATGGTGATGGTGATTCTTAGTGACCCATAGGGCAAGCCTTCCAGAAGAACACCATAGTGTGGTGTGGATCTTCCAAGTAAAGGTAGTCACCTCAAAAGGGACAAACCTTTAATTTCCATAAAACACATAGAGGTAGTCGACCACCTAGTGGTGCCTCACTATTATAGACAGTTCCCATTGATCATAGCCTCCACAAACTTATGTTATTTATAACACATGAAGGTACACACCATAAAATGGCGTGAACCTCTCGGTTGTGCATGAAACTTAATTCATAGCTATGAAGGTAATCACCAAAATATGCAAGTGTTTTGCATAATTATCTTCATAGCATAATATGCAGTATAGTCACCAATGCCGTGGATTCATCTCCTGATGGAGTATGTGACACTATAGTCACAACCAATGACCAATGCAATGAAGTTTCCAAGTATTTGGAAAAACATCATGAAGGTAGTCACCACGATGTAGGCCTCATAATGGCTATGTCATAAGTTTTGTGCCTACATTTTGCTTTTAAAACACAGAGATAATCACTAAGTAGTATAGATCTCACTCTTATGGATCTTCTCACAACCTTGTGTTAATTAAAAACTCATTGAAGGTAATCACCACATGGTAGTGCAGTTCTCGCAGTTGTGAACGAAATTAATTCATCGCCACAATGCAATCCATAAATTGTGTGCAAAACTGAAGGTAGTCATTATGTGCGAATGACATAATATAGACCTCACGATAACATTAGATAATCTGCAATTAAGCAGTAGATACCATTTGTCGATTCCTTATGACAAATGTAAATTTGACATAGTCAGGCGGTGTCACACACTTCACTACCTTATGTTTCCCAAAATTTGCAAGCAAGTTTCATATTCTATGTGAATAATGAAATTAACTTATTGCTTTGCAACCATATTACTCATGTAATACAAATAAATGCATAAGTATAAACATACCTGTGCAACATATATTTATGAGGACTTGGGGCCTGGAACGATCATTTTGCATGATGTAAAATGATGCATAATCAATTATTATGCAATCCAGCAAGTCTACCATGTATATTTGCTCTGAAGCCACGATACCAGTGTGGATGGCATCGAGTGCCGCTGAGGAAGAACTATGCCACGGTTGTTCATGCGTCCTCGACGAGGCTATCGCCAGTTTGATGTCGCCGAGCGCCGGAGCGCCATAGTGGCCTTGGTTGTTGGCTTCGGTACGTCCGTTGTTTTTGTTCTCAAACAGAATTGATTAGCATATTTTTTTAATCAAAACGAGAACAAATAAATGAGACATGTATTCATCCATCAGTATCGATTCCCATGATCTTTCTTTAGAGAGAAGTTTGGTGTCCATGCAGCCAATCGCTCCTGGATAGCGTGGTTGCTGTTTAGTGTTGCCTCGCACCGGCCTGTCATCGCCGATGCCACATGGAGAGTCGCGCTAGGCCGGTGCTTCGTCTCACACGGAAGTGTGCGTCAAGATTCGCCTGGTTGATGGGGAGCCCTCGTCTCGCCTTGCACCTCCGGATGTGCCGCCACCGTTCCGCAAGGAGCCGGGCCGAGTGCCACCACGCCAGAGAAGATTGATCCTGGGAGTGCATGTGCGTACATGAAAATACAATCAACCATTAGATTGTTGATTTTGACTAGAAGAAAGCAACCAATCTGATTGATTTCTTGGACGGATGAATGCGCTGCGTTAAGCCGCACGCGTAGCCGGTCGCCGCGTTGCGCCGTTTGACTGCCAGATCGCTCGCCGTCAGGCTCCGCAGATTGATCATGTTTTCCGGAGCATCATGCCATGCGCCGTACTTGGCCATCACGCGGGAAGCCGCTGGTTGCCAGTACTCGCCTACACACAAATTGGATGGTTAATCTTAATCACAAGAGAACAAATCTGCATTTGCTAATTGATTTCCTGATGCATGCATGCGATGGATGCATGTATTCTGCCAGGCCATCCTGTTGCGTTCGATGAAGGAACACGGCACTTAGTGCCTGTTGGTTTCGCCGACGCCACTCCGAGAACCGCATCAGGATGCTGTGTTTGCGCATCCCGTCGTGGTTGCTTGTAACCGCTGTTTTCTTGGCCAGATTGCTCTCTCGGTTGTCACGATGCGCTGGATCCTATAGGCAAGCGTTGCTGATGTTCTGCCGTCTCGGATGGCCTTTTTCTCTCAACGGAGAGCGAAGTGCTGATAACGTTTTGTAGTATCAAAGTAAAGGAGACAAAGAACAGACACAAATGATTCTCTTAGATCTATTGCAATGTGGGAGACCCACTTATATACATGGTGAAGGGATGTGTTGGGGAGACATCTCTTCCCCAACAGACACCTTCTCGGAGGCATCCCTCCCGTCCAATTGATCACATGTTTTATTTCTCAACACTTTGAACCGCATCCTTCTCCTTATCCTTCTCACCGTACGTGATTGCTGACCATACACTTGAGGCACCCATCCCCATTCCTTCCTCCCACGGTTCTTGTGCGCGCAGTCACAGTGACCGTGGTCATAGAGGCCGAGAGGCGCAATGTACGTCGTCGTCGATGAGTCCAAATCTTAGGCCGATCAAGTTCCGCCATCTACTTGCCACCTTCTTTTTTGGCATCATGGATGGATGGTGCGTTGACAAGGGATGTTCACTTGGAGTTGGAGTTGTCTTTGGAGGTGACCGGCGTCGATCGAGACACAATGTTATTGCTCAGCTTATGATATACTCCCTCCGTCCGAAAATACTTGTCATCAAAATGGACAAAAAAGAATGTATCTAGAACTAAAATACATCTAGATACATCCCTTTTTATTCTTTTGATGATAAGTATTTCCGGACGGAGGGAGTACACTTCTGCTTTGTACTCCCTCCGGTCCTTTTAAGTTCCCATATAAGATTTGTCCGAAGTCAAGCCTCGTAATGTTTGACCAACTTTATATAAAAAGATATCAGTATTCACAATGTGAAATTGACATCTTTAGATGTGTCTTGACTTTAATTTTCATATCGCATAACTTTAGTATTGTAGATGTTGGTATTTTTTCGTATAAATATGGTCAAACTTTGCATAGTTTGACTTTGAAGAATTCTTATATGCAGAGTAGAAAGGACGAAGGGAGTGTTTTATACAGTTTGTGGTGGTTGTCTTCGGACTAGCTTGATATGGAGTTGTACTACGTGGTTGTTCGGGACAAGTTTGTAGTTCCCTTGTACTTAAAATTCTGCGTAGATCGTATTCTAAAAAAAGAGTGAAATGCAAGTGTGGTCCCAATTCTTTCCAAGAATGTTGATTGGGTCCCAATTCTTTCAAAATGCACATCTAGCCCGAGGTCCTATTTTCGTCTAACCGCCGATGATCAGCTCACGTGGCGCTTTGACCGCCGCCACGTCGACACCCGGGCCCAGAAGGGATAACGGTCGGTCTTGCATTTTTACAAAAGAACCCCCAACCCTAATCTCTTCCCAACCGCAGTCCTTTCCTCTTCTCCACTTCTCTCTGGCAACACAGAGGCGATCCACGGCAGTGGCGTTGCTCAAGCGAGAAGAGTCGTCAATCGCAGGCATTTTCCTGGTGGCGGCGCCGCTAGGATGGCGCCCATGCTGCGGCGACACGGAGATCCTCCTCCGCAGTACGGTCAGTGTCATGCCCGTAACCCTAACTCTCGATCCTCCCTTTTTTGCGAATTCCGATTTAGCTCGAATTGATGGTAGTATTTGACTGAATCCCTCGATATCTAGGACCAGAAGAGGAGGTTTTTACCGTAGAAATCAACCATGCTACATTTTTTTGTGGATCTGGCTGGTCGAAGACATATGTTGATGAAAAAATTGCTATGTTCGATGGTTGCGAAGTAGATACATGGTCTTCTATTTGGCTCAATGATTTTTATGCAACAATTGAGATATAGAGACCAATCTAAGCATGTTATTTACTGGTTACTGCCTGGAAAGAATTTAGGTGACGAACTGCGAATTATGGACTATGGCACTGACACTTTGCACATGACAGCGGTTGTTCCAAAATTCTAGTACTTTCAGTTGTTTGTTGATCACAAAGACATGACCTTTGACAATGTAATTGATGATATTCATGTTAGTGGTACACCTGAGTTGCGTCCTATACCAAGCCCTAAATGTCCTGTGTTTAGCAACGGAATAAGGGGATGTCCCAGGTTTAAGCTGAAAGCTCCGAAAGGCAGACTGAATTAATGTAATGCAAGCATCAACAATGAAGGGAGTAGCAATGTTCCACCAGTGGGACAAAATGTTGGACATAAGCTTAGAAGAGTCGTGAGGAAACTTGCGCTAGAAGAAGAAATCCCCAATGAAAATGACAGTGAGAGTGAATGGGATTCAGACCGGGTTGACTCTGACAATGAAGTAGGCAAAGATGACAATGATCTATATGAAGAATGGGTTGAAAATTTTGAGAACAAGAAAAAGAAGAAATCTTTTTTTTTTGCGGGTGGAAAAAAAATAAGTTGCAGGATGAAAAAGAAGAAATATGAATGGGAGCAGGACAATGACTATGATATAGATGAATTTGCAGGAGCTAACAGCGGCGGCGGTTCACGACAGAATGAGTTGCTTGGAGAACCTTCTTCATGCCGCGCTTCACGGCAGAGGAGCCAGTGGCGACGGACATGGCGGAGACGACGACGATGGCAGAGACGGAGAGGAGAGAGCGAGCAATAGACCTAGGGACAGGGGAATGAGAAAACCAGAAGCTCCAGGGGCCGAATTGCAAAAAAAGACCAACCGCCAACCGCGGGAAATCTCCCGCCTGGGCCCGGGTGTCGACGGGTGGCGGTCGAGATCCGGTCAGACAAAAATAGGACTTTGATGAACAGCTTAGAAAAAAATCAGAATTCAAATATGCATTTTAAAAGAATTAGAATCCAATCGACACTTTAAGAAAATAATTAGGACTGTGCTTGCATTTTAGTCGGAAAAAAACATATTCGCTACTCACCACCCTCCTCCCGTAACCCTCGGTCCTTTCCCGTCTCTTTGCGGCAGCGCATCGCCATCGATCCAGGCCACCGCTCACTCATCCCGCCTTCCTCGTAGCCAGCGGCGGCGCACTCCGGCAGATCCCTCCATCTCGCCTCGTCCCGCATACCTCGTGCCGCTCGATTCCCGCCTCATCCGCAGGTCATGGCGGCGAGGCGGCACGAAGGGCAAAGGGTGACCACGACAGGGCGGCTCGACTCCTGACCAGTACCCCGGTCTGCTAGAAGAAGAAATCAAGGGGCGGCGACCGCTGCAGAAAGCACGAAGGTACAGGCCGGAACTATGCAGGCAATATGTATGTGCACGCGTAATTGCGCGATTTTGCATGTGCTATTCGGTACTTGTCTTTCCAGCCAAAGACATTGAACTTGTATGCATTATGCTTCTAGAATCTAGACTATGGCATATATACTACTTTCTGGACTATGACTATGGCATATATATCTTATTGTAGCTAGGAAGGATTATAGGTTGCAGATTGTTTGATATCTGCCGAAGTTGCATGCTACTCAAGATTTCTATAGATTAGTTGGTGTATTATGACACACCTAAAGAGACGCTGTCAATTCTGAACTTTGTTTTATTGTAGGTTTGTTTCGAGAAATAAGATTAAGTGAGCTTTAACTGAAAAAGCAAAAGGTTGATATTCCCGTCAAAGCTGGAAAGGAGAAGCATAGGCGAACAATGGTATGACGGACTGTAAATTTTACTGACACAACTATTTTCTTGTATTCTGAATTTCATCGTTGAAGCCTATATATGTATTATTGATATGCTTTCTAACCTTGGAGATGGACCTTCATACAGTTAAGAAAGTGTACACTTACTCATATTACCTTGATTCATGCATAATTAGGTGTGCATGTTGAAATTCTCCAGAATTTATCCTTTTATTTACCCTTATGCTATTGATTTGCGGAGTCGGTTCAAATGTCCATGTTCGTATTACTTGGATTCGTGCATAATTAGGCATTCATGTTTATATTTTCCAGAACTAGTCCTTACTTGCCCCTTAGATATTGATTTGTAGAGTGGGTTCTTATAATTTTCATTATATCATTAACTTAAAAATCTGCAGGTGTTGCCGAAGACTTCATTGCTTGATTTGACTGTTACCAAAAGAGGTGCTCTGGCTTGTACATCGTATGAATTCTACACTCTGGGAAAAGAAGTGGTCCAAACTTTTTTTTTTTGAACCGGGCTAAACCCCTTTCCATTGCAACACAACGGAAATACAAATAGTTCCAGAATCATGTCAGGGGGAGGGAAAGAGGTAGAGCGAGTTCAACGCATCACCAGGAAACCCACTGCCATTTCGGTCGCCGTCGAACCGAATGCCATGGGGCGAAAACCTGGTGACACTCCATATACAAAGTTCCAGACTGCCACGGACCCAAAATACAGGGGACACCTGCCGCTAAAGCACCAGCCAAATATCAAAATATCAAAGTAAAATACTCGGAAGAGTCGACGACCGTCACAGCCACCACTTTTACTCCTTCACGATCCACTGCAATGCATCGCTTCAACTTGTATCTCCATCGACTTCACGCACCTCCAACCGGCTGGATGGCAGCCCCGCAGAGCCGCATCAGCTGCATCGTGCCAGCCTTTAGTTCCTCAGCCCCAGCACGCAGCTTGTTGGCCTCCTCCTCCTTCTGCAGCCCTGCCCAAAACAACAGAAAAGAGCACATAGAAAACACAATCTCAAAAGCCCAACAGGCAGCCGCAAGGCCAACCGTATAGAACTTTTCCCCTCAGGGAGAAAGGCATAACACCACGTAAAGAATTGCCAATAGTTATCAGGGCATCTATCTGTACCCAGCATCATTCCGACAGATCGCCACACTACCCTGGCAACAGGACACGTAAAAAACAGATGTTGAACCGATTCAATCTCATTACAGAATGAGCAAACAGGATTCCCAGACCACTTCCTGCGGCGCATCACCTGTCTGGTTAACACTGCATCCTGAGACATTTGCCATGAGAAAATTTTGATTTTCAGTGGAATTTTAGATTTCCAGATCCACTTGTAATGACAGCCACTAAGGGGTTTCTCAAGCCACTTGTAGACAGATTTGGTACTAAATTTACCATTCTGATTAGGGAAAACTTTGTTTTTGCCACTAGTTTTTGCCTACTTTGCTTATGCCACTCTAGATTTTGACATATCATTTTTGCCACTCTTAGTTTTTGACAATACATCACAAATGCCATTCTGTGGCAAAAGTGATAACTTTTCATTTCACTTTTGCCACTCCTTGATTTTGACAATGTATCACAATTGCCATTCTAAAATTATTGCTTTTGCCATGGAATGGCAATTATGATGTATTGTCAGAAACTAAGAGTGGCAAAAGTGAAATGTCAAATTCTAAAGTGGCATAAGCAAAGTGGTCAAAAACTAGAGTGGCAAAAACAAAGTTTTCCCTTCTGATTAAGGCCCCAAACTATCTTATCACTAGTGCCAGTTAGAGCCAAATTATTAACTGTCCCTATCATCTTCCCCCACTGATCCAACATCACAGGAGTAAGTCTGCGCCTGAAAAAAGTAGCAGGCTCAGCCCCCACCATCTTGTTAACAGTACAATCAGGATCATTGCAAATAGCAAAGAGATGTGAATATTGTTCCTTAAACGGAGTTAGTCCGTTTATGGAGTCACCCCACACCCTGGCAATGTTTCCAGATTCAATGCTGATCTTCCTCCCAGCCATATAAACTTCTTTAACTTTCAGCAGCGCTTTCCAGCAAGGAGAGTCAGAAAATCTAGGACTAACATTTGCCACAGTTCTATTCCGCAAGTATCAGAAGTGGTCCAAACTGTTACTGTAGCAGGTTCTAAAGCTAATCATTCTGAACTCCATATGCAATCAGCGCTTGCCAAAGGAGTTATCAATTCACTCTCGTTGTTTTACTCATCAACACACTTTGCTGGGTGGAGTTTTTGTGGGAAGCTCAAACCATCAGATTTCTTTGTCACGCCTTTGGGTTACTTAAAAGTCTTGGCCTCGAAGCTTTAGAAACTGAAACGAATGAAAGGAGGGTTCGGAAAGATTTCCGTGCAGTCTTCCGTATGCTGAAGTCTCTTTTCCGCGGAGCATTGCATCTGCCACGGGAAGTTCGACACCTGTTGAACCTTTTGAGAAAATTCACAGAGAAAGATCGTTTAATTGTGAACAATCATCCGTCTGGTATGAGTGAACAGGAGAAATTATCCCTTCTTATGAGATGTTGCCGGGAATCAGAGCACCCGGAAAAGGAATATCCCCAAAAGTACTTGCAAGTAATAACCGGGCTGCCATTCTGTGACACGAAACCCCATTGGAAGATAAGAGTCAGTAAAAATCTATATTTGGATACTGTGCTAGCTGAAACAATTGACACCTACCCCGACGGTGGCGAAGGTGTTGTCGAGTTTGCATGGAATTCATTGGAGTACTTGGGCACACAGCAATCTGCCAATTTGACGTCAAGAAAAAGGAAGAACTTTGAGGATGAGCAAGTGGAGCGCATGCTGGGGAAAGCCCTGCCTGGGTTACTTTGTGAACTTACTAGCGGTTGGGGCGCCACCTGGTGGCGCCTCCTGAGAGGAAGCTCAGCGGTGGTGGGAGGCGCCCCTTTAACTTTCCTGTTTACATTATGTATTGTTATTGCATCAGACTCAAAGTATCAAGTGTATATTAAGCAACATTTAGGGCCCGTTCGGAAGCTATCCAGCTTCCGAAACGAGCCAACTTCTCGTGGGATATATCCGGTAATTTTGTCAAACTTCTCCTCCTTCGATTCTGGGAGCTGGGTTCGACCAGCTTCTCGTTTTTACATTACAGGCCGCTCGTTCTCCGGAAGCTGGATTCTGGGACCTGCATCGTTCGGCTAGCTTCTCGCTGGCTTCTCGCGAAGCTGGAATCTGAAAGACATCCGAACGGAGCCTAATTAGCCAGGAGAAACCCGGGATTTCAGATCACTAGGAACAAAATAGAAAATACATTACACTTGATGGAACGGGTGACACATGCATCTTAGTTCTAATTAACAACACACTGATAGAGTACTGAAATCATCTCTACAAAAAGGGGAAAGAAGCAGTGAAGTGAAACATGTAACAGCACTGACATGCTCTGCGACCTAGATAACCAGGTAAATCAAGCTAATAGTGCATGGGGAGATTCATACTATACTTTAGAGAGTTCTTTATTTCTTGCCTTCGACCATGCCTCCTGTGCTGCAGCTGCGTGCCAGCTGACGCATGCCAATACCTCTAGCTAGCAATGGTCGTTGTCGCCTCCGCTACAGCTAGCCCCGACCGCCAACACACAACCCTCAGCCACCGTGTCGATCTTCAATTCTTGAAGCATACATCACAACACCAATTTGGAATCAAATGTGATATCTGTAAGAAGATATAGACAAGACATAAATTATTGTTAACTTCTTATACACATAACACTCACAATTTGTTGATGACAGTAGAATTAGTTTTTCAAGCAGCAAGACCTTGCACACAAAAACTTAGAATAATAGTTAAATATTGGTGGAGTTTTGCATACTCAAATTTCATTATGCTTTTTAAATGATCAGTTTCAGCAATTCACTCCGGTTTTAGGCATAGCTCTTATACAAACAGTAACTAATTGAATGCATAGAACATAGCAAAACGTAAAACTCGTTTATGCTCGTCTTTCTTTACTTGGAGTAGCTGATTGCATATCGTGATGTTTTTCTATTTCAGCTGACAAAGAGCATGTGTGTTCTAGAAATTAGCAATTCTTGAATTATCTAAATAGGTTAAGATTGTTCTATGTGTTTTGTTTACCCACACCTAGATGGATGACCTTATGTGTGTTCCAGAAATTAGCTATTCCTGAATTCTCTGTATTATTTACCCACACCTAGATGGATGAACTTATGATATGTATGTTCTAAGACCTCAAAACATGTTCTGGACTTTGATGTGTGTGAGAGAGAGAGAGAGAGAGAGAGAGAGAGAGGGGAATCTGGGATCCTCTAATCGAGTGTTCGAGCTACCCCTCGACGTGAGGATGACGACGATGTGTAAATTGTCATCGACATCTCAATTCAAGGGTGATAGCAATGACACCAAGGATGCGACTATGCGAGGATGGTAGGTCGTCAATATATTAGCTGGCTGTCAATCAACATGTACCTTGCCGTTCTTGAATTAGAGGCAGCAACAATGAAGTTCTATTTCGAGGGTACTTGTCTTGCAATACCTACATGGATCACAAAAAGGAAGAAACATAAAACAAAGCTTGTGGTGTTCAGCAAAACTAATAATTGTGCAAAGAAAGAACTGAATGTCAATATAAATTTAAGGCAGCCAACCCATCATATTGGCAAGATAACAAAAAATGAGGTGACATCACTATATAATTCGGTGGTACTGCTGGTATAAAATTGTGTCGGGTCGCATGTTTAAAAGACAGCAACAATTGTAATGGTGCAATAGCAATTCCAATACAAAGACGCAACAACGAGAAAGATTATACCACTACCTTCAGAGCGGGTGAATGCAGCCAGGTTCCCTGGCTGCCAGCCTCAATGCCTCATCGCATAAGCCCGGAAGTTTCAAAGAGTCTGCCTGAAAATGACCTTGTTGATTGCCTGTTTCTCTCCTTGTCACAAGCAGCAATCATACTGCACAATTCTTAATCAAAGGCATATATTCATCAACTGCAGCTCCACGAAGATCATCAGCTGTACTACACATGCAAGGTTTTCAATTCGCTATTCAGTTCACCAATGTTTCAGTGTGCACACACATGTTTCACTAACTTTTAATGGATGAAAACAAAAACATTGCATCACTTTGATTTTCACGAAACCAAAAAGTATGTGCGTTCTGCACAGGAAACAACATACATACTTGCATTTATATTGTCCGCAAAAAAAGAAAATAGGATAGTATTGACCATTGACTCCTAGTAAGGCATAGTTAATCGAATGATCGTAGCAATACAATAGCATTACCAAAGAAAAGCAACGGACATGCTCCTCAAGATCCACACATAAAAAAAAAACTTCCAGTGAGCTCACAGTTGATGCAGTTGAACAAGTAGCTTCCAGTTTAAAGTGACTCTACATGAGTCACATGACATTGCTACTAAATCCTCTTTTGCTAAAATAAATACATGATACTGCATAATCACAAGCTGAGCGTAGGCCTGCAACATTTACCTCCTTGTTTGCGGTGGCGTCCTCCTTCCGCTGCTTCTTCCTCCTCTTCTTGCGCTGGTTCTTCTTCTTCTCCTCCTCCTACCTCATGTGGCCTGTGTCGCCAAGTTCCACCCCGGTGTCCTTGTCAACCTCCTCGTCCAGTGACAGGGAGATCATCTTGGCAAACCCGGGCTGGCCTCGCTTCACCGCACCAAGAGACCAACGGTGTTGCAAGGAATATGGATCCACAACTATTGATTAAGTCAGTAAACTCAGCATATACAGTAGATGCGATTCTTTCAAGAGGTTAAATTTAGAAAATAGAATAGGTAGCAGTATGCCATTCTGAAAGTAAGGTCCATCTAGTGTCATCTTGGCCTCCAAACTGAGCATGCCCCGCTCTATGCACACTGTAGTATGACGTTCTGAAAGTAGGCAAATTTTAACATGCTCCCTCTTACCTCTTATTTTTACATATGAGGTAAGAAGGTAAGAGTTAATCCGACCACTAATTAATGTGATCAACGGCTCAGATCTACTTCATACTCTTACCTCTCATGTGAAAAGAGGGGGTAAGAGGGACCATGCTAAAACTGCTCCTGAAAGTAAGGGCGCTGTAGTCCGTAGCAATATTTCTGTTAGAAAAGGGAAGCTGCATATAAGAATCATATCATAGGAGTATTTCTGTAGTACGTCGTAGTCAAGCAAAAACAAGAATCATGAATGGGCTGTGAATGAATTAACAGACACTTGTACAGAATGTATATCAGGAATAATTTCAGCACATCAAGACGGACTAGCTTCACACCATCCAGAGAAATTCACCATCAGCTAGATATCTGCTTACCTTGCCAAACGAAAGGACCCCACCATCTCACGCCGGTGACCCGTTCCGGCCGCCGCTCCACCAAGCATGACAGAACCCGTCCTGCCGCTCTGCCTCCTCCCGACGCCATCGACCATAGGGACTCTGCCATCCACCTCCACGGATCGGGATTCATTATTAAGTGTATTGAGAGGAAAAAAGGGGTAGCAGACGAGATGAGAGGGGTTGGGGCTGTGATGGAAGGGGAGTGGAGGAGGCGGCATGCGGGGGAGAGGCGGAGACGTTGGCGATCTGCGGCGTTTCAGCCACCGCCGCGGCCTGTCCTCATCCGCCGTCGGTGGTGACATCTCCTCCTCCTGGTGCCTCCAGTGTGGCCACCAAGGTCGATCTCCACGGATCTGGATTCGTTGTTGAGAGGCAAAATCGTAGGAAACAAGGCGAGGGAGAAAGGATCTGGCTGTGAGAGAAGAGGAGAGCCGGTCGATGTGGAGCTGGCTTGGTAGCGAAGGAAACAAGGACGGGGAAGTTTCCTAGAAATTCATTCGCCACAACCTGACCAATCGATACGGTTTTTTTTTCACGGTAAAAAACTGACTCGTCCGCAAAGTGCAGGCTGCCGACGTGGACATGGCGAGCGAGCGCTCCTTGCGCGACCATTAAAGTGTTTAATGAGGCTACTCAATGATGTCGGAGCACTTGAGAAAATCCTTGGTAATTTTTATTTTATTTTGTTAACTGAACCTTGTAAATGTTTGTTAGCCAGCAGTTAACCATTATATAATGGGATAAGTATATTTTTCGTCCTCGAACTCTTCCGAGAGTTTAGAAATCGTCCCTCAACTCTAATCCGGAGAGTTTTCGTCCCTCAACTATCAAAACCGGATAGTTTTCGTCCCTCGTGCGGATTCGGGCGGTTTTCGTCCGAAGTAAACAGTAAATCGATGAACAGTAAATTTGAAAAAAAATACGAAAAAAATCTGAAACTGCATGGGATCAAATTTTCAGTTTTTGTTTTTGCTTTTTTGCTATTTTTTCGGATTTACTGTTCACTGATCTACTGTTCATATAAGACGAAAACCGCCCAAAGCGGCACGAGGGACGAAAACTCTCCGGTTTTGATAGTTGAGGGACGAAAGCTCTCCGGATTAGAGTTGAGGGACAATTTCTGAACTCTCGAAAGAGTTCGAGGACGAAAAATATACTTATCCCTTATATAATTTACAGGGGCGTCGCGTCCTAGGCTTGGAGGTTGCTGCAGAACAGATGACTGGACCTCTTGAAGATACCGATGATAATTACTCGTACACAGCCTTCTATCTCTCGGGCACACCGGTACTCTTGTGCTCGAAAATATTTTTCTGAAATTAGTGGTATGATAAAAGAAAAACCTGCAAAGTTCTTGCAGACATATTTGGATGTTTTTTACCATAAAAAAGAAGCTTAAAAAGCCATTGTGATTTTCATGTTTTGCAAAGGTAACAAGCACAAGGGTTGCAAAAACAGGTTCATGCCTGGTAGAAACTGAGACCAAGCAGGTTCATGATTTACAAGGGAGTCGAAGTTTTTTTTTTTTAGTAGCAAAGTTGATGCGTCAATAACATGGTGTTTTTCTTTTCATGGTAACTGAACAGTCTACACATAACGTGTTGTGATCCTTCCCCGCCCTTTCCATCTGCAGAAAACATACGAAGACTTTCGGTCCCTGTTTTGCGTCTCCGCGTAACATGTCTGACTGCTTCCTCGGTTAAACAAACAAAATGGATCTTCTGCATGTGACCAGCCAGAACCTTTTCTTTTGTTTTGAACACATGTCATCAGTGAACTATCGTGAGTTCGTGACGACCCCGTCAAAGATAGCAGGTAGGTTACTGAGCAAGCAATGCGATCTTTGTGCCCGTACATTGTCGTGACGACCCCGTCCGGTACAGCATATGTTAAGAGCATTCAAGTGACCTTGTCCAAGAAGCATAGGTTAAGAGTACGAGTTTCTTTTTTGACCACTTGCACGATCGTACTGAAAAAAAATAAAATACTACTACCGTGACGGCGCACCCAGACCATATCCTTTGATCAGCTGCCGGCGTGGTGACCGGTGACGGCGAGTGTCGGGCGGATCACAGGCTGGCAGCTCGCGTCATCAAAAACACATTTTACAGACTCAAGAACGCGTCGTGTACGACGCACGCACGCGCGGCGCGTCTTCACGGCTCACTCCGTTGCGACGTTCCTCATGGCTCCACCGTCCGTCCATCACCCTTTTCATCCGTGGAAGACCGAGAATAGACCCGGGGTCCATATTACGGACGTACGTGCATGCATCAGGTGGGGGTGATGATTGCACGAGCGCGAACGCGAAGCTTCCTCGCTGTTCATCTCACCGTCTCTGCGCAGCACGGGGAAGACTTTCGGTCGCGTCGTGCGTGCCTACGCCCCTGGCCGGCGACAGGCACAACACCGGCGACAGGCACAACACAGGTGATGTGCCGTGACTATCGTCCTCCCCTCCCGTCGACAACGCCAAGTTTGGTGTGCTCAACTTCGTGTGTTCATCTCACCGTTTCTGCGCAGCTTGGGTAGGCCGCCGCCGGGTTCCCTTTTCACGGAAACCATACAAGTGCCCCGGCGCCACTCAAGGTTTAAAATAGACCGGAATCGAAGAGTTTGACGTGCTGATTTTAGATTGCAGGTACAGGGTTCGATTTAATTTTTTTGGCATCGAAGATGCTATGGTGCGCAAGGTGCATGCAAATTTTCGTGCTAAAAAGACATAAAGGGTTTGGAAATCACCCGAAACGGCATGTACGCTATTTTAATTTTTTTTCCACGAGCTCCTCGGATGTCATTTTAGCACGAAATTTTGCTTGCAGCTTGCGCACCACGAGCTCCATGAATTTGTTTTGTTGTTCTTTTTCGAATTTACTGTTCATCGGAGCACTGTTCACGTCGTGGTCAAAATCGGGTTGACTCTGCAGCGAAACTGTCGGGGGAAACTGTCCGCCACGAACACCTATGGGACCGGAGCCCCTTGTCTGTGCGGTACGAGGGCGGAGGAAGCACAAAGAGCAGATCGTAGCGAGCACGCGGGCAGTTTTACCCAGGTTCGGGCCGCGGTAGACGCGTAAAACCCTACTCCTGCTTAGTTGTGTATTAAGTTGGAGAGCTCGGGAGCTTGAAGAAGCAGCTACACCGAGCGTGAGAGTGATCTAGGTTCCGAACCCCCTCCACGTTGTGCATGGGCCTCCTTTTATAGTGTAAGGGGTCACCGACAGGTGTCAACGTAGGAGAAAGGGGTAAAAATGTAAAAGAGGTGGTAGTTGTAACAGTGCGGGAACAGTGGAGCTACAGTACAGAACAGTGGTCTATACCTACTTTAACAGTGGGGGACAAGGGCATTTAATGCCCGTCGCCGTCGACCCCAAAAGCTCCCGCCCTGGCGTCTCCGTCTGCCACGGCGATGGATCCATCACCGTGGAGTGCCACCGTGTCCCCCAGGCTGCACAGCCATCCGCCACGCGTCCCTGGATAGGTCCCAGGACGACGCGTGGGCCGATGAGCTGGAGCGCGGGCACACAGCGCAGTCTTCCCGGCAAGCACCTTGCCGGGGCCTTGATCTTGCCGGGCCCGGGAGCTTGCCGCTCCCCGGGCCCTTGCCGGGTCTTCTATGATGGAATCTTCTAGTCTTCCTGGCAAGCTCCTCCTGCCAGGGCCTTGTGCTAGTGAGGTAATCTTGAGCCTGGTACGGCCTTCCCGGCAAGCTCCTCTTGCCGGGGTCTCGATCTTCTTTCTTGTATACTTTGTTTTTGAATGGTTTGATAGGGAGCAAGAAGGTCTCCGGCAAGCACGCGGTAAACCTTGCCGCGGGAAGCTGCAACTGCCCGTGCACAAGTTGGGGTACTGAGGTACCCCTACCTTAGTACACCGACAGGAGCCCCCGGGCCTGGGCCACACACGGCGCCGAGCGCTGTTGGGCCAGGCCCAAAACAGTGCACGGGCAGCCGCGGCCCGCGGCGCGCCGAATCCACTTCCGTATCCGCCGCACCCCACCGTAACGGCACGCGTCGATCGCGGCGTCGTGGGATGGGACGTGCCCACGATCTCTTAATGGAAAGGGCGAAACGCCCCCCACTCCCCCATAAAAGCAGAGGGAGCAGGCGCGGTTCCCCTCCTTGCGCTTTCCTTGCATCGTCTTCATCCTCCAAAGATTCTTCTTGCGCTCCGCCTCCACACCTCCGCCGCCGCCGTCTGCATCTCCGGCGTCGTCGGACCTTTCGCCCCTCCTTCCTTCCGCCGCGTCCGCCATGGCCCCGAAGACTGACAAGGCGAAGGCGGAGAAGGCCAAGAGGGAGAAATCGGAGCAAGCGGCGAAGCTCGCCGCGTACCGGAAGAAGCACCTCGTCTTCCCGCCGAAGCTCGGCGTGCGGGAGCTCTGGAACAAGTATTACTTGTTCTGGGCCAAGGAAACCGACGCGCATCCCCGCACGCGAGCATATCCGGCCGCCGCCAAGGACAGCTATCCCGGCGGGTACTACTTCTTCGCAGCCTTTTTTCACTGTGGTCTCTGCCCTCCTTTCTCAAACTTCTTCTGCGACATCATGAACACATACGGCCTCCATCTGCTTGACTTCACCCCCAACACCATCCTCACCATGGCGGTTTTCGCACACATGTGCGAAAACTTCATAGGAGTACACCCAAACGTAGCGCTTTTTAGGCACTTCTTCACTCCTAGAGCAGAGGCCGCCCCCCTCTCCGGAGGAATTTCTTGGGTCTTCCGTCTGAATAAAAAGGGTGCGTACTTGCCGGGGGAGCTCCGCGGCAAGTGGGAGGAATGGCGAGCGGAGTGGTGCTGGATCGTCGAAGACCAGCCGCAATCTTTCACCGCGCCGCGCACAACGCCCATCGTGCGCGGCAGGGACTGGAGTGAGCTAGATTCAGACGACATCAAGCTCGACATCGCCCTCGTCCGGATTCTTCGTCTTCGGATGGCCAAGCTGTCAGTTGCTGAGGTGGGCGCAGATTTCCTCCGCCGGCGCATCGCCCCTCTCCAAGACCGGAAGAGGTCGGCCTGGGAGTACGGCGGCCCGGCAGACATAATGAGGCTGCGCCCCGGGCTCAACTTCAACTTCACCACGCTGGAGCTGAAGGGGATGGTCCGGGAACTCTTCAAGTACGACCCGGCACACCCTGAGTGGTTCAGGCCTCCCCGGGAAGTGGTGCCGCTCTGCAACAACGTCGTCCGGGACCGGATCCTCGCCATGATGCCCATGTGTGACTCGCACGGCGTGGACCGCACGTGGATCGCTCCCAAGCCCATCGACGTCCTCAACTTCTACGACAACCTTGCAGAGGTGGCGAAGAACAAGAACGACCTCAAGGAGCACACGCGGGACACCACCGACCAGGAGATTGCCTATATGGCTTCTCGAGCTAAAGAGGCCGCTGCAGCCGCAGCGGCAGGAATTTTTGGATACACGCCTGAAAAGGCGGAGGTTGCGGATGAGTCCGCCCAGGCGGAGGAGGCGGAGATCCGCAGGTTGCTGCAGCTTCCTCCCGACGCGCTCGCCGGGGTCCCCTCGCTGAGGCACTCCGGGATCCACGGGATCGCGGCCGAGGCCGCGGCAATGGAGGGTACCGCCGGAGGGAGCAGAGGCGCCGCGAGGGGCGGAGGCGCCAAGGGAAAGGGGGCCGCAGCGCAGGACGCTGGGCCCAGTGAGCCGGCCGGGGAAGAGGAGGAGGAGGAGGCCGAGGACTCCGGCGGATCCACGGAGCTCTACGCCGACGACCTCTCCTCGTCGGAGAGCTCCCCGCCCCCGGCAAGTCCAAGGCAGTCCCCGGCGAAGCGTCTCCGCAAGGCGGCGACGGGGGAGAGGGCGCAGGCGCCCCGGCAACAGCCAGCTCGCCGGGCAGCTCCCCGGGGGAGCCAAGCCGCGCCAAGGCCGTCCGGCGCACCAGCCACAGCGGAAGCGGCCCGTGCGCGGACCACGACGGAGGCGCCTCGCAGGCCGGCGGCGAGCCGGCAGGGGTCTTCTCGGAGCGGAGCAGCGGCTCCGCCCGCTCCTCGGGCGCCGGCTACCACGGGGGCTGGGTCTTCGCAGCCCCCAGCCCCGGTGAACACCAAGCGCGCGAGGGAGTCTTCGTCTTCCGCTCCTCGCGCCGACGCGCCCACGGTGGAGTATGATTTCTCCGCCCTGAGCGAGGACGACGAGGAGGACCAGGAGTAAGGATCCAAGACCTTACATCTTCTCGATTTCTGTCTTGGTTTTTTGTTGATGCTGACTCTGTTCATTGCTCTGATTCCAGGACCCTGGCCCATCGCGCGGCGAAGAAAGCCAAGGCGCCCGAGGTCGAGGTCGCGGAAGACTCAGCAGCTGCGGCAACAGGGGGTGTGCCGGAGCCGAGCCTGCCGGACCCGAGCGCTGCTCCGAGGAGCAGCCCCCAGCGCAGCCCGCAGCGCAGCCCCCAGCGTAAGTCTGGGGTTTTCTCTTTTCGCTTGTCGGGGTACGCCTGAGGATTTGGTCTTGTCTTCATGTCTTGACGTTTCTTGTCTTGTTTTGTGCAGAGGTGGAGCCACAGCGGGAAGAGCGCCCGGAGACCGTCGCCGAGGAGCTGCAGGCCCCGCCGTCCCCGCCAAGGCAGAACTCTCCGGCAAGGGAGAGTACTTCGCCAAGGGTGGGTACTCCGCCAAGGCAGAGTACCCCGCCAAGGGCGAGCAGCCCGGCGAGGGCGGCCACTCCGCCAAGGCCGAGCTCCCCGGCGAGGGAGCCCGCCGTCGAGGATGTCCGCCAAGGTATGCTCTGTGACTTGTCTTCTTGGCTTTGCCTCTTTTTGGATATTTGCTCGAATCTTGAACTTCTTTTTCTTCTTCTTCTTTTTAGATCTTCCTCCTCCTGAGCCCATGGAGACGGAGATTATCAACCTCGAGGAGGAGGGCGCGCAGGGCGGCGGCGGCGACGCCCCTGTCGTCGAGGAGATGGCCGAGGCCGCCGAGCCGGCCGCGCAGGAGACTGCTCCGGCTGCGGATGCAGCGGCCGGGGAGGGGGACGGCGACCGCACCGCCGGCCCGGAGGCGGCGGGAGCATCGGATGCTGCACCGGCCACCGATCCCTCCGCCAGCAGGGAGCAGGGGTACTATCTTGAGGCCCCCAACGGCGTCTTCATCCAGATGCCTTGGGGGTCTTCATCGCGAGCTCCCGCGGAGGGCGAGGCGTTTGACGGAGAAGTCCTCGCCTCCGCGGGCCTGAAAATCGTCGAGGCGCCCGGCGGGAGCGAGGGGCCCGAGGAGGAGAAGCTGCTCCACCAGCTCCTGGCCCTTTACCGGGCCAGGCAGGCGAAGCTCGCCTCCCGGGAGGCCCTTGCCGCCAAGGCCGCCGCAGAAATGGAGAAGCGCGCGGCGGAGCTCAGCGCCGCCAACCAGGCAGCCCTCCGCGAGGTGACGGAGGAGCGTGAGCGTCTCGCCGGCGAGTACCAGGAGTGGGTGCTCGAGAAGGCTGAAGCTGAAGAACAGCAGCGGCTCGCCGGGGTGGAGATGTCCCGGCGAGAGGGAGAGCTCGCGCAGCGGAAGGTCGAGCTGGACTCTCATGAGGAGGACCTTGCCGCTCGCGAGGCTGCCCTTGGCGGGGAGCTGAAGGAGGCGAAAGCCGCTGCGGTTGCCGCGGAAGACGCCAAGAAGGAGCTCGCCGCCAAGGTTGTGCAGCTGGAGAAGGCGCTGAAGGTGAGCGCTGAGAAGGTTGCCGCGCTCATTGTTGAGCGCGAGAAGGACGCCCACACAAATTCCGAGCTCCAAGTGAGTCTCTCCAAGAGGGGCGACGAGTTGAAGGCCGCCAAGGACTCCATCGAGGACTTGGAGCTGAAGGTCACTACTCTGAAAGATTCGCTCGACGCTGCCCGGGCTCAGGAGAACAAGCTGAAGGAGGAGCTCCGCAAGGAGCGGACTTTGGTGGACAGCGTCAACAAAGCATCCCAGCTCTTCCGCCAAACCATTGAGGTATGGACCGAAGACTTGGTTTCTTCTGCGTCCAACATTGACCAGGAGCTGCTGGCGCTGAAGGTCGAACATCTCATCTACTCGCCGGATCCGGATCTCCCGCACAGCGCCAAGCTCAGCCTCTTCTTCAGAGGGATCGCGCCGGCCCTTGCAGGTCTCCGGAACCGCATCCCCGCGCAGCTGGCCGAGGAGTCGCGCCTGCTCTGCGCGGGAACTCTGGAGCGGGTGCTGACGAAGATCGTGTACCGCAACCCGGGGATCAATCTCACCAACGTTCTTCGCAGCTTGCCGGCTGATGCAGACACGGAGGCCCTGAAGGAGCAGGTCGCCCATATCATCGCCAAGGTGGCAAAGCTTGGCAGGAAGGAGGGCGACCGCGTAGACTAGGGCTCCATTATCTTTATCTTTTTGTTGCTGCACATTATGTCATGAACTCATTAGTCCATTGCGACAAGTTATCCTTTGTAAGATATTTACTTTATTTTGATCAATCAGTGCAATGTTATCTTCCTTGCTTTAATCCTTGACTTTGTATGTTTTTCACCCTACGCTCCCGGGGAGCCTGCCGGCAAGGGACCTTGCCGCGAGCGCTGAGTGCTGGACTCTGAGCAGCCTGCTGGCCAAGGTCTTCACCGGCAAGCAACCTTGCCGCAGCTAGTCGCAACGCACTTAGCTTGCTGAGCGTACTCGGAAACGAAGCAAGGGCGCGACACTTGTCGCAGCTCACTTAAATCGTTGAGCGAACTCGAAAACAAGATAAGGGTGCGGCAAGCTACGGGTAGGTTCCTCCGCGCACAGGTTTTCCATACAAAGTGTGATTGTTCAAGGAAGACAACTAAAATTTAAAATTTGAACTGGTCAAATTCTAACAACTTATCTTTCATGTTGCTTCCTTATATTGCTTGCTTTCCGGTAAGACTTCTCTTTCTTGAACAACACTTGATTCCTCCTCCACCTCCTTCCCCCCGGCAAACTTGTGCGCGAGGAACGTTCCTTCTGCTTAAGAGGAAAGAAAAGGGAGAGGGAAACAAGTATATGGCCTTTCGGCGTGCTAATGCTTACCGTATACTTGAGTGTTGCACCAAATGCCAAACACAACATGCAAATAGCAAAGAAAAGCATGCAAAAGACAATTGGTGCGAAAAACACGAGAACTTTACTGATGCACGGGGTCTGCGCCCGGCTTTGTACAAAGGGTTACATGCAACAGCGGCAAAGCTTGTACAAAAGGTGGTTGCCGGAGCGGATCACGGCAACCGCGCCTTATGGGTGAAATTTGCGAAGATGCTCTATGTTCCAGGAGTTGCTCACCGGTAAGCCTTCTTCGGTCTCGAGGCGGACAGCGCCGGGCCTCGTAACTTGTCTCACCCGATAAGGGCCTTCCCACTTCGGCGTCAACTTGTTGGAATTCTTGGCGGACTGAACACGCCGAAGAACAAGGTCGCCTTCCTCGAGACTCCTGGCCTTGACTTTGCGGCTATGGTAGCGGCGCAAAGCTTGCTGGTATCGAGCAGCTCGTACAGCAGCCTGGAGACGTCCCTCCTCGAGGAGCAATGCGTCATCTTGCCGCAGTTGCTCTTGCTCGAGCTCATCATAAGCGAGCACTCGAGGAGATCCGTATACGAGTTCCGTGGGGAGAACTGCTTCTGCTCCATAGACTAGAGCAAAAGGTGTCTGTCCGGTGGCTCGACTTGGTGTCGTTCTGATTGACCAAAGAGCCGCCGGTAGCTCCTCTATCCAATTTCTTCCGCACTTGCGTAGCCTGTCAAAGGTCCTTGTCTTGAGTCCGCGCAGCACTTCAGCATTTGCCCTTTCCGCTTGACCGTTGCTCCTCGGGTGAGCAACAGAAGCGAAACAGACCTTGGCGCCAAGGTCTTGGACGTACTGCATGAAGGTGCGACTAGTGAATTGCGTACCGTTGTCGGTGATGATCCTGTTAGGGATCCCGAAACGGCAAACAATCGACCTGAAGAACCTGACCGCTGACTGTGCTGTCACCTTTCTCACCGGCTCCACTTCTGGCCACTTTGTGAACTTGTCGATTGCAACGTACAAGTACTCAAAGCCCCCGACAGCACGAGGGAAAGGGCCGAGGATATCGAGCCCCCAGACCGAGAAGGGCCATGACAAAGGGATTGTTTGGAGAGCTTGAGCTGGCTGATGGATTTGCTTTGCATGGAACTGGCACGCTTCACACTTGGTTACTAGCGCAGTTGCATCTTGGAGGGCTTCTTGCCAAAAGAACCCTTGCCGGAAAGCTTTCCCGGCAAGCGCCCTTGCGCCAATGTGGTGGCCGCATATGCCTCCGTGTATTTCCGCCAACAGCTTCTGTCCATCTTCCCTGGAGATGCACTTCAACCTGACACCATTGAGTCTTCTTCTGTACAGCTCGTTATCCACGAACTGGTACATACTCGACTGCCTGGTTATCTTCTCTATCTCTTGAGGGTCGTCGGGAAGTTCTCCAATTTGCAGAAAACGGACTATCTGCTGTGCCCATGCCGGAGCCCGAGGCTCGACGGCAAGGACTAAAGGCTCGAGGGCCGCTGCGGGAACCTCAGCTTCTACGGCAAGGACCTCTGGTTCTGCCGGAGCTGACGGTCCCCCGGCAAGCTCGCCGGGGCGAGGCTTGCCGGGAACGCTTGCTTCAACTGAACAAGCCCGAGGACTTGCAGGAGCAAACTGTTCCTCAGCGTTCTGGTTGTTGATCTTGGGGACCTTGGCGGCGGTTTCTGGAAGATCCGCCGGTAAATAGTCGCCGGAGACCAACTTTCTCTTCTTGGACTGCCCAACTGATGGCGTAACGGATGGTTGAGTCAACTTGAGCAAGAAGGTCCCTGGTTCCACAGGTAACTTCATCGCAGCACACTTTGAAAGGCCATCTGCAATTTCATTCTGAGCTCTCGGGACGTGCTCCATCTGCAGACCTTCAAAGTGTTCTTCAAGCTTCCTCACTTCATCGACATAAACTTCCATCAAAGGGCTCTGATAGCTCTTGTTAACTTGCCGGACCACCAACTGAGAATCTCCCCGCACAATCAGCTTTCTGATCCCAAGTTCGGCCGCAATCCTGAGGCCGGCAAGCAAGCCTTCATATTCTGCAGTGTTGTTTGTCGCTTGCTCCCTGGGAAAGTGCATCTGGATAACATATTTGAGGTGCTCTCCGGTGGGCGCGATGAGAACCACGCCAGCACCGGCGCCTTGCAGCGAGAAGGCACCGTCAAAATACATTACCCATTCACTTGTAGCTTCTTGTACGGGTGTACTTGTTTCTTGAACTTCCTCGTCGGGCGTTGGGGTCCATTCAGCTATGAATTCTGCCAAAGCTCGGCTCTGTATAGTTGAAGTACTTTCAAACTTGAGTCCAAAGCTTGACAGCTCCAGTGCCCACTCAACGATCCTGCCTGTTGCTTCCGGATTGTGCAATATCCTCTTCAGCGGAAAGCGAGTGACCACTGTTATCTCATGGGCTTGGAAGTAATGGCGCAGCTTTCTCGAGGCCATGAGGAGGCCGAAAAGCAATTTTTGCACACCAGAGTATCTTGATCTAGCCCCCTGGAGAAGGGAACTTACAAAATACACTGGCGCTGCACCATCTTCTTCCGCACCTCTCCTTGCTCCTGCGCAGAGTCATCCTTGTCGGGGCCAGAGCTTGCCGGAGCAGCCCCCTGCTTGTCGCTGGATTCGCTTGCCGGTGGTGCTGACTCCTCGTCGGACTCCCTCTCCGCTACTAACGCAGCACTAACCACCTGGTTGGTTGCTGCTAAGTATAGCAACAACTTTTCCTGTGGTCTAGGTGCGACAAGTATTGGAGTGGAGGACAGGTACCGTTTCAAATCCTGCAGCGCCGCCTCCGCTTCCGGAGTCCACTTCATGGGACCTGCCTTCTTCAAGATTTTGAAGAAAGGTAGGGCGCGTTCTGCAGACTTTGAAATGAACCTACTGAGGGCAGCCACACAACCTGCAAGCCTCCTGACATCCTTGACGCGCTTTGGGGCCTCTATCTGCTCAATGGCTTTAATCTTGTCGGGGTTGGCTTCAATCCCCCTCTGCGATACAAAGAACCCGAGAAGCTTGCCGGAGGGGACTCCAAAGACGCACTTCTCGGGGTTCAACTTGAGCTGTATTCTGCGCAGGTTCTGAAACGTTTCTTCCAAGTCTTGAATCAGGGTTTCCTTGCTCTTGCTCTTCACCACGATGTCATCCATGTAAGCTTCTACATTTCTGTGGATCTGTGGCTCAAAAGCAGTGTATACTACCCTTGCAAAGGTTGAGCCTGCATTCTTCAACCCAAATGGCATGCGTATGAAGCAGTAAGTGCCACACGGGGTGATAAATGCAGTCTTCTCTTCATCCTCCTTGGCCATGAAAATCTGATGATAGCCTGAGTATGCATCAAGAAAACAGAGTAGCTCACATCCGGCAGTGGAGTCAACGATCTGGTCAATGCGCGGCAAAGGGAATGGATCCTTGGGACATGCTTTATTCACATCTGTGAAGTCTATACACAATCTCCACTTCCCATTGGCCTTGCGCACGACGACTGGATTTGCCAACCACGTCGGATGGATCACACCTCTAACTAGGCCTGCTGCCTCTAGCTTCTTGATTTCTTCGTTGATGAATTCTTGGCGCTCCACGGCTTGCTTCCTCACTTTCTGCTTGATGGGCCGCGCATGAGGACAGACAGCAAGCTTGTGCTCAATCACCTTCCTGGGAACACCGGGGATGTCAGATGGTTGCCAGGCAAACACATCGACATTCGCCCGCAGGAAGGCAACGAGCGCGCTTTCCTATTTGCTGTCAAGGGTGGCACTGATGGTGAAGGTACCACCAGTGCCGTCCTCCTTGGCGGACACTTTCTTGGTTGCCGGAGGAGCAGCCATTCCTTTCTTACTCTTGCCGGTGGAGCTCGATGGAACGTCCTCGACGGCAGCGCAGCACTCCGAGGAGGTGCGGTTGCCGGAGTGGGTCCCAGAGCACTTGCCGGACTTGGTCTTCGTCTTCTTCCCCCCGGGAGCTTCAGCGGCAAGAGTATCCTTCTCGGCCGCAGCTGCCGCATCCCGGTAGATCTTGTCGGCGCAGACAAGCGCATCCTTCTTGTCGCCGTGGACAGCGATGACGCTTATCGGCCCCGGCATCTTCAGTACGTTGTAGGCATAATGGGAAGCTGTCATGAACTTGGCGAGGGCAGGACGGCCGAGTATTCCATTGTAGGGCAATGGAATATCGGCGACGTCGAAAGTAATGCGCTCAGTCCTGAAGTTGAGCTCCCCGCCAAAGGTCACCGGCAGAGTGATCTTTCCCTTGGGCTTGCTCCTCCCCGGGTTGATTCCTTGGAATGAACCGGTCTCTTCGAGCTCGCCATCTGGTATCTGGAGTTTCTTGATCACAGCAGAGGAGATCAAGTTCAGCCCGGCCCCGCCGTCAACCAACATTTTGGTGACCTTGAGGTTGCGGATGGTGGGTGAGACCAGCATCGGCAAGCACCCGACCGCAGTGGTGCCGTCAGGGTGATCCTCAAGATCAAAAATGATGGGCGTGCTGGACCATTTGAGGAGCCTGCGCGTCTCCACGGGCGGCTCCGCTGCGTTTACCTCACGCACCCACTGCTTTAGTTGGCGGTGGGAGGTGTGCAGGGAGGCGCCACCGTCGACGCACAGGACCTCCGTGGCCTTCTGGAACTCCTGCTCGCTGTTCTCCTCGTCCTCCATGTCTTCATCGTCGTCCTCTTCGTTGTTGTCGCGGCCCCGGGGAGGTCGATCTCCTTGCCGCTGCTTGGCCTTGCCGCGGCGTCCTCCCCGGCCGTTGAACGGCCGCTTCTTGCTGGGCTCTTCCCCGCCACCTTGGGCCTTCTCCTTGTCGCGCCTCTCGTACTCAGCTTTCTGCTGCTCGACGAGGTACTCGACGCGCTTGCAGTTGGAGAGATCGTGACCCTTGGTGCGGTGGATCTTACAGTATTGCTTGTCGGAGCTACCCGGCTTGTCGGCCGCCGCTGCAGGGGCAGGCTCCTTGCCGGAGCCGCCAGCCTGCGCTTGCTTGGCGGGGGCCTCCTTGCCGGACTTCTCGACGGCAAGCACCTCTTTCTTGCCCTTCCTTCTGTTGTTCCGCCGCCGGCTCTTCTTTGCCGGGGCGGCGTCGTCGCTGTCGCTTCCCCCTGCGCCAGCATCCTCCCCGGGGAGTCTCCTCCCCTCTTCCGCGCGTGCGCACTTGTCAGCAAGAGCGTAGAGCTCGCTGACGTCCCGAATCTTCGTCATCGCCATCTCTTCACGCATGTGGCGGTTACGCACGTTCTGATGGAACGCGCTGATAACCGCGGCAGGGTGGACATCAGGGATGTTGTGCTGCACACGGCTGAAGCGTTGGATGTACTTGCGCAGGGTCTCGCCTTCCTTCTGGGCCAGAATGTGGAGATCGCTCTCCTGGCCGTGGGGTTTGTGGCCGCCGGTGAAGGCGCCAACAAACTGGTGGCAGAGGTCGGCCCAA
The DNA here is from genome assembly GCA_902687465.1 of Secale cereale. Lineage (NCBI taxonomy): Eukaryota > Viridiplantae > Streptophyta > Magnoliopsida > Poales > Poaceae > Secale > Secale cereale. Next base: position 726,752,148 of record LR738715.1, read on the forward strand.
GAAGAGATGGAACCTTCCGGCAAGTGCATGAGCCACGAACGGACGTTCGGCTTTAGCACGAGCGGGAAGTAATTCGCCAAGATCTTCTCGTCGCGCCCCCCGGCAGCTTGCACTGCGATGGTGTAGACGCTGAGGAATTCCGAGGGGTGCGTCTTGCCGTCGTACTTCTCAGGTACGTCGGGCTTGAAATTCTTCATGCTGGGCCACTGGACGCGCCGCAGCTCGCGGGTGAACGCAGGGCAGCCTGCCGCGTACGGCAAGTCGCCTGGCTCACCGGGCGCGTGCGCGTCGACAGTGTTCCCAGCTCTCTTGTCAGACTGTCGCCGAGCTTCTCGGCGGCGCTCGATCGTGGTCCGAGCGTCTTCATCTCGCCGGTCGTCGAGGACCTGGCGCTGGTCCCGACGGGCCCGCGGGTCCGACGAGGCTGTGGAGCCATCGTCAGCGTTGTTCCGGCGGGGCGGCGTCTTTTGCTTTCGCTGCGGGGAGTGTGCGCTTGTCGCACCCCCGGCAGTCTTGTCGCCGTCGGCCTTCGTCTTCTCAGCTTGCCGCGGCCGCGAGGCCGATGGCTGCTGTGGAGAATCGTTGTTGGCGAAGGCGATCAGGCTCTGGATGGTGGCCCTCCAGTCTTCGGCCTTGTCTGCCGCTGGAGGGAAGTCGAGGAGCAGTTGCGCCCTTGCGAGCGCTTCTGCTGGAGTGGAGGGGAACGCGGGCGAGCGGTGCGAGGAGCGGGATACGCTCGGACTTCTAACAACGTTAGAAGGAGCGGGGTCCCGCGCCGGCGCCTTCGCTTTGCTTGTGCCCGGACGGGGATCCGGGGCGTCCCACGAGCCTCCGGTTTGGCCTTGCCCCAGCAAGCGGATACCACCTCCCGTGGTATGGCACTGCTGGGTCGTCGTGTGCTGAGATGGACGCGGCGCGTCCACGGAGACCGAGGTTCGGTCGTCCGTCCTGTTCTTGGATCTGGTGGCGCCGTGAGTGTCCTCGCCGGCAACCACCCTTCCGACGGCGTCTCCCCCGCCCACCGTTGGCTCTGGTGGCGGCGGATGAGACGCAGACGGGCCTCCGACCTCCGAAGCCTTCTTCTTCGGGGCCATGGAGTTGTCGCTGATGAAGTTGATGAGTTCGGAGAGGTTGATGAAGAATGCGCCCGCGCGAACGCCGGATCAGGTTCGCACAACCTCGACGCCCCCTACCTGGCGCGCCAAAGATGTCGGGGGAAACTGTCCGCCACGAACACCTATGGGACCGGAGCCCCTTGTCTGTGCGGTACGAGGGCGGAGGAAGCACAAAGAGCAGATCGTAGCGAGCACGCGGGCAGTTTTACCCAGGTTCGGGCCGCGGTAGACGCGTAAAACCCTACTCCTGCTTAGTTGTGTATTAAGTTGGAGAGCTCGGGAGCTTGAAGAAGCAGCTACACCGAGCGTGAGAGTGATCTAGGTTCCGAACCCCCTCCACGTTGTGCATGGGCCTCCTTTTATAGTGTAAGGGGTCACCGACAGGTGTCAACGTAGGAGAAAGGGGTAAAAATGTAAAAGAGGTGGTAGTTGTAACAGTGCGGGAACAGTGGAGCTACAGTACAGAACAGTGGTCTATACCTACTTTAACAGTGGGGGACAAGGGCATTTAATGCCCGTCGCCGTCGACCCCAAAAGCTCCCGCCCTGGCGTCTCCGTCTGCCACGGCGATGGATCCATCACCGTGGAGTGCCACCGTGTCCCCCAGGCTGCACAGCCATCCACCACGCGTCCCTGGATAGGTCCCAGGGCGACGCGTGGGCCGATGAGCTGGAGCGCGGGCACACAGCGCAGTCTTCCCGGCAAGCACCTTGCCGGGGCCTTGATCTTGCCGGGCCCGGGAGCTTGCCGCTCCCCGGGCCCTTGCCGGGTCTTCTATGATGGAATCTTCTAGTCTTCCTGGCAAGCTCCTCCTGCCAGGGCCTTGTGCTAGTGAGGTAATCTTGAGCCTGGTACGGCCTTCCCGGCAAGCTCCTCTTGCCGGGGTCTCGATCTTCTTTCTTGTATACTTTGTTTTTGAATGGTTTGATAGGGAGCAAGAAGGTCTCCGGCAAGCACGCGGTAAACCTTGCCGCGGGAAGCTGCAACTGCCCGTGCACAAGTTGGGGTACTGAGGTACCCCTACCTTAGTACACCGACAGAAACCCAGCAAGGATGAAAAATGGCAGGTTTCGAGAGTTTGTGGTGCAATCTGTCCGATTTTAAAGTTGAGGGATCAAAAGTGAGCAGACCGAAGAATTGAGGGACCAAAAATTGACTTTTCTCTAAAATACATGTAAAACCAGTTTATTTCTAAAATAAGTGCGAAGCATGGACTAGTTTTATGGTATCATACGTAGAAATAGTACTACATGATGGAACTACTGTAAAACCCCAAGAGTAAATTGCACAATACTACTACCATATGTGCTAGGCTAGGTTTGCTCAAACGGAATAGATAAATCCCGAACGTTCGGAATTTAAGCATGTCACCCCGAACGTTTTTTGATTCCAACTTTAGTTGCTGTGAGGTGGTAACTTTAGTTGTTAACACATGGCAACTTTGTTCCAGTTCGATTTTTTATCAGAAAATTGCCATGTTTTGTCAACACCGCCTTAAATAAAGTTGCCAGGAAAAGGGTTCGGATTAGCATGCTTAAAAATCGAACGTTCGGGACTTATTGAGGTCCTTGCTCAAATCCACCACTCTGCTGTTCAAGACCTCGAGTAAAAGATGGATGGTTGGTGGATCATTCTATATCGATGTTGATCAGGTTTGTCCCCGGCCTCTGCATCAGAACGATGCATGCAGTCATCTTATTAAAAAAAAGCCGCAGAGTAACATAAAGTCATGGACTTATTACAGCTCGCAAGCGGAGCAAGGAAAAAGAGAGCAAAAATTAAAATCTCAAAATCACCTCCGGTGAGACATCAAAACGAACAAGCTCCCTAGACTCCTATCTTGTTATGCGACCGCCATCCAAATCGGTTGAAGATAGCCCGTGCTACCATCTCTCACAGGTTGCACCCAGTAACCAATGGCTCCCTGGAGTCCGTAAGAGTGAATAAGGACCACGTACGGATCTATGCGGTAGCTCTGAAAATGACCAGCAAGAAAGATAAAGTATGTTGTCTGTTAAAAATCATGTCATTCCTGCAATTCCATATAGCCCAAACAAGCACACATATACCAATCCGAATACGAGACGCAGTGATATTATCCACCCCAGCTAACCACGTCCCAAATAACGATTCAATGTTAACTGGAGGAGTAATGTTGAAGGCTATATGAACTGTTCTCCAAAGCAATTTCGTAAGTGAGCAATCTATGAATAAGTGTTGAATTGTTTCATCATGATCACAAAAACAACATCGTGAACTGCATATCCATCGCCTCTTTAGCAGATTGTCTTTAGTGTATCACTTGCTTGTGAACGAACCACATGAATATCTTAATACGTAAGGGGACCTTAACCCTCCAAATATGTATTGATCGTGGGATTGGGCCAGAGTTAATTAGATCCGAGTAGAAGGATTTCACCGAAAACACTCCGTTTCGAGCCAACATCCACTTGATCGTATCGGTTTGGTCGGATAATTGGACATCAATCAATCTCCGTACCAGGTGCATCCAGACATTCCATCGCTCCCTAACTAAAGCTCGTCTGAACTAAATGTTTAAGGGTATCGATTGAAAGATTGTGCCCACGTAATCCTCCTTACGTTGCATAATATTATATAAGGTGGGGTATTGCATGGCTAATGGCGTCTCCTCTAACCATGTGTCCTTTCAAAATCTTGTTGAGATCCCATTGCCAACCAAGAACTTGACCCTACGAAAGAACAAATCTTTCGTTCGCATGAGCCCCCTCCAGAAGAGCGAGTCAGTAGGTCGTGAGTTAACCTGGGCTAGTGTTTTCGATTGTAAATATTTATTGCGCAGAATCTGCGCCCACATGCCCTCCGGCTCAGTCTCTAACCTATATAACCATTTACTCATAAGGCATTTATTCTTAAATTCTAGGTTTTCTATATCGATACCCCCATGGTCCTTGGGTTGGCATATAATATCCCATCGTGCGAGTCGGTATTTCTTCTTGGTATCATCCGACTGCCAGAAGAATCAAGATCGAAAGAAATCAAGTCTCTTCCGCACCCTCTTCGGCACCTCGAAGAAAGATAACAGAAACATCGGCATACTAGTTAGTACTGAGTTAATAAGCACTAGCCGACCTCCATAAGACATTAGCTTACCTTTCCAGCAACTAAGTTTTTTTTTTCAATTCGATCTTCGATACACTTCCATTCTTTATTGGAAAGCTTACGGTGATGAATAGGTATGCCCAAATAACTGAAAGGCAAAGGACCTAGTTCATACCCAAACAGTTGTCTGTATGTGTCTTGCTCTTCTTTTACCTTACCAAAACAGAACAACTCGCTCTTGTGAAAGTTGATTTTTAATCCAGATAATTGTTCGAAGAGACAAAGAATGAGTTTCATATTCCTAGCTTTTGAAATGTCATGTTCCATGAAGAGAATAGTGTCATCAGCATATTATAGAGTGGAAACTCCCCCATCTATCATATGCGGGACAAGTCCATCCACTTGACCATTCTTCTTGGCTCTGCCTATGAGAATGGCTAACATATCCGCCACTATATTAAATAAGAGAGGAGACATCGAATCCCCTTGTCTCAGTCCTTTATGTGTCTGAAAATAGTGACCGATATCATCGTTAATCTTGATACCGACACTACCTTTTTGGACTAGAGAGCCCACTTGGTTCCGCCATGTCTCATTAAAACCCTTCATGCGCATTGCCTGTTGAAGGAAATACCATTTAACTTTAGGCAAATTTTAGCATGGTCCATGCTAAAACTGCTCTTAACTTTATCATATGCCTTCTTAAAATCTACTTTGAAGATAACCTCATCTAGTTTCTTTGAATGAATTTCATGAAGCGTTTCATGAAGGACGACCATCCCTTCCAGAAAAAAAAGCATTGTGCTCGAGCTCGATGCACTCAATCTAATTAAACAGAAGACACGATCAAAGGAGCCGAGTCCATGTAACAAGCGGGAGGGTCAGGTAGCACCTCAGCCACAGCCACCGCGCTCTCCAGCATCTGCACCACATGGTGCATCGTCGGCCGGAGCGACGGGTTGGGCTCGATGCACCAGAACGCCACGCGCGCGAACCTCTCCACCCTCTCCAAGTCCGCCGCCGCGTCGTCGTCGTCAGGCAGTATGAGCTCAGTCCTCTTGCAGCTCACCAGCTGGATCGCCCACCCGAACAGCGTGACCGTCTCGCTCCCGCCCTGGTCGACCAGCGGGTCATGGCACCTTCGGCAGCAGATCATCTCCAGCAGCACGACGCCGAAGCTGTACACGTCCACCTTGGTGTCGATCCGCGCGTCGCTGCGGAACCACTCGGGCGCGATGTACCCCCTGGTGCCCCGGATGTTGGTCACCGTGGTGTGCACCTGCTGGTTCCCCAGCAGCTTGGAGATCCCGAAGTCGGTGATCTTGGGGGCGCGCGCGCCGTCGAGGAGTATGTTGTCCGGCTTGATGTCGCAGTGCATGATCGGGGAGGCGCACCCGTCGTGGAGGTACTCGATCCCCCTGGCGATGCCGAGCGCCGCCTCGGCGCGCCAGCTCCACGGCGGCCGCTCCGGCTTGAAGAGGAAGCCCCGGAGCGACCCTCCCGGCATGAACTCCAGCACCAGCATCCGGTGCTTCCCTTCCTTGCAGTAACCGATCATGCGGACCAGGTTCCGGTGGTGGATCTGCCCGATGGACTGCACCTCGTTGCTGAACTCCCTCTCGCTGTACTCGTTCGAGCTGACGAGCCTCTTCACCGCGATGAGGCGCCGCCGCGGGGACTTGAGCTCTCCCTGGTACACCTCGCCGAAGCTCCCTTTCCCCAGCAGCTTCTCGAAGCCGTTGGTGGCTCTGTGGAGCTCCTTCCAGCTGAAAGCTCTCACGCTCAACAACCCCTGTCTCTCTCTCTTCTTCTTGGTCAGGCAGTGCCTTGCCAGGAAGCCGCCGGGGACGGCGAGCAGCACGAAGGCCACGCAGACTGTCACGGTTACTATGGTTCTTGTCCTCGCCGACATCCTCGCCGGAGGAGGATTGTTGCTTCGCCGAACTTTGATCAGCGCCTTCGTGGTGACGTCGCTCGCCTGCCGCCCGTTTGTCAGCGCCGCCATCTCGGCGCAGTCGGTCCCGCCGATCATCAGCGCGGCGGCGCAGTAGCAGTCGTTGAGGCAGTAGTCCCGGCACTGGTCCTCCGTGACCGACGTGAACTTCTTGTAGTAGATCGATGTCTCCCAGGTGGTGTTGGGCAGATCGACGAGCGTGTACTCCTCGGTGTTGTCCTCCCCGTCGCAGCTCTGCGGCGCGAACGCCGGCGTGCAGCCGCTGTCGGTGTGCTGCGCGTCGGCGTAGGTGTACCCGTCTGGGCACACGCAGCGGAGCCGGTCCTTCTGCTCCGTGCAGTACGACCCCGGGCCGCACACGCCCTGCAGCCCGGACGTCCTCTTGTTGCAGGCGTCGCTGGGGAAGGCCCCCGAGACGCTCCACGACGTGTTGCCGCCGCCGTCCTGCACGTTCTTGGCGCGGACGTAGGCACGGACGACGCCGTCCGGATCCATCCTGGCGAACCTGTAGAACGTGCCGGCGCTGCCGCTCGCCACCGACGATATCAGGCTCTGAACGTCGCCGTTGTGGAGAGTGGAGCTGAGGACGCCCCGGTCGTCGAAGGTCACCGTCGTGTTGCCGCTGGAGCTGTCGGTGTGGGCCTGCCAGTAGGCGTTGTCCGGGCTGTTACCGCTGAGCAGGTCCACGTAGAGCACGACGTTGCCGTCCGTCTGGACGCCCATAGTGAACCGGCCGGTGGTGAACTCCGCGTCCGCGCGCCTGGAGATGAGCTTCCCCTGGGACCGAGCGTCCATGGTCAAGGACTGGCCAGGCAGCAGCGTGTCCGTCGGGTACCAGAAGCTCGACCACAGCACGTTCTCCGGGCCACCGCCGTCGCCGAGGAACTGGAGGTTGCCGGAGTCGAGGAGCGCGAGCACGGAGCCGCGCTTGAGGCTGGGGATGGGCGCCCTCCACAGCACCCGGTTGCCGCCGGCGGAGGTGTCCGCGAGCGCCAGCTGGCCGTCGGCCGTGACGCTGAGGGCGGACTGCGCCGTGGCGAGGGCGGCCGACGAGTACGTCGACGACTGCCTGGCGAACCAGACCACGGACTGCAGCTGGGAGGAGCTGCTGGTCCGGCCGTCGTCTTCAGAGCCAGAGCGGAACCATGTGGCGAGGAGGAACTTGCCCGGGCTGGAGTCGTCGAGGGCGCGGAAGCCGAACGCGAAGACGCCGGACGGGCTGGTGATGTAGTTGGGCGGCGTCATGGGGACTCCGGCCGTGAGGTTGGCCCGTGCAGAGGCTACGCGGCCACTTAGCACTGCAAGGAACGCGGCGACGAAGAGAGCGGAGGAGGGCGATGCCATTGTTTGGGTGTGGGAGCTCGCCAGGAGCAAGCGAGCGGAAGGAGTCCGATCTAATACTAACTCGCGCCCGAGCTCAAAAAGAAAAGAAAAAACTTCGGGCCCATTTGTTGACTCTGGGTTTTCGCGGAACTGACGTGCTGTTAGTGTCGTGTCGTGTCGTGTCTTTGGACGAGGTCGTGGCCGGAAAAAGTCCAAAACAAACCTTGAATTTATAGACGAAAGCTAAACCAAACCCTGATCTCGCAATCCCTGAAATCAGCACACCAAACTCTCTAATCCCGGTTTATTTTAAGGAGAGCGATATTTGGCAACGGTGTGCCCGATAGCAAATCTGCCTCCCCATACCATATCAACAGGAAACAGCCTCGATCGACCAGGAAACACCCTCCATCGACCTACAGCCTCGATCGCCCTCTTTACCAGGCCGGCCAGAAGCCCACTTACCAGGCAGATCACCAGAACACTTACCGGGCCGGCCAGAAGCCCAGTTACCACGCACAACACCAGAACACTTACCAGGCCGATCACACGCTCCCAATCACGCGCACGTCCCTTCCCACGAACCACACGCCCCTCCCCTACCCCTCCTCCAGATCTGGATCAAACGGGAGAATCAACAGAAATTACCAGGCGCCCGATCTCTCATACACTCGCGACCCACACGCACGAC
>LR738715.1:726761725-726807780 GCA_902687465.1 Secale cereale
CGTCCCTAACAAAATTCTTATCATCACATCGGTACATTCCGAAGGAGGAGCAGGACTTCTTGAGGGTTCTGCACGGATGCAACATTGAGACTGCAAGGCAGATGCAGTTGATGTCATGGTTCTACGGAAGCGCTCAAGACGTACCTTACACGACACAAGACATTGCTAATCAACGAGCTAAGTTCCGCTTAGAGCACCGCCACAAGGACGTTGGGAGCACAATTGCGTACTTCCAAGAGATGAGGACAAAAGACTCATATTTCTACTGGAGAATCAAACTTGATGATGAGGACAAAGTTGAAAACTTGTTCTGGATAGATGGTGCATCACGCAGGGCATATGCAAAGTATAATGACTGTTTGTCATTCGACACAACATACATGACAAACATGTACAAGATGCCATGTGCACCATTCATTGGAATTAATAACCATGGTCAATCCATCCAGTTTGGGTGTGGCTTCGTTCGAAACGAACTAAAGGAGAACTTTGTGTGGCTCTTTAACACATTCCTACATGCAATGGGTGGTGTTGTCCCAAAAAACATCATCACAGACCAGGACTTTGCAATGAGGAGTGCGATCGACGAGGTGTTCTTGAACATTATACACAGAAATTGCCGCTGGCATATAATGAAGAAGGCACATGAAAAACTTGGAAAGCTTATGGCTGATGATAAACCACTAAACAAAGCATTCAAAGACTGTGTCGACAACAGCTTGACTGGTACGTACCTACTCTGTTGACCCATTTTAATTACCATATGAAAACTAAGGAAAGTTACCAGCATACTTGTACTGTAATTACCATTGACTGTGTCTGATGTTATAATTGTCCCATGCAAAAAAAAGTTATGGGAAGTTGGTCCCATTTTAATTACCATATGAAAACTAAGGAAAGTTACCAGCATACTTGTACTTTAATTACCATTGACTGTGTATGATGTTATAATTGTCCCATGCAAAAAAAAGTTATGGGAAGTTGGTTCCATTTTAATTACCATATGAAAACTAAGGAAAGTTACCAGCATACTTGTACTTTAATTACCATTGACTGTGTCTGATGTTATAATTATCTCATGTTTTGTGTGTCACAGAGGAAGAGTTTGAAAACAAATGGTGGGCAATGGTGGATGTATATGGCCAGACCGACAACGAACATTTTCACTGGCTGTGGGAAAACAGGAAATGTTGGGCCCCAGTGTACTACATGAAGCATTTCTTTCCGTTCTTGCAAACAACTGCAAGGAGCGAGGGATTCAATGCTGTGCTCAAGAAGTACGTGAACCCCAACAACTCATTGATTGAATTCGCAACACAATACACTGCAATACAGGAGAAAGTAATGGTGGCTGTGGGGAAAGAGCAAGTGGACACAATTTACAAAGAGGCAGACATGTATTCATTGAACCCAATCGAGTTGCAGATGCGAGGGATATACACACAAAGTCTGTTCTCCAAGTTCCAGGTAGAGATGAAACTAAAGACTGCTTACGGATGCGACACTTTGCAAGATGGAACATTCAGGATGTGGTCACTCCGAGGCATACTACCAAAATATGGGGATAGGGACTACCATGTGCAAGCAAACAAGGATGAAGGGGTATACACATGCACTTGCTGCAAGTTTGATCGCGATGGGCTGTTGTGCGCACACATACTACGAGTATTGGAACAGATTGGAGTCTACGAGATACCAAGGAGGTATATCCTAGATAGGTGGACATGGGACCCAGAGGAGGATCTTGTTGAGCCTGATTACCAACAGCCAACAGTTAAGAAGGGTATGACAGAGGAAGGAAAAAATATCATGAGATATACATCTATTCTGAATGATTTCAAGGAACAAGCAAAAGACGCTTGCACTACTGATGAAGGGATGGCATTGGCAAGGAAACACGTTAATGCTTTCAGAGATGAGATGGATGCCCTAAAAAAGAGGCAGCTAAAGAAAGCAAGAAAGGAAAAAGATGAGGGAAAGGAAAAAGAGGTCCCAGTAGCGCATCAAGGAAGCATTCCTGTCACGCATGTGTCTGGCAATATTTTTCAGTTCCAGGGCTCACATACAGAGGGATCCCAATCATCAAACACAAGAGTGATACTAGACCCACCAAAGTCTACTACGAAAGGGCGTCCAAAAGAGAAAAGATTTCAGCACCCATTTGACATTGCAAAACCAAAAAAAGAGAGGAAATGTAGAGTATGCGGGTCAACAAAACATGATAAACGCAAATGTACCTCGCCCATCCCGCACTGAGAATCTTGAAGTGCAAAAACTTAGATGGGCATTGAAGTGCAAGTTATCGATTTTACTTATCAATTTTACCCATTTTGTTGTGTAAGCGATGTCGTGACGCCTTGTAATGAAAACTTATCGGCACTGAAACAGGCAAGTTATCAATGAAAATGTAATGGGGATATTCAGAAATGAGAATAAGATTAGTTATCTTTCTTTGTTTGTGAGCAAGATGTTAAGACGCCGTGAAAAAAGAAAGTTATCATAACGTGATAAAGGATGTTATCAGCGCTAACTAACATAAGTTATCAACCAAACTGTATAGAAAAATGTATAAAACTATAATCGTTACATAAATTCAAACTTATATTGGTGCAAATTCCTCACCTCAATTACTCCTTGTTGAACAAGTGATAGCGCCATTGCGTGCATTTGTTAAGAGGATGGTCCAGCCACATGCTTGTCAATATTTTCCTGAGTGCCGGGATCTGCTCCTGAGTTATTGCCGGGATATTTTTACCATCCCACAACTCCAAGATCTTGAACGCGAAGAAACCGCAATCAGTACTGTAAGGAAAAAACAAAAAAATGTGTTAAAAGCAAACTAAGATATGCAAAAAGGTGACCGAACTTTAAAAATGCTACACTAATAAGATACCAGGTATTTAGATGGGAAAAGATGATGGAGTACTAGCCAAAAAAACTAACCCATTGTCCTGTTTGAAGACATCGATGTACACAAGATCGTAACCTTGAATCTGCTTACTCGAGTCTTTGTACGCAATCAACCAGGCTTTTTTAATACCATTCATAAGCTTTGTCGCATGTGTGATGAGCGAAGGGCTATCTTGTGTACGAAGGGAATCGAGAACTTCAAATCGTTTTGCCTTAAGATTAAGGCACAAGACATACCAATGCCCGTCATTTGGTAGAGGTCCCAATTTTTGCAGTGTTGGAAACATAAGCTGTTACAAAAATGTGAACACATGAAAACAATAAGTTACCAATGTATTTACAGTTAAAAAAGCAAGTTATCAGAGTACAGACAACATATGTTATCAGCAGGCATACATGAAAGTTACCAACTGGTAGTAAATTCTTTAGTGGTACAATGTATGACAGAACAAAATTAACAGCCTAATAAAATTCCCTATTATACCAATTAAAAAACAGCTTTTATGATTTAAAAAGCAGAAAAGTATGTAGTTTACACCAACAAATGTACCTGATTTTGGTGACTAAGTATGTAGTTTACATCACGACGAAAATGTTTGATTAGGAACTTGCTCGTGAAATCACATATGAGAAGATATACTGACAGCAACCATGGAAAGATGATCTTCCCTGGGGGTACAGAATCAGAAAGAGTTCGGATGTGGAGTTCTGCAATGTTATTCGAAACTTGTCCACCTTCTATTACACTATTAGCGAGCTCCTCCAATGTGACCCACCGCCCATCGATGTCAATAACCCTAATACTGGAAAACAAACAAATAAAAAATAGTATATAAGCCAATGTTTTGCCAATTGAGAGGTGAAAATAATATAGAAAAGGAAAATAGTAAATGTCATTACTGTTTTATCCTGGAGTCAACTGAATCACTGGTGTGCTTGATAACTTCTGCGTAAATAACCTCTTCGAGTGCAGATGCTGTGAGGCCACAATATGGAGGCAGAAGGAACTGCGATGGACGGCTTACCCTCACTTTCCGAATGTACGATTTAGGAGTCACACTGGCTGAATTATTACCATCGGGATGTTGAATAATTGGTGTAACAAATTCAGGGCTGATGGGGTGGTCTAGAAGAAAAGTGAAGGGAGTTATCAGAGTTTGGATTGGTGACAAAAAAAATTATGGGGAAACAAAAAAGAAAAGAACTTATCAGATTTAGAAGAGTAAATTATCAACATGAAACATAATGATGTTATCAAGGTTGGCAGTAAGATAAATTTGTTAAAAAAAATCTTCCTATCACTACCTTTTACAGAAGCGTTATTTGCTTTTCCTATAGCAGTGGAACGTTCAACTTCTTCAACCCACATAATTATATCGTCGTCTTCAACATCCGCATCATAAACTCGAACTCGACGATCTTCAAAAAGTTCCGACCAGGTCAGTTTGAGAAGTCAATTATGTGGAAAAACAAATATAAAAAAAAGAAAAATGATGGGGGTTAGGATAGTTAAAGGGGCAGCATGAATGTATTATAAATGCTCTGTTGTGTGCGTGTAGGGAAAGGGGGGGGGTATTTCCAGCAACAATAAAAGAAAAAGAGGGTTGAAGTTATCAGCATGGTGGAAGTAGAAGTTATCAGGGTGTGATAATAAAATGTTACCAGCGCAGCATTCACAAATGTTATCAGCGTGGGGTTAGCAGAAGTTATCAGGGTGTGATAATAAAATGCTACACCAGAACATTCACAAAGGTTATCATGTTGAAAGTTACCATACGATAAAAATGAAAAGCTGCAAACAAGGTAAAATATATTTCATGTAGAGCACTATAATTATCAGTTAAAAGTAGAGCGCGGTAAGTATAAGTCAAATGTTAGTAAAAGTTACCACGCATAAATAAATAAAAGGGTTGAAATTACCAGCATGGTGCTAGCAGAAGTTATCAGGAGATATCATAAAAATGTAACCATTTAAGTAACTAGTTACCGAAACAATGAAAACATGTAGGTATATTGTTAAAACAAAACAAAAAATACCAGCGCCACATTCGCAAAAAGGTTATCAGATAAGCTAAAAAATTACCGTACGATAGAAAACAAGGTAAAATTGAGCGATATAAATATCAGATACAAGTAGAGAGCGCAGTAATTACCAGTCAAATGTTAGTAAAAGTTACCAGGGTTAATGAACATTAATAATCACATATAATACATACAAATGAGCATAAAAATAAAGAGATCGAAGGTGAAACGAAAACACATAGTTCATTTCATAGCACACACACAAAAGCACAAGTCATTACATGTGAGAGGGGGGGGGGGTTGTCCATACAAAGGATAAAAACAGCATAAATATACACACAAGGATCAAACTAAAAGCATAAACAGGGTCTTCGAAAAGCAGACATCCATCCCATTAATCTCTTGTGATAAAGCGAAGACACGTATATGCCTTCACTTACCAAGGTCAACAGGATTATCTCCTGCATTTGCCACCATCTCATCAATTGGGGATGCTGCTGCTCAGTCTTGGGGAGCATTGTTAACGATGGGGTCAACTACTGGTACATGAGTTGTCGAAACAACAGCTTGGGGCGGTGTTGGAACTGCAGCTGGGACTACATCTATCATATTAATATCTGGTCCGGGCGGTGTGGAGCCAAAATCTAGGCCAAGAGAGCAAGATGGTGGGGTGAAATCCCAGTAGGGCTTCTCAGCAACAACATCTTCTTCAGCAAACAATGCATCTTCAGTTTCAACTGGTTCTGCCACATTAGATTGGGCAGATTCAACTGGAGCTTGAACAACACAAGGTAGTTTAACAGGATCTTGGACATCTTCTGCTACGCCAACGCTCATTGGAGGAGCAATTACTTGATCTTGATCAGCATAAGTTTCAGCTACGGCAGCGCTCACTGGATGAGCAATTACTTGAGGTTGATCAGCAGAAGTTTCAGCTTCAATGCCAATAACAACATTCGCAATCTCTTCTACTACTTGAGTAACAATGGCTGCTTCCGCGAGCTCATCCACAGATCCAAAACAAGCATCTGGTAAATTCCTAACAAGGGCATCATCTTGCACAACAGCAATTGGAGAACTGACCACGGGCAAGTCTTTGAAAGCATCTTTCGCATCCTTGGAAGCAACAGGAGGAGATGATTTAGTTGCAGCTGCAACTTTGGAAGACTTTGAAATCTTTCTCACAGTGACCTTGGTCTTCTGACTACACACAACAAAATAAAAAATTACAAGCTTGAAAAACATTAGTTACCAGCTTAAATTGACATCAGTTACCAGCTTATGTTGACATCGGTTACCAGTTTATGTTGACATTAGTTATCAGGTTATATTTGTATTGTACAACAGCAAAAAATAACATTAGTTATCAGCTTATATTGACATTAGTTACCAGCTAATAAAACTTTAGTTACCATATTGTCTTCTGACTACACACAAGACAATAAAAAATTACAAGCTTGAAAAACATTAGTTACCAGCTTAAATTGACATCAGTTACCAGCTTATGTTGACATCAGTTACCAGCTTATCACGTTATGTTTGTATTGTACAACACCAAAAAATAACATTAGTTATCAGCTTATATTGACATTAGTTACCAGCTAATAAAACTTTAGTTACCATATTGTATTCACATTATCTGTAAAAAGTTACCAAACAAATTTATCATGCTAAAAATAACAGTAAACTTATAACAGATTTGACTGTAAAAACTAACAGCACTTTGCATACAGTTTACAATGCCACGCATAAAAAAGTTAAATTATCGTTGTAAATTCACATGATTTACCAGAGAAAAAAATAGAAAAAATTATTTAGATTCCATATAGTGAGAAAAAATAGCGTTAATAATTACCTGCGTGACGTCTCAGACGAGTCAACATCTGCCGGAGATAGGGTAAGATTACTAGGTACAACCTCAGACATGACACCCATACTGGTAGACCTCGATTGCTGAAGGTCGGCAGGTGTAATAACTGGAGCATTGGAACCCCTGAAAATTTATTATTTTAAAAAGATATAGTGCACATGAGAAAAATGTTACCATAGACAAATAACAAATGCTTACCAGCGTATAACGACTAAAATTATCATGCAAAACAGGGTTAAAACTACAAAATGTTCAGATAAAGAACTAAAGTTATCACCATGATATTATTACTATTCATTTTAGACAAGAACACATGCTTAAAAAAAACTAAAGTTATCACCATGATATTGTTCAGATAAACAATTTACACACATAGTTACTTCTAATTTTCAGAAGGTAGGTGCTGGCAGAAGTTATAGCACAAAAGAGAAACAACAACTAAATATGAAAAAAAATTGCAATAAGAACTCAACTAGCAGATGATGAGAAACTCACTTTTTAGGATGTTGCTTCTTCCGCGTGGAATAGGCAATTACTGAGTTAGTGCCCTTATCAGGGCATACAATGCCAAGCTCTTTGATGACGATTGACTTGATAGAACGATGTGTATCATCCAACGACGGCTGGTCAGAAACAGTTGTAGCAGTGGCCATCGGAGGAGAAGGGAGGCGTAATTTCTTGCGACGCTTGACATATTGCTTACCCAAATTACGGACAAGAGAAGAACCGCACCTCTTCACGGAAGCATCAACAGCAGCCTCGTTTTGAGTATCCGTCATATCTGACTGGTTATGCAATCCATCACTAGGTACATCACCTGAACGTGAAGTGAGCATAATCTGAGACTCGAGAGGTTGATCAGTTCCTGCAGTGGCAGTTGCGAACGTAGTTGCATCCACATCTGGATTCGCTGCGCCACTACCTGAAGTAACAGGGGCACTCGGTCCAGCACTACCGCCACTACCTGAAGCCTCATGGGCGTTCGGTCCACCTGAAGAATGATGGTAATGAACGTGAAAATCTAGATATTCGTCAGAGTGACCATCACCGCCACCATCATCAACCTCATGATCAGAATCTGAACCTTCAACAGTTTGCTTGCCAGAATCTTTTACTTCACGTGAACGGGATGCAAGACGGGTGCTAGCAGTCTTCCCAGCAGCATTCCCGCCGGCAGAAGATAAACCCTTGAGTTGGCTCTCTAACACACGGGACATCAATGAGCTGTCTTCACAATCCAAGGACATGAACTCATTAACAAGACCACCGAGGAGGCCAACCATGCCAGACGAAAAGCGGCCCACAATAGCAGAAGCTTTAGCAAGTTTCTGATACAAAAAACAAGAATGAAAAAACAAAATAAATAGGGTTGTGATAAACATTGATTACCATACAAGCAATTACAACACAAAAATAAGTTCCAAACAAAGTTAATCGAAAGTGAGAATACAAACTGGGAAAAAAAGTTACCATCCTAAAAACTGTAAAAGTTACCAGGTATTTATAACAGTTTTTACCAGGAAATGGAAAAAGAAAAATAATCAAACACACAAAAAAAGATAAAATACCTGTTCAGAACAGTTTTGGGGTGCATGAACACGCATGAATTTATCTAGGCCTTGCAAGCCACCAAATAAGCAATAGTCTTGGCCATATTGGGGCTTAAGCTGAAATAAATATGATAAGACAAGTAAAAATAGTTATAAAACAGATAGCAATACATAGAAGGTAAGAAAAATGACAAATGGGAAATTACCGGTAATTTCCCATAAGAAAGCTTGTCCCTCTGGACATCCATCCGGAGAACTTTCGATGCCAACTCATTAGTCCACACATTAATTGCAAAAGGACCATTAGGCAAGATGATACCAAGGCCAGTTAAGTCAATAGCATCTATATACAGAAGCTGGAAAAACAGAAAAGGTCATTACAAATCTACCTTTTTGGCGGAAAAAGATATACAATCCAAAAATCATGGGAACAAAAACAAAAATAAGGGGACTAACATTGTAGAATAGGAGGCAGCCTGTAGTAGGCTTTCCTTTTGAAAGAGCTTTGTGAAGCTGATCCGCAATAAATTTGCACCAGTTGAGGTTTTTTACATTGACAATATTTTGCTGTGAAAAAAAAGAAAACACATTAAACAATAGAGGAATGTATGAACACAAGTTAGCAGGGGACATAAGTAGACAATTACAACACTGTTAAAAAATTATATCACCAAGTAAGGCATAAATAAGTTATCAGCTGCATTACTATATAATTATCACACTTCCATGAAAAAGTTATCAGGTGCATTGCTATATGATTATCACACTTTCATAAAAAGATATCAGGTGCATTGCTGTATAACTACAACACTGTCAGAATTGGGTTATCAGGTGCATTACTACATAATTACCACACTTCAGATCATAAAAAAAATGAAAAGGGACAAAAATTACCACACTACAAAAAGCTGGGAGAGTTATCAAGTGCATATGTGCATAAATCATCAGACTGATAAACAGAGAAGTTACCAGGTAAAAGTACAAAAAATAAAAGATATAAATAGTATGAACCAGAAATATAGCCAGATGTGCTTACCAACACGGGATACCATCTGGTGCTGATCTTGTTGGAAGTCGTTGGCGCCATAACAGTGCTGGCAGCAAGCACAAGCCACAAGCGCTTGAAATTGTCATCATGCTGGTTGGTGCTCAAGATAAGGTTTAATACATCTACAGTTTTAGGAGCATGTCCAAGATCACCAAAAAGATCTCTCGCAAGTTCAAGCTGTGCATCTGTAGGAACCTTGAAATCCACAGCAATATCACCTCGGGGCACACCCATTATACGATGCACAGACTCTTCACTGACCGGTAACCTCCCGCGACCAGGTACAACAACCTCACGAGAATCAGGGTCGTATAGACCAGCAAGCCACTGAGAAAGCCGATTGAACAGATTATCACACTTGATATTCCGCAAACTAGTGAAATCCATGTCATCAATCGCGGACATCCTCTCCTCTGACATATCCTTACAGGCAGTCACAAGAGCACTAGGAGAAGCCCTGTTTCGATCTGCGGGAGGCTTCTGCTTCTTTAAGGGGTACGCCTCTTCAAAATCATCATCTATTTTGCGCTTCCTTGGCATTGTGACCTGACACACAAGAATACCAAAGAGAAAAAAAAGTGACCATAAAGAATGCAGGCTGTTGAAATAGTGGTCACACACATATTCTTCTGATACATTGGTAACTTGTGAGCACACAACAAGATAACTCATCCACAACATAGAAAGACGAAAACAGAAAAAGGACATGTGTGCTTCTACTAGGTATTGAATATCTCAATTTTTGTTTGCTTATGATGCACCGATAAAATGTATGTATCGGACAAGATAACTTATGCAAATTAGGGATGTCAACAACTTACACGTAAACACATATATTGGACATCACAGAACTACGTATTAAAAAATCAGTGACATGATAAATTTTACAGTAGACTCCTGATAAATCAGTCACACCAATGATGGTAATCCTATTCGCAATTAAAGTTCGGGCAAACTAAATGGGGGCATATCCATAAGTTGCCAGTGACATGATAAATTTTACAGTAGACACCTGATAAATCATTCACACCAATGATGGTAATCCTATTCGCAATTAAAGTTCGGGCAAACTGAATGGGGGCATATCCATAAGTTGCCAGTGACATGATAAATTGTACAGTAGACTCCTGATAAATTAGTCACACAAATGATGATAATCATATTCGCAAATAAAGTTCGGGCAAACTAAATGGGGGCATATCCATAAGTTGCCAAATATCACTCTCCTAAATTAGAATCATTCATGGCGAATCATGAATGTATACATAATGGTTTTCCATCTAGCAAACCCTAGAAATAACAATCGAACAATGTAACAAGGGATTGGTTCAAAAATTACAGCAGATAGCCACAAAAAATGGAAAATGCCAAAATAATCACTGGAACGACGTGCATGCGAAACATGGGCCTAATTATAGCATCTGAAACATGAATTGAACGGATTGGGCCCGTTTCTAATCTGTTCTAACATGGGACCATCCCGACGAACCTCCCTCCACTGATGGCGTCGAGAAACTGAGCAAAAACTAGTGTGGGGCGGATGCGACGGTGATTGAGTTGATATTAGCCGATAGATCAGAACACTAACGCCGCGAATCGGCCGGAGAACGCGCCACCGCTCGCCGTCGACGCACAGATACCGGGGCGCGGAGCGACACAGAAGGGGGCGCGCAGTTCAGTCGATTTGAGGCGCACGAACTACTGGGAGCGGATGAGAGGGAGATTGAGAAGATACTCACCGGTGGGACGGAAACCCAGCGGCGAGAATGGGCCGGAGAAGGAGCGCCGCCGCTCGCCGTGGACGGAGACAGAGAGAGCGCGAGAAGGGAGACAGAGAAATCCAAACAGTTACAGAGAAGAGACGGGGGGAACGGGGGGATTAAGTGCGAGCGTTGCAGTTTCGCGAGGCGCCTCGTCGTAGTTGGGCCGACATCCAGGTTGGCCCATTAAGCAGCGAAAGAAGAGAAACATCATCGATCAGTTTGCAAATCTTGCGTCGTTGATTTTGAAACGAAGGATATCCACCAGGTGTGGCAGTTTTGCAAACTGGCACAGGTGTGCCAAATACATATTTCGTTATTTTAAACCTTGAGAGAACTTCGCCGGTATTTGCTGAATTGGGCCGGCCTAGTAGCGCAATTGCTCACACGCGCGCACTAATTCAATTTTTCTTAGTTTTTTCTTTTATGTTTTCATTTCTTTTTTCATTTTTTCACATGTCTAATTTTACTCAGTATCTAATGTACATTGTTAACGCATACATTACATATTTGATAATTTTTTTATATTTTCAAATACATTATGGACATTTTCAAATTAAATGTTTTCAAAACTCTTTTGAATACATGGTAATATTTTTGCAAATACACGTTTTATTTTTTCTTAAAGACAATAATCATTTTATAAAACTACACGAACACTCTTGTACATGGATCAACATTTTTAAATTTGCATACACTTTTTTCAAACACATGTCACGTATATTCTGTTAAGGTTATGACACTTTTTTTACAACATGCCAACATTTTTTACATTGTACACAAAGTGTTCGCACTTTCAAATTTTGTTCAGGTTTCAGAAAAAAATTATGTTTCAAAAAGTGTTTGCACTTTAAAATTTTGTTCTGGTTTAAAAAATGTTTCAAAAGGTGTCTCTTTTTGAAAGTTGTTGTTTGTTAAAATATTCGAATTTTTCAAAATGCACTTTATAAAATGTTAGAAGATTTCAGAAATAAATACGTTTTCAATACTTGTTTGCCCCTAAAAAAAGTTTTCAAAGTTCGACGCGTTGGTTTCTGATTAAATATTTTCGGCCTCTTATTATGGAAGTCATAGTCGTCTGATGTAGTAGCTAGTGAAATCAGGTTAACCATGCCAGGTCCCAAGTTCGACCCCACAGCATTTTTTTTTCTCTTTTGGAATTATTACATCGTGCGTTAAGAAAAAGAAAGAAAGAACTTTTACGGCTCGTGATAAGAAAAAACATTATTTACGAAATAATATACGTAATTCCAAAAACGTTATTAAAAATGTGACACAATTCTGAAAATCCAAAACATTTTTCATAGCATGTGAAAAACGGTTGGAATTCTGAACATTTTTGACAACTGTGATTTTTTTTTAAATGTGAATAGAATTTAAGAATTCCAAATGTAAAAAAACACAAAATAAATTGAATTCGTGCCAAAAAATATATAACACGAACATTTTTTAGCGTCTGAACAATTTTGGAAATGTGCGACATTTTTTAATCTTCATGAATTCTTGTTGTGCTATGATGGGCCGGCCCAAATTCTTGTCCGTGAGAGTAGCTGGTTATCCCGGCCGGGATTGTAGGATTCCCGGTGTGCCAAACAGCTCTAGGTCTAAAATAGACCGAGATCGCAAGTTCAGAGTGCCAATTTCCGGGATTCAAAGTTTAGGGTTTGATTTAGCTTTCGTCTATAACTTCAAGATTTATTTTGAACTTTTTCCGTCGTGGCCTTGCGTAACAGGCTAACCTCAGCAGCGGAAAGTGTACTTGTTTAATGCACGGGCATCGCGGTCACAAGATCACACGTGATCACTTACTTGCCCTTAACATCTGCTGTCTTGGACGTGGTCGTCTCGATAATGCACGGCCACGTACAAAGATCACATCTAAGTTTCTTAAACGGGGCCGTCCCGATTTATTTAGCACAATAAAATGGTAGATGCTCATAAAGTACGCATACACTCATCTCTATAAACACACGTACACGCACTCTTTTGGTAAAGCAACTTTAAAATACTGAGCCAACATAACATCTTAAAATGAACAAAGCAATTATAAAAACTTTGCAGTCAAGGTAATGTTTTCTTTCCCGCGTAAAAAAGGGAATGTTTTCTTTCACTAAACGCACAACACTATAAAGTCTGAAATTAATTCAGAAAAATATGAGCAACATTGTCAATTATAGGATTTGAAACCTGATAGACTGGCTTCACTTTTTTATTGAAATGGAGGAATACTCCCGGCCTCTGCATCAATTAATGCATGCAGCCATATTATTAAATAAAAATGTAACAAGGTCATAAGGTTCAAAGATGCTCCTAATGAGCAATAGTCGAAAGTAAATAAAACTGGGAAGCGCCACACCCAGCGATATAAGACTGAAAAACTTCCACATCCGGCGATATAATAAGCTACGATGCCCACACCTAACCTATTATTAGCTCACCACCCAAATCAACTGAAGGTAGCACATGCTATCGTCCCCCAACGGTTGCACCCAATAAGCAAAAGCTCACCGAAGTCCGCATTAGTGAGTAAGGACCATATATGGATCCAAGTTGTAGCTCCGTAGATAACCTGCAAAAAATTGATGAATTGTGTCCCCTTAAAAACCATATCATTTCTAGTGTTCCATATAGCCCAAAATAATGCACATACTCCTATCCGAATATGTTTAGCTAAGTATATGTCCACTCCATTAAGCCACGTCCCAAATAACATGTTTATGCACCTTGAAGGTTAAACGTTAAAGGCTATATGAGTTGATCGCCATAATAATTGTGCAAGAGAACATTCGAGAAAGAGGTGTTTAATCTTTTCATTTTGATCACAAAAACTGCACCTAGAGTTACCAACCGAATTCCTTTTTGCCAAGTTATCTTTGGTTAGAATAACCTTTTTATGGACAAACCACATAAATATTTTAATACCAAGCGAAACTTTAATCTTCCAAATATGCAATGACCTCGACACTTGCCCGGAGTCAATTGGGTCAGAATACAAGGATTTCACTGAGAAGATGTCAATCATGGTTAACTTCCAGCGAATTGTATCCACCTGATCAGATAGGCGAACCTCCATCAACCTACGAACCAGATGCAACCGAGCATTCCAATTGATGATCTTCACTACGGAGAACCTAACCATCTTAGCTACGCTCAATTGAATGCCTCAATTCACCGCCATCACAAGAGTTGAATTGAGTACTCTATGTCTCGATTGATGATCTTGGTTCAAAACAAAACAAAAACAACTTTGGTCACATGTGGTAGGTTTTTTGTTTCTTAACCTAGGAGTCAATCAACAAGCTACGCAAGATGGAAAACAGGGCCAATAATGCATGCATGTAGGCCCGTAGGGTAGGGGACCCAAAGTCTTCCACAGATGGAAAGGGAGAAGATTCGCAAACCGGCTATCACACGTAAACTTTATGTGCTTACTGTCGAGTTACCTAGAAATCACCACGTTTGGTCTTGACCTTGCATAACACGCTAACCTCAACCATGGAAAGTGAACTTGTTTTTTCTTTTTTTGGAGGGTAAAAAGTGAGCTTGTTTATATTAACACTTTCTTGCGGCATGTCCCTCTTTCAGGTCGCTTCGATCGTAGCACCCTGGTCAATGGTAATGCTTACAAGGTGCTCAAACAAGGCCTCGTCCGTTGCTTCTTTTTTTCCCCTTCTCACAAGGTGACTAGAAAAGCCTTCCTCTCATTTATCTTCATCGGTGATCTTGTGGGCTCGTCTCCTTTTTGTTTGTCGCTCCAGCGCCCAATGATGGGGAGGGTTGGGCAATTGTTAGAAGGGAGAGAGGGATTTGGTGGAATAGTTGTTGATATATTGCTTGAGCCTCGTGGGCATATATATAGGAGTACAATGATCTACTTGGAGTACAAGGCAAGGTATAATAATATCCTACGCTATCCTAGCTTTCCTAATAATCACGATACTCAACATCCCCCCGCAGTCACAACGGTAGCGACGCAGACGGTGAGACTGGAGAAGAATCCGAAGGCAAGCCGATGGACACCCCCCACAGTCGGAACGGTCGACGCATCGCGGAGTCGTGGCTGGAGTGAAAACCGACGAGGTTGCTCAAGCAGGCGGTAGCCCTTTATGCCGTTTGTCGAAGTAGTCGAGAGCGTAGGTAGTGTAGCCGTTGTCGAGGTTGCCGTGCGAAGACTGCCGTGGTCGATGTCGAGTCGGGGTAGCCGGTGTCGAGGAAGTCGCCGTGGAGCCGCGGGCGCAAAGAGGCGCCGAGTTAGTCATGGGCGCAGTGGTGTCGAAGTAGTGGTGCGCCGGGAAGAAGATGTTGTTGACGACGTGTCGCGGCGGGTTTGCCAAGCCCGAGGACACATCGTAGACGAAGGCACGCACCGGTGTTGCCAGCACCAGGCATGCGTAGACGGACGAAGACGAAGTTGACGAAGCGCCGACCAGGCTTGCCAGGCCCGGGGACACGTCGTGGATGAAAGCACGCATCGGTGTTGCCAGCACCGGGCATGCGTAGACAAGGGACCTGCACGAGCTGTACGCCATGTCGGAGAAGTCGGAGGGGCCAGCAGAGAAGAACTCGACGACGGTTGCGGCGTCCATCGGCGCGGGGCCGACGTCACCAACGGTGGTCGGAGTAGACGAAGTGGTCGGGGTAGATGACGGCGACGCTGGCGACGGGCTGGTGCTTGGACGAAGACGAAGGGGGTGGACGGGCGACGACGGCGGCTACGAAGGTAGCGGCGGCGGCGGCCAAAGAAGAGCGGCGGCGGCGGCTAGGTTAGGTTTGCGGCGGCGATGCTCGAAGTAGGCGAAGAACCCTGACAGCGTGGCGAAGACCGGCGCGGACAGTGGTGTTCCCGCGCCAAGGGAAACGGCGCGGTGTATACCACGGGAGGTCGACGCGCGGTGACGACGGAGTGGACCGCGGGCCGCGACGCTACGGCCCGAAGGGGCGACGCAGTGGCGGCAGGCGGGTCGGGGCGACGGCGGGAACACCTCGGGGCGGCGGCGGGGACCGCGGGCCGCGACGCTGCGGCCCGAAGGGGCGACACAACGGCGGTTCGCGAGTCGGTGCAACCGCGGGGACGGCCTCGGGGCGGCGGCGGGGACCGCATATCGCAGCACTACGGCCCGAAGGAGCGACGCAGCGGCGAAGCACGAGTCGATGCAGCCGCGAGGAGAACCACGGGGGCGGCGGCGCTGCGGCCCGACGGGGCGACGCAGCGGCAGCCCGATGCTCGATCGGTGAAGAGGCGCGCTGAACTCGGGGACGATCTTCACGGGACCTGCGGAGGCGCGCGTGACCGACGGGCCAGGTCGATCGCGCGGCGTAGATGAGGTGGATCGCGGCGGCGAGCGGGTGATCAAGCCGATCGCGCGCGAGGTCGGGGACGCCGCTCGGTGGAGGAGTGATGGCGGAGTCCCGGATGAGGCCAAAGACGGCGGACGGAACGGGACGTCAGCGCCGGCACCCGGGCAGCCAAAGCAGCGGCGGCGCCCGGGCAGCGAGGCCCGAGCGACCAACGGAGCAACGGCGCCCGAGTTGAGGCAGACGACGAGCCTGATGCAGCCGAGGACGAGGCAGGCGAGGTAGACCGCCGGGCCGCCGTGCAGACGCGGCGGAGGCGGGTGACGTGGATCGATGGGCGGGCCGGCGCGCGAGCGACGGCTATGATTGGCCGTCGCATGGCGCGAGGCCACCGGGTCGGGGCGATGCAGGTGTTCCGGTCGGAGCAGGGCGGTGACGGCCGGCGCAGGGCGACGGGCGGACCGACGCACGGACGGCGGCTGGCCCGGACGGGCCGCCTCGGCGCGCGTGGTCGCCGGGTCGGAGGAGAGGCCGGCTGGTCGCGCCAGGGTCGGAGTAGAGGCGCACTGGGTCGACGGCGGCGGTGGGCGACGCAAACCGATCAAGATTAGATCGGAAAACCAAAAAGAAAAACGCCGATCAAAACGACAGGCGAGAGAGCGAAAAAACCTGGAGCAAGGGCTCAGGAAAAAGACTCTCTAGGGCAGCCGGCCAACACGGCCGGCGGACGAACCCTAGGTACGGGCGGCGCGGCCCCCGGCGACGGTCATGGAGGCCGACCGCCCCGGGGGCGGCGCGCGGGTGCGGAAGCGGTGGCGGCTAAGGTTTAGAATCGACTTGCGATAGATACCATGTTAGAAGGGAGAGAGGGATTTGGTGGAATAGTTGTTGATATATTGCTTGAGCCTCGTGGGCATATATATAGGAGTACAATGATCTACTTGGAGTACAAGGCAAGGTAGAATAATATCCTACGCTATCCTAGCTTTCCTAATAATCACGATACTCAACAGCAATAAATAGGTAGGGTATTAGTCACGGGCGGCGTTAGGACAAATGATGACACTTATTTTTTGAATCAGTCTTGTGGACTTCGATCCTTCTCAGTTTGTTCGTTGAGACAGATTATACGAAGCTCCAGCGTAGATCCCTTCTAGCTCCTTGGGGTCGTCAGGTTAGGGCTTCTCGTCGTGTGTACGCAACAACGATATTTGGATCCTATGCCACCTCGCCATGCACCAACGGTCTCTTTTTGGATCCTATGCCATTCAAAGAGTGTTAACCCCAATATTATGCTCATAACAAACGCTCTAGACCACTACTTCTTGGTAAAACCAATTTTTCAGGTAGCTAAGCTGTCACAATTTATGTTTCGCTCCTCGTTATAACCAAAGAGGTCAGATTTGAAATCCTCAAGAGCTCGCCGCTAGTTTTCAAATGCTTCTCTCTCTACTTCTTTGACTAGTTTTCCACCGCCACTGCTCATGAGCAGCTCCTTCTCCAGGCACGCGGACCGGACACGATCAAGCCAAGCCGCGCAGAAAAGCATACTATGCCTATCTCCATCGTCGGCCCACACCCCTCCACACTATGCATGCAACGCTCTCTTTCAAACAAATCAAATAACCAGGAACACACCCAAGTACACAACGGATCAATCCATGCCTGCACACTCCCCTCAAGCACGTCCCCAACAGCTACCTGCCACCGTCCTACCTCCAGTACATGCACTCCCTCTGCCGCTTTGCTTTTGACCAACGCTGAAACCGAGGGACGGAGCCTCTCGCACGATCTAGATACAGACAAACTCCACCCATCCATCCCTTCTCTAGAACCCGTGACACTCGACACGCATGCCCACGAGCACTCTCAACTGCCCTCCACGGTGGTCTCGGCGGAGCCGGCCTATGCTCCGCACCTCTCTGCGCCTGGGCCCCCACCCACGAAACACGAGCACCGAGCGGACCGTCCACTCCCGCCTGCATGCATGCATGCTCCACTGGAGCCCCAAGAACCTGGGCAGAGAAGAATCCCTCCAAGGCTTGCGTCAACCACGCCTCATCCATGCCCTGCCAACCTGCAAAACCTGCTCTCTCCATCCGATAACAGTACCCCGGCCAGCCCTTTGACCACATGCATGACGCCACACATAGATGGGTCTCTGCCCCCATGTCCTATCGGGACGCTCTTCTCTCCTCCTCCCAGCATGCACCCTCACCACACTCCGACACTCCTATATATACCTCATGCAACGCATTCCATCTCACCCCACACCAACGCCCTCACTCACCTATCCTCTCCAAACGCCGCTGCTTTCGCTGCCTTGCACGGGATCACCAAGTGCAGCACTGCCGGGACCCCATCAGGTGTGCTCGCTGCTGGTGCTCCGGCCACAAAGCCAGCCGGTGCCGGGCGGTCCGCCTCCTCCCTTTCTTCGCTCGCCTTCCACAAACTCCGGTCGCCAACCCAGCATTCTCTCTTCAACCCAACCCAACGCCGACTCCTGCCATGGCTAACTCATCTGCGCCTACCCCAGCCGACTCCGCCGCTGCCCCCAACCCTTGGCCCCGTGCCGGAAATGGGCCAGCAGCACCACTCCTCGGCATCCCGGTCGCTCGCATCATCCTGCTCTCCGCCACAACAGACACCACGACCTACCCTACTCCCGCTCCTCCACCACTCTCCCACCCTGTTGACCTCGAGGCGCTTCGCGCAAGCCTCAACGAGGCTAGGGCTGCTGCAGCATTCAGCACGTCTTCTCCGAACGCTGAGCGTGCTCGCCATGGATGTCGCTTCGGGTTGCCCGTCGAGCTCGCGCCTACCATCGTCGCGCCCCCATGCCTCGTCAACAATGTCAGCCATATCGCCTTCGCACACCTTCGCTCTCCCGTCCACAACCCGGCAACGCTCATCTACGACGCGATTCTCGCGCACGCCGGCAACCCAAGCTTCAGCGTTGCTGGCTCATGGCGCGGAGCAGCCTGCGTCACCTTCGAGTCCGCAAGTGTGCGGGACTACCTCGTCGCCCTTGGCTCCATCGACTTTCGAGGCAACCACATCTCCTTCGAGCTGGTTGAGCTGGCTGACCACGCGTCGCCTGTCTTCGACCAGCTCATCGAGGTTAAAGCCTCGGAGTTCCCACATGAGCTTTGGCACGAGCAGGCATCAGGTGGGCGCTAAGCCACCTTGGTGATGTCTGCTCTGTCGACCACTATTGCGTTGAGGGCCGCGACTACACGGCCGTCCGCGCCCTCATCATGGTCGACTGACGCCGACGGCTTCCGGACACCCTGCCCATTCAGCTTCCCCATCTAACGACATCAAGGTCGTGAAGATCGACAGGCTCGCCACGGTCCTTGATCGGATGGGGCCGCTTGACCCGTCGCCGTTCTCCTCCGACTCTGACTCGGACTCGAACGGCCGCCCTCGTCACCATAGCCGCGGCGCCTTCAACGGCCACCACGCCACTGACGACATGCCCCGCGGCCCCCCGCCGTCACCAGCCTTTGACGCCATGTCCACACCTCCCATGCATGTCGGCGCCTCTGCCGGAATGCCACTCCACGTCTCGTATGGTGACGACGGCCAGATGGCAACGACCATGCCGTCGTCAACATCTCTTCCGACAGCGACTCAGCCCCTCCATCACAACTGGCGTCTCCTCCCGCGGCGTTCTCTGGCTCAACTGTCATCGGATCCTCCATCACGCCGGCCACCATCCGCCGCCCCTCCCTGCGACCCGCTGCTGCTGTCGGCGGGATCAACCTAACCACACCACCACCCTCCCTGGACGGCTACAACCAAGACAACCTTGACGATCTTCCTCCACCCAAGGCCGTGCAGCTGCCATTGGCATTCAGTCCGTACGACAGCTCCAACTCCCCTGGCCTTCACATCGATGTTTCCAGCTTCGCCTTCTCCGCTGGAGCGTCATCCTCTGGTATGGCCTCTGAACAGCCGTGTCTCACTCCCTCCCCTATATGCAAACCTGATCATAGCCTAACCATGCTCACCCCCGCAACAAAAACTGCAGACTCTCACCTCCATGAATCCGTGCTTCGCAAACTGCGCCGCAACGCCAAGCGCTCAGCGGACAAGACAATGAGCTTTCGCCGAAGCTCTCACCTGGCTGCCAAGGAGCCGCGAGTCTTCACCGGCATGACCACTAAGGCCGTCCGCGCCAAAACTAAGCGCCTCACTGCCACCGACGTCGCAAAGGCGCTCAAAGACGCCATTCTCCATACACAGCTCGACATCCCCGACGCTCCGCCGGCTCCTACTGCAGCCCTGGCGGAGATCGCCAGGCTTTGCGGTGCTGATGACGCGGGCGCGGACTCCATTGCATGTGCCGACACCACAGACAACGGTGCTGCTGACGTCGAGCCATGATGTGCCCTATCGATCATGCATGCCCATGCGGCGTCCCGACGGTGACCGGCCTGTTGGGGAACGTAGCAGAATTCAAAGAAATTCTACGCTTTCACCAAGATCAATCTAAGGAGTCATCTATCAACGAGCATATTGGAGTGCATCTACATACCCTTTTGTAGATCGTGTGCGGAAGCGTTCGAAGCAACGTGGATGAAGTAGTCGTACTCTTCGCGTTCTTCGTCATCGATGATCCTAGCGCCGAACGGACGGCACCTCCGCGTTCAACACACGTACGGTACAGCAACGTCACCTCCTTCTTGATCCAGCAAGGGGGGAGGAGAGGTCGTCGGAGATCCAGCAGCACGACGGTGTGGTGGTGGATGCAGCAGGAAATCCTCCAGGGCTTCGCCGGCGCCCTGCGTGAGGAGATGGAAGTGTGACGGGAGGGGGAGAGGCGCCAGAGGCTTGGGTGCGGCTGCCCTCTCCCCCCCACTATATATAGGGGTTAGGGGGGCGCCGGCCCTGGCAGATCCCATCTGCAAGGGGGGCGGCGGCCTAGGGGGAGACTTGCCCCCCAAGGCATAGGGGCGCCCCCTCCCCTAGGGTTTCAACCCTAGGCGCATGGAGGGGGGCCCAAGTGGTGCGCCAGCCCACCAGGGGCTGGCCCCTTCCCCTTGCGTCCTAGGGAACCCACCGGGATGGGTGGCCCCACCCAGTGGACCCCCGGGACCCCTCCGGTGGTCCCGGGACACTCCCGGTGAACCCCGGAGTTCACCCGATGGCCGAAACTGGACTTCCTATATATCAATCTTTACCTCCGGACCATTCCAGAACTCCTCGTCACGTCCGGGATCTCATCCGGGACTCCGAACAACTTTCAGGTTTCCACGTGCATGTATCTCTACGACCCTAGCGTCACCGAACCTTAAGTGTGTAGACCCTACGGGTTCGGGAGACACGTAGACATGACCGAGACCACTCTCCGGTCAATAACCATCAGCGGGATCTGGATACCCATGTTGGTTCCCACGTGTTCCTCGATGATCTTCATCGGATGAACCATTGTGTCAAGGATTCACTCAATCCCGTATGTTATTCCCTTTGTCCATCGGTACGGTACTTGCCCGAGATTCGATCGTCGGTATTCCCGATACCTTGTTCAATCTCGTCATGGAAAGTCTCTTTACTCGATCCGTAATCCATCATCCCGTGACTAACTCCTTAGTCACCTTGAGCTCATTATGATGATGTCTTACCGAGTGGGCCCAGAGGTACCTCTCCGTCATACGGAGTGACAATATCCCAGTCTCGGTTCGTACCAACTCAACAGACACTTTCGGAGATACCCGTTGCGTACCTTTATAGCCACCCAGTTACGTTGTGACGTTTGGCACACCCAAAGTATTACTACAGCATCCGGAAGTTGCACAACCTCATGGTCTAAGGAATAAATACTTGACACCGAAAAACTTATGCATTACGAACTATATGATCTCGTGCTATGCTCAGGATTGGGTCTTGTCCATCACATCATTCTCCTAATGATGTGATCCCGTTATCACTGACATCCTATGTCCATGGTCAGGAAACCGTGACCATCTGTCGATCAACGAGCTGGTAACTAGAGGCCTACCAGGGACTCATTGTGGTCTATATATTCACACATGTATCGCTGTTTCCGTACAATACAATTCAAGCATGAATAACAGACAATTATCACGAACAAGGAAATATAATAATAATACTTTTATTATTGCCTCTAGGGCATATTTCCAACAGTCTCCCACTTGCACTAGAGTCAATAATCTAGTTACATTGTGATGAATCGAACACCCATATAGTTCTGGTGTTGATCATGTTTTGCCCGTGGAAGAGGTTTAGTCAACGGGTCTGCAACATTCAGATCCGTATGCACTTTACAAATATCTATGTCTCCATCTTGAACATAATTCCGGATGGAGTTGAAACGTCGCTTGATGTGTTTGGTCTTCTTGCGAAACCTGGGATCCTTGGTAATAGCAATAGCACCAGTGTTGTCACAGAAGAGAGTCATCGGGCTTGACGCGCTTGGAATGACTCCTAGGTCGGCGATGAACTCCTTCATCCAGACTCCTTCTTGTGCTGCTTCGCAAGCAGCTATGTACTCCGCTTCACATGTAGAATGCGCCACGACGCTCTGTTTGCAACTGCACCAGCTGACTGCTCCATCATTCAAAATATACACGTATCCGGTTTGTGACTTCGAGTCATCCAGATCTGTGTCGAAGCTAGCATCGACGTAACCCTTTACGACGAGCTCTTCGTCACCTCCATAAACGAGAAACATATCCTTAGTCCTCTTCAGGTACTTTAGGATGTTCTTTACCGCTGTCCAGTGTTCCATATCGGGATCACTTTGGTACCTCCCTACCAAACTTATGGCAAGGTTCACATCAGGTATGGTACACAACATGGCATACATGATAGAACCTATGGCTGAGGCATAGGGAATGACACTCATCTTTTCTCTATCTTCTGCCGTGGTCGGCGACTGAGCCTTGCTCAATCTCATACCTTGCAAAACAGGTAAGAACCCCTTCTTGGACTGATCCATATTGAACTTCTTCAATATCTTGTCAAGGTATGTAGTTTGTGAAAGACCAATGAGGCGTCTTGATCTATCTCTATAGATTTTGATGCCTAATATGTAAGCTGCTTCTCCAAGGTCCTTCATTGAAAAACTCTTATTCAAGTAGGCCTTTACACTTTCCAAGAATTCTATATCATTTCCCATCAGCAATATGTCATCCACATATAATATGAGAAATGCTACAGAGCTCCCACTCACTTTCTTGTAGATACAGGCTTCTCCATAAGTATGTATAAAGCCAAACGCTTTGATCACATCATTAAAGCGAATATTCCAACTCCGAGATGCTTGCACCAGCCCGTAAATCGAGCGCTGGAGCTTGCATACCTTGTTAGCATTCTCTGGATCGAAAAAACCTTCCGGCTGCATCATATACAACTCTTCCTTTAGGAAGCCATTAAGGAATTCCGTTTTGACATCCATTTGCCATATCTCATAATCATAGAATACGGCAATAGCTAACATGATTCTGACTAACTTCAGCATCGCTACGGGAGAGAAAGTCTCGTCGTAGTCAATCCCTTGAACTTGTCGATAACCCTTAGCGACAAGCCGAGCCTTATAGATGGTCACATTACCATCCGCGTCTGTCTTCTTCTTAAATATCCATTTATTTTCTATGGCGTGCCTATCATCGGGCAAGTCCACCAAAGTCCATACTTTGTTTTCATACATGGATTCTATCTCGGATTTCATGGCTCCAAGCCATTTATTGGAATTCGGGCCCGCCATCGCTTCTTCATAGTTCGAAGGTTCACCGTTGTCTAACAACATGATATTCATGACAGGGTTGCCGTACCACTCTGGTGCGGAACGTGCCCTTGTGGACCTTCGAAGTTCAGTAGTAACTTGATATGTTTCTTCATGATCATCATCATTAACTTCCTCCCTTGTCGGTGCAGGCACCTCAGGAACAATTTCCTGCGCTGCGCTACTTTCCGGTTCGGGAGGGGTGACCGTCACCTCATCAAGTTCTACTTTCCTCCCACTCACTTCTTTCGAGAGAAACTCTTTCTCCAGAAAGGATCCATTCTTGGCAACAAAGACTTTGCCTTCGGATCTGTGGTAGAAGGTGTACCCAATCGTTTCCTTTGGGTATCCTATGAAGACGCATTTTTCCGATTTGGGTTCGAGCTTCTCAGGTTGAAGTTTCTTGACATAAGCATCGCAACCCCAAACTTTCAGAAACGACAGCTTCGGTTTCTTGCCAAACCAAAGTTCATACGGTGTCGTCTCAACGGATTTCGACGGAGCCCTATTTAAAGTGAATGCGGCAGTCTCTAAAGCATAACCCCAAAAAGATAGCGGTAAATCGGTAAGGGACATCATAGATCGCACCATGTCCAACAGAGTACGATTTCGACGTTCGGACACACCGTTACGCTGAGGTGTTCCGGGCGGTGTCAATTGTGAAACAATTCCACATTTCCTAAGGTGCGTGCCAAATTCATGACTCAAATATTCACCCCCACGATCCGATCGTAAGAACTTTATTTTCTTGTCTCATTGATTCTCAACCTCATTCTGAAATTCCTTGAACTTTTCAAAAGTCTCAGACTTGTGCGTCATCAAGTAGACATACCCATATCTACTCAAGTCATCTGTGAGGGTGAGAACATAACGATAGCCTCCGCGAGCCTCAACAC
Organism: Secale cereale; assembly: GCA_902687465.1. Lineage (NCBI taxonomy): Eukaryota > Viridiplantae > Streptophyta > Magnoliopsida > Poales > Poaceae > Secale > Secale cereale. Next base: position 726,786,827 of record LR738715.1, read on the forward strand.
TCATTGGACCGCACACATCGGTATGTATGATTTCCAATAAGTTGGTTGCTCGCTCCATTGTTCCGGAGAACGGAGTCTTGGTCATCTTGCCCAAGAGGCATGGTTCACACGTGTCAAATGATTCATAATCAAGAGACTCCAGAAGTCCATCAACATGAAGCTTCTTCATACGTTTGACACCAATATGACCAAGGCGGCAATGCCACAAGTATGTGGGACTATCATTGTCAACTTTACATCTTTTGGCATTCACACTATGAATATGTGTATCATCACGATCGAGATTCATCAAAAATAAACCATTGACCAGTGGGGCATGACCATAAAACATATCTCTCAAATAAATAGAACAACCATTATTCTCGGATTTAAATGAGTAGCCATCTCGCATAAGACGAGATCCAGATACAATGTTCATGCTCAAAGCTGGTACTAAATAACAATTATTGAGGTTTAAAACTAATCCCGAGGGTAGATGTAGAGGCAGCGTGCCGACGGCGATCACATCGACCTTGGAACCATTCCCGACGTGCATCGTCACCTCGTCCTTCGTCAGTCTCCGCTTATTCCGCAACTCCTGCTTAAAGTTACAAATATGAGCAACTGCACCGGTATCAAATACCCAGGAGCTACTACGAGCGCTGGTAAGGTACACATCAATAACATGTATATCACATATACCTTTGACGTTGCCGGCCTTCTTGTCCGCTAAGTATTTGGGGCAGTTCCGCTTCCAGTGACCCGTTCCCTTGCAATAAAAGCACTCTGTCTCAGGCTTGGGTCCATACTTTGGCTTCTTCCCGGCAATAGGCTTGCCAGGCGCGGCAACTCCCTTGCCGTCCTTCTTGAAGTTCTTCTTACCCTTGCCCTTCTTGAACTTAGTGGTTTTATTGACCATCAACACTTGATGTTCTTTCTTGATTTCCACCTCCGCTGATTTCAGCATTGAATACACCTCGGGAATGGACTTCTCCATCCCCTGCATATTGAAGTTCAACACGAAGCTCTTGTAGCTTGGTGGGAGGGACTGGAGGATTCTGTCAACGACCGCTTCGTCTGGGAGAATCATTCCCAACTGAGACAAGCGGTTGTGCAACCCAGAAATCTTGAGGAAGTGCTCACTGACAGAACTGTTTTCCTCCATCTTACAGCTGTAGAATGCGTCGGAGACGTCATATCTCTCGACTCGGGCATGAGCTTGGAAAACCATTTTCAACTCTTGGAACATCTCATATGCCCCGTGGTGCTCAAAACGCTTTTGGAGCCCCGATTCTAAGCTGTAAAGCATGCCGCACTGAACCAGGGAGTAATCATCACAACGCGACTGCCAAGCATTCATAACATCTTGGTTTGCCGGGGCGGGAGCGTCACCTAGCGGTGCATCTAGGACATAAGTTTTCTTGGCAGATATGAGGATGATCCTCAGGTTACGGACCCAGTCCGTGTAGTTGCTACCATCGTCTTTCAGCTTGGATTTCTCTAGGAACGCGTTGAAGTTGAGGGTGACATGAGCGTGGGCCATTTGATCTACAACACATATTGTAAAGATTTTAGACTAAGTTCATGATAATTAAGTTCATCTTAATCAAATTTTAATGAACTCCCACTCAGATTGACATCTCTCTAGTCATCTAAGTGATACATGATCCGAATCGACTAGCCCGTGTCCGATCATCACGTGAGACGGACTAGTCATCAACGATGAACATCTTCATGTTGATCGTATCTTCTATACGACTCATGTTCGACCTTTAGGTCTTCCGTGTTCCGAGGCCATGTCTGTACATGCTAGGCTCGTCAAGTGAACCCTAAGTGTATTGCTTGTGTAAATCTGGATTACACCCATTGTATGCGAACGTTAGAACCTATCACACCCGATCATCACGTGGTGCTTCGGAACAACGATCCTTAGCAACGGTGCACAGTTAGGGGGAACACAATTCTTGAAATTTTAGTGAGAGATCATCTTATTTACTACCGTCGTTCTAAGTAAACAAGATGCATAAACATGATAAACATCACATGCAATCAATTAAAGTGACATGATATGGCCAATATCATCTTGCTCCTTGGATCTCCATCTTCGGGGCACCATGATCATCTTTGTCACCGGCTCGACACCATGATCTCCATCATCATGATCTCCATCATCGTGTCTTGAAGAAGTCGTCACGCCAACTATTACTTCTACTACTATGGCTAACGTTTAGCAATAAAGTAAAGTAATTACATGGCGTTATTCAGTGACACGCATGTCATACAATAATTAAGACAACTCCTATGGCTCCTGTCGGTTGTCAAATTCATCGACATGCAAGTCGTGATTCCCTATTACAAGAACATGATCAATCTCATACATCACATATATCATTCATCACATCTTCATGGCCATATCACATCGCATAGCACGTGCTGCAAAAACAAGTTAGACGTCCTCTAATTGTTGTTGCAAGTTTTTACGTGGCTTCTATAGGTTTCTAGCAAGAACGTTTCTTACCTACGCCAAAACCACAACGTGATTTGTCAATTTCTATTTACCCTTCATAAGGACCCTGTTCATCGAATCTGATCCGACTAAAGTAGGAGAGACAGACACCCGCCAGCCACCTTATGCATCTAGTGCATGTCTGTCGGTGGAACCAGTCTCACGTAAGCGTACGTGTAAAGTCGGTCCGGGTCGCTTCATCCCACAATACCGCCGAATCAAGATTAGACTAGTAACGGCAAGAAAATTGAGCAAACTCAACGCCCACAACTGCTTTGTGTTCTACTCGTGCAAGATGCTACGCAAAGACCTAGCTCAGATGCCACTGTTGGGGAACGTAGCAGAATTCAAAAAAATTCTACGCTTTCACCAAGATCAATCTAAGGAGTCATCTAGCAACGAGCATATTGGAGTGCATCTACATACCCTTTTGTAGATTGCGTGCTTCGTCACCGATGATCCTAACGCCGAACGGACGGCACCTCTGCGTTCAACACACGTACGGTACAGCAACGTGATGTCTACACACGCTTCTATTTCTTGTAGACTATGTTGGGCCTCCAAGCACGGAGGTTTGTAGGACATCAGCAATTTCCCTCAAGTGGATGACCTAAGGTTTATCGAACTCAGGGAAGTAGAGGTTGAAGATGGTCTCTCTCAAGCAACCCTACAACTAAGATACAAGAAGTCTCTTGTGTCCCCAACACACCTAATACAACTAGGAGTTGTATAGGTGCACTAGTTCGGCAAAGAGATGGTAAAATATGGATGATAGGAGTGGCAAAGCAAAGTAATATAAATCTGTAATAAAAAGTGCAGCAAGCAAACAAGTGGTAAACGTGAGCACAAATGGTATTGCAATGGTGGAAACAAGGCCTAGGCTTCACACTTTCACTAGTGGCAACTCCCAACAACATTAACATAGTCTAATCACATGATATTTCCCATAAAACATGCAATGGAGACGCACTCGGAGGTCATTCCTTTGTGGTCAAGTGAGGACGAGAATTATGTAGGGCTACAAAAGCACACCTCAAAGTTCGTAGTTCTCAATCTATGGATTTCCCAATGTCATCGCGGTCATCCAAAGAGAGTACCACAATCACCACAACATATCTCAAGGATAGTCAAAGACAAGCACCAAGAGACTCTCAATCTTCAATCAACACACAAAAGAGGAAATCACTCATGAAAATATTCTTCTAATCCATGTCCAATAGACCGCTGACACCTTGGTCTCGGGGATTATACTAGATAAAGACAAGTGAGTACATCAATCCAATACATAGAGGAAGGGGAAATATCATGGGATCACCCTAGATTAACATAGCCTATGATCACAACGAAGATCACATCATGGGAGAGAGAATTGACCACATAGCTACTGGTAGAAACCTCAGCCCCGAGGAGGAACTACTCCCGCATCATGAAGGGAGGAAGCAACATCGATGGAGATGAATCCGGGGGCACTTCCCCGTCCCGGCAGGATGCCGGCACAGGAATTCTGGTCCCCCGAAACTTGGTGGCGATGGCGGCGGAGATCGGAATTGCTTCTGGAGAAAAGGGTTCTGGAATCAGGGTTTCCGCGACGGGAGAATAAATAGGAGGCGAAGTAGGGCACCAGAGGAGGTGGGAGCCCCCCAGGCGGCCCCCCGGCGCGGCCAGGGGTGGGGCCGCGCCATTAGGGCGCCTGGGGCCCCTCTGGCCCCCCTCTGGCCCCACTTATGGCACATGGAAGCTTCTGGAGCGCTGATTTTTTATATATCTTTCCCGGAATTTTTCTGGCAATTTAAGTAATGGGAAAACCTGAAATACAAAACAACAGAAAACAGAAACTGGCACTGGGGTGCACTGAGTTAATAGGTTAGTCCAAATATGATCAAAAGTGTATGAAAGTGTATCAAAAGCATAGCAATATCACCCAAAACATGCATGGAGCAAGCAGAAATTATAGATACGTTTGGGACGTATCAACATCCCCAAGCTTAATTCCTGCTCATCCTCGAGTAGGTAAATGATAACAAGCACAATTTCTGTGGTGACATGCTACCAAAGAGTCTTTCACAATCACATGACAAATGCTTATTGAGATAATGAATCTTTAGTAATTAAGTTGCCTCATGAGAATATCACAAAGAACTGAAAGTTTACAATATGATACTGAAACACCCAATAGATTTGTAGTGAGCATGGTGTGCAAACATGACAAAGTGATACCTCGCTTGCCCCCTTTAGTGAAGCAAAACATAAATGTAGGAGCACCTTCGAAGTTTAAGTGACGACTAGATACAATGATTTCAGAATAAGCGATATCACAATCATGCAGAAGACAATGGTACTTTGGGACAATGCACATTACACTCAGAATGACAATCATGCTCTCAATAGTTGGTGCTTTGAAGAAAGAAGGTGGAGACTCTCGAACCGTGGATTTTGATGGCAAGGTTGAAAACCCGTGGCTGGAAGCAAAGACTAAACAAGTACCAGAGCGCGTGGTTTTAAAAACAGAGATAAAAAGCTTTTGGGAGGTGCATAATTCGTCAACGAATGCTAGTAGATAACCCAATTACTTCTTATGCTGGACATGTTTCGAGGAATGGCTCCCACGCGGGGACGATCACATCCCCTTAATCTCCTTTGTTTATCACTGCCAGAGTTTCCTGATTTCTCATGAACAAAGCGTGAAGGAGGGTTTGTTTGTTGCTATTATCTTTTGTGAGCTGGGCGCACTCATGCCAGTCCCTCCTCGTATTAGGGGTTTGCAGATTAGACATGCAATCCCGGGGTAAAATTTGTCCAACATAAGAAGATCATGAATTACCTACTACTTCCTCATGAGCTAAAACAGAGGCACAAAAGAGAAATGCTTTTGAATAATTTTGAGATGGTACAAGAAAGTCTTCGTTAGGAATGGCAAGTAAATACCATATATAGGAAGGTATGGTGGACTCATATGGCATAACTGGTTTCAAGGATTTTGGATGCACAAGCAGTCAGACAGCTTAGTACAGGTGAAGGCTAGCAAAAGACTGGGAGCGACCAACTAAGAGAGCAATGACGGCCATAATTATGCAGAGCGACAAAGCAACATTGAATCGGGCATGGAAGTTATATCACTACTCAGAAATTAAAGATCATCAAGGCTTGATAGACTTTCTTTACAGTCTTAAATATGCGTGAGCATATGCCAAGTCAATCAAAATAAATTCTTGGAGGAAGATATCACTAAACCATACCACATCATAGGCAAACAAATCATGCCGGTACTTCAATAACACATTAAGAACCCCCAGCTATTTGAGACTAACCATAAGAAAACATGAACTACTAAGCACCATTATGCACATAGCATTTTTATCATAGACATATCAACCAGTGCCACAGAAGCCAACTCTCTTAACAAGATAAGCATGATAACTCAAGAGAGTTCCAGAAGCAACAACCTAAACAAAAGCTCTTAAAAAGATAAGCATGAAAACTAAGAGCTAAGCATGACAGCAGCTATGAAAAGATAAAGAACACACACAAGAAGATACGCATGCAAGCCTATGTTGTGTTCTACAATGGAGTGGAGCGTGTTTCTCTCCCAAACAATGAAGGCTAGGATCCAACTTATTAAGAACAGCAAGTAAAACTAAATAAACTAAAAAGAAAAGAGCAAGACGCTCCAAGCATAGCACATAACGCATGAAGTGATAAAAATATAGTGGAACGAAGGATGAACTGATAATTGTTGATGGAAAAGGGGATGCACGGGGCATCCCCAAGCTTAGATGCTTGAGTCTCCTTGGATATTTCTTGGGGGTGCATGGGGGCATCCCCAAGCTTGAGCGTTTGACACTCCTGAATCTTCTTTTATCATCTTCCCTCGCACACTTGAAAACTCCCTTCATACATAACTCATCATAATCTGATTAGAGAGGTTAGTACCCACAATAAAATAATTTTTCTCTACTGGAAACAAAGATATTCTTGAAGGTCTACTGTTTCTCAAGATCGCCAAAAAGTTTTTGCAAAGAAAAAGCAAGCTTAAGGTCTGCAAAACGAAGAAAAGGCAAAACAGGGCAGAATCTGTGAAAAACAGACCAACAGGTAGTAAATAATTTTTTTGGGGTACTTCTACAACTTAAATCAAAAAACTCAGAACGGACGCTCGAAAGCCAATTGTATAGAGCATGCTGTAAAAAAAATCAGATCAAAAAGATGATCTGGCGATTTTATTCAAAATTTTCTTCCCAAGGACAAAATCTGTTTTCTGGACAGCATGTCACAACTTTTGAACTTTCTTGCAATCAGAGGCTAAAATTGGCACAAAGCTGAAAAATAAAGATACAATGATGTTGCTACAGTAGTAACAAACATCAAGACCACTAAAAACTGAAAGAACAAACTGAAAGCAAAGATAACAAGGGTTGTCTCCCTAGAGCTCTTTCTTTATAGCCATAAAGATAGGCTTAAGACTTTAATGATGCTCTCGTAGGAATAAGAGTTGAAGAACAAAAGAGAGCATCAAGAAGCAAATACCAAACACATTTAAGCCTAACATGCTTCCTATGCATAGGAATATTGCAATAGAATAATTCATTGAAGCACAAAGCAATAAGCATAGGAAGACAAAACAAGTGCAGCTTCAAAACCTTCAACATAAAGAGAGGGAACTTGATATTATTGAAATATCTATAAGCATATGTTCTATTCTCATAATAATTTTCAGTGGGATCACGAATAAACTCAACAATATAAGCATCACATAAAGCATTGTTACCATGATCCACATGCAAAAAGGTAGTCTTACTCTCCACATAAGCATAATCTTTCTCATTGGTAATGGTGGGAGTAGGACTATCATAAACAACTTGAACACTATAGATTAATTGTGTATTAGGAAGATGGTGTTCAACAAGGGAGTAATTCCTTCCATGATTATGACAAGTTTCATAAGGATAATTTCTCCTTATGTCATAGGTACCTTTATAATCACTATAGATTGGAGTTATAACATCATCATAGTAGAGAAGAGCATTATCATTGCTAGCAACTATATTTGTAAACATGTTGTCTTTATTCTTACTAGCAAAAGAATTATCAATTATCACATCACTAGTGGGTAAAGGATTTGCAATCCTATCATCCCCAAGCTTAGAGCTTTCCATATCATCACTTTCAGAGTTGGTACCAAAAAGATTTTCAAGATCATAAGTAGCATTATCATCATTTTCCCAATCACAATAAGTAACATGCATATCATAATCAAAATCATCTTCAATAGTACCTACGGACATATCATCAAGATGAAAATTAAGGCAATAAACTTCACCTTCTTCTTTAAACTTACAACCGTTAGGATAAAAGTTGATGGGAGGAATATGCTCAGGCCAGGTTGATACCCATTCTTCTTCCTTCTTGCTCCTCTTCCTCCTCCTCTTATTTTTCTTCTTCTTCACCTTAGGAGGGAGTGGTTGGAGATGAAGCTTCTCCACATATCCTGGTTTATCATTAGAAACAATAGGGGAAACTTGGGAGAAACTCTCCTTTTTATTAGCAGAAATATAAGAGACATTTTTATACTTTGGTAAAGTTCCCTCCTTTCTAATCTTACTTATGTAATCATTTTTATGGCAATTAACAACACAATAGAGATGGCAATTTTGCAAAGTGTTTTTTATTCCTATGGCATTAACATCTAGCCAAGAAGTCTTTTCTGATAACTCTTCACACATCAAAAATAACATAAGCTCATCATAAAGATCAGGGGTGATCATGTTATCACACAACTGGTTAACAGTTATGTTTTGAAAGTGCATGCATTGAAAATTAAAGTGACCCTCTATACAGCAAAGTTCACAAGTAAAAGGATAAAGATCACACAATTCTCTAGCAATTTCGTTTAAATCTTTGACCCAAGTGATTGTTCTTTCATGCTCATGTTGCTTACAATACTTCTCTTCTTCAATCATAGGCCTTTCACAAGGTCTATCCACTCCACAAAAATTAACATGCTTATATAAAACTTCATTTTTAGGAATTGGATCATGCATGTTGCAATCATCATGAACAATTTCATTTTCTTTGCAAATCTCTTTAAAAGGTTCATGATGCTTGATCCAATCCTCCTTAGGCATATTAAGATGTGAAGCAAAAGATTTGAAGAAATCAACAAGGAGTTGAGAATCAAGCCCAAACTTAGCACTAAACTTATTAAAACTTGTAGTTTCAACAAAGGACTTAATGCAATCATACTCATAAATTATACCTGACTCTTTACCTTTGTCGATCCCCCAATCTTCAGTGTTGCGTTGAATTCTTTCAAGGAGTTCCCATTTAGCATCAATCTTTTCGTTTGTGAAAGAACCCATAGAGGAAGCATCGAGCAAATCTTTATCCTGTCGAGAGAGCCTCGCATAGAAATTAGTAATAATCATATCTTTGGGGAGCCCATGGTTAGGACATTTTAGCATTAACGTTTTCAGTCTCCCCCAAGCTTGAGCTATGCTCTCTCCGTCATGAGGATAGAAATTATAAACATAATTCCTATTCTCATGAACTTCATGAAGAGGATAAAACTTGGAGTAAAAGAGAGACTGGATCTCTTCCCAATCCAGCAGGTGAGAGTCATCTAGTAGCCTATACCATTCTAATGCTTTTCCTTTCAGTGACAAGGCAAATAATTTCCTCATGACTCCATCTCTTGTCAAACCTGAAATCTTAAACAACTCACAAAGTTCTGTAAGTTTCAACAAATGAATACTAGGATTGACTGTCCCATCATAACAATCATTCCTAATTATTTCAATTATCCCAAGTGGTATTTGGAACGGGATACATTCAGTAGGTGGAGGAGACTTCTCTACCACGGGTGTGGTAAAGCGGCCTTCCCCAAGCAGCAAACTAAGAGTGCGGTTTTCCATAAACATAACTAGTGAAACTAAAAACAAGAAACGAAAAGATTTAATTGCAAGATCTAAAGATATACCTTCAAACACTTACTTCCCCGGCAACGGAGCCAGAAATAGCTTGATGTCTACACACGCTTCTATTTCTTGTAGACTATGTTGGGCCTCCAAGCGCAGAGGTTTGTAGGACAGAATCAATTTCCCTCAAGTGGATGACCTAAGGTTTATCGAACTCAGGGAAGTAGAGGTTGAAGATGGTCTCTCTCAAGCAACCCTGCAACTAAGATACAAGAAGTCTCTTGTGTCCCCAACACACCTAATACAACTAGGAGTTGTATAGGTGCACTAGTTCGGCAAAAAAATGGTAAAATATGGATGATAGGAGTGGCAAAGCAAAGTAATATAAATCTGTAATAAAAAGTGCAGCAAGCAAACAAGTGGTAAACGTGAGCACAAATGGTATTGCAATGGTGGAAACAAGGCCTAGGCTTCATACTTTCACTAGTGGCAACTCCCAACAATATTAACATAGTCTAATCACATGATATTTCCCATAAAACATGCAATGGAGACGCACTCGGAGGTCATTCCTTTGTGGTCAAGAGAGGACGAGAATTATGTAGGGCTACAAAAGCACACCTCAAAGTTCGTAGTTCTCAATCTATGGATTTCCCAATGTCACCGCGGCCATCCAAAGAGAGTACCACAATCACCACAACATATCTCAAGGATAGTCAAAGACAAGCACCAAGAGACTCTCAATCTTCAATCAACACACAAAAGAGGAAATCACTCATGAAAATATTCTTCTAATCCATGTCCAATAGACCGCTGTCACCTTGGTCTCGGGGATTATACTAGATAAAGACAAGTGAGTACATCAATCCAATACATAGAGGAAGGGGAAATATCATGGGATCACCCCAGATTAACATAGCCTATGATCACCTTATGGGAGAGAGAATTGACCACATAGCTACTGGTAGAAACCTCAGCCCCGAGGAGGAACTACTCCCGCATCATGGAGGGAGGAAGCAACGTCGATGGAGATGAATCCGGGGGCACTTCCCCGTCCCGGCAAGATGCCGGCACAGGAATTCTGGTCCCCCGAAACTTGGTGGCGATGGCGGCGGAGATCGGAATTGCTTCTGGAGAAAAGGGTTCTGGAATCAGGGTTTCCGCGACGGGAGAATAAATAGGAGGCGAAGTAGGGCACCAGAGGAGGTGGGAGCCCCCCAGGCGGCCCCCCGGCGCGACCAGGGGTGGGGCCGCGCCATCAGGGCGCTTGGGGCCCCTCTGGCCCCCCTCTGGCCCCACTTCTGGCACATGGAAGCTTTTGGAGCGCTGATTTTTTTATATATTTTTCCCGGAATTTTTCTGGCAATTTAAGTAATGGGAAAACCTAAAATACAAAAACAGCAGAAAATAGAAACTGGCACTGGGGTGCACTGAGTTAATAGGTTAGTCCAAATATGATCAAAAGTGTATGAAAGTGTATCAAAAGCATAGCAATATCACCCAAAACATGCATGGAGCAAGCAGAAATTATAGATACGTTTGGGACGTATCACAACGTCACCTCCTTCTTGATCCAGCAAGGGGGGAGGAGAGGTCGTCGGAGATCCAGCAGCACGACGGCGTGGTGGTGGATGCAGGAGGAAATCCTGCAGGGCTTCGACGGCGCCCTGCGTGAGGAGATGGAAGTGTGACGGGAGGGGGAGAGGCGCCAGAGGTTTGGGTGCGGCTGCCCTCTCCCCCCCCCACTATATATAGGGGCTAGGGGGGGGGCGCCGGCCCTGGAAGATCCCATCTGCAAGGGGTGGCGGCGGCCTAGGGGGGAGACTTGCCCCCCAAGGCATAGGGGGCGCCCCCCTCCCCTAGGGTTTCAACCCTAGCGCATGGAGGGGGGCCCAAGTGGTGCGCCAGCCCACCAGGGGCTGGACCCTTCCCCTTGCGGCCTAGGGAACCCACCGGGATGGGTGGCCCCACCCGGTGGACCCCCGGGACCCCTCCGGTGGTCCCGAGACACTCCCGGTGACCCCCGGAGTTCACCCGATGGCCGAAACTGGACTTCCTATATATCATTCTTTACCTCCGGACCATTCCGGAACTCCTCGTCACGTCCGGGATCACATACGGGACTCTGAACAACTTTCAGGTATCCACGTGCATGTATCTCTACGACTCTAGCGTCACCGAACCTTAAGTGTGTAGACCCTACGGGTTCGGGAGACACGTAGACATGACCGAGACCACTCTCCGGTCAATAACCATCAGCGGGATCTGGATACCCATGTTGGTTCCCACGTGTTCCTCGATGATCTTCATCGGATGAACCATTGTGTCAAGGATTCACTCAATCCCGTATGTTATTCCCTTTGTCCATCGGTACGGTACTTGCCCGAGATTCGATCGTCGGTATTCCCGATACCTTGTTCAATCTCGTCATGGCAAGTCTCTTTACTCGATCCGTAATCCATCATCCCATGACTAAATCCTTAGTCACCTTGAGATCATTATGATGATGTCTTACCGAGTGGGCCCAGAGGTACCTCTCCGTCATACGGAGTGACAATATCCCAGTCTCGGTTCGTACCAACTCAACAGACACTTTCGGAGATACCCGTTGCGTACCTTTATAGCCACCCAGTTACGTTGTGACGTTTGGCACACCCAAAGTATTCCTACAGCATCCGGGAGTTGCACAACCTCATGGTCTAAGGAATAAATACTTGACACAGAAAAGCTTATGCATTACGAATTATACGATCTCGTGCTATGCTCAGGATTGGGTCTTGTCCATCACATCATTCTCCTAATGATGTGATCCCGTTATCACTGACATCCTATGTCCATGGCCAGGAAACCGTGACCATCTGTCGATCAACGAGCTGGTAACTAGAGGCCTACCAGGGACTCATTGTGGTCTATATATTCACACATGTATCGCTGTTTCCGTACAATACAATTCAAGCATGAATAACAGACAATTATCACGAACAAGGAAATATAATAATAATACTTTTATTATTGCCTCTAGGGCATATTTCCAACACGGCCGTCCATATCGCGGCTCTACATCAAGGGTCTATTTATTCCACCACACGTGTGCCCGGAGCAATCACCTGTTTTGCTTCAATTATTTGCTAGCATCCCAAATGTATCCCCTAGCTACTTGTACCCTGTTAAGTCTAGGTGCTCGTCTGTTTCTTCATGAGTAGTACAACTCTATCTATCTGCTCGTGGAATGTAAGAGGCCTAGGCGAGGAATCTAAGTGCGCTGATATCCTTTCCAAACTAATCAGTATCAACCCTCATTGTGCACTCTTACAAGAATCTAAGCTAAATGACATTAACGACCGAAAATTCAACTCCTTCCTACCACGATCTCTAGACCAAAGAATTTTCTTACCTGCGAACGGGTCGGCTAGTGGAATGATTTCGGCCGTAAATAAAACTATTTCTCCCTAATCTCCTACTCCCATCATACATACGCCACATCCATCAAACTCATGTCACTCGCTCACCCCCTCCCCTTTGTCATCACAAACATCTATGCCCCCTCAAATCGCAACCTCAAATAGGCATTCCTAGATGAGCTCAATCTAATTAAGGAGGATGACCAAACTCCTTGGCTAATTGTCGGTGATTTCAACCTCATCCGTTTCTCCCACGAAAAAATAAACGTAGTTTCCGCCAACGGGAAGCTGACGCCTTCAACTCCACGATCAACGACCTAGCACTAATCGAACTACCCCTACTAGACAGACGCTTTACTTGGTCCAACAAACGAGCTTCACCAACCCTCGAACGGCTAGACCGAGCCTTCTTCAATCTGGCTTGGAACATCGTCTTCCCAAATACAACTTTGTCATCCTTGCCACGAATTACATCTGACCATGTTTCACTAATTCTAAACATCCAAACAATTGTCCCAAAGCCACGCCACTTTAGATTCGAATAAGCTTGGACTCTATCCACTGCTTGCTAGCAAATAATACAAAAATGTTGGGCCCCAAACCACCGCTCAACCCAACGACTAACATCCGCCGCTGCCCTTGCAAAAGCTCTAAAAATAACAACGTATGACCTAAAAAATTGGGCCTCCAAGCGTTCGCCAGCACACCTTCGCGAGGCGGCTGCAAAACAAATCATCAATCTCATCGATCTAAAGGAAGAGGCTCGAACTCTCTCCAACGCCGAAAAATGCTACGATTAGTTCTCTCTGATACCCTGCACTCAGCTATTGCTGAAAAAATAGCCTTCTGGAAACAAAGAGGTAAAGTACGTGCTGCAATTGATGGAGAGGAAAACACACAATATTTTCACGCTGCCGCGTCACAGCGCCTCCGCAAGAATACTATAACTTCTCTACTAGCCGATGACACTGAATTCCACTCTCACGCTCAAAAAGCGACCATTCTCAAAGACCATTTCACAGCAATTATCGGGTCAGCACCACACACCTTCTGGTCCTTCGATCCTCAAAAATACTACCCCCAATCGTTATCACAACTTAGCTCGCTTGACTCCCCCTTCACACTAGATGAAATTAAAAATGCGTTCTTCCAAATGAACACCCTAGCTAGCCCAGGACCGGACGGCTTTGGCCCGCTGTTTTACAGAAAATACTGGAACTTGATTAAGGCTCACATCCACTCCTTCATGACAGACTTCCAAAACCTCAACGCGCAAACTGAAAGCCTTAACAGAGCCCACCTCATTCTACTACCAAAAAAGACCATGCCAACACTCCCGACGCCTACCGTCCGATCTCCCTTCAAAATTGTCCCATCAAAGCCGTTGCAAAGGTGCTTACCAACAGACTAAAACCAATGATACCACTGCTTGTCCATGGCAAACAAACTGGTTTCATTCCAGGGCATAGCATAGCTGAAAATTTTATCTTCGCTGCAGACCTCATAGGTGCCCGTCACACCAGAAAAGCCCCAACCATGGTCATTAAATTGGACTTTAGCAAAGCCTTTGACTCCCTCTCTTGGGACTCTCTTGCTTCCATCTTACGCTGCCGCGGATTCCCGCCAAAATTCGCAGCTTGGGTTCATGACCTCCTAGCAACCGGGAAAACTGCCGTTATGCTTAATGGGATCCCCGGAAACTGGATAAATTGCAAAAATGGGCTCAGACAGGGAGACCCTATCTCACCCTACCTCTTCATCATTGTTGCTGATCTCCTACAACAAATGATCCAACAAGACTGCGACCTAGCTCATCTCAGCCACCCCCTGTTCTCGCATCTCCCGCCAAACGTTCTACAATATGCTGACGACACTCTCATCATCGCCAAGGCATCCAATGATGCTGCTCAGCAGTTAAAAAAATCCTTCATGATTTCGCCATGGCCACTGGCCTCACTATCAACTTCGCAAAAACAAATGTCGTACCCATGCACGTCAGCACTGCCATGACAGACTCCATTGCCTCCACCTTGCAATGCCCAACCTCAACCTTTCCTCAAATCTACCTAGGCCTCCCCCTAACACCCACACGACTACCTACAAATGCCTTCCTACCCATCATCGAACGCTGCCGTAAATTCTTGACGGGTTGGCGCGCAAAAATCCTCTCCAAAGGGGATAGGCTCATCCTATTATCGGTTGTCCTCGACTCCTTTCTAGTCTACTTCATGTCAGTCTTCCCCATTCCCAAAAGTGTTATAAAAACCCTAGACGCTATTCGACGAGCTTTTTTTTGGGCTGCGGAGGAAACTTGCACTGGTGCTCAATGCTTAGTTGCCTGGAAAAATGTGTGTAAACCAAAGAACTGTGGTGGTCTAGGTCTAAAAAATCTTCATCAGCAGAACAAATGCTTACTTACGAAATTTGCTGTAAAAGCTCTCTTACCAGAAAACACACCTTGGTTAGACTGGATCGCCTTGCAACACCCGAATGCCCTCATTGCTCCACAAAATAGCCACTCCTTCATCTGCCAAACAATAAATCAACAGCTGCCAACACTCCATGCCATCTCGTTTGTACTCACACACTCCGGCACTAATACGTACTTCTGGCTAGATACTTGGATACCCAACCAACCCCTTGCTACTTTATTCCCCTGCCTATATTCACACACCACTATACCACTAGCTCGTGTGGCTGCTGTCCTGAATCACGGTTTGGAAACAATCCTACAGAACCGCCTAACATCTGATGCTGCTACCGAGTGGTGCTCTTTGTTGTCTCTCCTGCAGGATTTCCAGTTGTCGACAGGACCGGACGAGCGCTACCTTAATGGTGGCCTGCGCTTCTCCACGAGGACAGCATACGCGCTAACCATGGGCTCCAATGACGACGACGACATGCATGCCGTTGCCATCTGGTCTTCATGCGTTCCAAATCGCGTGAAGATCTTTGCATGGCTCCTGTTTCGGGATCGACTCAACTCAAAAAAGAACCTTCAGCGCAAGCATATCGTCACCGACTCACTATGCCCGCGCTGCGGACATGATGGTGAAACCAGCTCTCACATATTCCTGGATTGTCCGCTTTCCCAACGTATTTGGCAACGGATCGGCCTCTCTCCTTTGAGTGACATTGATGGACTCTGGGACTGCCGTCTACCTACACAGGTCGATGCGGTAATCTGGCACTCCGTCCTCCTCACCATCCTATGGAAGATTTGGGATTCTAGAAACGCTATGACCTTCAAGCAACACAATCATCACAGTATCCTCACCCTCAGGAAAATCGTGGATGACCTCATGCTTTGGACGCACCGGATGAAGAAACCAGTGCACAAGCAGGCCGCCTCCTCCTGGCGTTCCTACCTCTTATCACGACTACACGTGCTTATGTAATTCCCCTTTGTAATCAGTCTGACGATGGGTTACAAACTTGAGAAATATATTCAGGTGGGGAGCTCCCCCCGGTGTTTTTTCAAAAAAAAACAACAACGATATTTGATGTCAGATTCATCGTTTAAGGATTCAACATCGGTGACAGCGGCTCCGGGGTATTGGTCCTTAGAGGCATGTGCACGAAGACTTTCTAGTTGTCATTGAAAGGACAGGGTGGCTTCGGTATTAGAGGATTTCAAACTAGTTAAGAGTTAACTAGTTTATTCCACAAAAGCTTAGTCGGGAACAAAATAGAGTCGCCGATTGTTGGCAAATTATAGTCGAACTGGGTGCACCACCGCTGTATGATTGCACCAAGGACCAACATGTATTGAGGATGCCTCTCGGCTGTAACTCTATACCTATGGAATAAAGCTCTTTTCACCCTAAAAAAAGAGTTAATTTTTTTTTTTGAGAAATAAAAAAAGGAGTTAACTTTCTTTGTCGAGTAACAAAAAAAGAGTTAACTAGCTAGAAGCCTTAATGAATGAAGTTGGCTTCTAAAATAAGCTATAATATTCTGTTGGCCTATGGATTAACGCATTTTTTGTAGAATAAACGAAGGGGAAAGAGGGGGTATGCGGCCCTGAAGCTGGACATGAGCAAAGCCTATGATCGTGTGGAATGGTCTTTCCTCCATGACATGTTGATGAAGTTGGGCTTTAACAGAAGATGGATCACCTTGGTGATGAAATGTGTGACCATAGTCAAATACCAAATCAAGATAAATCATGACGTAACAAGCACCATTATCCCTAGCAGAGGACTCCGTCAAGGTGATCCTTTGTCCCCATATCTTTTCTTAATATGTGCAGAGGGGTTCTCGGCATTATTGCAAGAGGCGGACATGCATAAAAAGATAGAGGGGATTAAAGTCTCAACTAGGGCACCATGCGTTAACCATCTTCTTTTTGCAGATGACTCTCTACTACTCATGAAGGCTGAAACAAGCAATGCGCTGGAGATAGAGAGAATATTAAAGACCTATGCAGCTTGTTCGGGTCAAGTGATTAACAAAGATAAATCTGCAATCATGTTTAGCAAGAGCACGCCCGACAAAGATAAACAAGAACTGATGGGCATCCTTCAGTTAAGAAGTGAAACACGGTCAGAGAAATACTTGGGCCTACCCGTGTTCATCGGCAAATCAAAAAGCAGGATGTTTGAATATTTGAAGGAGAGAGTATGGAAGATGATTCAAGGTTGGAAGGAAAGGATGCTCTCAAATGCAGGGAAAGAAATCCTTATGGCTGTAGCACAAGCAATCCCCATACATGCCATGGCATGCTTTGATATTACCAAAACCCTGTGTGATCAAATGAGCACCATGATATGTAGATACTGGTGGAGTCAAGATGATAAAGAGCAAAAAATCCATTGGATTAGTTGGGAAAGATTGTCACAACCTAAAAGGGAGGGTGGGAAGGCTTCCGTGATCTCCATGCTTTCAATATGGCTATGCTTGCGAGACAAGCTTGGAGGCTCCTGCAAAATCCGCAATCCTTATGTTCTCATGTGCTCTCAGCAAAATACTATGCAAATGGTGATATCCTAAAGGCAAAACCAGTTAGGGGAATGTCATATTCGTGGAGAAGTATCTTGAAAGGAGTGAAGCTCCTAAATGAAGGCATAATATGGCGCATAGGAAATGGCCGAAGTGTTAACATTTGGAGAGACCCTTGGTTACCGAGGAACTATACTCGAAGGCCAATTACTCAAAGAGGGCAAAATATAATTCAGAAAGTCTCGGAGCTGATAGACCTAGTAACAGGTGAGTGGGATGAAGCCATGGTCAATCAAACTTTTTGTCAGGAGGACACGAATATAATTCTATAGATCCCTATAAGCGAGGACTTAGAAGACCATGTAGCATGGCACTATGACAAAAAGGGGATTTTTTCGGTTAAGTCTGCTTACAAAGTTGCCATTGACTGGGAGGCCAAGAAAACTAATAGAGCTATTCAATCAATAGCAGGCAGCTCACTGAGTTCAACTATGTTTGATTGGAAGAAGTTATGGAAAATGGCCCTCCCGAGCAAAGTGCTTCACTTCATTTGGAAACTAGCAAATAATAGTCTGCCTTTACGCCACAAACTAATTAGAAGAGGGGTTGATGTCAGCCCAAAATGCCCTGTCTGTAACATTTGTTACGAAGATGGAGGGCACTGTTTTTTCAGATGTAAGCAAGCTAAGAAGGTTTGGAGGGCTGTACAATTGGAAGACATGAGAGTACTGCTTGCGAAGTGCATCAATCCACAAGATGCTCTTATGGAAATTTTCAAGCTCAAAGAAGAGGAGACCTTGAAGATATGCACACTCTTATGGATGCTATGGTATGAGAGAAACAGAGCAAATGCTGGAGAATGCTCAAGAAATTGCACAGAGATAGTGTCTTCAATTGAGCATCATATGATGGAGTTTCTGGAGCATAACAAGAAGAAGAAACAAAAAGGAAATGTGGCTAAACAGAGCACATGGATACCCCCACTTGATCCATATCTGAAGATAAATATTGATGGAGCTTTTAATGTGGAAAATAATGCAGGTGGCTGGGGCTACATAATCAGGAACTCACAAGGTTTGGCTGAAGCTGCTGGAGCGGGGAAGTTGCAGAATTTATCGGATGCTCTTCATGCAGAAGCCTCTGCACTTATTATGGCGGCAAGACGAGCTGGAGAGTTAGGGTGCAGCCGGGTTATTTTTGAAACCGACGCATTAGCACTGGAGCAAGTTGTGCTAGGTGTTGACTATGACCTCTCTCAGCATGGTGCTCTGTTCGTGGAAGCGAAGTATTTACTGAATTTTTACTTTGATGATGTAATTGTAAAATGGTGCTCAAGATCTTGTAACTCTAGTGCCCATGTACTGGCGTCTTATGGCGCAGGTTTGGAGGCTGGGAGCCAGCACCACTGGCTCTCAGAACTCCCAGACTTTGTATCAGATGCAGTTGCTGATGACTTGGCCAGCCTGCGTTAGTAATGGAATCTGAGTGTTCCTCTTAAAAAAAGCTATTTTTTTAGAAGAACTCGCCAAGCTTTTTATTCCAAAGCAACGTTCATAGGTACAACTGTTGGGTCATGAGGGATTCCCAACCACACATGTCTACCTAATTGCAGGTTACAAGAGAACTTGGCGAGCTTATGAGCCTCAAAGTTATAGTTTCTACGCTCATGAATGAAATTACAAAACTGAAAATCACTTCTACGACCTATTATTTCATGTACTATAGCAGCATGGGGTCCTCCCGTCCCCTTGTTGATGTCGTCAACCACTCCCTGACTATCACATGCCACTGTGATCTTATGCAAATTAAGATCCTCTGCAAGAGATAGAGCTTCCCTGCAGGCGAATGTCTCGAGCATCACTGGGTCAGTCACACCGGGATACACCATCGATGAGGACCCAAGGTAAAGTCCTTGACTGTCTCTACATACTGCCGAAACTGCTCCTCCTCTTCTGTGGCGAGCGACCGCACCATCAACATTCATCTTCATACAGTCTTGGGGCGGGGCGAGCCATCTTTCACCTGTGGGTCGAGGAGAACGGCCGACTCCAGATGGCTGCATAGTCGGCTTCTGTAGATGTTGCAGCTCATGTAAGTAGGAGTCCACAAAGGCGATGGTTTGTACCGGGCTCTGAAATATTGCCTCATGGATTGCTTTCCGCCGAACATACCAAACTGACCATAATGTTACTACCATCCTTGTGAACAAGTCATGGCTTAGTGTAGCATGCATCTCGAACATCCAATGCTTAGCGTTTGGTTCTTCATTGGAAGTCATCTGCGCCACAAGTTGATCGTCTGAGAGAGCCCAAATATAGCGTGACATGGTACAGGAGAGGAGCGCATGTCTCCATGAGTCCTCGCAGCCGGACAGGGGACATGCATCTTGGACTGCCATGTTTCGCTTGTGTAGAACATCCGTGGTTGGAAGCGAATGCCTTGCTAGCCTCCACATGAACACTTTGACTTTGGATGGCACTGTTAAGTTCCAAAGTGATGTCCAGGATTTACCTTCAGCTTGTTCGTTGGATGTTCCATTTCTTCCCTCAAGCCAACTCTCTCGCTGAAGTTTCGTCTTGATCATAAATTTATACGCCGAGCTCACCGAGAATCTGCCTTTGCTGTCCGGTGCCCACGCCCAGAAATCTTCAGTGTTTCTAGTACATACTAGAATCCGCAATATCGACTCCGCATCAATGGGTAAAAATATAGAGCGAACCAGCCCCACATTCCAGGAAGCATTGGCTGGCTGTAACAGGTCCGAAAACTGGGCCAAACTGTATAGGGCCCAATTCAGTTTATTTTAGCATCTGGGCCCCATTTAGGTGCCTCGCTGGAGGTGCTCTTGGGATTGACGGGCCAAGCCTTGTGCCTTGCTTTACCAGCCCAGCTTTGCCCTTCACTCGCCACTGCCTTTTCTGTCTAAAAAAAAAAGAACTCACCACTGCTTTTCCTCCTCGTCTCGCTCAAACCATGCCTCCGCCAGCGCCTTCCCGCCTCCTGGCCGTCCTCTCCGCCCGCCCACCTCCGCCGCTCTGCCGCCTCCTGCAGCTCCAAGCGCACCTCCTCACCGCCGGCCTCATCTCCCCCCCGTCCCCACTCCCCTTCGCCTCAAGCCTCGTCGTCGCATTCGCCCACTCCGACGACCCGGGCGGCGCGCCCCGCCCGCTCCTCCACGCGCTCGCCCTCCTCGCCTCGCTGCCCTCCCCGCCCGAC
>LR738715.1:726809461-726823342 GCA_902687465.1 Secale cereale
GCCGCCTCCTGCAGCTCCAAGCGCACCTCCTCACCGCCGGCCTCATCTCCCCCCCGTCCCCACTCCCCTTCGCCTCAAGCCTCGTCGTCGCATTCGCCCACTCCGACGACCCGGGCGGCGCGCCCCGCCCGCTCCTCCACGCGCTCGCCCTCCTCGCCTCGCTGCCCTCCCCGCCCGACTCCGCCCGCCCCTACAACGCCGCGCTCCGGGCCCTCTCCCTCTGCGCGCACCGCGGCCTCGTCCCGCGGTGCCTCCCGCTCTACCGCTCCCTCCTCCTGTCCGCCCGTCCGGACCACCTCACCTTCCCCTTCCTGCTCAAGGCGTGCGCGAGCCTGCAGGAGCGTGGCTACGGAGACGCTGTCCTAGGGCACGTATTCAGGCTCGGGTTCCACGCGGACGTCTTCGTGGTGAACGCCGCGGTGCACTTCCTGGCGGTGTGCACGTCCATGGTGGAAGCACGCAGGCTGTTCGATCAAAGTCTTGTGAGGGATCTGGTGTCATGGAACACGCTGATTGGTGGATATGTGCGAAGGGGCGTACCTGAGGAGGCTTTGGAGTTGTTCTGGAGGATGACAGGGGATGGGACAACGATGCCTGATGAGGTGACGATGATTGGGGTTGTGTCAGGGTGCGGGCAACTGCGGGATCTGGAGCTTGGGAAGAGGCTCCATGGATACGTGGAGAGTAATGGAGTGAGGTGCACTGTGAGGCTGATGAATGTGCTAATGGATATGTATGTCAAATGCGGTGATTTGGAGCGGGCCAAGTCCGTGTTCGAGAGGATTGATCGCAAAACGGTTGTTTCATGGACAACCATGATTGTTGCCTATACAAAGTTTGGGCTGATGGACGATGCAAGGAGGGTGTTTGATGAGATGCCTGAAAGGGATGCATTCCCGTGGAATGCACTGATGGCCGGTTATGTGCAGTGTAAGCAGGGCAAGGAGGCTCTAGGATTATTTCATGAGATGCAGGAAGCAAAGGTAAGGCCTGATGAGATTACCATGGTCAATCTTTTATCGGCTTGCTCGCAGCTTGGAGCGCTAGAAATGGGTATGTGGGTTCACCATTACATCGATCGACACCGGCTTTCACTTAGTGTCACACTAGGCACAAATCTAGTTGACATGTATGCAAAGTGTGGGAACATTGAGAAGGCCATCCATGTTTTCAGAGATTTACCGGAGAAAAATGCACACACATGGACAGCAATGTTATGCGGCCTGGCAAATCATGGACGTGCTGATGAGGCCATACAATACTTCCGGAGAATGATAGGGCTTGGATTGCAGCCTGATGAGATTACATTCATAGGGGTTCTGTCCGCATGTTGTCATGCTGGCCTGGTTAAAGAAGGCCGTGAATTTTTTTCCCTACTGGTCTCAAAATATCTTCTTGAGAGGAAAATGAAACATTATTCATGTATGATAGACTTGCTAGGCAGAGCAGGTCATTTAGACGAAGCAGAACATCTAGTAAACACCATGCCGATGGAGCCTGATGCAGTAGTGTGGGGTGCTCTTTTCTTTGCTTGTAGGATGCACGGTAATATTACTCTGGGTGAAAGGGCAGCAATGAAATTAGTAGAGCTTGACCCGAGCGACAGTGGAATATATGTGCTACTGGCTAACATGTATGTAGAGGCAGGAATGAAGAAGAAGGCTGATAAAGTGAGGGTGATGATGAGGCACTTGGGAGTGGAAAAAGTTCCTGGATGTAGTTGCATCGAGCTAAATGGGGTGGTTCATGAATTTATCGTGAAGGACAAGTCACATACAGACAGTGATGCTATCTATGATTGCTTGCATGAGATCGCACAACAAATAAGGCACACTGCAAACATGCTTGACATTTATGCAACTGGCTGAGGCCTGCAAGATGTGATATGTTCGATTATTTTGCGCAACTCAATCATGTCGTTAATTATGCCAGGCAATGTGCTAAGATAAGTAGGATTTGTTGATGTCCATCAAACTTTGGGCCATTACATCAGTATTATGGCCCTTTTACAGCTTACCAGTCTTTGAAAATAGCAATTCCAGTGCAGATGCTCAAGGCAGTATCTCAATTCACAAGGTACTGATGCGCCTTATAAGCAAAAAAAAAATAAAAAATGTCAAATTTTGGATTGGTGCTTAGCTGCCTTTTTTATTATTTCCATACCAGTCCTTTGAATTCTATTAGGCCGGTAAAGAGAGCAGGAAGCAGATCCATTTGTGAAGCCTTCAACTTTGTAAGTTACCCTTAACCTTTTCCTTTTCCTACTCACAGTTGTATCTGATACTGATTAAATTTGCATATGCTAGCTAGCCTCACGATTTAAGTTCGTGAAAATATTTTTTGTAAATGACAATGTCAAATACATCACCAAATGGACCCCCTAAAAGGGGAAGTTGCAAAAGATGACTCTTATACTAAACCAAAAGAGCACTGTAAGAATTCAGTAATTTGTCGCAGTATACAATTTGTTGCTGAAAATAAGCATTATTGACAAAAAATCGTTTCAATATCTGAATATCCTACTATACTATAGTTTATAAGTTCATCAAGAGGGATAAAACAGAATACAATATGTCATGGAATGGTGACATCACTTAAGAGTCTGGAAAAATAGAATCTCTTCTCCTTTACCTCTTGCCATTAAGCCGAATTTGAATCTCCAGAGAGCCTTCAGGTAATACTTCGTGGTCCAACAAAACTTTTTTTTAATGTGAGCATAACATTAAGACAAGTCTATTAGTATAGGATTCCATTGTATTCAGCCATGTGCCGAAAGAATCAGCAAAATCATTTATGCCAATTGGCATCAGATTCCTTACTTTGTCTATCATATGTTCCATATCAAAAAACATGTTACGCCATATGCCAATGTTATGGTCCTCATCTAGTGAAGCAGCCAAACTTTTGCATCTGATTTTTCTATAATGTACTGTCACAGATTCAAATCTGCAGAGAATACAAAATGTCCCATTTAGCTAATTGATACGGTTAGCAATGAGGTGATAACATTTCCAGTGATACTGGACTTTAGGTGATACATAATGCATGGCACATGGTCCGTTTGATCTTGTGTGTAGGAACATGATCACATCCTGGTGATATTCAGGTCAATGGTTCGTGTCCCCTATTGGTGGATATGCAAAAACACACTCTTTCCTTGTTTCTGTGATAATTGAACTAACCATTCTTCCTCTCCATATTTTCCTAGCATCTCCATAGCCGGAGCACGAAACGTCACTTGCATCTGTTGGACCTGGACCCTCTCGGAGTGTGATTCAAAGTCTGCTGACAGCCTATTCCTCGGCAAATGCCACGAAGATTGGACGAGCCAAGGTCAATTTGGTTAGTTCATTACCTAAACTTCTATAATCACTAGTCAATGAAGAAACGCCATGCCAATTGTTCTGCAATTGCAGCTCGTAAGGATTGGATATTAGAGTAGTGTGCTTCTGAAATAATACTATTTGAGCAGTAGTAGATTGTAGGATTGTATTGTTATTTGAGGGCTAAACTTACGACCTGGAATGCACGTCAGTAAGCTATCCATATCACTATAAGTCAGACAAAGAGCAGATCAAGTACGTATCTCCTTGGGGTACACAAATGATGCTCAAATTCCGCAAGTGTTGCTCAATGTTGCTGGTTCCGATTCCTTCCTTTCTTGACTGAACCAAGCTTCACATAACAGCTTCAAATGAATGTGAAAATGTATAGCATAAGGAACAAGAGTCCAGTACTGGATTTCAGAACGCTGCTTCGAATTCTCAAATTTGCAAGTAATATCTAATATGTACTCTCTAACTCGCTTACTCTAAGTACGCCATATATATTATTTAAAGGTCTACTTAGATCAGAACAATACTGTATATGTTAGGCGGAAGGTGGAACAGCCCAATCGACCACCTACTCCACCACACTATTTGTACTCAGTGGATGGGATGACCCGTCAAAAAAACTAAAAAATCCTGATGCAATATTG
The DNA here is from genome assembly GCA_902687465.1 of Secale cereale. Classification (NCBI taxonomy): domain Eukaryota; kingdom Viridiplantae; phylum Streptophyta; class Magnoliopsida; order Poales; family Poaceae; genus Secale; species Secale cereale. Next base: position 726,813,441 of record LR738715.1, read on the forward strand.
TTTCATGTAAAATTGGTTGCAGTACGTTTAAAGACACATACACACACACACACACAAAGTTCATGCAACTTGTATGGAATAATTCCTCACCCAATGCAAACAAATCGTGGAACAATGCAATTGCGGAGCTTAGCTTGGGTCATATGGGCAATGCCCCTTCTCAATATTTTAGCCTTTCGTATAAAATATCTGATATTAGCTCCAAGAGCTGAACCCTATTTCTCATACAGGTTATCCACCTTTGATGGCCCCTGCTTAAATACACTTATGCAGCATGCAAAAACAACCTATGGAACATCAAAATCGGCAAATCAATACCTGGCTCATCACCTATGGTTACACCAGTACCAATACAGTCGACCCAAGCACGTTTACCACAGTTCTGTGAGCTTGATGACACAGTAAACGGCTGATCCTTTTATATCCTAAGGTTAGAAGAAAAGTAAGAGTTCCCTTTATTTTTAACTATGTACTACATCACACTTAAAACTAAAAATGTAACTCCCCAGGTGATCACCACATGTACATCCATTTAGGCATCTCCAACTCTCAACTACTACAGCATGTAGTTCAGTTTATGTACATTCTCTGAACGCATCATCACTAATAATCAGTAAAATATACATTGTCATTCATCCTTCGAACTCACATTTCTGGATCTCAATGTCATTTGATTAAGTATTGTGATCAACTTTGCAAGAAATATTTTGCAGCTTCCAGTTAGGCAACAACTTCATTGGCTTCTTTAATTAGCCCTTGCGTTTCTTTCGGCCTGACTGCCTGCAAATGTTTCCCTGAAGCTAGCCACTGCATCATCATTCTGTGTATGGTGTACGGCAGGCGTCAAGGAAATGAAGGCAGCAAACATACAAGGGATGAAAGTGGAAACAAAGGAAGAACATGAAAAGCATGCTAGTGCATAGTGTGCATACCAACTCTGTGAACAAAGGCACAATTTCCCCTATCCTGTGGTTTGCTGGTATGAGATCCCAAGGCCTTTTCGCCTTGTCACTCTCCCCCTTTTCATCGGCGAAAGAAATATGCTCATTCGGACAGAGATTCAGCTGTTGCAAGACCTGGGCCAGAGAACAAGACATTATAGATTTGCATGTAAACATTGCCTGACTGCAAGTAATTCATAAGTTGGTGACAAACATCTTTTGAGAAGGACGGCATGAAAGGCTCTAGCAAACAAGCGAGAAGGTAGACAACTCCAACTGAAGTTTTCATCACAGTTGCGCAACTAGCTGGATCTAGTTTGTAAAGCTTCCAAAATTGATTCTCCTGCATATCCAGGTAGAAAACCGGAGTCAAATCCTGTGTAAGTTAAATGATGCAGAGTAGAAATGAAATCAGCAAAGGAAAGAACAAGAGCTTACTTGAAGGTAAGCATTTCCCTCACTAGAGATGGCCATTGCAATCTTCAGCCCTTGTTTTAGTTTGACCTGTTAACGGCAACGTTTATGTCACATAAATGCTTCAGGTCTATGGTGCTTATTCAGATTCATTGACTAGTACAATTTGGAGTTCACACAGTTCAGGTTAATGCATTACCTTGTCCATTGCATCAATATACTGCTGAATCAAATTACCAACAGTTTCTGCTAATGACTGACTCAATGGATGTATATCAGCATTAGGTGCTTCAGGTATGATGGAGCCGTAGCCAGCTCCTGCAGGAACAATTGAAAAGTTTTTATCATCACCACAAACAAAGAAAATTTAAAAGAGAGTGTTCGTCTTCTAACCCTCTGGTTTTGCGATAAAGCTTAGCACTCGATAGATGAAGTTGCCCAAATTCTTTATCAGCTCATTGTTATGCTTTATCTGCAAACCTCCCCATGTGAAAACTGCATCTGATGCCTGGAAGTTTTACAAAATAGACCAAAATGAACAATCTTACATGCATACAGATTTAGTATAGATAATTCAATTTAACTGAAACCTAACCTCAGGACGAATACTAAGCAAGTAGTATCGCCACACATCAGCAGGAATATTTGTGGCTTTGGCGTCATTGCCGAAGACTCCAATGCCCTTAGTTTTTGAGAACTTTCCTGTGCATGATAACAGAGTGAACAAAAAAAAATGTCCATGGGGTTCACAGGAATGAAATATCTTATCTAACATAACGCACTCGAGAACAGAAGAAGAAATAATGGCCTGAACAAAACCTGTGTGATACCTGATTCATAGTTGAGATATTCAGTCACACTAATATTCTTCATCAGAGTCCAGTTTTCACCAGTTCCTAGTAGAGCAGAGGGAAACATGACCTGCAAAATTGTTATATATATGCAGCAAAATGAGGTTTCTTTGAAAAGATAAGATCAGAATTGCATGCTACAGATCTGTATGCATTTGCACATATAGAATATACTCCCTCCGTTTCCCAAATAGTATAAGTCTTTCTAGAGATTCCAACAAGTGACTACATACGGAGCAAAATGAGTGAATCTACACTCTAAAATACTCCCTCCGGTCCTTTTTACTCTGCACATTGAATTTGCCGAAAGTCAAACTTTGCTAAGTTTGACCAAATTTATATTAGAAATTCTTAGCATATATAATATCTAATAAATAGAATACGAAAATATATTCCGAGATGAATACAATGATATTGATGTTGTTATGTGAATGTCAATAATTTTTTATATAAACTTGTTCAAAGTTGGATGAGATTGACTTCAGACAAACCTAATATGCAGAGTAAAAAGGACCAGAGGGAGTATGTCTACATACATCTGTATGTTGTAGTCCATTTGAAATGTCTAAAAGATTTATATTTACGAACGGAGGGAGTATATTCAAGCTTCTTAAGCAGTGTTGTACTTGTAGTACGAGTATATTAGAAACTCCAAGTTGGCAAAAGAATCACACCGTGTGGAATGGGACGTTGTCTTTGCCCATAAACTGATACAATTCGACATTCTCTGGGTTCTTCCACCATTTCTCCCACTCAGGCGTGTAGCATGCTGTGATGGAAATATATCCGATCGGCGCATCGAACCAGACATAGAACACCTGAACCCGTTCATCACATAACATTAATGCAAACCATGGAGATATAATTTTTCACAATGAATCTCTGCATGCTCAAACGGCAAACCTTATCCTTGTACTTCTCATGTGGGACAGGGACGCCCCACTTCAGATCCCTGGTGATGCAGCGAGGCTTCAGCCCTTCCTTCAACCAGGCATCCGTGATGCGAAGTGCGTTCTGGCTCCATGATCCGGTCGCCGAGGCCTCGTCGATGTACTTCTCCAGTTTCTCCTTCAGCAAGGGAAGCTCCAAGAACAAGTGGTCCGTATCGCGGATGATCGGTATGCCCTCACAAACCTGGAGAACGGTAAAAGTTAAGCACATGGAAGATCGATACGTGGTGAGAAGAGCCAAATAGAACCGGAGGAGCTCCCCCTGCCTTGCATCTGGGATCAATCAGCTCGGTCGAATTCAGCAGCCTCCCGCATCTGTCGCACTGATCGCCTCTTGCGGTGTCGTTGCCGCATCCCTCCACGGGGCATGAACCCACGACGAATCTGTCCGCCAAGAATCTTTGACATGATTCGCAGTAGAGCTGCAATAGATGGAGTAAGGCCCTTGAAGTGAACCTGTGATAACATAAAACAGGGCAAGGAGATTGCGGCTTGAACAGCGTGAAACAAACCTGCTGCATTGTGTTCTCTGAGAGCCAGTTGTTGTCCAGCAGTTTGTGGAAGATCGATTGGCAGATCTCTGTCTGCTGCGGGGTGGATGTCCGGCCGAAGTGGTCGAAGCTGATGTTGAACCACTCGTACACTTCCTTGTGGATCGCATGGTACCTGCATCATCAGTCAGCACAGGGATGGATTTTCAGAAGCGATGTACAGTAGCACAGATGCAGTTTCCCTCCTTATTCTCTGAAGCAATTTGGTTGAGTGCAATAGTTTAATTTAAATCCAAATTGCAGTACTAGTTGGAAACTAGATAGTACAGCTCAAATTATCCATACTGCCCCTCCAATACGAATCAACCAAAACTTTAACCTTGATATGCGGAGATATCATCTTCCGACGACACTAGAATCTCTGCTAAATGTCACACTGTCACGTCTGAGGCTATGGACGAGATGTAAACAGGGAAGGTGCCATCCAGCAAGGGAGAAGATGAGCGACGACGCCGGGTGGTGTGAGTAAGTTGTGTGTGTGTGGGGCCAGTAGGCCAGTGGGTGCTGAGTGGTCCGTAAAAGTCGTGTGGCCGTAACTGAAGCAAACAAGTCTGCAGATTGAAGTCAGTTCTGAATTCTCCTCCTGCTCTTCCCCTTTGACTTTAAGTCGTCTTCTTCTTCCTCCCGCAATCAAGGGGATATCACACACACACACAGCAACGGTTAGCCAAACCCTCCCCAGTTTTTGCCCCAACGCATCCAAGCCAAGCCAAACTGCAGCATCATTTAGCCTAGCTAGCCTAGTTTATCATGAAATAATGCGTATAATACTATGGAAAATCAAGTGGGGCGGGGCGCTCACTTGTCGCAGATTTGGAGGGGGGAGCATCCCTCCTCGATGGCCCTGTTCTCGGTGGCGGTGCCGTACTCGTCGGTGCCGCAGACGTAGAGCACGTTGTGGCCGCGCAGGCGGCAGTAGCGCGCGAAGACGTCGGCGCTGAGCACGCAGCCGATGATGTTGCCCAGGTGCGGCACGTTGTTCACGTACGGCAGCGCGCTCGTCACCAGCACGTTCCGCCGCCCCGCCACCGGCACCTTCGCCTCCCCCGCCGACATCGCCGCGCTTCTTCCCTGGCCCTGATCGAACGCCGGAGCGGAGGGAGCGGTGTTCCTGTGTTCCCGTGCGCGTGTTTTTTTTTCAGCGCTTGTCCGATTGGTCGCGGGTGCGTATATATTGGTCCGGTGGATGCAAACGCTGACGCGTTGGACGGCGACGGCATCTTGACGGCCAAGGAAGCTTGACTGGGTTTATTCGTACGCCAGTTGACTAATCTGGGACTGGGCTTTCCGTGAAGGAAGCCCGATCAAACGCCTAGTCCTCTGAATGGGCCAGCCCATTTAGGTTTTTTTCACAACCGGTTTTGGGAGAACCTTCCTGAACCGAATTTTCTTTTTATTCTTTGTTTTTTTGCTTCTGGTTTTCTTCCCTTTTTCTTTTTCTTTTTCAAAATCCAAGTTTTTTTTCAAACTTGTGATTTGTTTTCTGAATTTTTTTTTTTTTTTTGAAAAAACATGCACATTTTTTCAACACTTATTTCGGCGGTGAGTAAGTTTTTTTTTTGTCTTGGCGGCAACGTGCAACGCTGCATGTATATTGCGGTGAGTCCGATTGGTCGTCGGTGCATATATATTGCGGGGTGGACCGATTCGAGTTGACGCATTGGACATCGACGGATTCTTGATGGGCAAGGAAGCTTTACTTTCTTACGCCAGTTGACTAAACTAGGATTGCGCTATATGTCGCCCGGGATGAGCGCTCGCTTACAACGCACAAAACATAGTCTGGGTCCAACGAATTGGCAGGTTGCATGCTTGCTTACGTCCATTCCGTCACATTTCTTTTTTTCCTTTTTTTTTCTATTCTTTTAGGTAAAATACAAAAGTATGATTTAGAGATACATCAAAACTTAATTTGTAAGCGAACCAATCTGTGATTGGATAGTTAGAAGGACAGTGATATTGTTAGGATTCAACTACTAGTTTCACTCAATTTATAGGAGGAGAAGCATATGAAGGGAGGAGACGGAGGGGGAAGAACACGTGCTAGAGAGACAGAGCGCTGCCAAGCCGAGCCAGGCCGAAGCCTTCCGTCCAGGCCCCTCTTCCATGGCCACCCGTGTGCCTTTTGTAGTTGGAGGCCATCCATCTTCTGGGCCGGGTCGAGGTGAATAGGGCCGGCCCATAGTAAGGTCGTTGACAGGTATCCCCAGCCCATCAGAGTTCAAATTCTGATGCTCATATTTATTCTGAATTTATTTCAGGATTTCCATCAGCGCGCTTTCAATGGGTAGGAGACGTTCCCGTCGACCACTAGGCGCTATGGTGACTTTGTAAAATCTCAATATGACATGCCGGCTCAGTCTCTCAGAGGTGCTCATAGGGGTAGGGTGTGCTTGTGTACGTTCATAGAGGCATGACTTCAGAAAACTTGTCCACGTATTTTGACAATATTGATGTACTTCGAAAAAGTGTTCACATATTTTTACAGAAGTGGTCCGAATTTTAAAAATGTTCATGTGAATAAAAAGGTGACCGCATACTTGCTTAAAATACACGATTGATTTTTTTTCAAAAATATGTTGAATGTTTTTTGAAAACATGATGAACATTTTCCAAATACACGATGAATATTTCTTTAAAAAACATGATGAACATTTATTTAAACAAGATGATATTTAAGTAAGAAAATAAATTATTGAAAACAAAATGAACATTTTAAAAAATATGACGAACTTTTTTCAAATACACCCTGAACATTTTTTATAAAATACACGATGTTTATTTAAGTGAACGTCGAGTACTTTTTTATATAAGGTGACCATTTTTGAAAGACATGATGATTTTTTTCCACAAAATACGATGACCATTTTTTTAATATAAAGTATGTTTTCTAATACGCAAAAGTGCAGTTTTGTTAAACACAATGAAAACTTTTCAAAACCACAATGAACATTCTTTAGGTACACCCTTGAACATTGAAGACCCAATATCGCATGAATATTTTTTTAAATGCATTCTTAACCTTCATGAAGAACACGTTGAATATTGTTTTTAAATATAGGATGAATACATTTTAGCATTTTAGCCCCTTTCAAATACACAATGAACATTTTTAAAACCATGAGGAGCAGTTTTGAAAAAAACACCATGCACATATTTTTAAACAAAGTGTTCAACACATTTTACAGAGATGTTCTAATTTTTAAAAATCTTCATGTAATTAAAAGTAAAGTTAGAAACAAAACTAAAAACACATGAAGAATAAGAAAAATGAACGGAGGAAAATAAAACAAATAAATAATGGATAAACGAACAATAGAAGTAGAAAACAACAACAAAAATAAAAACAGAAAAATGAGAACAAAGAAAAAACAACTACCATAAAACTGACGAACAGCTCACCCCAAAAAAATTACAAGTTGAAAAACCACCTGGCACTGCTAGCCTACTACCGGGCATGATCTGTGTCCAAAACTCCAAATGCGCTAGGGTCGTGACCTCAAATTGGTTTTGCGAGAGCATAAGCTGACCCTCCTCCCGCGACCGCGTCGCCCCCGCGGGCGGCCGGTCGCGACCAACCTCCTCCCCCGCGCGCCTCTCCTTCCCCCTCCCTCCCTGCCGCCGTCGCCGGCGCCCGCTGCGGGCCTGGCCCGGGCGACGCTGGTGGCGGCGGCCCCCAGGCCCTTCCCCTCTCGGGTGTCCGCCGGCCCGGGACGGGGCGACCCCGGGCGGTGTTTCTAGGCGGTGGCGGTCTAGCGCGGCGGCGGGGGCTCCTGGCGCGAGGCGGGGCGAACTTCTGGTCGGCGGCGTCGTCGTTGGCGGCGGGGCGACGCGGCGGTGCGGTCTGGCGGCGCCCGCTCGGCCCAGATCTGGGCCTGGGCGGGCCGGCGGCGGGGTTGGTTTGCTTCGTGGCTTCCGGAAGACGGGGGAGAGGTGATGAGCGGCAGGGTGCTGGGGGCGCCATCGTCGGCTTGCTGCAGCGTGGCGGCGGGGTTTAGCGGGCCCGTTTCGGGCCTGGCCGGGCCAGGGGTGGCCTGGCATGACCTGCAGCCGCGTCCGGACGGCTACCGCGACGGTGCCAGAGGCTTTGGCCTCCCGCACGACGGCGGTGGAGGTGGTTCCCTCCCCTTCGGCTTCGGTGCTGCTTCTCCCTCCGCGAGGCGCTTCTCCCCGGTCCTCTTGGCCTCGTGTTGGTGTTCGCAGTAAGGCGGCGTGGGTGGCGACGCAACCGCGATGGCGCATGGTGGTGGGCGACGGTCTGGCTGGTCGGCTCCGATCCGTTGGGCGGTGGGGTTGGAGTGCGGGAGAAATCTTTGCCGGTCTTCGGCTCCGATGCGGTGACACTTGTGGGTGCCACCATTCCTTCCTGGAGGGTGTCGGTGATATCCATCCCCCACCTCCCTCCGCGTGCCGAGGAAACTCTAGGACTTGTCCGGGCAGCAGCGTCATCGGCGTCGCTTTCCTTCTTGGAGGTGCTGCTTTGTACGCGGTGGTTCGGAGCCTCGGGTTGTGGTGGTTTGTTTCTGGTGGGCGTAGCGGTGGCGGGTCATGTTGGGGAACGTAGTATTTTAAAATTTTCCTACGATCACGCAACATCTATCTAGTAGATACATAGCAACGAGAGGGGAGAGTGTGTCTACGTACCCTCGTAGACCGGGAGCGGAAGCGTCAAGTGACGCGGTTGATGTTGTCGAACTTCTTCGCGATCCAACCGATCAAGCACCGAACGTACGGCACCTCCGCGTTCAGCACACGTTCAGCTTGATGACGTCCCACGAGCTCTTGATCCAGTTGAGCTTCACGGGAGAGTTTCGTCAGCACGACGGTGTGGTGACGGATATGATGTATTCACCGGCGCAGGGCTTCGCCTAAGCACCGCGACGGTATGACCGAGGTGTGTTTCTGTGGAGGGGGGCACCGCACACGGCTGGAACAATTCAACTTGTGTGTCTTTGGGTGCCCCCCTGCCCCGTATATAAAGGAGCAAGAGGGGAGGGCCGGCCGGCCTCCTATGGTGTGGCTAGGGCAATCCTACTAGGAATAGGATTGCAATCCTATTCCTAGTAGGAGTCCACCAAGAAGGAAGAGAGGGAAAGGAAAAGAGGGAGAGGTGGCGCCACCCCAATCCTAGTCCAACTAGGATCCCTAGGTGGGGCGCCGGCCAGCCTCTATGGGCTGCCTCTCTCTTTTCCTTAAGGCCCACTATGGACCATCCCCCCTCGTAGGGGGTTCCGGTAACCCCCTCCGGCAATCCAGTTAAATCTGAAACTTTTCCAGAACACTTCCGATGTCCGAATATAGTCGTCCAATATATCAATCTTTATGTCTCGGACATTCCGAGACTCCTCGTCATGTCCGTGATCTCATCCGGGACTCCGAACTACCTTCGGTACATCAAAACTCATAAACTCATAATACCGATCGTCATCAAACGTTAAGCGTGCGGACCCTACGGGTTCGAGAACTATGTAGACATGACTGAGACTCATCTCCGGTCAATAACCAATAGCGGAACCTAGATGTTCATATTGGCTCCTACATATTCTACGAAGATCTTTTATCGGTCAAAACCGCATAACAACATACGTTGTTCCTTTTGTCATCGGTATGTTACTTGCCCGAGATTCGATCGTCGGTATCTCCATACCTAGTTCAATCTCGTTACCGGCAAGTCTCTTTACTCGTTCCGTAACACATCATCTCGTGACTAACTTATTAGTCTTTTGCTTGCAAGGCTTATTGTGATGTGTGTTACCGAGAGGGCCCAGAGATACCTCTCCGACACTCGGAGTGACAAATCCTAATCTTGATCTACGCCAACACCACGAATACTTTCGGAGACACCTGTTGTGACGCCCGAAGACCGACGTCCCAGAAGATTCCAGAAGATTCCCGGAGATTCAAGATGTCCGGGTTCCCCCGTGTGTTTCATTGTGCTTGTGTTATTTATTTTTTTGCATTGCATCATGTCATATTTTATTTTGCATCTCAACTTAAATAAATCGTGTGGACCTTCGGTCCATTTAAATCGAGGGAAGGTGACTTCTCTTTATAACATATCCTTCAAATATTATGGAGCTATTATAAATAAATATTCCATTGTTGGAATTACCCCAACACACTTGCATATTCTCCATGCCTCTTAATTCTATTTTCGCCCTTTTCCTTCCCTATTTTTTCATTCTTTTCCCGTGT
>LR738715.1:726823352-726853099 GCA_902687465.1 Secale cereale
CCCACCCCCCCCCCCCCAACTATTTTATTTAATTCCTGACATTTTTGTGAGCCCAGGGAATTTGACCTCATGCCCTAATTCCATCCCTAACCTCTTTTTACTTTTCTTTCTCCTCTTTATTATTTTTTTAATAAGGAGAGAGAGCTTGCAGCCAGCCTTTCCTTCCTTCCCAGGCCCAGCTCGCAGCCAGGCCTCCCTCTCCTCTTTCCAGCCAGCCACCTAGGCCCACCATCCCTGCGGCCCAAGTCTTCCCAGGCCAAGGCCCAGGCCTCCCCGTAGCGACCGAACCCTAATCCCATCGCTCGCTCTCCTCACCCGCTCGCTCTCTTCTCTCCCTCAGCGCAGCCGCCGCACTCTTTTCCCTCGAGCCTCCCGCATCGAAGCCTCCCTCCGATCCCCTCGTCGGCCCCTCGCTCCTCTCCTCCACGCGCCATGGCGTCCCGCTCGCCTCGCCCTCCAGTCGCCAGGCCGCAGCGGCCGGATCCCGCAGCCCCGCTGAGGCCTCGTCTCCCTCCCTGCGGTCCTCCTCCATCGCCCCGTTCGTCGACCGCGCCACCGGCCCGCGGCCTCCTCCGCGCAAGCAACGGCCGCCCCGGCCTCTCCTCGCCGTGGTCTTCTGGCCCTCCAGCGGTGACCCGCTCCCGTCCTCCTCGAGCAGCTCCTCCGTCCTGCAGGTCGTCCAGCGCCGGCCAGAGGTCCCGCCCTGCCTCGCCAACGTCGCGGCTTCCCTCCTGGCGCGGAGGCGCCCTCCTCTCCAGCGCCGCGGAGCTGCGTCGTTCGCCACCGAGGCAGCCTGCGCCGTCGGTTGCCCCGTCCTCCAGCAAGGCCGAGGGCCTCGGCTCCGGCTCCTCACCTCGCGCCCAGCGCCCGCGGCCCCGTCCTCCTCGTCAGGCAACAGCGCCTCCAGTGCGCCTCCTTGCTGCTGCCTCCGGCCAGCAAGAGCTCCCTCCGTCCATCCTCGCCGACCCGCAGCCTTTTTCCCCTTTTGTTGTTTTGTTGCTGTTATTTGTTATCTCAAGTAACCATGTAACAGCAAGCATATCTAATTTTGGACCCGTACATCTACGGATCGAGACCGCCAAGTACCCCTGTGAGTCGCCGACGAACCGCCAAGTTCGACTACACGTGTACCTCTACGGATAACCGAACGTCTACCATCGCCCGAACGTCTACCGTCGCCCGAACGTCTACCGTCGCCCCGTGTACCTCTACGGCTACTTCCTCTCCGAACGTGAACGCCTACTTCCTCTACGAGTAACGTGAACGACTACTTCCTCTACGGCCGTGTACAACTACTTCCCCTACGTTCCTCGACGAACTCGAACCGCCCCGAAACGCACGCTTCAAAGGTATAACGAGACGACCCAGTGGATGACCCGTGGAATGCATGCTTGTTGTGTTGTATGAAATGTTTGCCCTTGTGTGCTCCGTGTCCGTTTCGTCCCTTTTGTCATGTTCCTCGGTTGCCTCGTCACCGACTCGTGGGAACCCGGTAACGGGATCGCCCCACCTTTCATCTCGTTTGGCTTGCTCACGTCGATTCTTCTTTTGCACCGGTCTCTGAATGAGATACCGGAACCGAGATGTTGCCGTTGCATCATTTTCGGATCGTTGCCGTGGCACCCTTTCCTTCCACCACGGTGACATATTCTTCATATCTTCTTCATGTCAACCTTTTAATAACTTGCATAAACTTGTTCATGTCATCCGCATCATGATAACAACATGAGAATGTTTAATTGTTGTTGCTTTATAATTATTAAACATGCTCATGGGGATTTTCCGGATATGTTGTTGTTATTTTCCGGCCTCATTTAAAATGCCTAGTTAGTGTAGTTTTTATTATGCTTCACCCCTTGCCATGTTAGAAATATTTAACCTTGTCTTGTAAATAAACAAGAGTCAACTAAATAAATATCATGTGGGGTTTCGTCAATATGCAACTCGTTGCATATTGAGCTCCACTTAACTTGTAGTGTTGTTTGTGCACCTTGCCATGCCATGCATAATTAAACCGGACATGCATCATACTTGGATGTGCATCGTATGCCATGTTATGATATGTGTGTTTACCGTATTGTTTGCTTCTTTCCGGTTGCTTCTCTTGTTAGCTTCGGTTTCGTTCCGGAGTTGTGAGGATTCGCTCGACTGTTGCTCCGTCTTCTTCATGGAAGCGTTCTTCTCCCTTGTGGATTCCCAGGCAAGATGATCATACCCTTGGATACCTTTACTACCATTGCCATGCTTAGTTGTCTCGATGCTATCGTTACATGTCACGCTACCCATTTTTTATGTCAGCCCTCTCCTTGTTGCCATGAAACCTCTAACCGTTGGCACCTTCCTAGCAAAACCACTGTTTGGCTATGTTACCCGCTTGCTCAGCCTCGCTTGCTCAGCCCCTCTTATAGCGTTGTTAGTTGCAGGTGAAGATGAAGTTCATTCCAGGCGGGAACTTGTTGTGGATATATCACAATATCTATAATTATTATTAACACACCTATATACTGGGCATGGGTGGAAGGCTTGGCCTTTTGCTCGGTGTTTTGTTCCACTCATGCCACCTTAGGCGCCGATAAACCGGCATTATGTTCCTTGATTTTGCGTTCCTTACACGATGGGTGAAATGGGGACCCCTTGACAGTTCGACTTTGAATAAAACTCCTCCAGCAAGGCCCAACATTGGTTTTAATTTGCTCATAATAACAACTTAATTAATTAATTAAATTGCATAGGGAGTTAGCGCTACCCGAGGATTCTTAATTCTACATAACAGGGGGGGCCAGTGAAGGAAATATGCCCTAGAGGCAATAATAAAGTTATTATTTATTTCCTTATATCATGATAAATGTTTATTATTCATGCTAGAATTGTATTAACTGGAAACTTAGTACATGTGTGAATACATAGACAAAACAGAGTGTCCCTAGTATGCCTCTACTAGACTAGCTCATTGATCAAAGATGGTTATGTTTCCTAGCCATAGACATGAGTTGTCATTTGATCAACGGGGTCACATCATTAGGAGAATGATGTGATGGACAAGACCCATCCGTTAGCTTAGCAACTTGATCGTTTAGTTTTATTGCTATTGCTTTCTTCATGACTTATACATGTTCCTATGACTATGAGATTATGCAACTCCCGAATACCGGAGGAACACTTTGTGTGCTACCAAACGTCACAACGTAACTGGGTGATTATAAAGATACTCTACAGGTGTCTCCAAAGGTACTTGTTGGGTTGGCGTATTTCGAGATTAGGATTTGTCACTCCGATTGTCGGAGAGGTATCTCTGGGCCCACTCGGTAATGCACATCACTATAAGCCTTGCAAGCATTGCAGCTAATGAGTTAGTTGCGGGATGATGTATTACGGAACGAGTAAAGAGACTTGCCGGTAACGAGATTGAACTAGGTATTGAGATACCGACGATCGAATCTCGGGCTAGTAACATACCGATGACAAAGGGAACAACATATGTTGTTATGCGGTTTGACCGATAAAGATCTTCGTAGAATATGTGGGAGCCAATATGAGCATCCAGGTTCCGCTATTGGTTATTGACCGGAGACGTGTCTCGGTCATGTCTACATAGTTCTCGAACCCGTAGGGTCCGCACGCTTAAGGTTTCGATGACAGTTTTATTATGAGTTTATGAGTTTTGATGTACCGAAGGAGTTCGGAATCCCGGATGAGACCGGGGACATGACGAGGAGTCTCGAAATGGTCGAGACGTAAAAATCGATATATTGGACGACTATATTCGGACATCGGAAAGGTTCCGAGTGATTCGGGTATTTTCGGAGTACCGGGGAGTTACGGGAATAGAGGAGAGAGGCCAAAAAGAAGGAGGCGCGTGGCCCCCTTCTGGTCCGAATTGGACAAGGGGTGCAGCCCCCTTTTCCTTCTCCCTCTCCCCCTCTTTCCTTCTTTCCTACTCCGGAAAGGAAAGGGGAATCCTACTAGGACTTGGGAGTCCTAGTAGGACTCCCCACACTTGGCGCGCCCCTTCTAGGGCCGACCTCTCCCTCCCTCCTTTATATACGGGGGCAGGGGGGCACCTCTAGACACAACAGTTGATCTCATGATCTCTTAGCCGTGTGCGGTGCCCCCCTCCACCACAGTTCTCCTCGATAATATTGTAGCGGTGCTTAGGCGAAGCCCTGCGACGGTAGAACATCAAAATCGTCACCACGCCGTCGTGCTGACGGAACTCTTCCTCGACACTCGGCTGGATCGGAGTTCGAGGGACGTCATCGAGCTGAACGTGTGCTAGAACTCGGAGGTGCCGTAGTTTCGGTGCTTGATCGGTCGGGCCGTGAAGACGTACGACTACATCAACCGCATTGTTCTAACGCTTCCGCTTCCGGTCTACGAGGGTACGTAGACACACTCTTCCCTCTCGTTGCTATGCATCTGGTAGATAGATCTTGCGTGATCGTAGGAAAATTTTAAAATACTACGTTCCCCAACAGTGGCATCATGAGCCAGGTCTATGCGTAGATGATATGCACGAATAGAATACAATGAGTTGTGGGCGATACTAGTCATACTGCTTACCAGCCTGTCATACTTTGCTTCGGCGGTATTGTGAGATGAAGCGGCCCAGACCGACATTACGCGTACGCTTACGCGAGACTGGTTTCACCGTTACGAGCACTCGTTGCTTAAAGGTGACTGGCGGGTGTCTGTCTCTCTCACTTTAGCTGAAACAAGTGTGGCTACGCCCGGTCCTTGTGAAGGTTAAAACAGCACATACTTGACGAAACATCGTTGTGGTTTTTGTATGCGTAGGTAAGAACGGTTCTTGCTAAGCCCGTAGCAGCCACGTAAAACTTGCAACAACAAAGTAGAGGACGTCTAACTTGTTTTTGCAGGGCATGTTGTGATGTGATATGGTCAAGACATGATGAGTTATACGGTTTTGTATGAGATGATCATGTTTTGTATTGTTATCGGCAACTGGCAGGAGCCATATGGTTGTCGCTTTATTGTATGAAATGCAATCGCCATGTAATTGCTTTACTTTATCACTAAGCGGTAGCGATAGTCGTAGAAGCAATAGTTGGCGAGACGACAACGATGCTACGATGGAGATCAAGGTGTCGCGTCGGTGACGAAGGTGATCATGACGGTGCTTTGGAGATGGAGATCAAAAGCACAAGATGATGATGGCCATATCATGTCACATATTTTGATTGCATGTGATGTTTATCTTATTATGCTTCTTATTTTTGCTTAGAACGACGGTAGCATTATAAGGTGATCCCTTACTAAATTTCAAGGTATAAGTGTTCTCCCTGAGTATGCACCGTTGCGAAAGTTCGTCGTGCCGAGACACCACGTGATGATCGGGTGTGATAAGCTCTACGTTCAAATACAACGGGTGTAAGCCAGTTTTGCACATGCAGAATACTCGGGTTAAACTTGACGAGCCTAGCATATGCAGATATGGCCTCGGAACACTGGAGACCGAAAGGTCGAGCGTGAATCATATAGTAGATATGATCAACATAAGATGTTCACCATTGAAAACTACTCCATCTCACGTGATGATCGGACATGGTTTAGTTGATTTGGATCACGTGATCATTTAGATGACTAGAGGGATGTCTATCTAAGTGAGAGTTCTTAAGTAATATGATTAAATTGAACTTTAATTTATCATGAACTTAGTCCTGGTAGTATTAGCATATCTATGTTGTAGATCAATAGCTCACGATGTTGCTCCCCGTTAATTTTTTATATGTTCCTAGAGAAAACTAAGTTGAAAGATGTTAGTAGCAATGATGCGGACTAGGTCCGTGATCTGAGGATTATCCTCATTGCTGCACAGAAGAATTATGTCCTTGATGCACCGCTAGGTGACAGACCTATTGCAGGAGCAGATGTAGACGTTATGAACGTTTTGACAAAAGCTCGGTATGATGACTACTTGATAGTTTAAGTGCACCATGCTTTATAGCTTAGAACCGGGACTTCAAAAACGTTTTGAACGCCACGGAGCATATAAGATGTTCCAAGAGTTGAAATTAGTATTTCATACTCATGCCCGTGTCGAGAGGTATAAGACCTCTCATAGTACTTTGCCTACAAGATGGAGGAGAATAGCTCAACCAGTGAACATGTGCTCAGATTGTCTGGGTACTAGAATTACTTGAATCAAGTGGGAGTTAATCTTCCAGATAAGATAGTAATTGACAAAGTTCTCTAGTCACTATCACCGAGTTAGTAGAACTTCGTGATGAACTATAATATGCAAGGGATGACGAAGTTAATTCCCGATCTCTTCGCGATGCTGAAATCGGCGGAGGTAGAAATCAAGAAAGAGCATCAAGTGTTGATGGTTAATAAGACCACTTGTTTCAAGTAAAGGGCAAAGGGATAGAAGGGGAACTTCAAGAAGAATGACAAGCAAGTTGTCACTCCCATGAAGAAACCCAAAAGCTAAACTCAAGCTTGAAACTAAGTGCGTCTACTGCAAAGGAAATGGTCACTGGAAGTGGAATTGCCCTAGATACTTGGCGGATAAGAAGGATGGCAAAGTGAACAAAGGTATATTTGATATACAGATTATTGATGTGTATTTTACTAGTGTTCATAGCAACCCCTCGGTATTTGATACTGGTTCAGTTGCTAAAGAGTTGTAACTCGAAATGTGAGTTGCATAATGAACAGAAACTAGTTAAAGGATAAAGTGATGATGTGTATTGGAAGTAGTTCCAAGATTGATATGATCATCATCGCACACTCCCTATACTTTCGGGATTAGTGTTGAACCTAAATAAGTGTTATTTGGTGTTTGTGTTGAGCATGAATATGATTTGATCATGTTTATTGCAATACGGTTATTCATGTAAGTTAGAGAATAATTGTTGTTCTGTTTACATGAATAAAACCTTCTATGGTCATACACCCAATGAAAATGGTTTGTTGGATCTCGATCGTGTGATACACATATTCATAATATTGAAGCCAAAAGATGCAAGGTTAATAATGATAGTGCAACTTATATGTGGCACTGCCGTTTAGGTCATATTGGTGTAAAGCGCATGAAGAAACTCCATAGTGATGGACTTTTGGAATCACTTGATTATGAATCACTTGGTGCTTGCGAACTCTGCCTCATGGATAAGATGACTAAAACTCCGTTCTCCGGAACTGTGGAGCGAGCAACAGAGTTGTTGGAAATCATACATACTGATGTATGCGGACCAATGAGTGTTGAAGCTCGCGGCGGGTATCGTTATTTTCTGACCTTCACTGATGATTTGAGCAGATATGGGTATATCTACTTAATAAGGCACAAGTCTGAAACATTTGAAAAGTTCAAAGAATTTCAGAGTGAAGTAGAGAATCATCGTAACAAGAAAATAAAGTTTCTACGATCTAACCGTGGAGGAGAATATTTGAGTTACGAGTTTGGTCTTCATTTGAAACAATGTGGAATAGTTTCACAACTCACGCCACCCGGAACACCACAGCGTAATGGTGTGTCCGAACGTCATAACCGTACTTTATTAGATATGGTGCGATCGATGATGTCTCTTACCGATCTACAACTATCGCTTTTGGGGTTATGCATTAGAGACAACTACATTCACGTTAAATAGGGCACCATCTAAATCCGTGGAGATGACATCGTATGAACTGTGGTTTGACGAGAAACCTAAGCTGTCATTTCTCTAAGTTTGGGACTGTGATGCTTATGTGAAAAAGTTTCAACATGATAAGCTCGAACCCAAATCGGAGAAGTAAATCTTCATAGGATACCCAAAAGAAACTGTTGGGTACACCTTCTATCACAGATCCGAAGGCAAGGTCTTTGTTGCTAAGAGTGGATCCTTTCTAGAGAAGGAGTTTCTCTCGAAAGAAGTGAGTGGGAGGAAAGTAGAACTTGATGCGGTAATTGTACCTTCTCCCGAATTGGAAAGTGGAACATCACAGAAACTAGTTCCAGTGATTCCTACACCAATTAGTGAGGAAGCTAATGATGATGATCATGAAACTTCAGATCAAGTTTCTGCTGAACTTCGTAGATCAACCAGAGTTCGTTCAGCACCAGAGTGGTACGGCAACCCGGTTCTGGAAGTCATGTTACTGGACCATGATGAACCTACGAACTATGAGGAAGCGATGATGAGCCCAGATTCCGCGAAATGGCTTGAGGCCATGAAATCTGAGATGTGATCCATGTATGAGAACAAAGTATGGACTTTGGTTGACTTGCCCGATGGTCGGCAAACCATTGAAAATAAATGGATCTTTAAGAGGAAGACTGACGCCGATGGTAATGTTACTGTCTACAAAGCTCGACTTGTTGTGAAAGGTTTTCGACAAGTTCAAGGTGTTGACTACGATGAGATTTTCTCACCCGTAGCGATGCTTAAGTCTGTCTGAATCATGTTAGCAATTGCCACATTTTATGAAATCTGGCAAATGGATAACAAAACTGCGTTCTTTAATGGATTTATTAAAGAAGAGTTGTATATGATGCAACCAGAATGTTTTGTCAATCCTAAAGGTGCTAGCAAATTGTGCAAGCTCCAGCGATCCATCTATGGACTGGTGCAGGCATCTCGGAGTTGGAATATACGCTTTGATAAGTTGATCAAAGCATATA
The DNA here is from genome assembly GCA_902687465.1 of Secale cereale. Lineage (NCBI taxonomy): Eukaryota > Viridiplantae > Streptophyta > Magnoliopsida > Poales > Poaceae > Secale > Secale cereale. The sequence continues at coordinate 726,831,976 of LR738715.1, forward strand.
GATTTATACAGACTTGCGGTGAAGCCTGTATTTACAAGAAGTGAGTGGGAGCACTACAACCTTTCTGATAAGTATATGTGAATGACATATTGTCGATCGGAAATGATGTAGAATTTTCTGGAAAGCATAAAGGAGTGTTTGAAAGGAGTTTTTCAAAGAAAGACCTTGGTGAAGCTGCTTACAAATTGAGCATCAAGATCTATAGAGATAGATCAAGACGCTTGATAAGACTTTCGATAAGTACATACCTTGATAAGATTTTGAAGTAGTTCAAAATGTATCAGTCAAAGAAGGAGTTCTTGCCTGACTTGTAAGGTGTGAAGTTGAGTAAGACTCAAAGCCAGACCACGGCAGAAAAATATAGAGAGAATGAAAGTCATTCCCTATGCCTCAGCCATAGGTTCTATAAAGTATGCCATGCTGTGTACCAAACATTTTTGTGTACCTTGCCATAAGTTTGACAAGGAGGTACAATAGTGATCCAGGAGTAGATCACTGTACAGCGGTCAAAATTATCCTTAGTAACTGGATGACTAAGGAAATGTTTCTCGATTATGGAGGTGATAAAGAGTTCGTCGTAAAGGGTTACGCTGATGCAAGCTTTGACACTAAATCCAGATGACTCTAAGTATCAATCTGGATGCATATTGAAAGTGGGAGCAATTAGCTAGAGTAGCTCCATGCTGAGCATTGTAGACATAGAAATCTGCAAAATACACACGGATCTGAATATAACAGACCCGCTGACTAAACTTCTCTCACGAAGCAAAACATGATCACACCTTAGTACTCTTTGGGGGTTAATCACATGGCGATGTGAACTAGATTGTTGACTCTAGTAAACCCTTTTGGTTATTGGTCGCATGTCGATGAGAACTATGGGTGTTAGTCACATGGTGATGTGAACTATTGGTGTTAATCACATGGTGATGTGATCTAGATTATTGACTCTAGTGCAAGTGGGAGACTGAAGGAAATATGCCCTAGAGGCAATAATAAAGTTATTATTTATTTCCTTATATCATGATAAATGTTTATTATTCATGCTAGAATTGTATTAACTGGAAACTTAGTACATGTGTGAATACATAGACGAAACAGAGTGTCCCTAGTATGCCTCTACTAGACTAGCTCATTGATCAAAGATGGTTATGTTTCCTAGCCATAGACATGAGTTGTCATTTGATCAACGGGGTCACATCATTAGGAGAATGATGTGATGGACAAGACCCATCCGTTAGCTTAGCAACTTGATCATTTAGTTTTGTTGCTATTGCTTTCTTCATGACTTATACATGTTCCTATGACTGAGATTATGCAACTCCCGAATACCGGAGGAACACTTTGTGTGCTACCAAACGTCACAACGTAACTGGGTGATTATAAAGGTACTCTACAGGTGTCTCCAAAGGTACTTGTTGGGTTGGCGTATTTCGAGATTAGGATTTGTCACTCCGATTGTCGGAGAGGTATCTCTGGGCCCACTCGGTAATGCACATCACTATAAGCCTTGCAAGCATTGCAGCTAATGAGTTAGTTGCGGGATGATGTATTACGGAACGAGTAAAGAGACTTGCCGGTAACGAGATTGAACTAGGTATTGAGATACCGACGATCGAATCTCGGGCTAGTAACATATCGATGACAAAGGGAACAACGTATGTTGTTATGCGGTTTGACCGATAAAGATCTTCGTAGAATATGTGGGAGCCAATATGAGCATCCAGGTTCCGCTATTGGTTATTGACCGGAGACGTGTCTCGGTCATGTCTACATAGTTCTCGAACCCGTAGGGTCCGCACGCTTAAGGTTTCGATGACAGTTTTATTATGAGTTTATGAGTTTTGATGTACCGAAGGAGTTCGGAATCCCGGATGAGATCGGGGACATGACGAGGAGTCTCGAAATGGTCGAGACGTAAAAATCGATATATTGGACGACTATATTCGGACATCGGAAAGGTTCCGAGTGATTCGGGTATTTTCGGAGTACCGGGGAGTTACGGGAATAGAGGAGAGAGGCCAAAAGGAAGGAGGCGCGTGGCCCCCTTCTGGTCCGAATTGGACAAGGGGTGCAGCCCCCTTTTCCTTCTCCCTCTCCCCCTCTTTCCTTCTCTCCTACTCCGGAAAGGAAAGGGGAATCCTACTAGGACTTGGGAGTCCTAGTAGGACTCCCCACACTTGGCGCGCCCCTTCTAGGGCCGGCCTCTCCCTCCCTCCTTTATATACGGGGGCAGGGGGGCACCTCTAGACACAACAGTTGATCTCATGATCTCTTAGCCGTGTGCGGTGCCCCCCTCCACCACAGTTCTCCTCGATAATATTGTAGCGGTGCTTAGGCGAAGCCCTGCGACGGTAGAACATCAAAATCGTCACCACGCCGTCGTGCTGACGGAACTCTTCCTCGACACTCGGCTGGATCGGAGTTCGAGGGACGTCATCGAGATGAACGTGTGCTAGAACTCGGAGGTGCCGTAGTTTTGGTGCTTGATCGGTCGGGCCGTGAAGACGTACGACTACATCAACCGCGTTGTTCTAACGCTTCCGCTTCCGGTCTACGAGGGTACGTAGACACACTCTTCCCTCTCGTTGCTATGCATCTGGTAGATAGATCTTGCGTGATTGTAGGAAAATTTTAAAATACTACGTTCCCCAACAGCCAGTGCTGATGGTGTTGGTCCCAAACGGGGAGCCTGCGGGGCCGCCTTGGGGAAACCCGAGGTATCTGGTATAACCCGTAGCTTCGCCCATCCGGTAGTGTCCTGAGACGAGATACACGCGGCTACTATCAGGGTGTCGACACACCGGGAGGTCTTGCTGGACTTGTTTTACCATTGTCGAAATGACTTGTGCTACCGGGATGCCGAGCCTGATCGGATTTTCCCTAAGATAAGGGGTGATGATATTATATTTATCACTTCAACTAATCGTGAGAGCTTGTGATGGGCTAAGTTGGGACACCCCTGCAGGGTTATGATCTTTCGAAAGCCGTGCCCGCGGTTATGTGGCAGATTGGAATTTGTTAATGTCCGGTTGTAGAAAACTTGACAGATGATCCGAAGTAAAACACACAACTGTGTGCGTAACCGTGACCGTCTCTTTTCACTTTGAGAAGAGAACACGGTGGGGTTATGTTTGACTCGTATGTAGTTAGAATCTTTAGCGATCACTTCTTTTGCACCCGTTTGCGTAGCTTCTCATCTTATTCTGGTACTCGTAAGTTAGCCACCATATTATGCTTAGTCGCTGCTGCAGCCTCACCACTTTACCTCTTCCTACCCATAAAGCTTTGCTAGTCTTGATACCCATGGTTATGGGATTGCTGAGTCCTCGTGGCTCATAGATACTACAACACCAGATGCAGGTTCAGCCGAGTTCGATGCAGGAGCTGGTTCAAGTACTTCACTGGGAGCTCGATGAAGAGTGGTCGTATGCTTGTGACGTTTCGGCGTTCAGTAGTGGTTTCTACTAGGATTCGATCCTGACCTGTGGCTTTATGTTGTTTTGGTATCTTTCTTTTGGATCTTCACCCGTAGTCGGGTTGTGATGTCTTGAATGATGTTTTGCTTATGTAATGTATTGTGTGAAGTGGCGAGTGTAAGCCAACTATCTTCTTTTGCAATTTAATCCCTCTTTTACATGAGTTGTGCAAAGATACCAAACTTGAGATCATTCTAGGATGGGCTTATACCTTTAAGTCGTGCCTCGACACGTAGGAGGTATAGTCCCATCCTGGGCATTACAAGTTGGTATTCAGAGCCTTCTCCGACCTAGAAGCCCCCACTGATTGATCGAATTGTTGACGGTTGAGTCTAGGCACACACTTGAAAATATTTTGAGTCCTATATTTATATCGGAGAGTAGGATTTCCTTGCTTCTCATCCCCTTTCTCTCTGGTGAGGACTCCTGACGACTACTCTTGCCTCTTCTACTTTCAAAAATGCACCAAATTTTTTTTAGGATCTCGCGAGTATTGTTTGGATTGTTTCGATGTATTTGTGACGAGAACATTGTTCTCGATGCCTCCTGTCATTAGGGGTTGTGGCAGTGTCCCGGGGAGTTGAGCTCCGAGGTGTTGTCGTCACAAATCCATCGCGGCAGTACTAGAATACTTAAGACGGCCGACATCAAAAACTCTCCTATGCGGTTAGTGGCAAGATAACCCCGACATCACCCAGTACTGGGGAGGTAGTTCGGGAGTATTGCCATAGCTTTGTATAGTGGATCCGTTTCGAAGGTCCGAGGTAAACGGTTTCCGAGAAAGACTGGTTATGTGTTGAAGGATGGATACACCTGGATGTAGGTTTAGAGTTGATTGCGCGGTGCTTCCCGTGTATCCCCAACACCTGATTGCATAACTGGAAACTTTCAGAAATCTATAGGTGGGTTCATCGAGTAGTTCTAGGCATTCTTCCAACGGATGCATGATATGAAGTTCGGGGTTCTACATTGAGTGAAGTGGTTTTATGGACTTGTTCTGATCGGGAGTTGCATCTTAAAGGGTCCTTGGCTATGCTGATCCGGGGATTGCAAAACCCTTTTGTAACACGTCCCATGAGCTTTCAGCACGAAGATGTCGAATGAAGCTTCTATCTTGTATTTGTTCTATCTGCTCCTTGTTCCTTTTTATTTACCCTTTTTGTTCTCCAAGTGGCTTCTCGACTAGTTGATGTACCTGCGGAATTCATTCGTTCAATTCTCTGTTCGGATAGATATGTTGCAACATAATCTTGTTCATAAACATATCTATCCTTTGTTCTTGTTTTGATTCTGGTATTCGAGTTGCTTCGATGTCAAATGTTGATTCCATACCTTTCCTAATCGGTATTCTCATATTTCTATGGGAGTGCTAATCCTTCTTGATCATCGAGATTTTCATGTTAATTCTTTTCAACCGGTGTGCCTTCTCTTCAAGTTATTCCATACGGACGTCGTTGAGAAATATGACGATTTGTCTGTTTCATTCATCCCAAGTTGTCCTTGTTTTCCCCACCCTCCCACCCTTTTCTTTATGGATCCAGCAATTCTCTAATGAAATATCCATTTTATTAATGTGATGTTTCTTCATTCTTTTCGTGCAATTCCATTATCCGGTGTTTATCGTGAAGTTGCTCAAGAGCTTCAAGTTCATCATTCTTAATTCCAATATTCTACCGGTGGATGTAATTCAAGAATTCGGTGTTGATCTTATCTTTTTTTCCTCATTTCACAATGCTTTCTTATTCCGGTGCACCAATTAATCATTCTCCTCTTGCTATTCATATCTGGAGTGCTGAAGATTCATAATTCCATTCTTAATCCTTTCAAATTATTTTGAGGATTATCATCTTATTCAAGCCATTTAATTCAACCGGTGCAATATCTCTTCAGCAATATTTTTCAACGGTGGTTTCTTTTGAGTGGGCCCTAACCCACAGGCCTTTTCCCAGGATCTTACCTGACTCTTCTAATTTTCTGGAGTTATACTCAAATTCTTTTCAAAGTGTGACGTAAGAATGATTTCCATCAGTCACATGCCTTCTCCAAGATCGCTTTCAATTCTTGTTCATCATTGGTTCAACCTCTTAATTCTTCATTACGGAGTGCCTATACAATTCATGGTGGTGTTTCTCTTCAATCTTGGCCCGTTCTCTCAAGATTCTTCATGAATTCTTTCTTTGTGATCCTCCGAAGGCCATCATTTCAGAATATTTCTTCGTTCTCAGTTTTCAACTTCGTTCTCCAAATATTCTTCATTGATGCCTCTTCGTTCGTCTCCATATTTTTACGGTGGTTCTTTCAAGATTACTCTTCCTTGTTATCGTATCAATTCATTTGTTCTTTTCATAATCCTACCGGTGGTTTGTTGAAGATTTATCCGAGTTTGTGCTAGACCTCTCTTTAATTCTTTGCAACGAGAATAAGTAGTATGCCAAATCCTTTGGTTGTCATCAATTTAAATTGGTGAAGGAGATGCATGACATAATTCTTATTCTTATTCCTTCAAGGTGATTTAATTCTTTTGTCTGGAGCTTCTTCATCATATCATATTCTCGGTTCTAAGTTGTTCATCTTGTTTTCCGGAGCTCCATGTTATTTCTATTATATCATTTCAAGCTCCATCTAATTCATCGCAGGCCTTGAATCTTATTCTTTTCATCTTTCACTTCTCATCCTTTTGTTACCGGAGTTCTTCATGATGGTTCATCAAGATTTTAATTCATCCTTGAAGTCTTCATCAAGATTCTTGTTGGAGCTCAAGCATTCTTCATCATGCTTCCCAATATCAGTCCTTTTTACCTTATTGTTTCAGATGGTGTTATGTCATTCAGTCATTGTTGACAATTCCTTCATGTTTTATGATTCACGAGTTATCAAGAATGAGATATTTAAAACCATCATTTTCCTTGTTCAAGAGATCTTTTCAACCCTTCAATTTATTTGTTGGAGTAATATTGGGTTGTATTTCACCTAAAAACTTTCCCTAAGGATTGTTGCTATTATGGTGCTTATAAATGACCAAGTTCTTCATTTATCCTTCCGGTGAAATAAGTTTATCGTCTCCTTGTTGATCTCAATAAAATCAATTGTTTAAGTTAGTGGCTGGTTATCACCTATTAATTTTGGGATGTTTTCCATAAGCCCACATCAAGCTTATTCGTTTTCGTTGTTGATCTTTCCAACAACTCCGTTCAACCCTTCTTTGTAAGGAGGATTTCCTAATTCATTCGTGGGAGAAGTTGTCTTTTTCTTATCCGTTCAATTCTTTCTTGGATCTATATTCTATTCTTTCATTCCGGAGGCTTTGTGATGTTGCTCTCTCCAAACCATCATCTCGTTTTATCGAGATCATGTTCTTTTCTTTTCTAGTCCATTTAACCGGAGTGTTGTATTCTTCATTCAAGTTCCGTCATTTATCTAGTTTTGCCTGTCTTTTAACCGGAGTGCTATCTGAAATCCTTCTTACACCTTGTGCCATCCTTTTATTTGTTTCGGAGGCAAGTGTTGTTGTTTTCATCAAGTATCATTCCAACTTGGCAAGTTCATGTTCAATTCCTTCCATTTTCAGACGGAGTGCTGTCCAAATTCTGTCATTCTTATTCCTTGGACATACCATTGCAGTTTCATATTCTTTTGGTTCGTAAGCTCTTGTTTAATGTCTTTCAACCTTCAAGGTTCTCATAATGCTCCTTGTCCCTCTTTTCTAACGGAGTGTTTTCATCTTCGTTCATCTCCGTTGTATTCTTATTCAACTTGTTTAACCTCTCAAGGTTCTTTGGTTTCACTCGTCTGTCAAAGAAGCAACTTTGTTTTACCTCTTCCTCTTCCGTTTTTTTTACCCGGTGCTATCTCTAGGATCTCGGGTCGAGATCCTCTGTTAGTGTGGGAGAGTTGTGACGCCCGAAGACCGACGTCCCAGAAGATTCCAGAAGATTCCCGAAGATTCCAGATGTCCGGGTTCCCCCGTGTGTTTCATTGTGCTTTTGTTATTTATTTTTTTGCATTGCATCATGTCATCATGCCATCATGTCATATTATATTTTGCATCTCAACTTAAATAAATGGTGTGGACCTTCGGTCCATTTAAATCGAGGGAAGGTGACTTCTCTTTATAACATATCCTTCAAATATTATGGAGCTATTATAAATAAATATTCCATTGTTGGAATTACCCCAACACACTTGCATATTCTCCATGCCTCTTAATTCTATTTTCGCCCTTTTCCTTCCCTATTTTTTCATTCTTTTCCCGTGTTTCGAGGTTCCTCAAACCCCCCCCCCAACTATTTTATTTAATTCCTGACATTTTTGTGAGCCCAGGGAATTTGACCTCATGCCCTAATTCCATCCCTAACCTCTTTTTACTTTTCTTTCTCCTCTTTATTGTTTTTTTAATAAGGAGAGAGAGCTTGCAGCCAGCCTTTCCTTCCTTCCCAGGCCCAGCTCGCAGCCAGGCCTCCCTCTCCTCTTTCCAGCCAGCCACCTAGGCCCACCATCCCTGCGGCCCAAGTCTTCCCAGGCCAAGGCCCAGGCCTCCCCGTAGCGACCGAACCCTAATCCCATCGCTCGCTCTCCTCACCCGCTCGCTCTCTTCTCTCCCTCAGCGCAGCCGCCGCACTCTTTTCCCTCGAGCCTCCCGCATCGAAGCCTCCCTCCGATCCCCTCGTCGGCCCCTCGCTCCTCTCCTCCACGCGCCATGGCGTCCCGCTCGCCTCGCCCTCCAGTCGCCAGGCCGCAGCGGCCGGATCCCGCAGCCCCGCTGAGGCCTCGTCTCCCTCCCTGCGGTCCTCCTCCATCACCCCGTTCGTCGACCGCGCCACCGGCCCGCGGCCTCCTCCGCGCAAGCAACGACCGCCCCGGCCTCTCCTCGCCGTGGTCTTCTGGCCCTCCAGCGGTGACCCGCTCCCGTCCTCCTCGAGCAGCTCCTCCGTCCTGCAGGTCGTCCAGCGCCGGCCAGAGGTCCCGCCCTGCCTCGCCAACGTCGCGGCTTCCCTCCTGGCGCGGAGGCGCCCTCCTCTCCAGCGCCGCGGAGCTGCGTCGTCCGCCACCGAGGCAGCCTGCGCCGTCGGTTGCCCCGTCCTCCAGCAAGGCCGAGGGCCTCGGCTCCGGCTCCTCTCCTCGCGCCCAGCGCCCGCGGCCCCGTCCTCCTCGTCATGCGACAGCGCCTCCAGTGCGCCTCCTTGCTGCTGCCTCCGGCCAGCAAGAGCTCCCTCCGTCCATCCTCGCCGACCCGCAGCCTTTTTCCCCTTTTGTTGTTTTGTTGCTGTTATTTGTTATCTCAAGTAACCATGTAACATCAAGCATATCTAATTTTGGACCCGTACATCTACGGATCGAGACCGCCAAGTACCCCTTTGAGTCGCCGACGAACCGCCAAGTTCGACTACACGTGTACCTCTACGGATAACCGAACGTCTATCGTCGCCCGAACGTCTACCGTCGCCCGAACGTCTACCGTCGCCCCGTGTACCTCTACGGCTACTTCCTCTCCGAACGTGAACGCCTACTTCCTCTACGAGTAACGTGAACGACTACTTCCTCTATGGCCGTGTACAACTACTTCCCCTACGTTCCTCGACGAACTCGAACCGCCCCGAAACGCACGCTTCAAAGGTATAACGAGACGACCCAGTGGATGACCCGTGGAATGCATGCTTGTTGTGTTGTATGAAATGTTTGCCCTTGTGTGCTCCGTGTCCGTTTCGTCCCTTTTGTCATGTTCCTCGGTTGCCTCGTCACCGACTCGTGGGAACCCGGTAACGGGATCGCCCCACCTTTCATCTCGTTTGGCTTGCTCACGTCGATTCTTCTTTTGCACCGGTCTCTCAACGAGATACCGGAACCGAGATGTTGCCGTTGCATCATTTTCGGATCGTTGCCGTGGCACCCTTTCCTTCCACCACGGTGACATATTCTTCATATCTTCTTCATGTCAACCTTTTAATAACTTGCATAAACTTGTTCATGTCATCCGCATCATGATAACAACATGAGAATGTTTAATTGTTGTTGCTTTATAATTATTAAACATGCTCATGGGGATTTTCCGGATATGTTGTTGTTATTTTCCGGCCTCATTTAAAATGCCTAGTTAGTGTAGTTTTTATTATGCTTCACCCCTTGCCATGTTAAAAACATTTAACCTTGTCTTGTAAATAAACGAGAGTCAACTAAATAAATATCATGTGGTGTTTTGTCAATATGCAACTCGTTGCATATTGAGCTCCACTTAACTTGTAGTGTTGTTTGTGCACCTTGCCATGCCATGCATAATTAAACCGGACATGCATCATACTTGGATGTGCATCGTATGCCATGTTATGATATGTGTGTTTACCGTATTGTTTGCTTCTTTCCGGTTGCTTCTCTTGTTAGCTTTGGTTTCGTTCCGGAGTTGTGAGGATTCGCTCGACTGTTGCTCCGTCTTCTTCATGGAAGCGTTCTTCTCCCTTGTGGATTCCCTGGCAAGATGATCATACCCTTGGATACCTTTACTACCATTGCCATGCTTAGTTGTCTCGATGCTATCGTTACATGTCGCGCTACCCATTTTTTATGTCAGCCCTCTCCTTGTTGCCATGAAACCTCTAACCATTGACACCTTCCTAGCAAAACCACTGTTTGGCTATGTTACCCGCTTGCTCAGCCTCGCTTGCTCAGCCCCTCTTATAGCGTTGTTAGTTGCAGGTGAAGATGAAGTTCGTTCCAGGCGGGAACTTGTTGTGGATATATCACAATATCTATAATTATTATTAACACACCTATATACTAGGCATGGGTAGAAGGCTTGGCCTTTTGCTCGGTGTTTTGTTCCACTCATGCCACCTTAGGCGCCGATAAACCGGCATTATGTTCCTTGATTTTGCGTTCCTTACACGATGGGTGAAATGGGGACCCCTTGACAGTTCGACTTTGAATAAAACTCCTCCAGCAAGGCCCAACATTGGTTTTAATTTGCTCATAATAACAACTTAATTAATTAATTAAATTGCATAGGGAGTTAGCGCTATCCGAGGATTCTTAATTCTACATAACAGGGGGGGCCAGTGCTGATGGTGTTGGTCCCAAACGGGGAGCCTGCGGGGCCGCCTTGGGGAAACCCGAGGTATCTGGTATAACCCGTAGCTTCGCCCATCCGGTAGTGTCCTGAGACGAGATACGCGCGGGTACTATCAGGGTGTCGACACACCGGGAGGTCTTGCTGGACTTGTTTTACCATTGTCGAAATGACTTGTGCTACCGGGATGCCGAGCCTGATCGGATTTTTCCTAAGATAAGGGGTGATGATATTATATTTATCACTTCAGCTAATCGTGAGAGCTTGTGATGGGCTAAGTTGGGACACCCCTGCAGGGTTATGATCTTTCGAAAGCCGTGCCCGCGGTTATGTGGCAGATTGGAATTTGTTAATGTCCGGTTGTAGAAAACTTGACAGATGATCCGAAGTAAAACACACAACTGTGTGCGTAACCGTGACCGTCTCTTTTCACTTTGAGAAGAGAACACGGTGGGGTTATGTTTGACTCGTATGTAGTTAGGATCTTTAGCGATCACTTCTTTTGCGCCCGTTTGCGTAGCTTCTCATCTTATTCTGGTACTCGTAAGTTAGCCACCATATTATGCTTAGTCGCTGCTGCAGCCTCACCACTTTACCTCTTCCTACCAATAAAGCTTTGCTAGTCTTGATACCCATGGTTATGGGATTGCTGAGTCCTCGTGGCTCACAGATACTACAACACCAGATGCAGGTTCAGCCGAGTTCGATGCAGGAGCTGGTTCAAGTACTTCACTGGGAGCTCGATGAAGAGTGGCCGTATGCTTGTGACGTTTCGACGATCAGTAGTGGTTTCTACTAGGATTCGATCCTGACCTGTGGCTTTATGTTGTTTTGGTATCTTTCTTTTGGATCTTCACCCGTAGTCGGGTTGTGATGTCTTGAATGATGTTTTGCTTATGTAATGTATTGTGTGAAGTGGCGAGTGTAAGCCAACTATCTTCTTTTGCAATTTAATCCCTCTTTTACATGAGTTGTGCAAAGATACCAAACTTGAGATCATTCTAGGATGGGCTTATACCTTTAAGTCGTGCCTCGACACGTAGGAGGTATAGTCCCATCCTGGGCATTACACCTGTAGAGCATCTTTATGATCACTCAGTTACGTTGTGACGTTTGATAGCACACAAGGTGTTCCTACGGTATTCAGGAGTTGCATAATCTCATAGTCATAGGAACATGTATAAGTCATGAAGAAAGCAATAGCAGTAAAACTAAACGATCATAGTGCTATCCTAACGGATGGGTCTTGTCCATCACATCATTCTCCTAATGATGTGATCCCGTTGATCAAATGACAACTCATGTCTATGGTTAGGAAACATAACCATCTTTGATCAATGAGCTAGTCTAGTAGAGGCATACTAGGGACACTCTGTTTTGTCTATGTATTCACACATGTACTAAGTTTCTGGTTAATACAATTCTAGCATGAATAATAAAAATTTATCATGATATAAGGAAATATAAATAACAACTTTATTATTGCCTCTAGGGCATATTTCCTTCAGTCTCCCACTTGCACTAGAGTCAATAATCTAGCTCACATCGCCATGTGATTTAATACCGATAGTTCACATCACCATGTGACCAACACCCAAAGGGTTTACTAGAGTCAATAATCTAGTTCACATCGCTATGTGATTAATACCCAAGAGTGATAAGGTGTGATCATGTTTTGCTTGTGAGAGAAGTTTAGTCAACGGGTCTGTCACATTCAGATCCGTATGTATTTCGCAAATTTCTATGTCTACAATGCTCTGCATGGAGCTACTCTAGCTAATTGCTCCCACTTTCAATACGCATCCAGATTGATACTTAGAGTCATCTGGATTTAGTGTCAAAGCTTGCATCGGCGTAACCCTTTACGACGAACTCTTTATCACCTCCATAATCGAGAAATATTTCCTTAGTCATCCAATTACTAAGGATAATTTTGACCGCTGTACAGTGATCTACTCCTGGATCACTATTGTACCTCCCTGTCAAACTCATGGCAAGGTACACAACGTGTTTTGTACACAGCATGGCATACTTTATAGAACCTATGGCTGAGGCATAGGGAATGACTTTCATTCTCTCTATATTTTTCTGCCGTGGTCTGGCTTTGAGTCTTACTCAACTTCACACCTTACAAGTCAGGCAAGAACTCCTTCTTTGACTGATCCATTTTGAACTACTTCAAAATCTTATCAAGGTATGTACTCATCGAAAGTCTTATCAAGCGTCTTGATCTATCTCTATAGATCTTGATGCCCAATATGTAAGCAGCTTCACCAAGGTCTTTCTTTAAAAAAACTCCTTTCAAACACTCCTTTATGCTTTCCAGAAAATTCTACATCATTTCCAATCGACAATATGTCATTCACATATACTTATCAGAAAGGTTGTAGTGCTCCCACTCACTTCTTGTAAATACAGGCTTCACCGCAAGTCTGTATAAATCTATATGCTTTGATCAACTTATCAAAGCGTATATTCCAACTCCGAGATGCTTGCACCAGTCCATAGATGGATCGCTGGAGCTTGCACATTTTGTTAGCACCTTTAGGATTGACAAAACCTTCTGGTTGCATCATATACAAGTCTTCTTTAATAAATCCATTAAAGAATGCAGTTTTGTTATCCATTTGCCAGATTTCTTAAAATGCGGCAATTACTAACATGATTCGGACAGACTTAAGCATCGCTACGGGTGAGAAAGTCTCATCGTAGTCAACTCCTTGAACTTGTCGAAACCCTTTCGCAACAAGTCGAGCTTTGTAAACAGTAACATTACCGTTTGCGTCGGTCTTCCTCTTGAAGATCCATTTATTTTCGATGGCTTGCTGATCATCGGGCAAGTCAACCAAAGTCCATACTTTGTTCTAATACATGGATCCCATCTCAGATTTCATGGTCTCAAGCCATTTTGCGGAATCTGGGCTCATCATCGCTTCCTCATAGTTCGTAGGTTCATCATGGTCTAGTAACATGACTTCCAGAACTAGGTTGCCGTACCACTCTGGTGCGGAACGTACTCTGGTTGATCTACGACATTCAGTAGAAACTTGATCTGAAGTTTCATGATCATCATCATTAGCTTCCTCACTAATTGGTGTAGGAATCACTGGAACAATTTTCTGTGATCTACTACTTTTCAATTCGGGAGAAGGTACAATTACCTCATCAAGTTCTACTTTCCTCCCACTCACTTCTTTCGAGAGAAACTCCTTCTCTAGAAAGGATCCACTCTTAGCAACAAAGACCTTGCCTTAGGATCTGTGATAGAAGGTGCACCCAACAGTTACTTTTGGGTATCCTATGAAGGTTTACTTTTCCGACTTGGGTTCGAGCTTATCAGGTTGAAACTTTGTCACATAAGCATCGCTGCCCCAAACTTTAAGAAACGACAACTTTGGTTTCTTGCCAAACCACAGTTCATAAGGCGTCGTCTCAACGGATTTTTAGATGGTGCCCTTATTAAACGTGAATGCAGCTGTCTCTAATGCACAACCCTAAATGATAGTGGTAAATCGGTAAGAGACATCATAGATCGCACCATATCTAATAAAGCACAGTTACGACGTTCGGACACACCATTACGCTGTGGTGTTCCGGGTGGCGTGAGTTGTGAAACTATTCCACATTGTTTCAAATGAAGACCAAACTTGTAACTCAAATATTCACTTCCACGATCAGATCGCAGAAACTTTATTTTCTTGTTATGATGATTCTCTACTTCACTCTGAAATTCTTTGAACTTTTCAAATGTTTCAGACTTGTGCTTCGTCAAGTAGATATACCCATATCTGCTCAAATTATCAGTGAAGGTCAGAAAATAACGATACCTGCCGCGAGTTTCAACACTCATTGGTCTGCATACATCAGTATGTATGATTTCCAACAACTCTGTTGCTCGCTCCACAGTTCCGGAGAACGGAGTTTTAGTCATCTTGCCCATGAGGCATGGTTCGCAAGCACCAAGTGATTCATAATCAAGTGATTCCAAAATTCCATCACTATGGAGTTTCTTCATGCGCTTTACACCAATATGACCTAAACGGCAGTGCCACAAATAAGTTGCACTATCATTATAAACGTTGCATCTTTTGACTTCAATATTATGAATATGTGTATCACTACGATCGGGATCCAACAAACTATTTCCATTGGGTGTATGACCATTGAAGGCTTTATTCATGTAAACAGAATAACAATTATTCTATGACTTTAAATGAATAACCGTACTGCAACAAACATGATCAAATCATATTCATGCTTAACGCAAATGCCAAATAACATTTATTTAGGTTCTACACTAATCCCGAAAGTATAGGGAGTGTGCGATGATGATCATATCAATATTGGAACCACTTCCAACACACATCGTCACTTCACCTTTAACTAGTCTCTGTTCATTCCGCAACTCTCGTTTCGAGTTATTAACTTTAGCAACTGAACCGGTATCAAATACCCAGGGGTTGCTATGAACACTAGTAAAATACACATCAATAATCTGTATATCAAATATACCTTTGTTCACTTTGCCATCCTTCTTATCCGCCAAATATCTAGGGCAGTTCCACTTCTAGTGACCATTTCCTTTGCAGTAGAAGCACTTAGTTTCAGGCTTGAGTTTAGCTTTGGGTTTCTTCACGGGAGTGACAACTTGCTTGTCATTCTTCTTGAAGTTCCCCTTCTATCCCTTTGCCCTTTACTTGAAACAAGTGGTCTGGTTAACCATCAACACTTGATGCTCTTTCTTGATTTCTACCTTCGCCGATTTCAGCATCGTGAAGAGCTCGGGAATTACTTTCGTCATCCCTTGCATATTATAGTTCATCACGAAGTTCTACTAACTTGGTGATAGTGTCTAGAGAACTTTGTCAATTACTATCTTATCTGGAAGATTAACTCCCACTTGATTCAAGCAATTGTACTACCCAGACAATCTGAGCACATGCTCACTGGTTGAGCTATTCTCCTCCATCTTGTAGGCAAAGTACTGTCAGAGGTCTTATACCTCTCGACACGGGCATGAGTATGAAATACTAATTTCAACTCTTGGAACATCTCATATGCTCCGTGGCGTTTCAAAACGTTTTTGAAGTCCCAGTTATAAGCCTTAAAGTATGGTGCACTAAACTATCAAGTAGTCATCATATCGAGTTTTTGTCAAAACGTTCATAACGTCTACATCTGCTCCTGCAATAGGTCTGTCACCTAGCGGTGCATCAAGGACATAATTCTTCTGTGCAGCAATGAGGATAATCCTCAGATCACGGAACAATTCCGCATCATTGCTACTAACATCTTTCAACTTGGTTTTCTCTAGGAACATATAAAAAAATAAACGTGGAGCAACATCGCGAGCTATTGATCTACAACATAGATATGCTAATACTACCAGGACTAAGTTCATGATAAATTAAAGTTCAATTAATCATATTACTTAAGAACTCCCACTTAGATAGACATCCCTCCGGTCATCTAAATGATCACGTGATCCAAATCAACTAAACCATGTCCGATCATCACGTGAGATGGAGTAGTTTCAATGGTGAACATCTTATGTTGATCATATCTACTATATGATTCACGCTCGACCTTTCGGTCTCCAGTGTTCCGAGGCCATATCTGCATATGCTAGGCTCGTCAAGTTTAACCCGAGTATTCTGCGTGTGCAAAACTGGCTTACACCCGTTGTATTTGAACGTAGAGTTTATCACACCCGATCATCACGTGGTGTCTCGGCACGACGAACTTTCGCAACGGTGCATACTCAGGGAGAACACTTATACCTTGAAATTTAGTAAGGGATCATCTTATAATGCTACCGTCGTTCTAAGCAAAATAAGAAGCACAATAAGATAAACATCACATGCAATCAAAATATGTGACATGATATGGCCATCATCATCTTGTGCTTTTGATCTCCATCTCCAAAGCACCTTCATGATCACCTTCGTCACCGGCGCGACACCTTGATCTCCATCGTAGCATCGTTGTCGTCTCGCCAACTATTGCCTCTACGACTATCGCTACCGCTTAGTGATGAAGTAAAGCAATTACATGGCGATTGCATTTCATACAATAAAGCGACAACCATATGGCTCCTGCCAGTTGCCGATAACATTACAAAACATGATCATCTCATACAAAACCGTATAACTCATCATGTCTTGACCATATCACATCACAACATGTCCTGCAAAAACAAGTTAGACGTCCTCTACTTTGTTGTTGCAAGTTTTATGTGGCTGCTACGGGCTTAGCAAGAACCGTTCTTACCTACGCATATAAAACCACAACGATGTTTCGTCAAGTATGTGCTGTTTTAACCTTCACAAGGACCGGGCGTAGCCACACTTGATTCAGCTAAAGTGAGAGAGACAGACACCCGCCAGTCACCTTTAAGCAACGAGTGCTCGTAACGGTGAAACCAGTCTCGCGTAAGCGTACGCGTAATGTCGGTCCGGGCCGCTTCATCTCACAATACCGCCGAAGCAAAGTATGACATGCTGGTAAGCAGTATGACTAGTATCGCCCACAACTCATTGTGTTCTACTCGTGCATATCATCTACGCATAGACCTGGCTCATGATGCCACTGTTGGGGAACGTAGTATTTTAAAATTTTCCTACGATCACGCAAGATCTATCTACCAGATGCATATCAACGAGAGGGAAGAGTGTGTCTACGTACCCTCGTAGACCGGAAGCGGAAGCGTCAAGTGACGCGGTTGATGTAGTCGAACTTCTTCGCGATTCAACCGATCAAGCACCGAACGTACGGCACCTCCGCGTTCAGCACACGTTCAGCTTGATGACGTCCCACGAGATCTTGATCCAGTTGAGCTTCACGGGAGAGTTTCGTCAGCACGACGGCGTGGTGACGGATATGATGTATTCACCGGCGCAGGGCTTCGCCTAAGCACCGCGACGGTATGACCGAGGTGTGTTTCTGTGGAGGGGGGCACCGCACACGGCTGGAACAATTCAACTTGTGTGTCTTTGGGTGCCCCCCTGCCCCCGTATATAAAGGAGCAAGGGAGGAGGGCCGGTTAGGGCAATCCTACTAGGAATAGGATTGCAATCCTATTCCTAGTAGGAGTCCACCAAGAAGGAAGAGAGGGAAAGGAAAAGAGGGAGAGGTGGCGCCCCCCCAATCCTAGTCCAACTAGGATCCCTAGGTGGGGCGCCGGCCAGCCTCTATGGGCTGCCTCTCTCCTTTCCTCAAGGCCCACTATGGACCATCCCCCCTCGTAGGGGGTTTCGGTAACCCCCTCCGGCAATCCAGTTAAATCCGAAACTTTTCCGGAACACTTCCGGTGTCCGAATATAGTCGTCCAATATATCAATCTTTATGTCTCGGACATTCCGAGACTCCTCGTCATGTCCGTGATCTCATCCGGGACTCCGAACTACCTTCGGTACATCAAAACTCATAAACTCATAATACCGATCGTCATCAAACGTTAAGCGTGCGGACCCTACGGGTTCGAGAACTATGTAGACATGACCGAGACTCATCTCTGGTCAATAACCAATAGCGGAACCTGGATGCTCATATTGGTTCCTACATATTCTACGAAGATCTTTATCGGTCAAACCGCATAACAACATACGTTGTTCCTTTTGTCATCGGTATGTTACTTTGCCCGAGATTCGATCGTCGGTATCTCCATACCTAGTTCAATCTCGTTACCGGCAAGTCTCTTTACTCGTTCTGTAACACATCATCTCGTGACTAACTTATTAGTCTTTTGCTTGCAAGGCTTATTGTGATGTGTGTTACCGAGAGGGCCCAGAGATACCTCTCCGACACTCGGAGTGACAAATCCTAATCTTGATCTATGCCAACACCACGAATACTTTCGGAGACACCTGTAGAGCATCTTTATGATCACCCAGTTACGTTGTGACGTTTGATAGCACACAAGGTGTTCCTACGGTATTCGGGAGTTGCATAATCTCATAGTCATAGGAACATGTATAAGTCATGAAGAAAGCAATAGCAGTAAAACTAAACGATCATAGTGCTATGCTAACGGATGGGTCTTGTCCATCACATCATTCTCCTAATGATGTGATCCCGTTGATCAAATGACAACTCATGTCTATGGTTAGGAAACATAACCATCTTTGATCAATGAGCTAGTCTAGTAGAGGCATACTAGGGACACTCTGTTTTGATTATGTATTCACACATGTACTAAGTTTCCGGTTAATACAATTCTAGCATGAATAATAAACATTTATCATGATATAAGGAAATATAAATAACAACTTTATTATTGCCTCTAGGGCATATTTCCTTCAGGTCATCCGCGCTTTGTCGAGCTGCCGTTGTTGGCATTTGTTTCTTCTTCTTTTTTCTCTTGGGCTTGATGTGCTGTTCGCCCCAGCGATACGTGTATCGGTGTTGGTTGCTTTGGAATACAAAACGGGGGAAACCCTTTTTCGGTAAATGCGCTAGAGTGCGAGTGCAGGGGCAAGATGCAGCCTTTGTTGACGAGACTTGAGAATTAACAAATCCACAAGCCAAAAGAAAGAGCCACAGCCCCAGTGCATTGCATAATAATTACAATGAAACAAGAGTATTAATAGGTTTCCCTTAAGAAAAAGAGTATTAATAGGTTCAGTGCTTGGGACAAGCCAGAGTTTTAGTTGCCCAGATTCTAAAGTCGCCGCCCAACACAAGGCAAACGAGCTTCAACTAACTAGATAAGTACTCCCTCCGTCCCAAAATATAAGAACGTTTTTTACCCTAGTGTAGTGTCAAAAACGTTCTTATATTTTGGGACGGAGGGAGTATAAGATAGCAACTAGCTACAAATCAAGTTTCAATCAACAAAGCTGATGCCGATATTTTTGTCGGAGCCTTCCACTGGGAGGATCAAGCCCAGACGATGCGAAGCAGCGCCCCACGATGGAGGTCCAGCAATAGCAGGCAGCGAAGAGGCGGACTCATCTAGTGCCATACACTCCTCAGACTCCGGAGCACAGAAGCACAGAGAGCATTACAGGCAGCATAACGTTTACTCTCCAGCCACCAACGGCCAATGTCTTGTAAAGATGCAGGGGTACGAGCATGCAAAGAATCTGCAATAAATTGACATGTTTGTTTAGCAATCTACACGATAGAAAAAAACCAAGTGCTGTGACTCACCACCGAAAAGGCAGAATTATCTCTCAAATTGCCATGTTTGTTTAGCAACTACACAATCGAAAAGAAAGAAAAAACAAGTGCTGAGAAACTGAGAACTTTTTGATTCACCACCGAAAAGGCAGGACATATCATCAACAGTTTGGCGCTTGGAAATATTATCTCTGGCTAGAATTTTGCTATGAACCAGCAGCTATAAGAAAACAAGAATCTTTGGTGGAACATGGCTTTTCAAAGAGTATCACTCCACCGAGATTTAGTCTCACATGTGCGATGGCGGAAACGTCTTACCTAGATGTGAGGCGACGGGTTCGTGTTAATAAGGCAGGGGCGCACCTCCCTGGCACAGCGCATACATTGAGTTTGTTGGAGATAAGATTACAAGAGAATAACTTGGAGAGAAAGAGAGAGGTTTGTTACATAGAGATAAGAAGATCTACAACCAATTCTATCTCTATACTACTCCTAGGCTGCGGTATACATCTCCAACGTAAACAGGGAACATGCCAAGGGTCCGGTGCAATATATGTGTTTAACATCACAAACATTGAAAATATGATAAAAATATTTCATAGTGTAGCATCCAGATGAATCATATAAAATACTAATGTTTGTCACAAAATTTATTAGGGTAGGTTTATTCCCTCGACTACTTGCATGTTTTTTTTTGCAGTAAAAGAACTTCAAAATATGGATTACGCTAAGCTTTAAAAATTATATGTACGTCACAGATTCTAAAAATCCTCTCCAGGAGCTGCTGCTACATATGCCTCTTGTTCTTGTCAGCTATCCTGGTTGGGTTGGACCATCACTATCTTCGAGGCTTCAACCCTCCTTCCTATGATCCTATCAGTTGAGGGAGTCCACGGTCAGCTTTGTTTGACTCAACGAATTCCACAGTTTCGTTACGAAAATGAGTATTACGCTTCACACCAGTTGTATTTTGCCGTGCAAGACTAGTTTCTGGTATCATCCCCTCCTTTTCATGCTAGAGTCGTGCTATACACACGACCAAATTTGCACGATTCATGCACGATCATCACATCCAGCCGACCGTGCACAGCACTGAAAAGGGCACTAGCCGCTCGATTTACACATCGTGCAATGATCGGGCAGAAGTGTCGTCCGTGGAGCAGTGGAGCAGTTTCGTTCATGCTATTGATGATTGACAAATGTGAGCTGCCTACCCACGCTGATGTAAACATTGGGATTTGGAAACAGTGGTATACTTTAGACATAGCGAGTGCGAAGAACGATTCCTTCGTCAGAACTTGTTCAATCTGGCCCATCCAAGATAATCAGGGAACAAGGGACACACTGAAATGTCTTCATCATTTTTGGCCCCTTCATAACATCAATACCAGAAAATCCTGATAATTTCCAATGATAGAAAGATTTAGTTAGCCACCTGCTCAAAGGTGCAGGCAGCCAATCAACAAAA
>LR738715.1:726862920-726901068 GCA_902687465.1 Secale cereale
TGTCGGAGAGGTATCTCTGGGCCCTCTCGGTAATACACATCATAATAAGCCTTGCAAGCAAATGACTAATGAGTTAGTCACGAGATGATGTATTACGGAACGAGTAAAGAGACTTGCCGGTAACGAGATTGAACTAGGTATTGAGATATCGACGATCGAATCTCGGGCAAGTAACATACCGATGACAAAGGGAACAACGTATGTTGTTATGCGGTTTGACCGATAAAGATCTTCGTAGAATATGTAGGAGCCAATATGAGCATCTAGGTTCCGCTGTTGGTTATTGACTGGAGATGAGTCTCGGTCATGTCTACATAGTTCTCGAACCCGTAGGGTCCGCACGCTTAATGTTTGATGACGATCGGTATTATGAGTTTATGAGTTTTGATGTATCGAAGGTAGTTCGGAGTCCCGGATGAGATCACGGACATGATGAGGAGTCTCGCAATGTCCGAGACATAAAGATTAATATATTGGACGACTATATTCGAACACCGCAAGTAGGGCTGGCCGCACCCCCCTAGGGTTCCTAGTTGGACTAGGAAAAGGGGGGAGGCGCCCCCTCTCCTTTCCTTCTCCTCTCTGCTTTCCTTTCCTACTCCTAGTAGGAATAGGAAAAGGGGGTTCCTATTCCTACTAGGAGTAGGAATCCTACTCCCTGGCGCGCCCATAGGGGCCGACCGGCCCTTCCCCTTTCTCCTTTATATACGGTGGCAGGGGGCACCTAAGGACACACAAGAAACATTGTTCTAGTCGTGTGTGGTGCCCCCTCCACAGAAACATACCTTGGTCATACTGTTGCAGTGCTTAGGCGAAGCCCTGCGTCGGTAGCTTCATCATCTCCGTCACCACGCTGTCATGCTGACGAAACTCTCCCGTGAAGCTCAACTGGATCAAGAGCTCACGGGACGTCATCAAGCTGAACGTGTGCTGAACGCGGAGGTGTCGTACGTTCGGTGCTTGATCGGTTGGATCACGAAGACGTTCGACTACATCAACCGCGTCACCAGACACTTACGCTTTCGGTCTACGTGGGTACGTATACACACTCTCCCCTCTCATTGCTATGCATCTAGTAGATAGATCTTGCGTGATCGTAGGAATGTTTTTGAAATACTACGTTCCCCAACAGTGGTATCAGAGCCAGGTCTATGCGTAGATGATATGCACGAGTAGAACACAATGAGTTGTGGGCGATAATAGTCATACTGCTTACCAGCATGTCATACTTTGATTCGGCGGTATTGTGAGATGAAGCGCCCGAACCGACATTACGCGTCCGCTTACGCGAGACTAGTTTCACCGTTACGAGCACTCGTTGCTTAAAGGTGACCGGCGGGTGCCTGTCTCTCTGACTTTAGTTGAATTGAGTGTGGCTACGCCCGGCCCTTGTGAAGGTTAAAACATCACATACTTGACGAAAAATTGTTGTGGTTTTTGTATGCGTAGGTAAGAACGGTTCTTGCTAAGCTCGTAGCAGCCACGTAAAACTTGCAACAACAAAGTAGAGGACGTCTAACTTGTTTTTGCAGGGCATGTTGTGATGTGATATGGTCAAGACGTGATGAGTTATACGTTATTGTATGAGATGATCATGTTTTGTAAAGTTATCGGCAACTGGCAGGAGCCATATGGTTGTCACTTTATTATATGAAATACAATCGCCATGTAATTGCTTTACTTTATCACTAAGCGGTAGCGATAGTCGTGGAAGCAATAGTTGGCGAGACGACAACGATGCTACGATGGAGATCAAGGTGTCGCGCCGGTGACGATGGTGATCATGACGGTGCCTTGGAGATGGAGATCAAAAGCACAAGATGATGATGGCCATATCATGTCACATATTTTGATTGCATGTGATGTTTATCTTATTATGCTTCTTATTTTGCTTAGTACGGCGATAGCATTATAAGATGATCCCTTACAAAATTTCAAGGTACAAGTGTTCTCCCTGAGTATGCACCATTGCGAAAGTTCATCGTGCCGAAACACCACGTGATGATCGGGTGTGATAAGCTCTACGTTCACATACAACGGGTGCAAGCCAGTTTTGCACACGCAGAATACTCGGGTTAAACTTGACGAGCCTAGCATGTACAGACATGGCCTCGGAACACTGGAGACCGAAAGGTCGAGCGTGAATCACATAGTAGATATGATCAACATAAGATGTTCACCCTTGAAAACTACTCCATCTCACGTGATGATCGGACATGGTTTAGTTGATTTGGATCACGTGATCATATAGATGACTAGAGGGATGTCTATCTAAGTGGGAGTTCTTTAGTAATATGATTAATTAAACTTTAATTTATCATGAACTTAGTCCTGATAGTTTTTGCATATCTATGTTGTTGTAGATCAATGGCTCGTGCTACCGTTCCCTTGAATTTTAATGCATTCCTAGAGAAAGCTAACTTGAAAGATGATGGTAGCAATTACACGGTCTGGGTCCGTAACTTGAGGATTATCCTCATTGCCGCATAGAAGAATTATGTCCTTGAAGCACCGCTAGGTGACAAGCCCCCTCCTGCTAATGTAGACGCTTTGAAAGTCTAGCAGACGCGGTCTGATGACTACACGATAGTTCAGTGTGCCATGCTTTACGGCTTAGAACCGAGACTTCAACAATGTTTTGAACGGAATGGGCATATGAGATGTTCCAGGAGTTGAAGTTAATATTTCAAGCAAATGCCCGGATTGAGAAATATGAGATTTCCAATAAGTTCTATAGCTACAAGATGGAGGAGAATAGTTCTATCAGTGAACGCTTGCTCAGAATGTCTGGGTACTACAATCATATGACTCAACTTGGATGCAAAGTTGACGAAGATAGTGTTATTGATAGAGTTCTTCAATCACTGCCACCAAGCTGTAAAGGCTTCGTGATGAACTATAATATGCAAGGGATGCAGAAGACAATTACCGAGCTCTTCGCTATGCTCAAAGCTGCGGAGGTAGAAATCAAAAAGGAGCATCAAGTGTTGATGGTTAACAATACCACTAGTTTCAAGAAAAAATGCAAGGGAAAGAAGGGGAACTTCAAGAAGAATAGCAAGACAGTTGCTACTCACACGAAGAAACCCAAGTCTGGAGCCAAGCCTGAAACTGAGTGCTTCTACTGCAAAGGGACTGGACACTGGAAGCGGAACTGCCCCAAGTATTTGGCGGATAAGAAGGATGGCAAGGTGAACAAAGGTATATGTGATATACATGTTATTGATGTGTACCTTACTAATGATCGTAGTAGTACCTGGGTATTTGATACCGGTTCGGTTGCTAATATTTGTAACTCGAAACAGGGGCTACGGATTAAACGAAGATTGGCTAAGGACGAGGTGACGATGCACGTGGGAAATGGTTCCAAAGTCGATGTGATCGCCATCGGCACGATACCTCTACATCTACCTTCGGGATTAGTTGTAGACCTGAATAATTGTTATTTGGTGCCAGCGTTAAGCATGAACATTATATCTGGATCTTGTATATTGCGAGACGGTTATTCATTTAAATCTGAGAATAATGGTTGTTGTATTTATATGAATAATATATTTTATGGTCATGCACCCTTGAAGAGTGGTCTATTCTTATTGGATTTCGATCATAGTGATACACATATTCATAATATTGAAGCCAAAAGATGCAAGGTTAATAATGATAGTGCAACTTATTTGTGGCACTGCCGTTTAGGTCATATTGGTGTAAAGCACATGAAGAAACTCCATAGTGATGGACTTTTGGAATCACTTGATTATGAATCACTTGGTGCTTGCGAACCATGCCTCATGGGCAAGATGACTAAAACTCCGTTCTCCGGAACAATGGAGCGAGCAACAGATTTGTTGGAAATCATACATACTGATGTATGTGGACTGATGAGTGTTGAGGCTTGCGGTGGGTATCGTTATTTTCTGACCTTCACTGATGATTTAAGCAGATATGGGTATATCTACTTGATGAAGCACAAGTCTGAAACATTTGAAAAGTTCAAAGAATTTCAGAGTGAAGTAGAGAATCATCGTAACAAGAAAATAAAGTTTCTACAATCTGATCGTGGAGGTGATTATTTGAGTTACGACTTTGGTCTTCATTTGAAACAATGTGGAATACTTCCACAACTCATGCCACCTGGAACACCACAGCGTAATGGTGTATCCGAACGTCGTAACCATACTTTATTAGATATGGTGCGGTCAATGATGTCTCTTACCGATTTACCACTATCGTTTTGGGGTTATGCTT
Organism: Secale cereale; assembly: GCA_902687465.1. Taxonomy (NCBI): domain Eukaryota; kingdom Viridiplantae; phylum Streptophyta; class Magnoliopsida; order Poales; family Poaceae; genus Secale; species Secale cereale. The sequence goes on from LR738715.1 coordinate 726,867,166, forward strand.
TAGAGACAGCTGCATTCACGTAAATAGGGCACCATCTAAATCCGTTGAGACGACGCCTTATGAACTGTGCTTTGGCAAGAAACCAAAGTTGTCATTTCTTAAAGTTTGGGGCTGCGATGCTTATGTGAAAAAGCTTCAACCTGATAAGCTCGAACCCAAGTCAGAGAAATGTGTCTTCATAGGATACCCAAAGGAGACTATTGGGTACACCTTCTATCACAGATCCAAAGGCAAGATATTCGTTGCCAAGAATGGATCCTTTCTAGAGAAAGAGTTTCTCTCAAAAGAAGTGAGTGGGAGGAAAGTGGAACTTGATGAGGTAATTGTACCTTCTCCCAAATTGTAAAGTAGTACATCACAGAAACTAGTTCTAGTGATTCCTACACTAATTAGTGAGGAAGCTAATGATGATGATCATGAAACTTCGGATCAAGTTACTGCTGAACTTCATAGATCAACCAGAGTACGTTCCGCGCCAGAGTGGTACGGCAACCCCGTTTTGGAAGTCATGTTACTAGACCATGATGAACCTACAGACTATGAGGAAGCGATGATGAGCCCAGATTCTGCAAAATGGCTTGAGGCCATGAAATCTGAGATGGGATCCATGTATGAGAACAAAGTGTGGACTTTGGTTGACTTGCCCGATGATCGGCAAGCCATAAAAAATAAATGGATCTTCAAAAGGAAGACCGACGCTGACGGTAATGTTACTGTTTACAAAGCTCGACTTGTTGCAAAAGGTTTTCGACAAGTTCAAGGAGTTGACTACGATGAGACTTTCTCACCCGTAGCGAAGCTTAAGTCTGTCCGAATCATGTTAGCAATTGCCGCATTTTATGATTATGAAATCTGGCAAATGGATGCCAAAATTGCATTCCTGAATGGATATCTCAAAGAGAAGCTGTATATGATGCAACCAGAAGGTTGTGTCGATCCTAAAGGTGCTAACAAAGTGTGCAAGCTCCAGCGATCCATCTATGGACTCGTGCAAGCATCTCAGAGTTGGAATATACGCTCTGATGAGGTGATCAAAGCATATGGTTTTATACAGACTTTTGGAGAAGCCTGTATTTACAAGAAAGTGAGTGGGAGCTCTGTAGCATTTATGATATTATATGTGGATGACATATTATTGATTGGAAATGATATAGAATTTCTGGATGGCATAAAAGGATACTTGAATAAGAATTTTTCAATGAAAGACCTCGATGAAGCTGCTTACATATTAAATACTTGTCATTAAAATGATTAAAATGTGATGTATCTAGACATATTTTAGTTCTATATACAATCCTTTTTATCTATTTTGATGACAAGTATTTTCGGATGGAGGGAGTACAAAACATGAGGAGCACCACCCGGCCCAGTACCCCTCCTGGATGCTATTGCACTCCCCCTAACACGAGAACCTCAGGGTGTGAGGAGTAGAATGTAAACCTTGGATACTATATGATGGGCACAAAGATCTTCCATTGCAAAAAGTACAACGTCCATACAACACTACCTACACAACACCAATGATGCAAGCGTATGGCTTTCCAAGGTAAGGTGTTATGCCGACAACCTTCCTGGTTGAAGTAGCGTCAGCCATGCCGTTGTTCCCCAGTCCATATGGCACTACCTCCACAACACCAATGGTGTGAGCATATGCCCTGAAGAAGTTGATACTGTCAAAATAGAAGCACTAATGTTTGCTCAAATGAGTTGGCAGCAATGGCCCCTCCTATTGGGCTGTAATCAATAAGGAATACATAATCGGATCTGTGTAGCACGATATCCTGCTATGCAGAACCATAATTAGAGTTGGTCGTAAAGCGTAAATCAAAGAAGTAGCTAAATACTCCCTCCGGTCCTTTTTACTCTGCATATAATTAAGAATTGTCCGAAGTCAAACTTCGTAAGTTTGACCATATTTATATAAGAAAATATTAACATTTACAATGTTAAATTTATACAATATGAAAACTAAAGTCAATGCCAATCTAATGTTGTTGATTTCACATTCTAAATGTTGGTAATTTTTTTTATAAACTTGGTCAAAGTTTACAAGGTTTGACTTCAGACAAATCTTATATGCAAACTAAAAAGGACCGGAGGGAGTAGAGTGAAGTCTGAAACAAACCTTGAATTAGTATGCCTCGTCGCAATTAAACCCTCACCTCGACCAAACGATCCCATCACGCCATCCGTTCCATCGCGTTTGAGCTGCCGGCACCGGCGCAAGGCGGCGTGGAGCAATCACGGGGACACGCTATAGCACAAAACAAACTCTTTTATGATGAAAATGCAATTTTGTCAGCTAATTAATGTTAAATAAAAATGAGTTGAACCATGGGACTGCAACATGTTCATCTCACATCATAGATAACAAAGAGAATTTTCCTAATTCTGTCCGGTAAAGAAGATCTCAATAATCTGTGCAGATTTGGCTTTTCTCCACAACTCCGAGAGAAGGATAGTAAAAAGAGTACTCTAGTGAAAATAACAAGCACAACATGACAGGGGGGCATACCAATGCAACTAGAGAAAACTGATGAAATAAACTGAATATTTATGACGATTTGGTGAAGTTTGGAAAATGCATGAACTTGATAAAGGATCAGTTTACCATCAAAGCCTGCAAAATGTCACCAACGTCTCCACTTTTCATATCCTATACAGGAATACTATTTTCAAGGGATATGCAGATGGAGAATGGTTAAAATGGAGAATAAATATCATGAGGTGAATGAAAATTTAGTAGATCAAGTTAAAAGTTTTGGTACAAACGCAATTTGCATTGATATCAATGTGTGTTGATATGTAGGCAAAAGCAAAGCTAAATGTTCAAACGGACTGACAATGAACAAAGAATGTTGATAAAGCAAATGGAATCTTTTGGTTCATATGCAAATGCAATACACAAAGCAAGAAGCCTGAATGTCCAAAATACTATAATCACCTAGCCCCACTAAGAAATATAGCCTAGGTAAATCCTGATTATGCAGTAGCACCAAAGACACAATCCAACCAGTAGGCACAGAGGAGCTCAGAAACACTCACACCACATGAGTGTTGGGGAACGTAGTATTTTAAAATTTTCCTACGATCACGCAAGATCTATCTACCAGATGCATAGCAACGAGAGGGAAGAGTGTGTCTACGTACCCTCGTAGACCGGGAGCGGAAGCGTCAAGTGACGCGGTTGATGTTGTCGAACTTCTTCGCTATCCAACCGATCAAGCACCGAACGTACGGCACCTCCGCGTTCAGCACACATTCAGCTTGATGACGTCCCCCGAGCTCTTGATCCAGTTGAGCTTCACGGGAGAGTTTCGTCAGCACGACGGCGTGGTGACGGATATGATGTGTTCACCGGCGCAGGGCTTCGCCTAAGCTCCGCGACGGTATGACCGAGGTGTGATTCTGTGGAGGGGGGACACCGCACACGGCTAAAACAATTCAACTTGTGTGTCTTTGGGTGCCCCCTGCCCCCGTATATAAAGGAGCAAGGGAGGGAGGGAGGCCGGCCCTTCCTGGTGCGGCTAGGGAGTGGACTCCTACTAGGAATAGGATTGCAATCCTATTCCTAGTAGGATTCACCAAAAGAAGGAAGAGGGAAAGGAATAGGAGAGGTGGCACCCCCCCAATCCTAGTACAACTAGGAACCCTAGGTGGGGGCGCCGGCCAGCCCTATGGGCTGCCTCTCTCTTTCCCTTTAGACCCACTATGGACCATCCCCTCTCGTAGGGGGTTCCGGTAACCCCCTCCGGCATTCCCGATAAATCCGAAACTTTTCCGGAACACTTCCGTTATCCGAATATAGTCGTCCAATATATCAATCTTTATGTCTCGGACATTCCGAGACTCCTCGTCATGTCCGTGATCTCATCCGGGACTCCGAACTACCTTCGGTACATCAATACTCATAAACTCATAATACCGATCGTCATCAAACGTTAAGCGTGCGGACCCTACGGGTTCGAGAACTATGTAGACATGACCGAGACTCATCTCCGATCAATAACCAATAGCGGAACCTGGATGTTCATATTGGCTCCTACATATTCTACGAAGATCTTTTATCGGTCAGAACCGCATAACAACATACGTTGTTCCTTTTGTCAAACGGTATGTTACTTGCCCGAGATTCGATCGTCGGTATCTCTATACCTAGTTCAATCTCGTTAACGACAAGTCTCTTTACTCGTTCCGTAACTCATCATCTCGTGACTAACTCATTAGTCTTTTGCTTGCAAGGCTTATTGTGATGTGTGTTACCGAGAGGGCCCAGAGATACCTCTCCGACACTCGGAGTGACAAATCCTAATCTTGATCTATGCCAACACCACGAATACTTTCGGAGACACCTGTAGAGCATCTTTATGATCACCCAGTTACGTTGTGACGTTTGATAGCACACAAGGTGTTCCTACGGTATTCGGGAGTTGCATAATCTCATAGTCATAGGAACATGTATAAGTCATGAAGAAAGCAATAGCAGTAAAACTAAACGATCATAGTGCTATGCTAACGAATGGGTCTTGTCCATCACATCATTCTCCTAATGATGTGATCACGTTGATCAAATGACAACTCATGTCTATGGCTAGTAAACATAACCATCTTTGATCAATGAGCTAGTCTAGTAGAGGCATACTAGGGACACTCTGTTTTGTCTATGTATTCACACATGTACTAAGTTTCCGGTTAATACAATTCTAGCATGAATAAAAGACATTTATCATGATATAAGGAAATACAAATAACATATTTATTATTGCCTCTAGGGCATATTTCCTTTAGTCTCCCACTTGCACTAGAGTCAATAATCTAGCTCACATCGCCATGTGATTTAATACCGATAGTTCACATCGTTATGTGAATAACACCCATAGTTCACATCGCCATGTGACCAACACCCAAAGGGTTTACTAGAGTCAATAATCTAGTTCACATCGCTATGTGATTAATACCCAAGAGTAATAAGGTGTGATCATGTTTTGCTTGTGAGAGAAGTTTAGTCAACGGGTCTGTCACATTCAGATCCGTATGTATTTTGCAAATTTCTATGTCTACAATGCTCTGCATAGAGCTACTCTAGCTAATTGCTCCCACTTTCAATACGCATCCAGATTGATACTAAGAGTCATCTGGATTTTAGTGTCAAAGCTTGCATCGGCGTAACCCTTTACGACGAACTCTTTATCACCTCCATAATCGAGAAACATATCCTTTGTTCTTTTCAGATACTTTAGGATGTTTTTGACCGCTGTACAGTGATTTACTCCTGGATCACTATTGTACCCCCTTGACAAACTCATGGCAAGGTACACAACATGTTTGGTACACAGCATGGCATACTTTATAGAACCTATGGCTGAGGCATAGGGAATGACTTCCATTCTCTCTATATTTTTCTGCCGTGGTCTGGCATTGAGTCTTACTCAACTTCATACCTTGTAATACAGGCAAGAACCCTTTCTTTGACTGATCCATTTTGAACTTCTTCAAAATCTTATCAAGGTATGTGCTTTGTGAAAGTCCAATTAAGCGTCTTGATCTATCTCTATAGATCTTGATGCCTAATATATAAGCAGCTTCACCGAGGTCTTTCACTGAAAAACTCTTTTTCAAGTATCCTTTTATGCTGTCCAGAAATTCTATATCATTTCCAATCAACAATATGTCATCCACATATAATATTAGAAATGCTACTGAGCTCCCACTCACTTTCTTGTAAATACAGGCTTCTCCAAAAGTCTCTATAAAACCATATGCTTTGATCACCTCATCAAAGCGTATATTCCAACTCCGAGATGCTTGTACCAGTCCATAGATGGATCGCTGGAGTTTGCATACTTTGTTAGCACCTTTTGGATCGACAAAACCTTCTGGTTGCATCATATACAACTCTTCTTTGAGATATCCATTCAGGAATGCAGTTTTGACATCCATTTGCCAGATTTCATTATCATAAAATGCGGCAATTGCTAACATGATTCGGACAGACTTAAGCATCGCTACAGGTGAGAAAGTCTCATCGTAGTCAACTCCTTGAACTTGTCGAAAACCTTTCGCAACAAGTCGAGCTTTGTAAACAGTAATATTATCGTCTGCGTCGGTCTTCCTCTTGAAGATCCATTTGTTTTCGATGGCTTGCCGATCATCGGGCAAGTCAACCAAAGTCCACACTTTGTTCTCATACATGGATCCCATCTCAGATTTCATGGCTTCAAGCCACTTTGCGGAATCTGGGCTCATCATCGCTTCCTCATAGTTCATAGGTTCATCATGGTCTAGTAACATGATTTCCAGAACTGGGTTGCCGTACCACTCTGGTGCGGAACGTACTCTGGTTGATCTACGACGTTCAGTAGAAACTTGATCCGAAGATTCATGATCATTATCATTAACTTCCTCACTAATTGGTGTAGGAATCACTAGAACAATTTCCTGTGATGTACTACTTTCCAATATGGGAGAAGGTACAATTACCTCATCAAGTTCTACTTTCCTCCCACTCACTTCTTTCGAGAGAAACTCTTTTTCTAGAAAGGATCCGTTCTTAGCAACGAATATTTTGCCTTCGGATCTGTGATAGAAGGTGTACCCAACAGTCTCTTTTGGGTATCCTATGAAGACACATTTTTCCGACTTGGGTTCGAGCTTATCAGGTTGAAGTGTTTTCACATAAGCATCGCAGCCCCAAACTTTAAGAAATGACAACTTTGGTTTCTTGCTAAACCAAAGTTCATAAGGTGTCGTATCAACGGATTTAGATGGTGCCCTATTTAACGTGAATGCAGCTGTCTCTAAAGCATAACCCCAAAACGATAGTGGTAAATCGGTAAGTGACATCATAGATCGTACCATATCTAATAGAGTACGGTTACGACGTTCGGACACACCATTACGCTGTGGTGTTCCAGGTGGCGTGAGTTGTGAAACTATTCCACATTGTTTCAAATGAAGACCAAACTCGTAACTCAAATATTCTCCTCCACGATCAGATCGTAGAAACTTTATTTTCTTGTTACGATGATTCTCTACCTCACTCTGAAATTCTTTGAATTTTTCAAATGTTTCAGACTTGTGTTTCATTAAGTAGATATACCCATATCTGCTCAAATCATCAGTGAAGGTCAGAAAATAACGATACCCGCCGCGAGCATCAACACTCATTGGTCCACATACATCAGTATGTATGATTTCCAACAAATCTGTTGCTCGCTCCAAAGTTCCGGAGAACGGAGTTTTAGTCATCTTGCCCATGAGGCATGGTTCGCAAGCACCAAGTGATTCCAAAATTCCATCACTATGGAGTTTCTTCATGCGCTTTACACCAATATGACCTAAAAGGCAATGCCACAAATAAGTTGCACTATTTGTTGGTTTGCAGCCGGTGCTTGAGTGCAGAGGATTCAGGCTAGCGTTCAGGAGGTGGATTCGTCAGAACCAGGCGGTGTTCGCGGCTCTCCGGACCAGGGTCAGTCTGGAGCTGGAAGGCATCCCCCCACACCTGGGAGCTCGAGGTAGTGGAGAACCTCCTGGGCGGCTCGTGCTTCATCAAATCGGTCGCGCCGGAGACCTCGTCGAGATTGGACCTAGCCTCTTTCAAGCTCCTTGCCTGGACTGCGGATCCGGAGGCTATCCCCACACGCAAATGGCTGGCGGTGCCGGAGCCAGAAGAACAGCGAGATGTCTATCAGCCGAAGACTTTCCAGTACAGGGTGCTGATTCACCTGGCGGCGATCACCACCTTTCCCGACGGGGAGGAGCCTTGCTTCCTCAACGGCGCCTCTTCGGGCAGTGGGCAGAGTGGGTTGCCGGACTCCGACCTGGATTTGGGCGATGGCGCCGCCACGCGCCAGTGTGATTGGCAGTTCGGAGTGAGAGACGTGCGTGGGGATAACTCGCGCGGCCGTTTTGGTGCGGTTGGCGGCCGGACGTTCGCCACATTTGTTGCTGGTGGCCGGGAGCCGGCGACCTCGCAACTCCCCCCATTGGCTCCGGTTCTGCATTCGGGTGTGTCAGGTGGGCCAGGGGCTTTGGTGAAGGATAGGCTGTCAGTCCGCCTCTCTGCTTTTGACCGGCTGGGGCTGGCGGCTGACCGGGCAGAGACGATTGGTCGAAACAGTGATGGAATTTCGAACTCGATGGGCGCCAACAACTCTGTGTCGCCCGCGCGTGGCCATGCTGGCGTCTCGCCGTGGGACCCGCTCGCCCAGGATAAGGTACGGAGGGAGCTGGTCGAGGGCCCTACAAGCGTGGGGCCGGACGCGGTTCTGAAATCGGCGCCCATTGGTCTGGCTCTGTCTAGGGGGCCCATGGAGGCGGAATCACCGCCGTGTCGTCGGGTGGAGCGTGGCTCTTTGCCGCCATTGCTGGTGGGCCCAGAGGCGGCTCAGGTTTTGGCGGTTCCTCCTTTGGCGTGTTCTGACGGTCCGGTGGGGCCGCACAATGTACCCAGTCCCACTGGCTCGGCTCTCGCGTTTGTCGTGCCCCCTGGTGTGTTCGTGGCAGACCCGTCCGTGCCCTCTGGATTGGTGAAGGGTCTGGTAGTGGCAGGCCCCGGTGCGGAGTTGTTGACTGGCCTTGGCGTGGAGACAAATCCGGTGGTAATCCCGGTGCAACGGTGCGATTCGCAAATGATTGAGGAAGTTTCCCCCGCATGCGTGGACGTGCATGCACAAGTGGCGCCCGCCCGGGATTGCGCGCTAGTTACGGCAAATCCCAACGTTAACTTGGCCATGCAAACATGTTTTCCGGAGGGGGATGGGGGCATGACACCACAGGAGGTGATTGCTTTCGGAAAGTGAAAGTGCAACTAATCCCCGGGTGGTTTTGGTAATTAATAACAACATATATATCATTGAACTAATATTTACTTGAGAATCATTTCAGAGAAGTTCGATGATATGGGTATGGAAATGTCTGAAGAAGTGGACCCCTCAAAATGCTAAGATAAGCATTGGCAAAAGCTCAAGACTCTATTTTTGGTTTAGTGATCAAAGATCACATTGAGTCCATAGGAAAAGCCAATACTATTAAAAGGGGATGAGGTTGTGTTAATGTTCTTGTTGCTCAAGTGCTTGGTGATCTAGCTCCCTCAACTATCAGCACTCTTCACTTATCAACACACCCATAAGTAATCTCGGACAAACCGATTCTGCAAACTCAGTCCCACCGAGATGAACCACTTCAGTTATTTCCCCAAACCCTAATTTCTCGGTCCATCCGATTCTGTTTTTCGGTCTCACCGAAAATGGTCTGCCAACCTTCTGTAACCAATTGACAGCATTTCGGAATATCCGAGTTGTTGTTTTCGGTCACACCGAGATGGCAAACCCTAACCTTTGACTCACTTCGGACACACCGAGATGGTATTTTCGGTCCCACCGAAAATCCCAACGTTCACTATATTTGAACTTTCGGTCTGACCGAGTTTTCGCTTCGGTCTCACCGAGATTGGTCAAATGTGTGTGTAACGGTTGGATTTTGTGTGGAGGCTATATATACCCCTCCACCCCCTCTTCATTCGTGAGGAGAGCCATCAAAAAGTACCACCACTTCTACCATACACTTTCTGAGAAGTGAACCACCTACTCTTGTGTTGAGATCAAGCCATTCCATTCCTACCATATGAAACTTGATTTCTAGCCTTCCCAAGTTGCCTTTCAATCAAACCTTTCTTCCACCACAGCCATATCAGTGAGGAGAGTTGAGTGTTGGGGAGATTATCATTTGAAGCACAAGAGCAAGGAGTTCATCATCATCAACACCGTCTATTACCTTTTGGGGGGTGGTGCCTCCTAGATTGGTTAGGTGTCGCTTGGGAGCCTCCGTCCTTGAGATGTGGAGTTGAACCAAGAAGTTTGTAAGGGCAAGGAGATCGCCTACTTCGTGAAGATCTACCCCGAGTAAGGCTAGTCCTCCGTGGGCGTAGGCCGTGATGGAATAGACAAGGTTGCTTCTTCGTGGACCCTTCGTGGGTGGAGCCCTCCGTGGACTCGCGCAGCCGTTACCCTCCGTGGGTTGAAGTCTCCATCAACGTGGATGTACGATAGCACCACCTATCGGAACCACGACAAAAATCTTCGTGTCACCAAACTGCGTTTGATCTTCTCCACCTCTCTTTTACATGTGCAATTTACTTTCCGCTGCTTATACTCTAGAATTGCATGTGTAGGGTGATACTTGAATTGTTCTTAATTGTGAAACTGCCAAAAACTTTGCATGATCTAAAGGCAGATTTTTTATATTGTCAAGTAGTCTAATCACCCCCCTCTAGACCTACTTTCGATCCTACAAGTGGTATCAGAGCTTTGGTCTCCATTGCCTTGGTTTCCATTGCATTGGACTCCATAAGCTTGGTTTCACAACCTAGGAGAGTATGGCGTCTAGTGAGGGTAATTATCATAGAGGTCCTTACTTTGATGGTACAAATTTTGCTAGTTGGAAGCATAAAATGAAAATGCATATTCTTGGTCATAACCCAGCCGCATGGGGCATTATTTGTGTTGGCATGCAAGGTGATTTCTTTGAAGAAGGAAAAGTTCCGGATCGCGAAGCTACACCCGAAGAGTTGCGGATGTTGCAAAACAATGCTCAAGCTTGTGACATTCTCTTCAATGCTTTGTGTCCCGAAGAGTTCAACAAAATCAGCCGTCTTGAGAATGCTAAAGAGATTTGGGATACTTTGGTTGAAATGCACGAAGGTACTGAATCTGTGAAGGAATCAAAGCTAGATATTCTTCAAGGTCAACTTGACAAGTTCAAGATGAAGGATGGTGAAGGAGTCGCTGAAATGTACTCTAGGCTTGCTCTCATCACAAATGAGATTGCAGGCTTAGGAAGCGAAGAAATGACCGACCGATTCATCATTAAGAAGATTCTCAGAGCTTTGGATGGAAGGTATGACACCGTGTGCACTTTGATCCAAATGATGCCAAACTACAAGACTCTCAAGCCAACTGAAGTCATTGGAAGAATTGTTGCTCATGAGATGACACTTAAGGATAAGGAAGAGCTTCACAACAAGTCAAGTGGTGCTTACAAAGCTACAAGTGATGCTCCTACTACCTCAAGTGACAAGCTAATTTCCAATGAAGAGATAAGCCTAATGGTCAAGAACTTCAACAAGTTCTACAAGAATAGAGGCAAAGAAAGAAGCTCAAAGTCTAGATCATATGATGAAAAGAGATCTTCTAGCCGTGATCGAAACTGCTACAATTGTGGAAGACCCGGACACTTCTCAAATGAGTGTACGGCTCCTCACAAAAGAAGAGAAGAATCTCCAAGAAGAAGAGCAAGAGATGAGTCACCTCGGAGAGAGAGAAGGAGTAGAGATGATCGTTATGAACGAAGACCCTCTCGGAGAAGCAAGGATTCGGAGAGGAAAGACAAGTCATCAAGGAGCTACACAAGAAGAAGACATCAAGCTCATGTTGGTGAATGGGTCTCCGGCTCCGACTCTGACAATCAATCCGATGGAAGCTATCACTCCGACTCCGACTATAGTCAAGATGAAGGTGTTGCCGGACTTGCACTAGTATCCTCCAACTCCAACTCCTACGACTTATTTGATTCACCAAATGAGGGAATTGGAAGATGCTTCATGGCTAAAGGCCCCAAGGTAACACACCCTGAATTCATTGACTTTGATAGTGATGAGGATGACTTGCTTGGTGAAGATGAGCTCTTGCATGATAAATCTAGTGAGCTTAGTAATGATGAAAATGCTAGTAGTCTTTATAGTCGAGAAGAGTCGAATGACAATGCTATGAAGGAGATTGAGCGTCTAACTAAAGAACTAAACACTCTTAAGTTAGCTCATGAAACAACTCAAGAAGATCATAGAGAGCTCCTAAGATCTCATGAGAAGCTACGCTTCGAGAAGCTCACTCTAGAGCAAGAACATGAGTTTCTAAAAGCGATCAATGATGATCTTCGAAAGAAGAGTTCTTCATATCTTGCCAAACGACTTCTCTTGTCAAATTTCTTGCCACCTATTAAGACTAAGCATGACAAGCATAAGAAAAATTCTTCCTCTAGTAGTAACAATAACAATGTTAAATCCAATATTGTTGCTTCTAGTAGTTCTCTTGATTCCACTAACAATGTTTCAAGCCAAGTAACACTTGAGCAAGAAAATAGCTTATTGAAGGAAATCATAGAGAAAGGTGTCTACAAGAGTATTGCCGGAAGCAAGAACTTTGAGGAGATTGTTCGCAAACAAGGAAGACACCGGAAGAATCAAGGGATTGGTTTTGAGCGAAAGTTCAACGCCAAAGGTGTTGAGTGGGAAGAAGGTCAATACCCTACTCCACAGTTTGTTTCACAAAAGGAGAAGTATGATCCTACTTCTTCCAATGTGGAACAAGCTCAAGATGACCTTCCACCACAAGACCACAAGCTAAAGGCCAAGGACAAGCTTCAAGAGGAGATTGATGCATTCATTGAAGCACCTCAAGCCATGGTCAAGTGGGTTCCCAAGGACACATCAAGTTCTACTTCGTCAAGCTCAACTACAACACCAAGGATTCCCATCAAGATGATGTGGATCCCAAAGAAGAAGAACTAGTAGGTTCTTGAGGGTGACTCCGCCAACAAACTTCACTCATATTCATTTTGGCAAGAACTTGTGCAATCAACTTCCACATCATGCACTTGTTCATGGAGTCACAAACCCTCTTGTTGGTAAGTCAAGGGACAAGGTAATCATTGCTTTCATGGACATCATCTTTTGTGTACTTCACTCTATGTCTATGGATATTCTTGTTTGTTCCTTGTGGGACTAACCAATGTAGGTATTGAAAGTGCCCTAATCCAAAGGATTGCTCCCAACTTTTGATGATCTGCATCAACATTGAGCATCCACATCTTCAACATCTACATGAAGTCTTCTACGACAACCCAAGGTTAGTTTGACCCTTTAAAAGGGGTTCTCACATCTAGGGGGAGCTTTGCTCTAAAAATTGAGCTAAAGCATCTCCAAGTGATGTGAACACATAAATTCTTTATGTAAAAGTGGTAACCCCACTTGTGCTTAAACGATGAGTATGACCTATGATCAAATGTTCTCATTTGGCTCCTAAGTCAATATACTCATATATAGATGACCTAGTCATCGACAAATTGTGTGCTAGTAGCTAGAGTGATTGGTTGTGCATGTTTGACACATATTTCAGTTGCTATCTTATTGTGTGAGCATGTTGAATGCATGATTTCATCCATTCAAGGACATCCATTTGTTGTTTTGATTGTTTTGATTTTTCTGGCCAAATGGATGGACAAGAATGCCTAAGCACCTTCCCTAGCTATCTATGCTTTCTTGTCTCAAAATTCTATTCATGCTCATATCACAACTTTGAACAAGTCTTTTTCGGACAGTCCGAGTGAGGAGCACTCGGAACCACCGATTCGTCTAAGGCTGACTTCCAAAACCTTCTAAGTCCATTTCGGTCTGACCGGTTTCTCAATCTCGGTCCAACCGAAACGCTTAGACTGATCTAGGTTTCATCTCGGTGAAACCGAGTTCAAACTCTCGGTCTGACCGATATGCGTAACTGCACAGCAGTTATACATCTCGGTGACACCGAGTTTTTCAACTCGGTCCCACCGACAGCACGGGGTTATATATATACCTGAGGGGCTGCGCGCGATTTCTTTCTTCAAACCGTTCGCCCCCAAGACCCCTGCTGCCGCCGCCCTGGTCTACGGATCGTCGCCTTCGTCGCCTGTGCGCCCTCGCCGCAGGTCTCCGCCGCCGTCAACGGTAATCATCTCCACCGTTGCCGCCGTAGAGGGACACCACCAAGTTAGGGTGTGTCCCGATCCCTTTTCGTGCTCCACTTCCGATTCTTGCACGATAGGTTGCCATGATTCAATCCACGTTTGATATGTTCCCTATACAATAGTTCAGATCTTCTAGTTTCGAGGAAAATTCTTAGGTTTAGGTTTCCACGGAATGCATCTCGGTGAAGCCGATTTTTGAAAATCGGAATGACCGATTTGGCCTCTGGCCATTGCACTGCATAAATCGGTTTAACCGAGTTGTGCCAATCGGAACGACCGAAAAGTAGTTTCAGTGAAACCCTAAGTTTTCGGTAGGACCGAAACCCATTTCGGTCTAACCGAAAGTGGTGTGTAGGTTTCTGTTGAGCACTTCGGTTGCACCGAAACCTGAAATCGGTTTGACCGAAATACATTCTGTGAAAACTCAAAACTAAGTTTTGAACTCATTTTTTTGCAAAAACTTCTGCAGTTGTGATAACTCTTCTACTCTGCCTATACCTTATCTTTTCACAGGTTTTTCAGCCATGTCAGATGTCAGTGACAGCCAGAACAGGTCTGAATCACCATTTGCTGAAATTCCAGAGGCAGATACAAGTCCTGCGAGCAGCTCTAGTGATGATGGTGAGAGGAGCACCCCTAGTGGTTTGCCTCCTGCAGCCACCAGAACCAGGAAGAAGAGAACTTCTGATGATGAGGACTCCAACTTTGTTGCTGAGGAAGTTACCTCCAAGCCCAAGAGGAATGTGGTTGCCAAAGAGCACCAAGGGCAGCAGCCAAGGAAAGGCACAAGCAAAGTGAAGCAGTCAGCAGTTGCTAAGAAGCTCAACTTGGAAGAGCCTGCTCCAAGCAAGGTGAAGAAGACTTCCAAAAGGAAGAGGGTAGTATATGCTGAACCTCAGGATGCTGAAGAAGAAGAAGAAGAAGCACCCCAGCCTCCTCCTCAGAAAGCTAAGTTCATGGGTGATGCTATTCGGGCTCAAGCCTCTTCTAAGCCCAAGAAGCCTGCTCCAGTCAAGGCAGCTCCAGCCAAGCCCAAGAGAACAACCAGAAGCATTCCAGCTTCTGAGAAGAACAAAGGTGAGATGCCACCGTCTGAATCAGATGAAGAGCATGTGCTGCTTAAGCTCCGTCCCAAGTTGCCACTCCACAATGATGCTCATCCTCAAGCTGAGGACATGAAGGCAAGGAAGGACAAAGGTCTCAGGCTATGGAGACAGTCTGATCCATATGCCGTAAGGAGAAGGACTGCTGTGGACCCCAGATTCCACACCAGAGAGCAGCAGGATTTCTATGAGACCGTGCTGATGGATAAGAAGCCCATTTTTGCTGACACCAGGTATGTTGACTGGAAGTATATTGACAGTGAAGAGCACCGGGACTTCTTTCCCCATGTGCATGAGAGCTTTACTGCATGTGGAGTTGCTGACTTTGTGGGTCAAGAGCTGACAGCCTGGAATGACGAGATGATCATGCAGTTCTATGCCACAGCCCACTTCTACCCTGATGGCAAGATCACCTGGATGACTGAAGGTCAAAGGTTTTCTTCGACTGTTGAAGAATGGGCAGAACTTCTGAACGCTCCAGTGCAGAGAGAGGACGACATTGATGTCTATGGGATTCCTAAAAAGAGTCATGATTCCATGAAGAATATGTACAAGGAGATCCCAGCTGCTGATTTGGAAGGATGGAAGCTTGGCTCAGTGTATTATCTCCAGGCAGGTCTGACCACCACTAACACTATTCTGAGGCATACATTGATGCCTAAGTCAGGAGACCACCGGATGATACGAGGCTATTCTATCAACATGCTGCACATTCTCGATGAGAAGGCACCTTTTAAGGTGATGGACTTGATGGTAGAGACCATTAAGAGGACTGCAGCTGACCAGAAGAGGTCGTGTGGGTTTGCACCGCAGATACAGATGCTCATCAACGCCAAGTTTGGCACGGGCAAATTCTTGTTGGATAGGAAGCACTTGCCACTGCAGCCAGAGCATGAGGACAACGTAGTTGTGATGGATGAAGAGGATCCTACCTCAGTTGAAGGACAAGCCAAAATCGAAGCTGCAAAGAAGGCTAAAGCTGACAAAGAGGCAGCAGCAGCAGCAGCAGCTAAGCCAAAGAGCTTTGGAGAACAAATTCTTGAAGCTACCCAAAGGATTGAACAACGCCTGGCCAGCATTGAGCAATCTTAGGAGAGCCTTGAGAGGATTGTCGAGGACAAAATCCACGCTCTGGACGTGAAGCTGACTGAGATTCAGGTGTCTGTCAACAAGCTTGAGGCAGACATGGAGGAGACTAGGCAGGAGAGAGCAGAGCTCATGCAGGATGATCTAGTCCAGGACTCTCATCGCCAGACTGCTCAGGTTCCCAGAGGATCCAGATCTGCAGCTATCCCAGTGACAGACTCCAGGGCTACCACTTCAGCACCAGCTACAGCTCCAGCAGTTCCTACAGCTCCAGCATCCACTCCTCCACCGCAGACTTCAGCAGAAGTCTTCGCAGATGCAGCTATCTCTACACCGACATCTACCCAGACGGGAGCCGCCAGTAGAGCCCGCAGTGACGTTTAGCTCTATACCTTTTCGAACTTTTTGGTAACTTGTTGCCAAAGGGGGAGAAATTGTTATAGATCATAGGGCTTCGAGAGAGAGAGTGCTCCTTTCGTCTTTCGTTCTTTTGCCGGTTTTTCTTTGTGATACATTGGTTTCTTTTGGTTCCTGATACTTTAAGTGTGCTTGCTACTACGTTTGATGCTACCTTAATGAGTGCTTAGTCATACTATGCTTTAATGTGTGCTTATTGCTTATCATATGCTATTCCTCTTTGTATGGCTATTTACTCTTGTCTTGGTGATTGAGTGTATGTTATTCATTATTATCATTTTGTGCGCTCCACCAAGATGTATGTGACATGGAAGAGTGACCCATAATCCTAATCGATTGTGCATTTGCATTCAAACGCAAATTTTAAATAATGCACAAATTTAGGGGGAGCTCTTGTTTATCACATACTTCTCAAAGCGACGATATTATTCATTGATTATATCTTTTGTCGAAGCTTTGATCTATATGTTGTCATCAATTACCAAAAAGGGGGAGATTGAAAGTGCAACTAATCCCCGGGTGGTTTTGGTAATTAATAACAACATATATATCATTGAACTAATATTTACTTGAGAATCATTTCAGAGAAGTTCGATGATATGGGTATGGAAATGTCTGAAGAAGTGGACCCCTCAAAATGCTAAGACAAGCATTGGCAAAAGCTCAAGACTCTATTTTTGGTTTAGTGATCAAAGATCACATTGAGTCCATAGGAAAAGCCAATACTATTAAAAGGGGATGAGGTTGTGTTAATGTTCTTGTTGCTCAAGTGCTTGGTGATCTAGCTCCCTCAACTATCAGCACTCTTCACTTATCAACACACCCATAAGTAATCTCGGACAAACCGATTCTGCAAACTCAGTCCCACCGAGATGAACCACTTCAGTTATTTCCCCAAACCCTAATTTCTCGGTCCATCCGATTCTGTTTTTCGGTCTCACCGAAAATGGTCTGCCAACCTTCTGTAACCAATTGACAGCATTTCGGAATATCCGAGTTGTTGTTTTCGGTCACACCGAGATGGCAAACCCTAACCTTTGACTCACTTCGGACACACCGAGATGGTATTTTCGGTCCCACCGAAAATCCCAACGTTCACTATATTTGAACTTTCGGTCTGACCGAGTTTTCGCTTCGGTCTCACCGAGATTGGTCAAATGTGTGTGTAACGGTTGGATTTTGTGTGGAGGCTATATATACCCCTCCACCCCCTCTTCATTCGTGAGGAGAGCCATCAGAAAGTACCACCACTTCTACCATACACTTTCTGAGAAGTGAACCACCTACTCTTGTGTTGAGATCAAGCCATTCCATTCCTACCATATGAAACTTGATTTCTAGCCTTCCCAAGTTGCCTTCCACTCAAACCTTTCTTCCACCACAGCCATATCAGTGAGGAGAGTTGAGTGTTGGGGAGATTATCATTTGAAGCACAAGAGCAAGGAGTTCATCATCATCAACACCGTCTATTACCTTTTGGGGGGTGGTGCCTCCTAGATTGGTTAGGTGTCGCTTGGGAGCCTCCGTCCTTGAGATGTGGAGTTGAACCAAGAAGTTTGTAAGGGCAAGGAGATCGCCTACTTCGTGAAGATCTACCCCGAGTAAGGCTAGTCCTCCGTGGGCGTAGGCCGTGATGGAATAGACAAGGTTGCTTCTTCGTGGACCCTTCGTGGGTGGAGCCCTCCGTGGACTCGCGCAGCCGTTACCCTCCGTGGGTTGAAGTCTCCATCAACGTGGATGTATGATAGCACCACCTATCGGAACCACGACAAAAATCTTCGTGTCACCAAACTGCGTTTGATCTTCTCCACCTCTCTTTTACATGTGCAATTTACTTTCCGCTGCTTATACTCTAGAATTGCATGTGTAGGGTGATACTTGAATTGTTCTTAATTGTGAAACTGCCAAAAACTTTGCATGATCTAAAGGCAGATTTTTTATATTGTCAAGTAGTCTAATCACCCCCCCTCTAGACCTACTTTCGATCCTACAGAAAGCTCAAATGGTTCTGTAACGCGCTGGTTAGAAAGTTGGCCCCTCCTCTCCTCCTTGAGGTGCAGTCCTCGTTGCGGCCGGAAGCCGAGCCTTTCACCCCCCGCAGGACGACTTGTAGTGCCAAGAAGGCCACGTCGGGTAACTCCAAGGCCACTCAGGCTGAGAACGTGCTTATGAGAGCACTTGGGATGGTACCGGAGGACTTGGATGGCAATGACGACTCGATCGCTGAGCTGGCTGAACTATTCGACTCTCCTCTGAGGGAGTAGCATGTGAGGGTTATCGCGGCTCTGTTTGGCAAGGAGATGCCGCCTGCCCCCGAGTTGAGCTCGGGCATCACGGTGCTGAGGGGCACGGCGTGAGTAGGTCTATCATTGTTGGTCGGTGGTTAGGGTGTGTTCCTTGGTTTCATGGATTGGAACCCTCATATTCTCTGTTGGAACGTGAGAGGGCTCAACAGCCCTGCCAAACGCAACGCTGTTAGGGAGTTTGTAATCGCGGCTAAGGTCAACCTTGTATGTCTTCAAGAAACCAAGCTTGTGGCTTTCGACCACTTCTTGGTCATGCAATGCATTGGGCCATCTTTCGATGGCTTCGCCTACTTGCCTGCGTCGGACACTAGGGGTGGTATCCTTTTGGGTTGGGACAATACAGTTTTGTCGATCAACAGCATCCCCCAGGATTCTAACTTCCTCTCGGGCTTGGTGCATAGCAAAGATGGATTCGAATGGTGGCTATCTGTTGTGTACGGACCTCAAGGAGACGAGCTCAAAACCCAATTTTTGATGGATCTTCAGCTAAGAAGGGACGTGTCCCCGAGCCCTTGGATGGTGCTTGGTAATTTTAACATGATCATTAGAGCCGAGGAGAAAAGCAACTCGAACCTCAACAGGAGCATGATGAGGAAGTTCAAGTCGTTTGTGGATAATAACGAGCTCAAAGAGATCTACATGCACAGCAGGCGTTTCACGTGGTCCAATGAGAGAGAGCAGGCGGTCATGACTAAGATCGACCGGGTGCTAGTTTCTGTAGACTGGGAACTATGTTTCCCGGATGTTCTGCTGTAGGCCCTTTCCACCAACATCTCCGACCACGCGCCGCTTCAACTCTCCACCTCGGCCCCTTTCTGCCCGAAAAGAAGATTTTGCTTCGAGCTCTACTGGACTCGTCTAGATGGTTTTGAGCAGGCGATTAAAGACGCTTGGGTGTGCGAGGATGATATCTTCGATCCTTTCAAGAGGCTCGACATGCTTCTTAGGAACACTGCATCCGTCCTTCAAGCTTGGAGGCAAAGGAAGACTAGGAACATTAGAGTTCAGCTAGCTGTCGCGAACTACGTCATTCTTAGGCTGGACAGAGCCATGGAGGCTTGAGAGCTTAGCTGGAGGGAGAGATGGTTGAGGAAAACCCTCAAGCACCTGGTCTTGGGGCTTGCCTCCCTCCAACGCACAATCGAGAGACAACGCTCTCGTCTGAGATGGATTCGTGAGGGTGATGCCAATACCAAACTCTTCCAAGTAGTGGCAAACGGAAGGAGGTCTAAGAATTTCATCCCTCATATCCGGCATAACGGAGATCTGATATCCCAGCAGGAAAGGAAGGAGGAGATTTTCTCCGATGCCTATGAGCAGCTGTTGGGCCACACAGTTGCGAGGGAAGCAGATGTGGACATTGATTTCCTCGGCATGGATACACACGATCTCTCTGATCTCGATGCGATCTTCACGGAGGAGGAGGTGTGGAAAAATATAAGGGAGCTTCACCCTGATAGGGCGCCTGGGCCTGATGGATTTAGCGCCGTCTTTTACCAGAAAGCTTGGCCCACGATCAAAAGCAATGTGATGGCGGTGTTCCTTAAGCTGTTCGTGGGAGACGGTCGTGGTTTCGGGAAGCTAAACCGTGCTCACATTGTGCTTATCCCTAAGAAGCCGAACGCGGAGGAGGTGGGAGACTACCGCCCCATTAGTCTCCCCCATAGTGTGGCCAAGATCTTCGCCAAAGTGCTCGCGAACCGTGTCCGTAGTAGGATGAAAGAGCTAATCACGGCTAATCAATCTGCTTTCATCTGCGGAAGACACTTGCATGACAATTTCCTCCTTGTTAGGCAAGTGGCTAGGAAGATCCACGCTCGTAAGGAGGCCAGTGTTTTTCTTAAGCTAGATATCTCGAGAGCCTTCGACTCGCTAAACTGGGCGTTCCTGTTTGAGGTGATGAGGAGGAAAGGCTTCGGCCAAAAGTGGTGCACCTGGATCTCTATACTGCTCAGAACAGCTAATACCAGGGTGATTGTCAACGGAGTTCTAGGAAGAAGTATCACTCACGTTAAGGGGCTAAGGCAGGGGGACCCGGTGTCGCCGCTGCTCTTTGTTATCGCCATGGACGTGCTATCAAGAACTATGATCAAGGCCGAGAGCTTTGGGGTCCTTAGCAGCTTCCCTGGTATCGCCGCGTGATGGCTTCTCGCCCCTCGTTGGTTACCCCAAGTGGAAGGTTTGAGATGCAGTGTAGCGGTAGTTTTCCCTTGGCAAAGATACCAAGGATCGATTTCCCCTGAGACTCCTAGTTTCAACAAGAAGGTGTCAACTGCTAACGGCGCCAGATATTAGCAATCAACTTGGACCTGCACACAGATACAAATAACTTTGCTCCCA
The DNA here is from genome assembly GCA_902687465.1 of Secale cereale. Taxonomy (NCBI): domain Eukaryota; kingdom Viridiplantae; phylum Streptophyta; class Magnoliopsida; order Poales; family Poaceae; genus Secale; species Secale cereale. The sequence continues at coordinate 726,888,200 of LR738715.1, forward strand.
ACAAGTACAGAGAGGTTGTCAATCCCTCCGGCCTTGTCGTTTACAAAGGGTCAAACGCAAGAGATAATAGTGATAGGTAAAACTGTAACTAGTATGTAAAAGCAGAAAGTAAACAGCGGATGTGATCAGTGATGGTAATATGGACCGGGGTCCCATGATGTTCACTAGTGATGTCTCTCTCCCAAAAGACGATAAAACAGCTATGTGAGGTAAACGAATTACAGCTGGGCAACTGACGGAATTATGTGCGCAAACCAATGCTAACTATGTTGCAAGAAAGGTAGAGGTTCAAAGCATGGGCGGCACGCCAAGGCAAGTAGACCGAAATTCATCTGCATCTACTACTAATCATCCACCTTGAGATATCTATCCAGAACATCTCGCTGGTATTAAGTTGCGAGTCCCACCCATAGTGTAAACTCAAAGCAACAGACAACTGCATTAAAAGAACTTTACGTAAAGTAAACAATCCTTGCACCCGCGGGCACAAGCACCGTTGTTTTCCCCCTTGTGGCAACATCACATCCCCTAGACTCATGTTTCTGTCACTCAAGCTAGTCATCGAGGGGCATGAACCCACAATCAAGCATAACGTTCCCTCTTGGAGTCACTACCTACTACTTGGCCAAAGCAATAAATAGCAACGGAGAACATGCAAGAATTACTTACGAACATAAATATAAAAGTGGTGAATCAAATATATTACTCAAACACAATCTGAACATAATCTCACAATCCATCCGATCCCAGCAAACTCAACATAGCAACAGCATAAGGATTACATATGTGCCTCGGTCATGTAGGGCAGCTCACGAGGTCTAATTAGTGAAGCACAAGAAGGGGAGGAGAACATCACATAGCTACTGGTCATGGACCCATGGTCCAAGGGAGACTACTCACAATTCATCCGGGAGGCGTCCATGGTGGTGGAGAGGCTCCCGGTGGTCATCCTCCCCTCCGGCAGGGTGCCGGGAAAAGTTCTCCTGGTGCTGCCGATCTTGGAAGCGCGGCGGCGGCGGAACAGAGATGAGATCGCGAAAAAGGGTTCCGTCATCGAGGGTTTCGGGACGCGTGTTAAATATATGCCAAAGGGGGGCATCAGCGGAGGCCTGGGGGGCCCAGGCGCCCCCCCCGGCGCGGCCAGGAGGGGGGCCGCGCCACTAGGGCGCCTGGAGCCCTGGTGGCCCCCCTCCGGCCCTACTTCGGCCGTGTGGAAGCTTCCGGAACGCTGATTTTTTATATAATTTTTCCAGGATTTTTCTGGCAGTTTACGTGATGGGAAAACCTGAAATACAAAAACAGCAGAAAACAGAAACTGGCACTGGGGTGCACTGAGTTAATAGGTTAGTCCAAATATGATCAAAAGTGTATGGAAGTGTATAAATATCATAGCAATATCACACAAAAGAGGCATGGAGCAAGCAGAAATTATAGATACGTTTTGGGCGTATCAACATCCCCAAGCTTAATTCCTGCTCGTCCTCGAGTAGGTAAATGATAACAAGAATAATTTCTGTGGTGACATGCTATTAACCATATAAGGACTTTTCATAGTCACATGACAAAAGCTTACTGAGACAATGAATCTGTAGTAATTAAGTTGCCTTATGAGAAAATCACAAAGAACTGAAAGTTTTACAACATGATACTCAAACATCAAATAGATTTGTAATGAGCATGGTGTGCAAATATGATAAAGTGATATCTCGCTTGCCCCCTTTAGTGAAGCAAAACATAAATGCAGGGGCACCTCCAAGGTTTAAGTGATGACTAGATACAATGATTTCAGAATAAACGATATCATAATCATGCAAAAGACAATGCTACTTTGGGACAATGCACATTACACTCAGAATGACAATCATGCTCTCAGTAGTTGGTGCTTAAAGAAGGTGGAGACTCTCGAACCGTGGCTTTTGTTGGCAAGGTTGAAAACCCGTGGTCGGAAACAAAGACAAAGCATGTACCAGAGCTCTTGGTTTTAAAAACAGAAGTAATAATTTTTTTAGATTATGCATGTTTCGTCAACGAATGCTAGCAGATAACTCAATTACTTCTTGAGATGGACAAGTTTCGAGGAACGGCTCCCGAATGAGGACGATCACATCCTCTTAATCTCCTTTGTTTATCACTACCAAAGTTTTCTGATCTCTCATGAACAAAGCGTGAAGGAGGGTTTGTTTGTTTTATTATTTTTGAGCCGGGCGCACTCTTTGCCAGTTCCTTCTCGTATTATGGGTTTGCACATTAGACATGCAATCCCGGGGTGAAGCTTGTCCAACTTAAAAAGATCATGAATAAACTACTACTTCCTCATGAACTAAAACAGAGGCACAAAAGAGAAATGCTTTTTTGAATAATTTCGGGATGGTACATGAAAGTCTTCGTTAGGAATGGCAGGTAAATACCATGTATAGGAAGGTATGGTGGACTCATATGGCATAACTGGTTTAAAGGATTTTGGATGCACAAGCAGTCAGTCCGCTTAGTACAGGTGGAGGTTAGCAAAAGACTGGGAGTGACCAACTAAGAGAGCAATGACGGTCATAATCATGCAGAGCGACAAAGCAACATTGAATCAGGCATGGAAGTTATATCGCTACTCAGAAATTAAAGATCATCAAGGCTTGACAGACTTTCTTTACAGTCTTTAATATGCGTGAGCATACGCCAAGTCAATCAAAATAAATTCTTGAAGGAAGATATTACTAAACCATACCACATCATAGGCAAACAAATCATGTTGGTACTCCAATAACACATTGGGAACCCCCCAACTATTTGAGACTAACCATAAGAAAACATGAACTACTAAGCGCCATTATGCACGTAGCATTTTTATCATAGACATATCGACCAATGCAACAGAAGCAAACTCTCTTAATAAGATACGCATGATAACTAAAGAGAGTTCAAGCGACCAACTAAACAAAAGCTCTTTAAAAAGATAAGCATGAAAACTAAAAGCTGAACATGATAGTAGCTATTGAAAGACTAAGAACATACACAGCAAAGATAAACATGAAAATTCTATGTTGTGTTCTAGGTTGAAGTGGAGCGTGTCTCTCTCCCACACAAAGAAAGCTGAGTTCCAACTCGTTATGAAAAGCAAGCAAAGCTAAAGAAAACTAAAAACAAGACGCTCCAAGCATAGCACATAACACATGAAGTGATAAAAATATAGTGGAACGAAAGACGAACTGATAATTGTTGATGGAGAAGGGGATGCACGGGGGCATCCCCAAGCTTAGACGCTTGAGTCTCCTTGAATATTTCTTGGGGGTGCGTGGGGGCATCCCCAAGCTTGAGCGCTTGACACTCCTGAATCTTTTTATCATCTTCCCTCGCACACTTGAAAACTCCCTTCATACATAACTCATCATAATCTGATTAGCGAGGTTAGTACCCTTAATAAAATAATTGTTCCTTGCTAGAAATAAAGATATTCTTGAAGGTCTACTGTTTCTCAAGATTGCCAAAAGGTTTTTGCAAAGAAAAAGCAAGCTCAAGGTTTGCAAAATGAAGGAAAGGCAAAACAGGACAGAATCTGTGAAAAACAGAACATCAGGTAGTAAATGATTTTTTCGGGGCACTTCTGCAACTCTAATAAAAAAACTCAGAACAGACGCCCGAAAGACAATTATATAGAGCACGCTGTCGGAAAAATTCAGATCAAAAAGATGATCTGGTGATTTTATACGAAATTTTCTGTCCAAGTACAGAATCTGTTTCCTGGACAGCACGTCACAACTTTTGAACTTTCTTGCAATCAGAGGCTAAACTTGGCACAAAGCTGAAAAGTAAAGATACAATCATGATGCTACTGTAGTAACAAACATCAAGACCACTAAAACTGAAAGAACAAACTGAAAGCAAAGATAACAAGGGTTGTCTCCCTAGAGCTCTTTCTTTATAGCCATAAAGATAGGCTTAAGACTTTAATGATGCTCTCGTAGGAATAAGAGTTGAAGAACAAAAGAGAGCATCAAGAAGCAAATACCAAACACATTTAAGCCTAACATGCTTCCTATGCATAGGAATATTGCAATACAATAATTCATTGAAGCACAAAGCAATAAGCATAGGAAGACAAAACAAGTGCAGCTTCAAAACCTTCAACATAAAGAGAGGGGACTTGATATTATTGAAATATCTATAAGCATATGTTCCCTTCTCATAATAATTTTCAGTGGGATCACGAATAAACTCAACAATATAAGCATCACATAAAGCATTGTTACCATGATCCACATGCGAAAAGGTATCATTACTCTTTATATAAGCAAAATCTTTCTTATTAGGAATAGTGAGAGTAAAGCAATCATAACCATCATGGTAATCATTGTATTTAGGAGGCATATCATAATCATAATAAATTTTATCCTCAATAGTAGGTGGACTGAAATAATCATATTCATCATTGTAATCATATATAGGAAGCAAAGTATCATCAAAGTAAATTTTCTCTTCAAAAGTTGGGGGACTAAAAATATCATGTTCATCAAACGTGTCATCCCCAAGCTTAGAGCTTTCCATGTCATTAGCAATATTGATATTCAAAGAAAGCATACTAATAACATCACCACCATCATGATTTTTATGCAAATAATAAAGTTCCATAGGTTTTTTAATTTTCTCTTCAAACACATCATGTCCCAAAGCAAGGTAGAGCTTATAAAGCTCTCTCATATTTTTGTTGTTTTCCATTAAGAAAAACTAGTGAAAAGACATAAAGAAAACTGAAAGGTAAACTAACAAGACTAAAAAGCAAAGGTAAAAGATAGCGTGCAACTCCCCCATCTTGAAGAGTGGAGTCGCCGGCAACGGCGCCAGAAAACTTTGCTTGATGGCTTCTCGCCCCTCGTTGGTTACCCCAAGTGGAAGGTTTGAGATGCACTGTAGCGGTAGTTTTCCCTTGGCAAAGATACCAAGGATTGATTTCCCCTGAGACTCCTAGTTTCAACAAGAAGGTGTCAACTGCTAACGGCGCCAGATATTAGCAATCAACTTGGACCTGCACACAGATACAAATAACTTTGCTCCCAACGAGTACAGAGAGGTTGTCAATCCCTCCGGCCTTGTCGTTTACAAAGGGTCAAACGCAAGAGATAATAGTGATAGGTAAAACTGTAACTAGTATGTAAAAGCAGAAAGTAAACAGCGGATGTGATCAGTGATGGTAATATGGACCGGGGTCCCATGATGTTCACTATTGATGTCTCTCTCCCAAAAGACGATAAAACAGCTATGTGAGGTAAACGAATTACAGCTGGGCAATTGACATAATTATGTGCGCAAACCAAGGCTAACTATGTTGCAAGAAAGGTAGAGGTTCAAAGCATGGGCGGTACGCCAAGGCAAGTAGACCGAAATCCATATGCATCTACTACTAATCATCCACCTTGAGATATCTATCCAGAACATCTCGCTGGTATTAAGTTGCGAGTCCCACCCATAGTGTAAACTCAAAGCAACAGACAACTGCATTAAAAGAACTTTGCGTAAAGTAGACAATTCTTGCACTCGCGGGCACAAGCACCGTTGTTTTCCCCCTTGTGGCAACAGCACATCCCCTAGACTCATGTTTCTGTCACTCAAGCTAGTCATCGAGGGGCATGAACCCACAATCAAGCATAACGTTCCCTCTTGGAGTCACTACCTACTACTTGGCCAAAGCAATAAATAGCAACGGAGAACATGCAAGAATTACTTACGAACATAAATATAAAAGAGGTGAATCAAATATATTACTCAAACACAATCTGAACATAATCTCACAATCCATCGGATCCCAGCAAACTCAACATAGCAACAGCATAAGGATTACATATGTGCCTCGATCATGTAGGGCAGCTCACAAGGTCTAATTAGTGAAGCACAAGAAGGGGAGGAGAACATCACATAGCTACTGGTCATGGACCCATGGTCCAAGGGAGACTACTCACAACTCATCCGGGAGGCGTCCATGGTGGTGGAGAGGCTCCCGGTGGTGATCCTCCCCTCCGGCAAGGTGCCGGGAAGAGTTCTCCTGGTGCTCCCGATCTTGGAAGCGCGGCGGCGGCAGAACAGAGATGAGATCACGAAAAAGGGTTCCGTCCTCGAGGGTTTCGGGACGCATGTTAAATATATGCCAAAGGGGGGCATCAGCGGAGGCCTGGGGGGCCCAGGCGCCCCCGGCGCGGCCAGGAGGGGGGCCGCGCCACCAGGGCGCCTGGAGCCCTGGTGGCCCCCCTCCGGCCCTACTTCGGCCGTGTGGAAGCTTCCAGAATGCTGATTTTTTATATAATTTTTCCGGGATTTTTCTGGCAGTTTACGTGATGGGAAAACCTAAAATACAAAAACAGCAGAAAACAGAAACTGGCACTGGGGTGCACTGAGTTAATAGGTTAGTCTAAATATGATCAAAAGTGTATGGAAGTGTATAAATATCATAGCAATATCACACAAAAGAGGCATGGAGCAAGCAGAAATTATAGATACGTTTTGGACGTATCACCGCGCACCAAGCGGTGTCCATCTATGCCGATGATGTGGCTCTGTTCATTAAGCCCCGGATGCTAGACCTCACGTTCATCAGATCCATGCTTCATGCATTTGGTGCTGCCTCCGGTCTTCGGATCAATTACCAGAAGTCTCTAGCGATCATGATCCACGGAAGTATCTCAGACCAGGAGAGGGTCCAATCCATATTGCAATGTCGGCTGGGCAGTTTCCCCTGCAAGTACCTCGGCCTCCAGTTGGCCATCAGACAGCTCTCGCGGGTGGAGTGGCAGCCCATGATCGACCAAGCTAAGAAGTTCGCCCCAGCCTGGCAAAGAGGTCTGATGCAACGCCATGGACGGCTTGTTCTGGTTAAGTCAGTGATCGCCGCCAGGCCTATCCACCACTTCATGGTTACTGAGGCTCCTTCATGGGTGTTCAAAGAGATTGTTCAGTGGATGCGCTCCTTCTTTTGGGCCGGAAAAGAGAAAGTGAATGGGGGACAATGCTTGGTAGCTTGGAACATGGTTTGCAAGCCTACTTGGCACGGAGGTTTGGGTGTTCACAATCTGCAATTACAAGGTTTGGCCTTGAGAGTGAGGTGGGAATGGCTGCGAAGAACGGACCACGAAAGGCTGTGGCAAGGTCTACCCATGACAGTGGACAAAGAGGCCCGTTCGGTCTTTGATAGTTTGGTGCATATCAGGGTTGGGAGGGGCAATAGAGTCCTATTCTGGAAAGATAGATGGGCACGGCTTCGCGGTTAAGGACATTGCTCCTTACATATATGCCCTGGTGGACACGAGAACGATCAACCGTCGTACGGTTGAGGAAGGCCTAGATAATGCTAGATGGGTATTTGACATTGCCGGTGAAGTCAACTTTGGTGGCCACATGCAACTGCTACACCTCAACCTTGCGATCAACACGGTCAACCACGACCCCTCCAGTGAGGATGCCTTTTCTTGGCCGGCGGACCCCTCTAGTTGCTACACGGCCAAGTCCACTTATCTCAGGCTTTGCACGGGTGCGGTGAAGGTTCCTTATGCTTCTTGCATTTGGAAGAGCTAGGCCCTCCTCAAGTGCAAGATCTTTGTGTGGCTGGCATTTCAACACCGGATTTGGACGTCCGACAGAAGAGCGAGGCATGGCCTCCAGGATGCCCCCTCCGCCTGCTTCACGTGCCTCCAAGACGAGGATAACGCGGAGCACATTCTAGTTCAGTGATCCTATGCTAGAGAAACTTGGCACTACATTTTCGAGGCACTCAGCCTACAGGGCGGCATTCCGGAGCCAGATGATTGCTTGCTGGAGTGGTGGCTGGCTAGGAGAGCACCTTTCAGAAAGGCCGCCAAGCGTGGCTTCGACACGGTGGTCATCGCAACCACTTGGGCTGTATGGAAACAACGTAATGCTAGAGTGTTCCACAGGATTCACCAGCAGATGAAGCCCCCTGAGCTGGCTCTTGCCATTATTGCAGAGCTTAAAGAGTGGAGGTTGGCAGGTCTAGGAGGAGGAGGATATGGCACGTTTTGTGAGAGTGTAGGTATAGGCTAACTTCAGTAGGTGTGTTCGGGTGTGTGTCCTGATGGAAGTACGCTTCCATGAGAAACTCTCTTGTACATTGTTTGTTTCTGCTTCCTTTCTTCTATAAAAGTATAGTATGCCTTTGGCGTACTCTCGAAAAAAATATTCGTTCCCTGGGCTGGGGCCCCATCTCGTTTTTTTCTCACTACATCGCTCGTTGGATACCAAACGTCATCCTATTCCCAGGGGAGCAGCAGATCCGGGCCGAGGACTAGAGAGGAGATGGCCAGAGACTGCCTGCAGCGGCCGGAGACGGGCATGCTAGGGACGAGGCACGCGGAGTTGCATCGTGCCAGAGGAAGAGGCTAGCATAGCATCTGATATCATGTTGGATAATGAGTAATTGATATTCACTAAAGGCCAAAGGCCAATCTCTATCTCTATCCCTACCGATATATATACACACACACACACTAATAAACCACCGATTGCTTCTGGTCGTACGTCGTTGACAATTTTGCATAAAAACCCCTCTGTTTATGAGAATTTAACCTGCAGTCCTGTTTTAAGTGGATAACTGAGAAAACGTTTTGTTTTTTTTACAGAAAAGGCCCTATATTTTGTAGTATTCAACCCGTGGAGCAGAACGGTGGAGCTTACATGGCCAGATCCATGCGTGGCATGGGCTAGGGAGGCGGATGCAGAGGCAGGGTTGCCGGTGACGATGAGCAAGGCTGTAGCGCAGCTTCCCGGGCAGACCATGACAGCCGCGGCTACTGCGCAGAAAGAAGACATGAAGGTGAGGGAGGGAACAAGGGAGAAAGGAGGGGCGGCGCGGCTACAGGAGGCCGAACGAGGCGGTGGCTTGCTACAGCACACGGCAGCGCGAGCAGGAGATGCGGCAGCGCGGTGCAGAGAGCAGCCGCGGCGGTTGTGGCCACAGGCGTCATGGGGACAGAGGCGAGCGGCTCGGGTATGGTGGCCCGATGCAGCAGGAGAGGAGGAGCACGGAGTGAGGCGAGAAAGAGCGGGGCCAACGGCGGTGCAGCCTTGCCGGGGTCAGGCGGAGCCGTCGGGTGCTGGGGATCGGCCGCGGGCGTGGGGCGCCTCCCCTGACGGCGCGAGGTGGGAGAAAGGGATCTGGGGCTTCGACCAGGTGAGACGAGCGAGGGGATCGATCTGATTTTTTTAGGATGATCTATCCGATGGCTGGGTTAGGTTAATGTGCGGCTGGGCTAGGCCTTAGGACGATTGGGCCGGCCAGTTTAGTTGCTGCACTACTATCTCTCTCTCTCTCTCTCTCCTAATTCTCCTCTTTATTTTATTTATTAAATATCAATGGAGAAAGAATAAAAAGGGAAAGAGGGTTACGATTTTTTTTGCAAGGTCTTTTTTTGTCTGGACTGGAAAAATTGTTCTCGTTCCAAGAAAATTAGAAGTGTGCAATGCAAGGTTTAAATTCAATCTGATTTGAATTTATTTCAAATGCGTTTGAACTATTACTAGCTTTTAGAAGTGTCAAAAAATGTTGAGATTTTTGTGGAGCTTGGGGAAGTGATACAAAAATCATTTCCAAATTTTGGGGACAAAATTGAAGTAGAAAAAGGCATGAGATTTTGGAAGGCTCAAATGGAATTTGGAAAAGCAATTGTATAAAATAGAAGAAAGGATCAAATGATTCTGAAAATATTCATACTTTTTAATTTGGTGTGAAGTACTTAATGGCACGATGAAATGCAAAAACAAGATATAAAATAAATCAAAGATTATAAAATATGCAAGTTAGTGGAAGGTATGGAATTTATCAGTTAAAAGATCAAAATGAAAACATGTGCTGCCAGGGAGAAGGTCGTCTCTGGCACCTGTCATTACTCATGAGGACTCCTCAAAGTCTGGCGTAAAACATGGCACTTTCCTCTATGCTCCATCAATAATGTTGGATCCCCGTGTGCTAGCATCTCGCTACTCCACTAAGTCAAGAACCATGTATTGGGATGGATAAATATGAGGTGTATGATTCATCAATATAGGTCAAATAGGGTCTATCAAGTGCTTGATATATGTAACATGTCTACAAGCATTATGTGGTTTGTTCTCCCGTTGCAACGCACGGGTATATTTCCTAGTACATATTTATGTGTGGTAAAGTGCAGGAAACTCCTTATACAATGGGGATGTACAGAAAGGAGACTATACACACCTAACACATCAGAGTGGTTTAGGCGAGCATACTGGAGAGCCAGAGAATGTGTAATACATCATCCCATTGCTGTTGGCGATCACAAGGTGGGAGATCAAGAAAAAAAGTTGCTTGTGGAGACAGCCAACCCGTAAGGAAGAAGAACATATATGTTAAGCAATACTCGACCTTGTTATGTTCAATGCCGTCTTTGTTATTTCCCCTTAACACCAGAATCTCAGGGTATGAGGTGTAGAATGCAATGTCCATACGGCACTACCTGAACAACACCAATGATGCAAGCATATGGCTTTCCAAGGTAAGGTGCTCGGTCCACAACCTTGCTTAGAGCATCTCCAGCCGCGCCCCCAACAGGCCCCCCAAGGCCGTTTTTTAGCGTCGGCGTCGAAAAATCGGCCCAGTCGCGCCCCCACGAGCCAGTTTTTTGCCGGATTGGGCCGAAACTGGCGCCGGCGGACCCAAGTCGAGCCCGGCGCGCTGGGGGCGCCCGGGGGCGCCGGCGCGAATGTTTTGGCGCGAAAGAGTGGTGGGACCGGTGAGTCAGTGAGACGACGCCTCGTCGTCCTCATCGTCTCAGTTTTCCCATGGGGAATCAATGCCAAGGCTGCTGCCGATCAGCCTGCCATTGATTCATGGGCGGCGCCGTGCGGCGACGCCGCCCCCCTCCCGCCACGCGTTCACACGCGGCCTCCCCGAGCCGCTATAAAAGGCGCCCCTGGCCGCGCCGGTGAGGCACCCATCCATCGACAGTCCTCCCCCTCCTCGCCGCCGCACTTCCTCCCCTCTCTTCATCGTTCGAGCCCCTCTCTCCCCCTGGCAAACATGAGCGCGAGGTTGATACGTCCAAAACGTATCTATAATTTCTGCTTGCTCCATGCCACTTTTGGGTGATATTGCTATGATATTCATACACTTCCATACACTTTTGATCATATTTGGACTAACTTACTAATCCAGTGCACCCCAGTGCCAGTTTCTGTTTTCGGCTGTTTTTGTATTTCAGGTTTTCACGTTACGAGAACTGCCAGGAAAAATCCAGAAAAATTATATAAAAAATCAGCGTTTCGGAAACTACCGTGCGTCCGAAGGACAGCCGGGGGGGGGGGCACCAGGGCTCCAGGCGCCCTGGCGGCGCGCCCCCCCTAGGCCGCGCCGGGCGGGCGCCTGGGCCCCCCGAAGCTTCCCCGATGCCCCCCTTTGGCATATATTTAAAGCGTCCTCCGAAACCCTCAGAACAGGAACTCTTTTTCGCGATCCCATCTCTGTTCCGCCGCCACCGCCGCTTCCAAGATCGGGAGCACCAGGAGAACTCTTCCCGGCACCCTGCCGGAGGGGAGGATCACCACCGGGAGCTTCTCCACCACCATGGACGCCTCCCGGATGACTCGTGAGTAGTCTCCCTTGGACCATGAGTCCATGACCAGTAGCTATGTGATGTTCTCCTCCCGTTCTTGTGCTTCACTAATTAGTCCTCGTGAGCTGCCCTACATGATCGAGGCACATATGTAATCCTTATGCTGTTGCTATGTTGAGTTTGCTGGGATCCGATGGATTATGAGATTATGTTCAAATTGATTTTGAGTAATATATTTGATTCACCTCTTTTATATTTATGTTCATAAGTAATTCTTGCATGTTCTCCGTTGTTATTTATTGCTTTGGCCAAGTAATACGTAGTGACTCCAAGAGGGAACGTTATGCTTGATTGTGGGTTCATGCCCCTCGATGACTAGCTTGAGTGACAGAAACATGAGTCTAGGGGATGTGCTGTTGCCACAAGGGGGAAAACAACGGTGCTTGTGCCCGCGGGTGCAAGGATTGTGTAATGCCCAGGATGGAGTTATACCTCCTACGTGTCGAGGCACGACTTAAAGGCATAAATCCATCCTAGAATGATCTCAAGTTTGGTATCTTTGCACGACTCATGTAAAAGAGGGATTAAAATGCAAAAGGAGATAGTTGGCTTACACTCGCCACTTCACACAATACATTACATAAGCAATCATCATACAGAACATCACAACCCGACTACGGGTGAAGAACCAAAAGAAAGATACCAAAACAACAAAAGCCACAGGTCAGGATCGAATCCTAGTAGAAACCACTACTGATCGTCGAAACGTCACAAGCAAACGGCCACAAGCTTCATTGAACTCCCGGTGAAGAACTGAACCAGCTCCTGCATCTTACTCGGCTGAACCTGCATCTGGTGTGGTGAAGTAACGGTGAGCCACAGAGGACTCAGCAATCCCGTTCCCGGGTAACAAGACTATTTAAGCCTTGGGTGTGGACAAGGCTGAAGAAAGAATATGAGGTGAAGGAACAAACAAGAGTCTGCAGCAGCAACTAGCACTAACTTACGTAAAAGAGAGCGAGAAGAGAAGAGCATCGGTCGAAAGATGATCACGAAGTGATCCTAGCTAAAACCGGTCAAACATAACCCCACCGTGTTCAACTCCCGAATCCCTATTCGGAAATTGACAGTCACGGTACACACGCTGGTAGTGTATTGGATCATTGTGTCAAGTTATCTACAACCGGAATTAACAAGCTCCCATCTGCCACATAACCGCGGGCACGGCTTTCGAAAGTTCAAACCCTGCAGGGGTGTTCCAACTTGACCCATTACAAGCCCACGATCCGCGGAGTCGCAACTCCATAG